>OZ024724.1:18779699-19484699 GCA_964016875.1 Fallopia convolvulus
ATTTGTGGAAAATAATAGAAGATTGCATGCTTGATTTGTGCTAAATTAGAGGTAGATTAAATTTTGGAAAAATCTGGTTTTGCTCTCGGCAGGTCGTTAACGACCCACCCAGGCTCGTTAACGACCCTGCACTTCATCATCGATCGATCCGAGTCCAGAATCATGGACAACCCAATTGGAAAGTTTACGAATAATTCCGAGGTTAATTTTGAGACCAAGTATGGGGTCTCGTGCCTATTATTTTTGAGTGGATCTTATCTTGAAAAAATTCTCGATTATTTTGTAGGATCCATGGCTAGTTCAAGAAGACCCGCTACCCGAGCCCAGAAGAAGAGGAGGAACCACATGTCTCCATCTCCACCTCGAGTGGATGATGTGATTTTGAGCAGTCAGAGCCAAGTAAGGCGCTACCGGGATTTTTTGAAGAAGGACCATTACACCCGATGGTTCTCAAAGTCTAGCGCCGTCTCTACGGGCATCTACACGGATGTCAAGGACGCCTTCATCATCCTTGGGGACGCCCACCTATTGAAGCAAGAGAGCTTGCCACATTACCCGACCCTCACATCCGAGTTCTTGGCCACTTTGGAGACCAATTTCTCGTCAAAGATCTCGGCGGGACGTATTCGGTTCCGGCTCGGTAACGAGGACCGTGACTTCACCATGGCGGAGTTCAATGCAATCTTGGAGCTCCCAAACCCGTCAAGAGATTATAGCTTGAAGGACTACTGAGTGACCCGCACTTGGAGCTACATCACCGAGGAGGTTCAATCCTCTACGGCGGCGCTATCCGGGGCAAACATAGTCAACCCCATCTTCCGGATTATTTTGAGAGTCCTCGCCGCAACATTTTGGCCGAAGAAAGAGTTGAACCGGCCCACAAGAACGGAAGTCGCTTGCTTCCGCACCATTCTCTTTGAGGAGCCCGGACCCTTGAATTTGGGGTACGAATGGCTCTACTACGTCGAGAAATCCACCAAGTCCAAGGAGGTGTGGTGTGGCAATTTGGTTAGCCTCTTGGCTAAGAATCTCGGAGTAGATCTCACCCGCTACACACCGGCTCACGCCCAACTCCTCAACAAAAACTATTGGTATAGTTCCGGGATTTTCGTGCAAGCTGAGGGAGGCTACAAGGTGAAGGTGCAAGATCGACTAGTCATACCTTCCCTCGACATGTACGAGCTACTCTATGTACCGAATTGGTACGAGGTGTGGACGGGACATCCCTATCCATTGGAGCCAAAATCGGAGGACGAGCTCTCGCTTAGGCCATGTGAGACACGGTTTGAGCGGGACGACGTGGATGAATATGAAGAAGAAGATGAACAAGAGGACACCGAGGTAGTAGGCAACGACACCGAAGAAGCCGACACCGAGGGCGGCACTGAGGAGCTCAACTTTGAAGAAGAAGACATGGACACGGAGGTGCTAGGAGGCCACATCTTCGTTGACGAGCCCTCCAGGGTCGTTAACGACCACTTTCAGCCACAACCCAACACTGTTAACGAGGCACCCAGCTTCGTTAACGAGGTGCCGAGAGCTCCTGTCGACCCACCACCAGCTCCTGTCGACCCTCATGCTTATGGCCTCATGCGTTACAACCCGGTGATGTATCAAGATCATTTCCAGCCTCACTACCCACCACCTCCTCAGCCCGAGTACGCAGGATCGAGTATACCACCACCATGGGCCGAGGATCTTTTTGCACGGATGCAGCAACTTCACCTACAGACGGATCACATTCATAGGAGGATGGATAGATGAGAAACTGTCTATTCCGCTCGCATGTCAATGGAGGATGAGAGGCAGCGTCAGAGAGAGGCGGAGGATGCTGAGCGTTGGAGAACGATGTACGACTTCATGGGGAACTTTGAGCACTATTTTCCTCCACCAAACCGTTGATTCAAGCTCAAGATGAAGTTTCTTTTCCTTGTTTCCACTTTGTAAGTTTTATGTCTTTCTTTTTCTTTTTCTTTTTTCTTTTTTGTTTGTTTTCTTTTCTATTTCTTTTCCCTCTTCTTCTTATTTTTCTTATAGTGGGGACACTGTAATTTTAAGTATGGGGTGGGAAGAAAGTAGAAAAATTATGTCCTATGTGTTTTTGTGTTCTATGTAGTTGTTATTTCTTTAAAAGCGAAAAAATTCGAAAAAAACCAAAAAAATTGAAAAATTGAAAAATCCAAAAAGAGTTTAGAATTGATAAATATCCCTTCTTAAGTTCTATGATAGCAATCACTAGCTTAATCATATAATTCCTTGCAAACATGTCTTTAAAAGTATAGCCAGATTCTCAAACTTGAAATTATTGTTTTTAGAAGAGAATAGCATTTGATGAAATTGAGCACATATACTTTATAGCATAGATGATGCAATCCAACAAAGTTTACCTTGTGAGTATTTTTGGCCTTATAGGGAGAACATCATGAATCCCTCTTCTTTTCTTGTGTGATTTACTCTCTTTATGCATATTATCTCTTGGAATTGTGATGGTTATCTATTTCTTGAAACCCTTATAAGATTTTTTAGTTCATTACTTGTGAAGATCATATGATGGAGAACTTATTTTTATAAGCCCTATTATTCCCTATCTACCTTTACATTATTCCTTCTCTTGATAACCAATTCTGGCCTGAAACCTTTTGTTTTTAGCTCCACAAAAATTATTCCCTAGCCGAGATAAGCTTGACCCTATCCGGGAATTAGGACTTAGATTGGAGAGGTAAAGTTTTGTGTTTTGTTAAAAAGAAAAGAGTTTATGTTTGCTTGAATTGAAGGTATTTGGGAAGGGTAGATTGGAAGTCTCTTGCTATTACATGTAAGAAAGGTCTCTTGATAAAAAAAATGCATACAATAAAGTTTTTGATGGATATAGTGTATAAAAAGAAAAGGAAGTATATGGTGGATCGTTAACGACCTGGATGTGGGTTCGTTAACGAGGCAAAGAAAAAAAGAAAAAAAAGGAAAGAGAAAGAAGGAAATTAAAAAAAGGTGAGGAGTTAAAGTGCATTCGTGTTTAAAGATAATATCAAAGATTCTTTTATTTTTGTTATGAGACTTTCGAGGATGATAAAGGGTGAGTGAAAATGAGTGTGCATAAAGAAGAGTGAGTTTGGTATGTTGTTTTATGAGAGTTTTGGTGAAGTGTGAGTTTTTAGGAGTCTTTGATTCCCGGATATTATTAGCACCACATGACCAAAATATTTCCACGCCTATTTGTTATTACCAAGCCCCTTTACAACCCGGCCGAATGGAAGCTTCTATGAAGTTTTTCATTGAGCCTAAGTTCTCTTGATGATTCTTTGCTTGTTTTGACAATCTTGGGTGGAGAGCATTGGTGATATAAGTTCCAATTTCTATGAGTTTTTGTATATAAGATGAGTTGAGAGATTGAATTTATAAGCCCAAACACTTGAGAGTTGAGTGAAACACATTATATCCCTTGAGAGGTTGGATTGTATTATTTTATGTCTATTTTAAGTGCATATATGTGTGAGGATGTTAATAGTATTTTGTTATAATTTTCTTATGTGTAGATGTTGCTTTTTAGAAGATGGCTATGTCTTGATGAGCATGATTTGTTTTGGTTTTGGTTAGTGTCTTGCTTATTGCTTGAGGACAAGCAAGCCTAAGTATGGGGTATTTTGATGTTCGCATTTTTAGTATAGTTTTTTATAGGTTTTCTTTGCTTATTAGGTTTAGTTTTGTTTAGTTTAGGTTTAGTTTTGAGTATTTTTAGATAGTTTTGCCTATTTTTGTGAAAAGAGTGGAATCTACGCTATTTTGTGAATTTTGCAGGTTTTAGCAAGGAAAGGAGCTGAATGGAGTTGAATTTGGAGCATTGCAGCAAGAGACGGAGGAGTGCAAGATGGAAGAAGTCGAAGCTCGAGAGTACAAGAGGAAGTGTTGAAGAAAACAAAGCTCAGGCTCGTTAACGAGGATGTGAGGGCTCGTTAACGAGGCCACGAAGAGAAAGATTTCGAGTGTTATTTTTATTATTCACCGATCCTGAGCGGGAATTTATTTCCGTATCGGATGAGTATCTTTTTAGAATCTTTTTGGGGTTGTTAGAATATGTATTTTAGGTCTTAATATCTTTTTAGATTTTATTTCTATCTTTTAGAGATTGTTTCTATCTTTTTAGGAAAGTTTATATCTTTTAGCCTTTTTAGTTTTTAGCTTTTTAGTATAAATACCCTTCTATCTAGCATAGAAAAGGGAGGCTGGATTTTAGAGAAGTTTTTAGAGAGATAATTTAGGAGGAGATTTTGAGGACGATCGAAGGAGAGAGAGAGAGAGATCGGATCGGAAGAGGATCGCGAGGCTCGGTAGACGACGGTTGCCGGGTGTTCGTTGGTCGTGACTGTGGTTCGGTGTTTTTATGTTTTTCGGTTTCTTCTGAATCTCTGTAAGACGATATTTTCTTATTAATTTAAGTTTTGAGTTTTGTTTCAATGTTTCTTTTTATTGAAGTTTTTAGTTTATTAGTTATGATTAGTGAGTAGTTTATTTTTCTAGGGTCGGGGTTAAGCGCGGCATAGTTGAGCATGTTTGATGAGTAAGATTGTGTGTTGGAAGCCTTTTATCTTTTATTGAGATTGTTTGTTGTGCTTAATACCAAACGAAAGTTGAGGTAATTTGAGTTTTTAACTTGATTGAAAGAGAAAGTTAGTAACTTGAAGGTTGATATTGTTTGAAAACGAAAGTTTCAAGCTTTAGATCCAAAACAAGCAATTAAGTGGATTAGGATGCGAAAGTAGATTAATTTACTTACTAAGTCAACGAAAGTTGATAACTCTATTTGTTTAAAGGCATGATCTTATCTTCTTACGAATTCTTATGCTTGGCTATGTTGTGGTGTCCCTTGTCCTAGATTTTTGCTTTATTTGAATTATTTCTGGTGAATCTTCGTTGCTGAGTACTTGTCTCGGTACCGAATTTTAATTAGAATTTTATTAGGTCGTTATTTAATATTTTTATGTTCGGTGGCTCGGTAACGATCTTGACAACGTCGTTAACGAGGCATCTCGTGAGTGTTTTATTTGTTTTTGTTTGATTGATAGACAAACAACCTTGCTTCCTGTGGAACAATCCTGACTCCACTGTACTCAGCGGGGTCTTAACTTACAAATTTATTTGTTGGCCGAGAAACCCTATCAACAAGAATCCAAGAAGAAGCTATGGAGAAAGTACAAAATGACCGAAATAGGGAGCTCGTTACCGGCCTGTGAGGGTCGGTACCGAGATGCATGTGCAGCAGAATTTGACCGGAGAAGTACAACAGAAGTCCTATCATCCCTGTGCAGGTCGTTACCGAGGTGACCTATGTCGGTAGGCGATGCCGACTTTCATTAAATCTATCTTTTATCTCGTAATCCTTTTCATTAGGAAAATTTTTATCTTTTAGGACCCTTGTTAGATAGTTTCACTTAGTATAAATACTCTTGTTTTAAGTCTAGAAAAGGAGGGATTTGATTGGATTTTTAGGATTGGAGAGAGACGAGTTCGAGACAGACGAGTCGAGAGAGAGAGAGAGAGAGAGAGAGAGAGAGAGAGAGAGAGAGAGAGAGTCTTGTTTGTGTTGTTCTTCGATTTTGAACGTGGTTGTATTCAAATACGATATGTTTATAATTCAAGTAAGATTTTATTTTAGTTCTTATTTCAATGATTTCATTCAATCTAGTTGCTTGTTTTATCTCGATCATGAGTGAGTAGTTAAACGTTCTAGGGTCAGAGTTGAAACCCGACATAGTTATGCATGATTAAATGTGTGTGATGAATGTTTGATTGTCTTCTATCCTTTAATTACTTGGTTTGTGTTTATATTTAGACGAAAGTCGAAGTAATTTGAGTTTTTCGCTTGATCGAAAGAGAAAGTTGTAATCTTGAATGTTGATATTGTTCGGTAACGAAAGTTTCGAGCTTTGGATTCAAAAAAAGTAGAAAGTGAATTGATTTATGAAAATTGATTGATTTGCTTACTTAGAAGAACGAAAGTTGATAGTTGTATCTTTGAGACATGATATTTATCCTTCACACTATTTCGTATGCATGATTATGTTGTGGTAAATCCGTGTCCTAGATTTTTTTTTTACCTTTGAATTACCTTCGTCTTACTTTCGTTCAGACTCGTTATCGAGGTGTGTTGGTCGGTACCGAGCCTGTAGTTGTCTGTGTTTAGTTGCATAGTTTGTGTTGAAATTGTCGTTACCAACCATAACAGGGTCGGTACCGAGGCTGTCATAGCCTTATTTTCTTCTGTTGTTTCTGTTTGCTTGTTTCTGCGTTTTCCGGTTTTTATAGTTTTAGTAATCAAACAACCTTGCTTCCCGTAGACGATTCTGACTTCGCTATACTCAGCGGGAGTCTTGACTACAAATTTTATTTGATGTCGAGTAAAAAAACCCTCTCAACAGATAACATGTTAAAGAGGTCAAATATATTTATACTTATATTTCGAATGTTTTAAATATTTATCTTTATTTTTTAAATTTTTTACAGGAAAAGTTAAAATATACTAAATAAGAATTGATTTGATGTTAAAGATAGATTTAAATAGATAAAAGAGAATTTAGTAAGAGAAAGTTGAAATAATAGGAATAAAGTTTATTAAATATGAGGTTAGACCACAATGATTCTAGTGGTTCGAAAAAGTAATGTACAACTTTAATAAATTGTTATAGATAAACTAAAAAGAAAATTAAGGAAAGATAATGTATATTTTCAAGTATTCATCATGATATTTTAAAATTTTATTTTATTTTTTTATCAAACTTTGGTTTAAGAAAAATCTTTTACGTAAATGCATAAAAAGATAAAAAAATTATAATTTTTATTAAAATTCGATTTTTTGATTTTTTGACATAAAATAGGTAAAAGGGATTTTAATTGGAAATACCAAATAAATATGAATAAAAATTATAAAAATGTCAATTTAATTAATTTAAAAAATAACCAGTTTATTTTTATAAACACCCTAATTATTACTCCATGACGATTGACGAATGATAGAGGACCGTAGTTCGACTCTCAAGTCTCAATTACTTTTCCCGAAGCAAAAGGTAGAGGGTTCACCGACTTACTCCGTTAGTATTTTCTATTAACGGCCGTCTTCTCTCTTTCCTCTCGGTACCTTGCACCAAGAGTCACTAATCCAATTAGGGTTTCTTCGAATACTTCTGTGCCTCGGGACTTTCGGAATCCTTCCCTACTGAGAATTTAGTCGAGTTAGCCTAACCTATCACACCACAGGTATAATCTCCACGTTTGATCTTTCTGCTTCTATCTATTGTCTTTATCGCGGATTCAGTTCTTCTATGAGCAAAGTGTTTGACTTTCGATTTTCTTAACGATCAGATTGAAATTCGTAATCGGAAAGTTTGTTGCTTTTGGTGATTATTTTTCCTTGTATTGTCAATTTGAGGTCTAAGCTGTTTCTTCGTGTTGTAGTGATAATCTTTTGATATCAGTAATTTTCCGGTTGAGTATGATTTCGAATTTCCCCTGTAATTTATCTTGTTTATGTTGATCAGAGTTTTTTCTGTCTTCCTTGAGATACATTTGTTTCAACTATTTTTGATAAGCAGTGATTTGATTGAATTTTTTTTTGTTTGTTTTCGGGTGAAAGAGGAGGAATGTTTTAATTTGAAGTTCCTTTGAGGTTATGCTGGAAACCATTCTATTGTCCTGGATATGATTAGAATCAGATCAGGCTGTGAATATTAGCAATACTTGATTCCTTTCAAATAAGGCATGTGCAGATGTGCAGCTTCTACAAAGGAGAAAATAATGACAGTAGGTACGTATACCAATTACTTCCATTTTTGAGCTAGTCACTATGTTTGTTTAGACCGCACATTAGACTGCTGCGTCATTGTATATTCTGCTGAAACGGAAGCATTCATATCTGGAATGTCTTGACACTTCTGTTTTGCTAGTTTTTAATATGAGCATATCTTTTGAGTTTGCTCAATTGCTCAAATACTCAATCTTACTTGTTTTAAGCGTATGTATTTGGCATGAAAATGGCCATTTGTATACATTCTAGCATTTATTCTAACTTCATGTTTTTTTATTACAGGAAAAGTTATAGTTTCTTCATGGTACCACTTTCCTTCATATTAAGTTGGAGTTGAAGTTGTGTAGATTCAGTGTACTTGAATCTTCCATTTTCCATCTGCGGGAAGGTACTTTAGCAGCAGATCAAAATGGTAGGAATAGCCGCAAAGGTATTGGATAGAAGTAGAGTTGTGGATATGAGAAGAAAGAAGTCAGCTAGATATGCAGCTTACCTTGTTCAAGGCTCTCGCACAGCAACATCTCAAGTTTCAGCTTTTAAGGCACCACCATTGAAGCTTGGGAAGCGAAAGAAACCTGATATCTGCAAGGAAAAATGCATGGGTTGTAATTTAGCTTCTAGAAGATCGTTATATCAGTCTTATTCAAACTTTATGAGAAGTGCACTACCTTGCCGTTTGATGCTCTATGTGAGTGATGAATGGGTTGATCTTCCTTCTGAAATTATTGGGTTTATTAGAAAGGATTTTGAACTGAAGAAAGGAGTTGTTGAAGTGAATCTAAATGGCCAACATCTGTTGCTTGATTTTCTGCACATGGTTCACTTGAATGTGAAAACTGGATTGGAGCATCCTATGGCATGGATTGATGAGGGAGGAAGATGTTTTTTTCCTGAAGTTTTTGCTTTTGATGATTCACATGGTCAATGTTGCCAATCTCTTGACGACAAAGATGATTTACCTTTGCTTTCTGGTGCTTGTGGCCAACATGAGATTAAACTGCAAATTGATATTGAGCTGAATGGGGTGAATGACTCACAGCCGATTGAGTATTGTGGGGAGTCAAATCCTCTTGTCAAACGAATAAAAGTTGGTCAAAGTCATGTAGGTCTTGATGCTGAAGTCGAAGATAGTTGTAATAGAGTCTCTGATTCAAAGATAATGGAAGATTATCAGGGATGTGAACAGTTAAAGAAGAATTCTGAAAATGAATTTCAGTCTTTGCCATCCGAGGAGGTGATGAGTATGTTCCTTAAGGGCATGAGTTCAACTGCTGGCATTGATGTGATCAATATTACCCACAGCCAAGGCTCTATGCTACCTGGACGAGCAGATCTCTTTCAGAAGCAAGTTGAAATAACAAAGAAGCATCGTGGATCAGCAAATATTAGATTTGCTTGGCTTGCTTTGTCTAAAGAAGCTATGTCAAGTGTTATGACCTATGGGGTTGGACCTCTAGGGCTTCTGAAATTTAAGGCCCCTTATGGCATTGGCGCTCATCTTGTAGCTGCGAATTGCTCTGGCACCAGGTTATACCCTTCTCTTTCTGTTTTGATCTATCTTACTCCCCCAAATTGCATATTTACAAATACAATTTATAGTGCATTTACAATAGCTTTTGTGCCAAAGAATGCCATGAAGCTTGTGTCTCTCAGATATATGCCATATGAATATTGATTAAAAAGGTTGACTAATTAATGAACAGAAATGAAAGGGCTTCCTATGCTCTTAAACCGGAGAGAAGCAATTGAAATTGATTCTAAGGCTATGCATGTTCTGCCATCACTTGGCCCTCTTTCATTTATAAATATAATGAATGTCTTTGGGTCTTTTGGGCGCTCCCCCTCTGCGTTTAGCCAGGGGCCCCCCTATCTTGATCCTCCAGTTTTCCCGTAAGGGGAGCTTCACTGGGTAATTGTTGTTGTTCTTTAAATCAGTGGAATTGAACTTGATCTTTGTGCACAATATATAATTTGATGTCTCTATATATATTAGTATCAGCGCTGAATATTGTTAGAGATGCAGAACTTTTTTAATTGATGCTGAAGTTTTAATGGAAGCTGTTAGTCCATTCAGATTTTTGCTAAGAGGTGTCTATATGATCTTAATGAAGAATCCATCGCTATGAAATGGATAAGATTCAATATCTAAGTGATGGGGTTTATTGCAACTCTTTCTGTCAGCATCTCCATAGATGAAGTTAGTATCAAGATGAGCTTTCTCAGGAATTGACCCCATCCTTGTCATTGTTGATATCCAGACTCTGTTTTGTGTAGGCTAAAATTTAGTTTTACTAGACTTCTATGTGGATCCACAATACCCAAGGCTTTCTTATCAGTTTCATCAAATTCACTTGATACCTGACAAGTTTCCTGTCTACTTCTGTTTCACTTTTGATATAGTTTTTTATTGTATTTGCTCTAATTTACAGCAGGGATTAAGTTGATGTACTTAAGTACTTTGATAAAAAAAAAATAGTGTTACCAGAGTTCATGTGCCGTCATCTGATCATATCATTGCTCTTGTTGGTCTGTCATCTGGAAAGTGTTTATTCATGATAGTAATTTCTAAATAGCATGCATCTGAAACTTCAAAGCTGCAATAATCAATTATTAGATAATTTAGATTCTGCAACCAATAGTAACAAATACTACTAGAATCCAAAATATTAGATTCCAAGATAAACCAATTTATTATTCCCCCCTTTTATTCTAGATGTGACTTTTGTCTTGTAAACACTTTACAGCGAAAAGAAGTAACATCTTTATAATGTCTTTACAGTGCTACTTATTGTGATATTGACGAAAATGGTATACAACATATGGCTTTATGTCGTGTAATCCTGGGAAATATGGAGCTGATTGAGCATGGATCCAAGCAGTTCCAACCTAGCAGTGAGAACTTTGACAGTGGAGTTAATGATCTACAGAATCCACAATTTTATGTCACCTGGAGTATGAATGTCAGTACTCATATTTATCCCGAGTTTGTTGTCAGTTTTAAGGTCTCTCCTAAACAAAATGGTGAGTTTTTAGTTTTTACCTATTAATTTCACTTATATATACTTTCTTTTAAACAAAGTTTGCACAAGTTCAATATTTCAAAAGTACTATTTTGATGCTTAGTTCTAATGCTATATTTCTTAAGTCCCTATTTCTGGTGGGGATGTTAATGCTTAGTTCTAATGCTATATTTCTTAAGTCCCTATTTCTGGTGGGGATGTTACTTTTCTGACTTTGCACTTTTGCAGAGCCGTAGACCCTTTTTACAGCCCTTGTCTCCTAATGACAAGTTCTTGGTTAGAGCATAGTAGCTCATGTATTATTTTCCCTTCTGGTTTGGCTGAAATATTTATATTTTTTTGTGTTTTTAGAGAGGATACATGATGTATTTTTCTTTATGTATGCTGAATGATATGAATGTTTTTTAAATTTTTTGTAGGGTTTACAGAGGGAGAGGACAATCGTGAGATTGTGCGAGTGGCTACAGAACAGAGTCTTGAAAGCAAGTCAAATGTTAGTTTATTTCCATCTCCCATGAACTTGGTGAGTAGAACTTTCTAGTTTGTTATTATATGCCTTATATCGCAGAGGGAAAAAAGGTTAAAAACTTCTAAGAGGGTTGCCATGTATAAGACAGCATAAATTTGTTGCCGAAATCTGCTCATACGTATGAAAGGATAATTTGATTCTGGCAGCAGATGTTCGGCGTTCAAATGGAAAAATTCCGTATAATATTCATGTTATTTCAAAGATTTTTCAAACATTCATAATACAATCTTAATAGTTAGCCAAATTACAATTAGGGAAGCGATCATCATCCGAATCTGACTTCCAAGGGATCCAAGGAAAGAGCCAATGATTTGAACTTATGCCCTGCAAGAACTCCTAAATCCCCATGGATGCCTTTCCCCAAGTTACTTGATGCTATTGCAGATAAAGTTCCTTCTGATGATATGAAATTGATATATGGGAATTATGAACTGCACAGGGTATGACTTCACATTATTTCTCTCTTTTTGTTCAAAAATATTTGTGGTAAATGTGCGACTTATTTTATTTATTTTTCAATTCTTCCATGCAATATTTATCGGCTAGACCAAGAATATTAGCCGAGTGGAATTTATTAAAAGGCTGAGACTGTTAGCAGGGGATTCTCTTCTGAGGTCCACAATCACAAAATGTCAACTTCAGGTATTTTTTTTGACTCTTTTCTTCTCAAGCTATTACTTGAAATATGCCTATTACCTTTCCTTCTCTACGCAAACAGCCTGTATAGTCTATTGGGTAATGCTCGTTTCATTAATATTACTTATTATGTCATCACTGTACAGTCTGAACATAAGCTTTTGCCATTTTCTTCTCTTGTAGATGATTTTAATGATTGTTTTCACCTCATATTCACATTGGTGAAGCGTTATTTTCGTGTGTCTTGATTCTGAATTATTGATTTCCATGCTGGGAGATTTAGTAGACAACAATTAGTGGATCTTAAACCATCTACTTTCTCTGGGTGTCAACTTTTGCTGACTATATACCTGACTGACCTAGAATTACTACTAATAATAAATCACTTCATATTTTTGGTTTTCATTAGAAAAATCATGTGGGTTTCCATCTTCGTGATACATGATGCTTGTCATTGCAATTTAGGTTCCATCTGCAAACGAGAAAATGATGGTAGCACCAAAGCAGGAACCTGCAAGGTTAGGAGGAGGTATGCTGAGTGAGGACAACAACAGTATTTTCGTACCGGGTTCAACTGAAGCTGTTTAGGATGATATAGAAATGTGTCGACATGAAGATGTGAATATTGTTCTCTTTTCTGTTGGGGGGGAAGTTTCTGGTACTTGTTCTTGAGTTCTCGTGGGATTTCTGCTATATTTTGGTGTCTGGTGTGATGAACCTTTTTGGTACGTGGTAATCTGTTTGCACTGTTGATTCTAGTTTACTCTGTTCTGAAGTAATTTTTTTGAGCATGTTCTGACGTAATTACTTTCAGTGGATTGAGCACTTGTGTTAATATCAGACAGAATGGGTATTAGATTAATCATAATATGATATATTTGACTTTAAAAAAAAAGAAAGTAGTTTGTTTGTATGGGTTTAGTATTCAGCCATACATCATTATGGCAATACGTAATGGTATGGATTTCTATCCTATATATCCTAGAAAAATATGCTTTACGTTTAAAGTCGGCTTACTTTTTAGTTATTTCGAAATGGTAAATATGTATAGAAAAGTGAGAGAATATACAAGAGTGAGACTAACAAGCTAGTTTTACTAAAGACACTACCATAAACAAACTCATGGTTCACCACACAAAAGCCCAAAACCTAGCAAAGTAGCTACTAAGAAGTGCATGGCTAGTCCAACCACAACTGTCTTGTAAAGGGGTCTCAAAAAACAGCCCTAAACCAAGATGCAATTTAGCCAAATGAGCTAAAAAATGACCCTAAGAAAGGTCCCACACAAACGTTAAAATTACCACAAAGCACCAAAGTCATCACGTCTAAATACAAAATTCTTAACAAGGCAACAACACCAAAAAACATCCCATAAAGATAAAGAGAAAATGGATTTACAAGCCTACTTAAACACCCACTATAGCCTCAAAAAGCCTCTCCATTTCCTCCCATGCCTCCCATCAAAGTTTATCTTGCAAGTGACCCCATTCCTCAAGGATCCTCAAGAAGCATGTGGTGGCATTACTCATTAGGGTCCACACCACCATGAAGAGCATCATTCCTTGTCCTCCAAAGGAAGTAAACCAAACAAGAAAAGGCTAGGAGGCGTACCTTGTAGATAATTGCTTTCTTGGCTTGGGATTCATGAAACTAAACTAGCCAATCTTCAACGGAGCTCCTCCTTACTCCAATATTCAACCAATTGAAGGCACGGTTGGCAACATCATTGGTAAAGGGACAATTGAACCACAAATTGTGGTTGTCCTCCCTTGCTTGTTTGCACAAGACACAAGTCTCCACGGCCGAAATCCCCCATGCACACAACTTCACCCTCAAAGGCACTCGACCATCCAAGTTTGGAAGCTCCACCTTTTATTAAAAAAAATATCCTCTCCATAAGCCCCCATAAATCAAGATGGATTTTTTCTTTCTAAGATAGTCATAGAGCGTATTAGTAACAATCCTCCCATTTGGCCTTTGAAGCTCACTCAAGTCGGCCTCTAGCTCCACTCTAACTTGTCGGGATATGCCCATGCCCATCAAAAGATTATTCCTAGTTCGAAGGATGCATCTCCACACCCAAAACGCTCTCCTCCTTGCCACGACATTCAAGAAGCCATACTCCGACTAGTGTAGTAACTCTATTCCCTGAGCATCTCCACGCAATTTGTCACACTTTCTCAGGTTGGTCGGTGATATTATATGCTAGATTGACTACTCTAGATCTTTGGTTTCTACCTAGTAAGATCATTTTGACAAATAGTAGAATTGTGGATAAGAGGGAACCATACTAGTGAATAGTGATCTACCCAATTTATTATAGAAATTTTCGAGGAGTTCACTAAAAAATACAAAAATTCTGACTTGTGGTTGTGTCATTCTTATAGTGTCTTTTCATTCTTGTACCTCCGACTTTCAATTCGCTTTTTTTCTTCTATTTGTTTTTTTGCTCGTGCCGATTTGTTCGGTTCGATATATCAAATATGTTCGACTTTTGAATTGTTTCCTCACCTTAGCAGGGGCCAATAGAAGAAGTCAGTTTTATCAAAATTGAAGAACAACATCAAATGAAAAGGCATTAATTGATGGACCCCACCTCTTCTAGCTTATTGTGGAAAAGAAGTTCCACTTCATGACGAAGGCTTTCAACATCCAGGGTATACTCCCTCTGGTCTTCTTCCTCCATTATCTTCTGCAACTGCACCCGTGTCCGCCCCAACGCCCCATTCAGATCGCAGAAGTCCCGTAAAATGACTGCTTCGGTGGTTCTAAGTAGAAGGATGTTCTTAACTGCATCTAGTGCCTGAAACACAGCCAACACCAATAAGAAAAACACAGTCCCATTAAACTTCAGTTTGACAAATAGGTATAATATATGAAAATTTTACAAGAGCCTACCTTTTCCTGGAGATCAAGGTCACTTGATCTAGTCAGATCCACCACTGATTTTAAGAATAACTGATTACTAAGGAAGGGTAGCATTGATCCATCTGTGTTTTCGAGTTGGAATGATGCCATGCCGTTGATGATGAAAATCGACTTTCGGTGTAGTCAGATGTCAAAACTCGAATTGCTCAATATATCCTAGAAGGCAGGTGATAGATTTTCAGTCAGATCAGCAACACACAGTATTTCTAGCTTTGTTATAACTGAATATTTCTCATCCTATTTTGTTCATTAGAACTTTGTGAGCCAAATCTTATCTTAAGATTACCTAAAGCATCAGGTCTCCAGCCTCCGTGTAAAACATTTTCTACCCATCTAAGGTGTTTCTGATCAAGGCTGAGAGAGCATATAATGCTTTAATGGCTTCTTCAACGACATTGGACTTGACCATCTTCATAAGTTTCTTTAATGCCCCGTGTTCTAAAACCTGAAGCCCGAATATAAACTTGAAAGGTCAACCAAGATGATGCAACATTAAACAACCACATGTTTGGTTTATAAAGGAGAAAATATTCAAACCTACTTCTGAACAACAAGGTTATTTTGGCTAGTAGTCCCAATGACCCAAGCAGAAAGTTTCCGAATCTCCGATTTAGTGTTATCAAGCTTATTTATGACTACTGTAAGTCCTCCAAGTTTGTTTAGATTTGACATGAAAAAGTTAATATGGTAAAAAAACATCAAAAACAACACATGAGAATAAGCTAGGAGCATATACCCACAATATTGTGATTTATATAAGTACATATAACAATATTTTGATTAAAAACCCAAATGAAAAGGACAACAGACGGGGGGAAACACTAAGAAACATGCGGGAAAATGGACCAAATCTTCTGAGTCAATGACGTTTCAAGCTAAGGAAATATAATAATCATGAAAAGCAAACAAGAATGACACACAACAATTATATTTACTATACTTGGATGTATGCAATAATACCATACCATTAAACAAGCTTGTATTATATAATCAAAATGGAAGTGATCCCAATACTCCGGTTCCTGTAGTAATTATGTTTCCTGAGCCTCTCCAGGCAATTTGTCACACTTTCTCAGTTCGCTCGACAACATTATATGCCAGATCGATTGCTCTAGATCTTTTGTTTCTATCCAGTAAGATCATTTTGACAAATAGAAGAATTGTGGATAGGGAACAATACTAGTTATCTACCCAATTTATTCTAGAAATTTTCGGGGTGGTCACTAAAAAATAAAAGAATACTGACTTGTGGTTGTGCCATTCTTGTAGTGTCTTGTCACTCTTATGCCTCCAATTTTCAGTTTGCTTTTTTTTCTTCTTTTGTTTGTTTTTTTGTTGCTTGTGCCGATTTGTCCGGCTCGATATGCCAAACAATAGTCTGGGCCAAGGTCAGACCGAGAATATTTGGTCCGGTCCTTGGTCCAATTTTTTGGGAAAATTCTATTCCGGTCTGGTCTTGGACCGATGTCCACCCCTAGTTTCAATCTAAAACCATATGACAGTAGGTGCAGTAACTTATAAGATTTTATGATAGACAAGTTTAGTTCCAACATTCAATTGTGAGAATATATTCTCAATAGGAGTTTAGATGTATTCTACAACTCAAAACTATGCATCAAAAAGTCATTGCAACATTTATCAAAGAAAACATAATAGCAAAATACATCAAAGGCACATAGGGGCTAGTGATGGCAATAGAGTAGGGATTCTCCGCTCTCCGTGGGGATTCCCCATCATGAGAATGGGGATTTTAAGTAGGTAGAAGGACAGACATAGAAAGAAAATGAAATTCCCACAAGGAGATGGAGACGGGGATAAGGGTCCCCGCCCTAGCCCCGAAACTGAACACGATGGGAAAACTCGTAAGGAATCCCTGTTGAGAAAAATCCATATGTTTAATATAATTTTATATTAAAAATTAAGTTTATCTACATTAATTTATTTTATTTTGTTAAAATTCTAATTTTAAATGGCAAATTTTATCTTATTTTCCAAGAAGATAATTAAAAAACTTGTGATTTTTTATGAAAAGTTAATGGAGAATTAAATCGAAAAATCCACGGGGGTACGAGGATCCAACGGTGATGGATATGGGGACAATTTTCAATTCCCGCGGGAAATGGGGCAGGGATCAAAATTCTAAATTTGGAATGAAGATGGGGAGGGTATTGTTAGACAAAATTTGTTAAAGGAAAACAACTTTGTACAACCACATCTAATTTGATTTTTTAAGTTCGACCCTTATCTGTACATCTTTACAACTCTATAATAATATAGACACGTTGGAGATTTTTGAGTTTAATTTTTGATTTGGGTTGCACCCGAGTTATGACGGGTTGCCTACGTATCTCTTTAAAGAGAATCAAGCCTTACATAGTTCAGAGGTTTTAATTTTTTTTGGTTGGATTTTCATGCATCAGAGATACGAGTCTAAACCCACCTTGTAGGAAGGGTTGCCTAAGCTCGGTTCAACTATCATTTGCATGGTGTGGAGAAAATTAGACCCACCTTCTAGGAAGGGTTGTCTAAATTTTCCACTAAGACTTGGGTTTGATTTTTCGGTTTATGGTTGTGATTGAACTCGGCGAGCATTTGCGCTATATGTCGAGCTTCCTACGTACCCTTAGTGGGATCAAATCGTCATAGTTCCGCAAGAACACTCTGATTTAGGTTTGAATCCGGAATTGTGATTGAATTCGAGACCCGTTTGGATTTAGTGTCGAATTTCCTACGTACCCGTTAAAGGGATTAAGTCACCGTAGTTCGGTTAAGAACACATTTTAATTTGAAGTTGTGATTGAACCCGGTGAGTATTAGCTATATGTCGAGCTTCCTACGTACATTTAGCGGGATCAAATCATCGCAGTTCTTAAGCGATATTCTTTATTTGATTTGGATTTGCAACTAAACTTGACCTATATTTGAGTTTGTATCAAGTTTACTACGTAGCCCTTGTAAGGACATCAAGTCATGACGTAGTTCTTAAAAAGACATTTATGGGCCAATTTAATCCAAAAATATGCACGGGCTTTATGTGGGTCGACCCATGGAAGCACATTTGAAGACCCATTTTTTACATAATTAATTAGTGAATGGGTTGAATTTCTAGAAAAAGAGTCACGTGCGAATGGTCGCCTGTGTGGGAAATAAGAATAAATCTCGATCGTTCATTCCAAAAAATCAACGTCCCTGATTAACCATTCATTAAAAAAAACGGCACGGGCGAATTTTTCCCGTATTATTCGCGTTTTTTTCAATAAAATACGACACGCACGAATTTTTCCCGAATTATTCACGAATTTTTCAAAAAATAGGTTTTTATGAGACGCGCCCAATTTGTTCATCAGAAATAGCGATTTGTTCATCAATATTCACCAATTGTTCATCAATACTAACTAATTGTGCATTGAGTTTTTGATAACATTGTTCTTTGATTTCGAACTTTTTTAATTTTTGATTTTATTTTTTAACCTTATTTATGTGTAGGAATACAATATTATGTAGTTTTTTATGCACATATAATTAGTTTTGATATACCCATATTTGTTCATTGATATACTTGTATTTGTTCATTGATATACTTGTATTTGTTCATTGATATACCCATGGTATACCATTATTTGTTCATTAGTATACTTTTTTTTTGTTCATTGGTATATCATTATTTGTTCATTGATATACCCTATTTGTTCATGGATATACCCTTATATGTTCATTGATATAACCTTATTTGTTCATTATTATACCCTTATTTGTGAATTGAAATAAACTTATGTTTTATGTGTCAAGGCTATCAACTTGTACATTTAAGACTATTAATACCATCAACTTGTACATTTAGGACTATCTATTTGTGCATTTTTGCATTTATTTTGTGCTTTAAGGCTATCTTGAATTCAAAGTATAATACGAATGAAGTGCTTTAAGGCTAACTTGTCAATAAGAATGAAGTGCTCAGTATAGTACCAAATTAAGATAAGTGTGATGTAGAAACTTGAATGCAAAAGATAATAGATAAAGAATTTGACTTTGCAATAATATGATGTATGCTAAGAGAACGATATAGCAACAAATCGAAAAGGAGTGCTTGTGCATTATTTAGCTATGAACAAATTGATGTTATTAATGAACAAATATGCATATATCAATGAACAAATTGAGGTTACTAGTGAACAAATATGCATCTAGTAATGAACAATTATATGAAAAAGGCCTTGAACAAATATGCATAAACCAGTGAACAAATTCATGTTACTAATGACCAAATATGCACAAACTGATGAACAAATATGCCAAAACCAATGAATAAATATTTTCGTTTTTATGAACAAAATCACAATGTTGATGAACATATTGCATGTAATTTTGATACACATTTGTTCATTTTTTATGTACAAACAATAGATTTTTGATGCACAAAATCACAGTTTTGATGAACAAAATCACAGTTTTGATGAACAAAATCACAGTTTTGATGAACAAATGCACATTATTGATGAACAAATCCACAATACTGATGAACAAATCCACAATACTGATGAACAATCTGGGCGCGTGTCCTATTTCCGTTTTTTTTCAAAAATACGCGAATAATTCGCCAATAATTCACCCGTGCCGTTTTTTCCCCCTTTTAAGTGAAATGATCAGCGCCTTTGATTTTTCTTGATACAACGACTCTTGTTCTTTCTTATTTCGCACATGAGCGCCCATTCGCACGTGAACCTGACTCGAGTTTCTAAACACCATTTCTATGAACACGTATAGTGTATACTATATATATAGCCTCTTGTAATTGAACTTTTAAGCCATTTCATGCTTAATTAATTAGCTTAATTTCTTAGCTAATCTCCTCCTTGTATTTCAAGGACAGGAGTTCTAACTAGGCTAGACATTTTTTTGTACTCGATCGCCTCTGCAACTTTCATGTACGGCCTCTGCAACTTTCAAGTCTCCATTGCTCACATCTTTTTACCTTAACTAGTGTTAAATAACACCAAAGGAGATCGTATATTGAATTTTGACAGGTTGCACTTTCGAGCTCGATCGAGACTCAGCCACGCTTAGCACCACTTGAGGAACCACACCTTTTGGCTAGAGTCTATGGTGAGTTAGCCTTTGATTTTGACATTTTGGCTCGTTTGGGAACACTTGTCACCTAACTCATTTTTACTCTTATTGCATGATTTTAGCTAAGCAACTTCAATGTGTATCACCATGCCAATTTTGACTTGAACATAAAATGCTCTTCACATATATATTCTTCTTTCTTCATCACACTTGATGGCTTTACACTTTGAATGGTATATCCATGGAATTATTGCACCATATGCTCCATTTTTTATTGGGTCCTCCATAGAACTCGTAAGATATGGGCACGAACGTCATCGACTTGGACCTTGGATTGGTAAAACGCTCTGTTTTGGGCCATTTATAGTCTTCCAAAACAGCTGCAATGTCCGTCTCGGTGCCAAGGGATTTGTCTCGGTTAATCACGAGCCATCATTGTAGGCGCCTTGTAGAAGCGATCACCCCCCATAGGAGGCTCGAAACGGAATGTTTCTCCTCAAAACAGGTGAACCTTATCCTTTTCCATCTTGAAGGCATTGTGGCATCTCCATGGGCTCTTTAATTTGAGTCTTCATGCATCATGCTTTTGACGCTTTCTTCACCGGAACAACTCGGCGTGGAGGACAACACTTCGTTCTTTGGATTGAGGTGATAATACACTCCATTTCGAGCCACCCATGGTCTTCCAAGACAACCCCAATTCCGTCTTGGTGCAAAGCAATCTATCCCGGTTAATCACAAGCCATCATTGTAGGGGCGTTGTAGACGTGATCACCCATAAGAGGATCGAGAAGGAATGTTTCTCCTCAAGACGGACGACCTCGAATCATCTCGGCGAGATTCGAAGGTAGTCATGAAAAGAGCTCTCGTTGTACGTAACTGTGTTGTGGACGCGGTCATCTAGATGAGGCTCGAAACAGAAGGTTTCTCCTCAAACGAATGACCGTGCCTCTAATCATCTCCTGTGGGCTTCGAGAGTAGTCATCACGAGCTCCCAGGTATATACGGTACGAGACAACTGATCACATGCCTTAACGGAGAGGACACCGAACCAACTGATTTCGATGGGAGTACGGATTTTTGCATCTCAACCTGTTTTACTAGTATATGATCCAAAGACAATTCAAGAATTAATTAGCATAAAATAGAGTTTTAAGGAGTAGAGATTTTACCACTTGTCTTAAAAACAAACGTAAAACATTATGAATTATCTACTACTCCGACTCTATATGCTCTCAAACTCTCTTCTTTTTGTATGGTGTGCCTCTGAATTTTCTTCCGCCCCTCCTTTTATACAAGCTTCAAACTTGGGAAGTACGTACAAACGTTTTTTTTATGCTCCCTTAATTAACACATTTAATTGGTTAATTATAGGGCTTTTAAGTTTTAGAGGTTCCATAGCCACCCTATTAGTCTGAACGACACTTAGCTTGTTGGGCTTCAAAAAGCCTTGATTAGTCTCCCACTCTTCACACTTTTTTTGTTTTGTTTTGGAGAATAATTAACCAATTTGATTAGGCTAATTATGGTTGTAATCTACCTAGTACAATTATAAAGCAAAAAAAGTCTTTGTAAAAATTTGAACCACTTGGCAATTTGAAATATTTTTTAGTTTTTCTAAAATATCCACTATCTCAAAAACCATCACCCATTAAAAAATTAATATTTTTTAATTTTACTAAATAAATAATTATAATTTTTTTTAATTTTTTGAATCACTTCCACCTCACCTCACCCACTTTTTCCACCTTCCTAAAAACCACGAGCAAGTAACAAATTAATATTTTGTAATTCTTTACTAAAGAAGTGTGATTTGTGAAAATGTATTTGCAATTTTTTTAAGAACAAGTCGGTAATAATTTATAAACGAATTTTATAATAAATCCGTACAAGTTACATGAATAACACTAAAAAGTGTGATTTAGTCATATAAAATGTGTTCGGGAAACTTTTTTAAGAACATGGCAAAAATAATTTTTATAAAATACTTTTTATATTAAACATGTACAAGGTACGTGATTAATACTAGTTGTGTTTGAAAACGTTATATATGTGCTGTCATTGGCTTGCATTTGAGGATTTGGCAATGGAATTCTACGCTTGATATATATTTCCTCCTATGTAGGCTTGAAAATTGGGCCCAAATTTAGCTAGGGCCCAAAATCAACTTTTACTTACCACCATATGCATGTTTTGGTATTTCATGCTCCAAACATATACTCCCTTGGGTATTACATATTTTTTAATAGCATGGTTGGGCCACTCATGCCTTTATTTAATGACTTTGTTAAATACCACGAGGAAAATCCTTATATAAGGGCAATAGAGTCACACAAATTGACCTTGTTATTTGGCCTGACATATATACTCACGTTTCTCACATCTATCTATTACTAATAACTAAAGCCGAAGCAATTTCTGCCACCATATTACGCCACATCACCCCTTTATTAAAATAATATTTTTTATAGCTAATTGAAATATTAATTGATTAAAAAATTATTATGCAAAAAAGTTATCCCCAAATAGACATAAATAGATAAAGAAAGGGACATTATATTTATTATATTGGTAAAAGATAGATAAAAAAGATTCCAAAAACATGTACCACGATATAAAATATATATCTTTGAAATAGAATAGTTATAGAAATAATAAATATATTATGTGTAAAATTTGTAAAAGATAAAAAAAAAATATTAAATAAAATATGTAGCAGAGGAGGTCACAAAGATAAAGATTATATTTTCAAGTTATTGGAAGTATTTATAAAATAGTCGAACCCTTATTAATTTAATTATTCAAATATTCATTATTATTCTTACCCAAAAATAAAAAAAAAGATTAAATAAAATATGTAGTCGAGGTCACAAAAATATAGATTATTTTTTTTAATTTATTGAAAGTATCTACAAAATTAATCGAACCCTTCTTAATTTAATTATTCAAATATTCATTGTTATTTTTACCCTTCATCCAAAAATTTTAAAAAATCAACTTTGAAACCGACCTTTCTCCACATAATCAAAGCCTAAAAGATGCCAAAAAATAAAAAAAATATGAACCCGTCTTAATTTAATTATTGAAATATCTATCTATTACTAATCAATAATCATCATATTTATAACCTAAAGCGGAGACTAAAAAAATTATTAAACGACACATGTCACTTTTAGATTGGACCACACCATCCTTTTTTTTTAACTACTAGTATGTATTCCACTACCTTGTACGGGTTTATTTAAATAAAATATTAATAATAAAATATTTTCAAATATATTTATTATCCAATAAAAATAATCATGTAAATGCTTAAATATAGATTTTTGTTATGATCTGCGTAAAAAGATAAGACAATTATCATATGACTAATCAATATCTTTTCAAATATATTTATCTTTTCATTTTAATTTTATAAAATGTTTTAATAACTATTAAATTCAATAAGAGGGCAATAAATATTTATAAGCCACCTTTTATTTTAGAAATTATGTTTTTTTAATAAAAAGTACTATTTTTGAAAAAAAGGAGTAAATATGGAGTTATAATCTATTATTTTGTCCTAAAATGTGTAGATTGAGGTATTTTTTTGAAAATATATAAATATTGGTATCTTGACAAAATAAATATAAAGTTTGGGTGTTTGGTTGTAATTAAACTTAAAGTCTTAAATGAAAAAGGACCAAATAGCAACACTTTCAAAGGTTAAGGACCTAAAAAAATATTTATAAAAATTAAGGACTAATAAGAACTTTATGTTATAAGTTATGGACTATAGAAGGAATTCACCCATTTTTTTAACCTCTGTTTTAGGTTATAGTTATGATTCTTTTATTTTTGGATATGATAAATTCTTATCAATGTTTTTTGAATATAGAATCTCATTATTAAACAATCTTTTATTTTTGGATATGATAGATAGGAAGATCATTAGGATATTTTTTATCCTATCATACAAATTCTAATATCTTATACTACTATAATCAATAATCCCATTCTTAATTTTAAAAAATAATCTTTTATTTTGGATATGATAAATAAGTAGATTATTTAGATTTTTTTATGCTAAATATTATACAAATATTAAGATATTTATTTTATTTTTAGATAGAATGCATATGCTAGGTTTAGATAAATAAATTTAATATAAAGATAGTGTAATGTACAGTATAGTTAAGTTTATTTTAAAGGGTCCCATGTATTTAATAAAGTGATAAGTTTTTATTTTATTACTTATCTATTTTCATAATTAAATTAATTATCATGTTTTGGATCTTAATTTAATTCGTAATACTAATAAAATATTATTGTTTCAAATAAACAACTTTTATAGTTGATTGATTTTAAATATTTATTCAAATTTATATTTAAGTATTTACACGATTATTTTTCTTGGATAATAAATATATTTGATATATTTTATTATCAATATCTTATTTAAGAAAAAACCGTACAAGGTACGGGAATACATACTAGTATATAATGTTTGTACTTTTTTTGGTTCAACATGTATACCACGCACCAAACCCGCCCCGTTGCCATACCTATGAACAAATCTGAAAGTTAACAAGTTACATAGGGCACTTGAGGCTGGATTATCCTACGAAAATATAAAGAAAAAATGTAGTAAAATGATCCGCCCCGTTGCCATCCCTATGAACAAATCTGAAAGTTAACAAGTTACATAGGACACTTGAGGCTGGATTATCCTAGCAAAATATAAAAAAATAATGTAGTAAAATGATTAAACAGTTCTTTTGTATTAATTTGCAGAAACCTTTAAAAGATCCAACACCAACGAGTTTAAACATGTAATACACTTTTTTAAAAAACTGTCAAAAATCATCTAACTGCTACATTTCAAACCTTACACAACTTCAAAATCGTGTCTGAACTGTGTGCATCATCTGAATTTCTCTTCCAACTTCAAAATAATGTTCTTCTCATCCCGCGTATCATGTAGGTACATCCATGCCCTGTGAGGTCTTAGACAACACAAGTTGAACAAAAATTCATACCATCAATGATTTGAGCACGTTTGATTGGGAGTGATTTTGCAATTGATCATAATAATCTTTTTCAGGTAAAATGATTTCGGCGGACATTTAGAAACTATTACCATATAAAAATGATTTTAAAAATTCTAAATCATTAATAGTAGAGAAATTTTTCTAGAAATGGATTCTTATGTTTAGCAGGGGTCAATAGAAGAAGTCATTTTTATTAAATTTGAACAACAACAACAAATGAAAAGACATTAGTTGATGGACCCCACCTCTTCCAGCTTCCTGTGAAAAAGAAATTCCACTTCACGACGAAGGCTTTCAACATCCACAACATACTCCCTTTGGTCTTCTTCCTCCATTATCTTCTGCAACTGCACTCGAGTCCGCCCCAACGCCCCATTCAGATCACAGAAGTCCCGTAAAATGACTGCTTTGGTGGTTCTGAGGAGAAGGATGTTCTTAACTGCATCCAATGCCTAAAACACAGCCAACCCCAATCAAGAAAAACACAATCCCACTAAATTTCAGTTTGACAGGTACATATAATATATGGAAATTTTACAAGTCACTACCTTTTCCTGGAGATCAAGGTCACTTGATGCAGTCAGATCCACCACTGATTTTAAGAATAAACGATTACTAAAGAGAGGTAGCATTGGTCTCTCTGTATTTTCGAGTTGGAATGCTGCCATGCCGCTGATGAGGAAAATCGACTTCCGTTGTAGTCTGATGTCAAAACTTGAATTGCTCAATATATCCTACAAGGCAGGTAACAAATTTTCAGTCAGATCAGCAACACACAACTTTTCTAGCTTTGTTATAAGTTATAACTAAATATTTCTCATCCTATGTTGTTTATTAGAACTTTGTGACTCAAATCTTATTTTAAGATTGCCTGAAGCATCAGATCTCCAGCCTCCGTGTAAAACATTTGCTGTCCATCTAAGTTGTTTCTGATTAAAGCTGAGAGGGCGTATAATGCTTTAATGGCTTCTTCAACAACATTAGACCTGACCATCTTCATAAGCTTCTTCAATGCCCCGTGATCTAAAACCTGAAGCCCGAAGACAAACTTGAAAGGTCAAGCAAGATGATGCAACATTATGGCATATTTGCAATATTAAATCACATGTTTGATTTATAAAGGAGCAAATATTCAAACCTGCTTCTGAACAACAAGGTTATTTTGGCTAGCTGTCCCAATGACCCAAGCAGAAAGTTTCCTAATCTCTGATTCAGTGTTATCAAGCTTATTTATGACTACTGCAAGGCCTCCAAGTTTGTTTAGATCTGACAAGAAAAAAGTCAATATAAAAAAAAACATCAGAAACAACGCATGAGAATAAGTTAGGAGCAAAAGGAGGAAACAATATTTTGATTAAAAACTCAAATAAAAGTACAGCAAAATGAGGAAGAAACATGCAGGAAAATGGACCAAATCTTCTAAGTCAATGACATTTCAAGCTAAGGAAATGATCATGAAAAACAGACAAGAATGACACACATCAGTTATATTTACTCTACTTTAATGTATGCAATAATAAACAATCATACTATCACACAAGCTTGTATTGTATAATTAAAATGGAAGTGATCCCAATAACTCATATTCTTTTCAACAATCTTCACAACATTGTGCAACTAAGAGTAATTTTGAATGCTATTGAACGATTTTGAAAAAAATCTTTATGCAATACAAGTTCCCATACTCCAATTTTAGAAGAACAATCTAGAAGAGATCATATATCCATTATCTAGATGCATAAAAACATTAGATTAAGACAATACATGATAATGAACAAACTGAATACCATTGGCATTATCTATAGGCTCAACGAGTATCAGCAGCTCTTCAAGGGCGCGGATATGTTCTTCCAATGAGAGGGAGGAATTCTTCAAGTCATTTATTGCTATTTGCATGAGTTGTGCATCAGAAGGCGTTTTTAGCTTTTCTAGTAGTTCCTGCACAATGCATATAGTATGAGTATCAAGTAAAAGGATAACATGAATGAACGAAGAAAATATAGAGTTCATACAAAAAAACTATAGGGAAAAAAATCACACCTAGATGAATCTGTGGAAGAGTGAAGCAGATCAAAAATGAAGCAACCGATATTCCAGCAGTAAGGGTTTGGACCAAGATTAAATACAAACAGTCCTATATACTATAAGTGTAACTTTCCTTGCAATCCTAAATGAGATCTCGACGTTGCAGAGATGATCTAGATTCTAAGTAGTTTCATACTCTTCTGAAAGCATTAAATTCCAAATGTCAAAACATAGAGAGGAGGAAAAGGTGTCAAAGATGGATTTGGTGATGGTTCTATTGCAAAACAAAAAAGACTAACTTCAAAACATGAGGGACTTCATCATGGGACTCATGCAATAAATAGTGTTCGAAAGATCATGAAAGTGCATATAATCAAGGGAAATTTATTAAGATATTCCAACATGCAAGGAGACTTGCAAGGCACATCAGGGTGTCTAAAACTCTACAGCTTTGACAAGGGGAGACAAAGAGTCAAAAAAATAAAATAAAGGGATCCAGAATCTAATAAGCAAATTTTTTTGAATCAAGGTTGGAATACATGTCTGGATGCTCATGAGTGGTGTTCGTATAATTATCAGAAATATGGTACTTTCAGCTTCTTTTTTTTTTACCAAAATTATCATCAAAGTGTCCCTCATTTCATTCATTTGATCTCAAAAGCTAGTTTCACCATTTCTACTGATACAGAAAAAACATGTATAAATTTCAAATGAGAAATATCACAACATTTTCACCTTCAGTTCAACTTGACGCATCTTCAACTCCTCTGGAGAAAGTCGGTTGACATCACTTGCAGCTTCCTTCAATTTAGCATGATCAGAATGTCCTGTTATGCATAGAAGGAAGAGAGAATTAGCAAATCTGTGACATATCAAAGAAAAAAAATTCGTACTTGAAAAAATAAGGACAAATAAATAAATAGAATTAAGGAAATGGTTAAAGAAAGCAGTCATGGATGATTTGGTCTGCTTCGGGAAGCAACCACAATTCCATCCAATTTGTTTATTACTATAAGTTTGAGTTAGTAGAATTTCAACAGCAGATGATTAAGGTGCAGCATTGCGCATGAAGGTTACATATTAGAAGATATAGTTGAGATACTAAGAACAACAGAATGCTGTAATGAGAAGAAGATGGATACCTATCGCCCACTGCAGCATCCCCTCAAGAGAAGAGAAACCACCCTCAAGTTCATCATTATTGTTCAGTGTGACCGAGTTGTCATCAGTATCTGCCTTTCTATACAAGTCCCCATCTTCCTTACCAGAGGACCACACCAGCCCACCTGATACTGATTTATTAAGGCGATCTTCATTTGCAAGAGTCAACGACACCAGCATCACAAGCAGTAGCCATAAAGCAACACCCACCAACGAAATCCTCATCCTCATTCCCAAAAATGGAAGCCACAGAAGTTGAACCAGCTTTACACTACTTGAATATTCTAATACTTAAAAAGTGAAGCTCAACAACTGTTAAACCACCTACTCTGCAACAAACTCAGGAAGGCAGAAACCTGAAAGAAGTGGTAATAGAACATTATTTATTCATTGCCGATAACTAGAAAGGTAAAATCTGAAAACGATCCAAATTTCTAATGAAGCAGAGATTTTATATTTATGGTTACAAACAATAAATCTTGATAAACCGTTCAACATTAATACATCTCTACTTCTAAGAAATAAACACTTTCAGGTACTAAAAAAAAATTGCCCAATCGTTCAGGGAAAGAAAGGGGCTCTCTTTGAATTATCAAAATTCAATGACTTCATAGAGTTAGGGTTTAACGATCATTCGATGGATGACACAAATTGCAAATTACAGTAGCATGAATTCGTCGTGGGAGAAGGGTAGATCCTCACTACGAAGGCTAATCGGCGAAGATGACATCATGAGTAATAACTTCGAAGAAAAAAGAATCTCAGCGGCCAGAAATCGAATTTACTTGGTCCAATGAACAAGAAATCAATTCGGGAAGAGTAATTGTCAGTACAGAAAGAAATTGAGAGAATCTTACTGACAACGGCTGCAAAACAGATGCGAGAACTAGTCGATCTAGGAAATGAACCCGCTATTATCGCTCGTCAGCTGCTAGTCTCTTCTTCGTAATCCTGACTGCTTTTGAAGTCGCCTGTGATTTTGCAAGGTTTATATATATGATGAAGATTGTCGAAGTCTCAAGACTCAAAACCAAAGTGTATATATCTATGGCGATTGGCGAAGGGGTTCTACGTCATACGACCAATCAAATTGTAGGAAAAGAAAAAAACAAGAAATACGGGACATTAGTGGTCGGTCCACTTCCATGTCAATTTTGTAAAAATCTCATTTTTTTTCGTAGGAAATATCAAGGGTAAATCTCATTTATTTTCAAGACTCCCGAAGTGTATATATCTCATTTTATTAATTGATGTCTAAAATTATTAATCAGAAAAAAATATAATGTCAATTGCACAAAATTTTATTATTTATCACTGTTAGTTTATATCTTGTATCATATGTAAAGCAGGGCCGATCCATACATTTTAGATGTCCGGGACGAATTACAATAAAAGGGCCCTTTTTATATAATTTTTAGACATTTTTCGTAAAATTTTATAATACTTTTGTTCTTGTTATAATATTAAGATACGAAGAATTTATAAAATAATTTGCTAAATTTAACTTAATTACATACGTAAAATTGGGTGCTATCATCATATAACAATGTATGAATAAAAGAAATAAGATTTTTTAAAATGCATATGTCGTATATTTTAAATCTAATAAAAAGTAATCAATATAGACAATTATATAAATCAGAATCATTTACAATAACTATGGTAATACATGACTACACTAATTGATTAATAGTAAAGAAAGATAAATTAAATAAAAGATATATAATAGGACCATATATAAAAATTAATATAGTTAAAGTGGTGGGATTTGAACCCAAGATCTCTTTAATAAAGATAAGAACACTATTCCACTAAACCAACTTGTAATTTATGATGTTTTAAACACTCTTTTATATATATTACATTTTAAAAATTTTGGACCCCTAAAAATTATGGGCCCTGGGCTTACGCCCACCCTGCCCCACCCTCTGGGCCGGGCCTGTATAAAAGTCATTTTTTTATAATCAAATAAAAGAAAATTAGATCTAAATGAATTTTAATCATGTACACAAACTTTAATAAAAGAAGTCACATTTCACAATCATAACCTTTCAAGTAGCTTGTTTAGGTATAAATAGGATCCGTTTAGCACTAGCTTCTTGTAAATTGTATTCATCTAGATGGAGTTTAATTTCTGCGAAATCCACACCATTGGGGATAGGAGGGTGTTGAAAATAGGAAGCTGGAAAAAAAAGCTCCTAAATACGGAATAGAGCCATAGCGAGATCGAATAACAAAGGAGAAGGAGCGAGATTATTTCAAAAGACAGATGTAATTTAGCTTCAGATGTAATTTAGCTTCTTAAATTTCCTATCATTTTCAATGAAAGGGGCAATAAAAAAAGATATGATTAAAGTTTCATTATCTTTGTCACAAAGCGAACATGTGTATGGAACTGAATTATAAAATCTATCCGGTCTCTCAGTTGTAGGCATATAATTGTCGAGTTCAAAAGGCTATACTTTAGTAATGTGAACTCCATCAAACAAATTTCTAATACCAAGGAGAAGTTATTATTGTAGGATGCAAAGATTTGATGGTACCTCAAAAAAAGTCGCTAATATTCTTTTAAGAAAAATGATATAGAGACATCATAAAAATTAGAATATAAAGAGAATTAATGTTGTGGATATCCTCTATTTTTTTCCATCTGATATCATGGCACTTGTTGAAGATTTCCCTTATATAATCAATACAAACAAAGTTAGATGATAAGAAGTATTGATGTAGTGGGTATCCTTTATTTTTTTCATTTGATCTCATTGCACTTGTTGAAGATATTCTTTATATCGTGAAGACGAATAATATATATAAGAGGTGTTAATTGTCACACTACTAATAACATTTGAATTAATTTATATATTTGGGATGCATCTTCATACTCATTGACTTTTATACACTACCATTGAGATAGATGTATCAATTTTGGTGCACTAACTAAATTCAATTATTATTATCATATAGTTGAATTTTAGTTTTTATTAGATCTATCGGGCGTACCCCCTTCCCTTGAGTAGGGGTACCTCATTTTGACCTTCAGATTCCGCTGTAGCGAAACCTCACTAGGTGAATGTTATTGTAGAATTATTTCATATATTTTTCTATTTTTTTTTACGTCATACATGGAAATGGTTATTGCGTACATGTTTTGACAAGTACAATATGCCTTTGTTAGAGAAGGTTTGTTTCACTTGCATGAGAAAAACATTCAACGAAGCTTTTACATTAATGTCAAAGGAACTAAGGAAGAAGACACCAAGAGTTATAAATAGGTGTTGATGCGGTTGAAGAATTTGTATGATCAACTTGAACTAAAGACAAATGCAATTGTGAAGGATCAATAGAAGGCTCTTATTAATGAAAGATTATACTGTAGTTGAATGTTTTAGTTTTTTTCGAAAGAAGTCTCTCTAAGATTGTATTTGATGATTTAGTTTAATGAAGTTCACTTCGTTTTGCTTTGAACAAAAAGATTAAAGGATGGTTTTGTAAACAATCTATTAGAGGATGGTTTTGGCAAGAGTCGTTTGAAGTAAGGGCTAAACAATACTCTATGGGAAATAACTCAAAAAGAAATGCAGTTTGTTGGGACGGAGCTTCCAAAGCGAAAGTGTACCCAACTTAGTTAGCACCAAACCACCAGGCACCAGCAATTAAAAACTTCGGTCCACGGTACCGAACTTGCAAGTTGCAACTTGCAACTGCTTCCCTCACTCCCGAGATTCCCCCATGGCCTCCTTCGCCTCTGTCGCCGGCAGCCCAAATTTGCATCCTCCGGGGGTCCTGCTACGCGTCAGATCTCACATTGCCGACTCCTCCCCACTCTTCCCTCTTCCGGAATCAGAACCAAACCGGCTTCCCTGAAGCTCAGTCATCAGGCCTTCCACAGCAGGCCCGAATTCAATTTCCCCGATTCTTCTGGTAATTGCATCAACCGATTTCGTTTTGCGTTTCCTTGGTAGTTTGCAAATGCAGTATAGTCTTTTTCAAGAATTCTTGTGGTTTTGCTGGATAGGCCAGGTAAATTCTTGTGGTTTTGTCGATTGGGATGTGAATTGCGACAAATCCATTTGCGTCATGTCTGTCCAATCTCAAAATTTTAGCTTCCCTTCTGCTAGGCCTCGTAAATTAAAATTATTATTCCCGAACAAGGAAAGTTTTCACACCAAAATTTAAAGGAGAGAAATGGAATTTGGTGATTCCCAAGAAACTCCTCTCATCTTGTTATTTTTGTTATGAAGGCGTTAGTACTAAGGTTGCTGCTACCATAGAGCAAGTGAGCGTAGATGTGTCCAACAATGTCGATGCTCCAGTGGTTGTTGTGACAGGAGCATCCAGAGGAATTGGTAAAGCAATTGCATTGGCTTTGTAGAAATAAGCAGAGTATAGAGAGATTCATTCTTATGTCCTTTTCAGAGATGAGATACACTTGGTTTGGTATTAGTAAAAGTTTGTGTGATTGGCTTATATATGATGAGAGAAATGTAATGTATACTCTGTTTGATGTAGGTCCTTGTAAATTATGCAAGGTCATCAAAGGAGGCTGAAGAAGTATCGAAAGGGGTGGGTTACTTCTCTATGTTGGTTGCGTAAAAATTTAAATGTGAAAGTCTTGCTTCATAAAAGACATGCTCGTAAAACAGTCTGGCTCATAAATCAATGCATGTATTTTTCAGTCAATATGTTGGATACATTATTGTATTTGGAGCATCTTTTGTGCAGAATAAGATGATATGGTGGCATTTTCCATTTTTATACAGCATATCATAATATGTCAGTATATCTACCAATCTCTGTTTGCTTTTGAGAGCTTGGTATTGATGCAAATCATGAATGTTTTGCTTTGTCCTCCATATTATGTTTAATATTCCCAATGCATGCTCAGTATTAGTTCATAACCTAGATGTTGCTTGCTTTCCTTGTCAGATGTGTTATAACTTAACGGTGTTCCCCTTTATCTTTCAGATTGAGGCTAATGGTGGCAAAGCTCTTACATTTGGCGGTGATATGTCAAAAGAGGAGGATGTAGAATCTATGATTAAAACTGTGAGTTCCTTTGTTTCTTCCAGAAATGCTGTTCTCTTGTTATGATATCGCTTTTGCCAGAAGGCCTTATTTTCTTATTTTTGCAGGTAGTGGATGCATGGGGCACAATAGATATTCTAGTAAACAATGCAGGTTAGAGAGGGCTGTCCGGCTGTGGTGCTGTCCTTGTTTATTTTCTTCTAAAATCCAAACATTTCCTTCCAGTCCACTAACTGCAATAAACTTTCAGGAATTACACGTGATGGTTTGTTGATGAGAATGAAGAAATCTCAATGGCAAGAGGTTATTGATTTGAATCTCACTGGGGTGTTTCTGTGCACTCAGGTACGGGGATGGAAATGCATATTTGGTATTTGGTAGTATTACTGATATATACACCTCTTGATTTCTGCTGATATAATTATCTTTATTAAGGCTGCAGCCAAAATAATGATGAAAAAGAAAAAGGTAATTTCAGATCTTGTTTAATGCACATGTTCATGTCCTAATTTGTCATCAGGTTTCCTGATTTGAGCAATAAAAAAAAATTAAAATGCTCAGGTTTAGCACTATGTGTCTTTTGTGGATAGCTGTAGAAATGACCGCATATCCATGTTAATCTTTATTAGCGGCTTTGATTGAATATTTATGCCACTTGAACATAATTCAGGGCAAAATTTCTATGAGGAAATTGTGAAAGAGCTGTGTCCAATAATATGGATAAATACCGCTATCATAGAGGTACTAGCATAGTACCACGCCTAAATGTTATACATATAAGTAGAAGCTGATTTCAGTTTTTGTGTGAAAGCTGCTCAAGTTAGGACTACACTAACATTTTTTCTTTCGTTATGGTTGCTTTCTCTGATAACTTATTTTTGTTCATTTGGATAGGGAAGGATTGTAAATGTTGCTTCAGTTGTTGGGCTAATGGGCAATGCTGGACAAGCCAATTATAGTGCTGCAAAAGCTGGTGTTATTGGTTTAACTAAGTCTATTGCAAAGGAGTATGCAAGTAGGAATATCAATGTATGCCATTATTAATTTTATTCATTCTGTCTTGGTCAAGCATGTGACAAAGGATTTTCAAGGAACTGCCAAAAAATCTGTAGTGGGTAGTGGTCAGATATTTGCTTAAACTGATAAAAAAATGTAACTAATCAAGCAGGCCATTTTCTGTAGGTTAATGCGATTGCTCCAGGATTTATTGCATCTGACATGACTTCCAAACTTGGAGCAGACATTGAGAAGAAGATCCTTGAGAACATTCCTCTAGGTTGGTTATCAAAACCTTGCTTACTTGGTTATAAATCATATAATCAGCTAATGACATTTCAGTAGCCATTTATTACTTGCACTCTAAAGAAATTGCAAATGAAGCACTTAAATGCTCCCATTACTTGCAAGCTAGTATTATTTATAGTCAAACCTTACTAGTTTAGCTAGTATGTGATGACATCTTCCTCATGGTCACTTTAAATATCCCTCCCATGTTATAATGGCCTAAGTGTCTTCTAATTACAGGGCGATATGGAAAACCAGAAGAAGTTGCCAGACTGGTTGAGTTTCTGGCTCTCAACCCTGCTGCCAGCTACATCACTGGCCAGGTACAATGGGTTAATACTTTCTGTTCCTCGTCATATTTACTCTAAACCTCCTTGTAAACAAGAAAAAGGCAAATTAAACTTTTGCCTGAATGCGGGTTTTCACCATTGATGGGGGACTGGTTATGTAGGATGGTTTTTATATCATTGACCAATTGACCTCAACTGGCTCCATTTTACTCCTATACGTTTGCACAGCTTTCAGAGTGAAAAGCTTATTATGAACAGCTCCTCAAGTGATGAAGAATGCTTGAAGCGTTGTGGTTTCTACTTTGTTGTTGCATAGGCCAAGTCCGCACTTGAGGGTTTATAAGGTAGCTTCTTAATTTATTTGGCTGCCTTTCTTTTTTATATTGCTAAGCTGCAGTTAATAATTATGATAATCTATGTTTATGATTATTTTGATCGACTTTCTGAAACTGCATATGCCACTTTAATTTTGATTCGGCAGTTTTATATACCCAAAATAAAACATTTCCAAACCCAAGTATTTTGAAACACATCAAAATGCAGGGATTCGCCACATCAAATATATGTCACTTTAATTTAGAAAATGTTATCTGTTGCTGCTGATTTTTCCTTTTTTTTTTTTTGTGGGATAATTTTGGACGTTCTATGCTGTTGATTCCACTGAAAAAAATATGAAAACAGATCACTAGCAAATTAAAGACAAAGATAATAAAAGCAAAGCTAAGAAGTTCTTCAGGGTCTCTATATATGGACATCTTTTGTAAATCTCTCTAGTAACATGTTACTGGATTCACTGATTATTTATCCTACTTTACTAGCACTGGAAAATCTGAATTTTGGTTTGGAGTCCTTTGAGTTCAGGATATTATTGGTTTGAAGAATGTACAGGTTATTGTTGGGTTGCTGATTCCTGAAAATTCTTATCTGAAAATTTTTCTCCTGACCCTCTTCATGACATTGACAGGAACTGAATCACCTTGATTCATAGATATTGAATATTTATCTGAAATTTATATTATCCAAGCTTAAATCAACCACGTTTAATACTATTGGAACCAAAACCAAATAAATTCAGAGAGCACCCAAAAGTATCTAAACAGGGCTACCCAACCAAAACAAGACTAACTCAACTAACTAAAAGGTCCAGCAGTCCAATATGTATTCTGAAATAATGCCATCAAAGAATATTTTTTTCTTTCAGAAATGATGGATGGAGTATATGATACAAGTAACCAAAATGGAAAATATACAAACCAACCAAACCAAACCTAAATACCTATACACACTTCGTCAAAAAGAGTGATACTCATATAAATCTGATTCTGAAATGTGCTGCCACCAAACACGACGCAAACTGAAAACCCATCTTACCAAACTTGTATCAACGAGGCGACATGGTAGAGTTACTACAAGTAGCACGAGAAGAGGGATGTGTGTTGATAGTAAAAGAGCTGTAATGGCTGAACTCTCTTCTCATAGCTCTGTATACTTGCTCTAAACCTTCTTCTATCAACTCCGCAACTGTCTGAGGAATCTCAGGGGTGTCTACGTCGAGCGATCCTTCAAGCATCTTCACTACCTCCCCCATTGAAGGCCTGCTTGAGACGTCGTCTTGGATGCACCAGAAGCCAACTTGTAAGGCTCTTATAACTTCTTCTTCATCTACTGTACCTTGTAATCTTCTATCTGCAACCTTTACTGCTGACCCACTAGTTAATTCCTGTCAAGTATATAAACAGAAATCGAGTCCCTTAGCTATGTTACACGAAAAACAGATCGGGTGCATACAGGAAAGTTGTATGTACCTTGAAGGCCCAACCGGGAAAGAAGAAATCTTCAGCATCATATGACATATCAAGGTTCCTTCTTCCACCAACAATTTCCAGCAAAAGCATCCCATAGCTGTACACATCCGCCTTCACGGTTATGGGGCGGTTGCTAATCCACTCAGGGGCCAAATAGCCCCTGGTTCCCCTCACCATGGTCACCACATGGGAGTGCTCTCTCCCCATAAGCTTTGCTAGCCCAAAGTCTGACACCTTCGGGCAGAAGTTCTCATCCAGAAGGATGTTCTCAGGCTTTATGTCACAGTGTATGATTCGGTTTCTACACTGCTCATGGAAATACGCTATGCCTTGTGCTGTGCCTATTGCAATCTTGTAACGCGTTGGCCAATCAAGGAAGTTCTCCCTGTTGTGGTTTGATGGGAATATCCATTTGTCCAATGACCCGTTTTTCATGAACTCGTAAACTAGAAGCCTAGTTTAAACATGTAAAATCATTGTGTGAGGCGGCATTATAGCCTTTGGAATTATCAAGTGTAATCCAAGCACAGTTATGTATGATACTCAAAGTTAGCTACATACCGGTGTTGGCCCTCAGAGCAATATCCGCATAGACGAACCAAGTTCATGTGGTGCATGGAGCCGATTGTGTTGACTTCGGTGATGAACTCCTTCTCTCCATGAGGCAAAACTTTATCCAACTTCTTAACTGCAATCAGAGCCCCATCTCTCAAGCCCCCTTTGTACACAGTTCCGAATCCTCCTACACAATTAAATGCAAGACAACAAGAGTCGATCAGAATCGAACTATTAGAAGTAATTCATGTAGAGTTTCAATCATTAAAGAGTTACTTACCGCTTCCAAGAAGCTGCGAGAAGTTTGCCGTTCGGATTTGCAAATCCCGAAAGCTAAAGTTGACGGGAGCACCCGAAAATATAAGAGAGCTCTCCATAGCCCTCTTCAGGTACCTCTTCCTATGCACATTGTAGTAAAGCAAGAGACAAAGCAACGCTATCAACACCCCCATGCTAAGAAGTACGGGAAGCACAACGACCTTATTCTTGTTAATCCCATCCGAAGGCGAATCCTTCGACAAGTACTCGTGCGTTGCATTCGATAGAGCCTTGACGAAAAGCGTCGAGCTCGGGTCCTGAAACCCCCCAAAATCTAGGCTTCGGAGCACCCAACAATACGGCTTCTCCTCGTTGAGCCCGTAAACTGAGGCAACACAGTCGCATTCGGAGAGACAGGCCTCTCCACACCCGGAAACATTGGAAATGTTGGTGTAATTGGCGATTATGGCATCGTTCGAGAAGTAGTAGTTGGTCTGTTGCACTGTGGAGATCTTGAACTTGGATGTGAGATTCTCGTGTTGGGCGTTGCATTTTCCAGTGAGGGTCGAGTTTTCGATGCATTGGTCGTTGGTGTCGCCGGATACCTTGGAGGTTCCGGGAAGGCAGGTGCAAGAGGCGTCGGTTTTGGTCCGGTCCAGGCTGCATATGCCGTTCCCGCAGATGCCTGCGATGTCGCACGGGTCTGAGACCGCAGCCCACTCGGATACCCACTGGCTTGTCCTGTTGTCATACCTGCATAGTTTGCTCAGAATTCAAGTCTACTACAAATTGATTAAAAACATATGAACAATTGATTAATTAAAGTACCTGTATAGCCGCAGATTTCCATTGGTCTCGATCACCAACCTCCGAAAAACGGAGGACGAGCTCGACTGATTGGCGGCATACGACAGCCCTCGATCATCCCTAGTGTTCTTATACACATAGACCGCCCCACTGGACGAGTCCCCGTACACAATGCCGAAGCTCCCCTCGCCATCCAACACGGCCACAACATCCCCAGTGACGTTGGAGATTTCGGGGCCCTCCCAATACGAATAGTTGGAGTAGGAATCGCCTCCTCCGGACGACGAGTCCGGGATGTTGTAGCTGAGGCCGAGGCTAAGCGACGTTGGCTGCTGCAGCATCTTGAGTGTGTAGTAGCCGGAGTTGGACGTCGACTTTTTGGAGGTGAGCTCGAGGCCGGCGCCGAGGGGCTGGCCCGGGAGGAGGGTGTCGGCGGGGTGGGAGAAGCTCTCCCAGACACGTACGAGGTCGGAGTTGTAGAGTACGAGGTTGCCGGTGTCTTCTAGGACGGCGGCGCTGGCCCCCGCGCTGGAGATGTTGGATGACCAGATGGGTTGGGAGGATTTGAGGGTGGCGAGGAGGAGGAGGTTTCCGTCGAATTGCAATGCGGCGTCTTTTCCCACCGGAGTGTCTCTGAGAGAAGTGAAACATAGAGTGGTTGTTTGGGTTGTTTTGGAGGGTTAGAGATGGTTAATAAAGAGTAACCTGCAAAGAGTTTGGTAAAGACTAGGAACAGATTTGATAAGTGGAATGATGATGGTCATACATACTACTATTTGATTTTATAGACTTGGTTACCAACATAATTGTCATGTCATATCATAGTACTCAGGCTTAATTAGTTTTCAAAACTGTCAACGAAAAATTTGGAAAAAAAATAACTATTTTAAAACTTTTGAAAAATTAGAAAACTATAAACTCAAATCTAGTTTCAACAGTTGTTCTAGTACTCAAATCTAGTTTCAACTGGAGGAATAGGTCAAATCTACCGAAACTAGCTAGTAGCTAGAGAACCGGGTTGAGTGATTCCTAATTAAACTGATTCCTTATATTCAAGGTATGGTACTAAACAAGGCCTAAGAGCGACATAGTACGTATAAGAGTTGTCATTGATTGAAACTTGTTTTTAGATTATGGACTAATTATTTTGTCTTCCAAACTCCTCATATCATGCAATGTAAGAAGCATATGTAATTGGAAGATAGTGTGCGTTATTACCTATTAGCTGACCAGACGACAACTCTATCTCCAGGAATATTGGCATACCAAATCCCCAGCTGCAGCCTCTCCCCCGAATCCAACGGAGTGAACCCGAACGCGAACGTCCCATTTCCCGACACCCACGCCTTGTTCTCGCTCGCTAGCAGCCGAGCTCCGGGCTGGATTTGCGACTCCGCGACACTGAACACGAACCCTGCGTACAACAATGTCACAGGGAACAACAGACCATGTTTTGAGGGAAAATTGTTCTCGTTTGAAGCCATAATTAATGGAGGGATATTCAACTAAGCTAGTGACCGAAAAACACTGCATAATACCATGTGCATGTTATTTATAACGATGCAAGGAAACTAAAAGAGTCGTGTGGTGTCAAGGAACTTGCAAGTGCTAAAGGGGACACGTCTTAAGGAGTTAGTTGAGCTAAATTGTTGAAAAAATGGGATAGCAAAGGGAGAGGGAGAGAGAGAAAGTCGTATATTGGTTGATTGGTATATGGTCGGCTGATCAATTATACACGTGTTCAACACCCTCTATCCTAAGATCATTGTGAGCCTTACTCGAAAACATTTTTTCTTCTAAATTATTACTCGATGACATGAGAGTATAAAGTTAACTTTTTTTGGTAGAACATATTAAATCTAAGAAGTCAAATAATTATTTACACTAACAACATCTATAGTAGAGCGATTTTTCTAGCCTTAGGACATAGGTTAAACATACTAATAGAGGGAACTAAAATCCTATTAGAAAAGTAATGAATCCTTTTACAAAATCTAATTAATTTTAAATATATAAAATTTATAAAATCTTGCCATTTTGAGGAGCTTAATCTATGCCCTTACGATATAAGTTAGAAAAATCGATAAAAGAGATACCAATTTCCAAAAACATTTGAGCATAGTAAAGTCAACTCTGCTCAATTTATTCGAAAATGTGATTTTAAAGAAGCCCTAAGTAACAAAATTTAGCTCCAAAAGTATAATGAAAGGTTCCGAATTTTCAGATTTTGTTCCAAGACCCATCATTGTTTGTGACCTTAATTCTCACTCCGTGGCCGATAAGCTAGGATTATGAGGGTATGTAACAAACCTAACATACAAGTCTAATGAGGTTTCAACCCAAAACTATATGACAATGGGTAGAGAACTCATAAGATTATATATCACTACTTAAAAGACGTTAAATTGGCATGAAATTGGCGTCGAAACTAACCTTGAATTTAGCCATGAAATACAGCTAACCTCGAATTTACCCTCAATAGACTTGAAAGCAAATTCAAGAAAGAAACAGACGTGGTTAAGTTTTTCCACAGAGGGTTAACCTCAAAATCATACTTCAAGGTTATTTTACGCGGCATACATACGCAATCATAATTTTTGTAAGCGCACAGACTGAGCACGAATGGTGGATTCGTGTGCAACGAGAATGCGCGGAAGGGGCAAGAATGGGAACACACATTTGGCAAAAGGTGAAAAGGTACCGCACAATGGTTCTTCGCCCGCAACGAGGCTGCGCGCCCCTTTTAGGGTTCAATGTTGTGAAGCTCCGCCACAATATGCGTCTTCTTCCTCAATCGCGCAAATCTTCATTTTGCACCACAAAATCCCCCAAATGAACATCGACACTGCGTCGTTGTCGTCTCCACCTAGTCTGCTGCCACCTTCTGTGGAATCGGCTGGAGTCGATCCGGCACCACAAGCGCTGGTTCCGGCCGCATCACCAACCCCCAACTCCGGCGTAGATATGGTCGGACCACCACCTCTCCCACCAGCGTAGATCCAGCCATACCCCCCCCCCCACCGCCGCAGTTCCGGTCGCACCACAACTAGCCAGCACCACCCTCATTTCAGGCACCACCTCCGACGCTCAAGAGAGATTCGGGAGGAAAAGGCATTGGCGTGATCCGGATAGGAGACGATTTCGGATAGTAGCGGGGTGCGCTTGACGGAGGTAGCTCCAACGACTTCCGAGGTTGCTCCTCCTCCTATTCGTAGTCCAATCCGCACCCGAGCGGCATTTACGGCTACGATATGTTCCTTTCAAACTAATTTATCCGTATTAACATGTACATAAAATATCTGAGTATTAACCTTACAATTTTGAACATATGTACAACAGAACTTGAATATGTATACAATATGTATTTGAATATTAACTTCACAATTTTGAACATGTGTATAAAAGAACTCGAATATGTGTATAATATATCTGAATATTAACTACACAATCTCGAACATGTGTACAAAATATCGGAATATTAAGCACACAATCTTGAATATATGTACAAAATATTTGAATATTAATAAATACACAACCTCGAACGTGTCTATAATATTTAAGAATATTAACTTTAGTCTTTTATCTCTATGTGCACCACGCATGATTTCGACCATCTTCGTTGCCTTTACTCGTTCTTCTTTGTCTTTGAATGGTTGATAGATTTAAATATAGGTTCTGAAAACAAAAAAAAGATTATGGGAACATTAGATGTGCGAATTTGAATCTGCGAAATCGATTTAAAGTTGAGAAGAATGTAAAATTGAATGTACAGGTAAATCGAAATCCATACTAATGAATTCAAGCTTGTTACTTGTTCGGCCTCTTCCTCCGATTCTATTCCCTGTCATCATCAAATCATCCAAATATCTCTTCAATCTTCATCTAAACCACCAAACACGATGAAGAGATCTTGCTTCTGTCATTGGCATCCTTCGCATCGCTGGTGTCGATGGCGCATCTTCATCCGTACCGACGAATACGAAGAAGAGAGGTTGCGGTTTAATGGAAGATTGAAATGGAAAGATTTGGGAGAAGATTGAAATAAAAAGTGAGTTTTGGAATTTTTGTGATATGGAGAGAGAAATTAGCATATCAAATTCCATAAAAAACTGAGATGTGGATGTAATCTAGTGTATCCCATGTATAATTGATTTTGTGCACTTTTTTTATATTTAATCTTGGCCATTAAAAAATAGATCTAATGACTCCTTATTTTTTTCGATTTCTCTAGAAGAAGGGGTTTCTCTAGAGCCCTTTAATATATATATATATACATACATGTAAATCTATTTCGACTCAAATAATCAAATAGCGTGAATAGATGTGGCAAATCAAACAAGCAACGATTCAAAACAAGTAACGAAAATTAAAGAATCAAAAGTGAGTGGCACAAGAGATGTTTTCACGGTTTGGTAGACCCTACTCCACAAAGCCTCGGTTGGGAGGCTTGTCCCAAAATCCAATAAGTTTCAAAAGCCTTTCTAAGAGGTTATAAACATAGTGCCAACAATAGCAAATTGAAGAACCAAAAACTCAATGATACAACAAGATCAAACGAAAAACAACAAGAACAGAAAAACAAGGGTAAAAGAAGAAGATAGGTGTTAGTGCACAAAAATTCCGCCTTCAATGCACTAACTAATTGCTCCTTCTTCACCTTTCGTTCCAACTGCTTATTCAACCCAGAACTTGCAAAACAATGGACAAAGGGGGCGGGGACCCCCTAATCCACCTCCGATGCCTAATTCAAAAGAACAGTATGTTAGACAAAAATTGTTAAAAGAAAACAAAAATGTACAAACACATCTCATATGATTTTTGAATTTAATTTTTAATTTGAGCTGCACCCAAGTTATAACGGGTTGCCTACGTAGCTCATTAAAGAGAATCAAGCCTTACGTAGTTCAAAGGTTTTAATTTTTGGTTTGTATTTTCATGCATCAGAGAAACGAGCCTAAACCCACCTTCTAGGAAGAGTTGTCTAAACTCGGTTCAACTATCATTTGCATGGTGTGGAGAAAATTAGACTCACCTTCTAGGAAGGGTTGTCTAAATTTCTCACTAAGACTTGAGTTTGATTTTTTCGGTTTATGGTTGTGATTGAACTTAGCGAGCATTTGCACTATAGGTCGAGATTCCTACGTACCCTTAATGGGATCAAATCACCGTAGTTCGGCGGTGACTATTTTTTTAATTACTCTCATGGTCCAAGTTTCAATAGGACCCATAAACTTTGCATGAACTTGCATGTAATTAGGGTTGGACATTTTTCGCGGGTGACCGACCCACCCGCTTCACCTCACCCAATTATACGGGTGAAAAACCGTAACAAAGCGAGTGTTGAAGGGTTTCTTGAACAAATAAATTTATATTCAAGACCCCGCGATTATAGCGAAGTCAAGATCGTTCACATGAGATAGTCAGTGCTAGGTTTGGTTACTTAGAGCGCAAGCAACCAATTAAATCTAAGGAATTTAGCAAGAGATAGAGGAATTCTAAGTTAAAGGTATCACCACAACAATAATCATGCAATGCTAACACTCATGAAACATAAAGATCATGCTTTTATCACATAAAGGCGCTAACATTCGTTAACTAGAGCAAGTAAATCAGCTAACTTTCGTTCAATTAATAAACTTACTATCTAATCTCTTCTACTTCAACTAGGATAGATCCACTTTCGCTACAAAACATTAATTTGACTATTCTGATTCAAAGTTTCCGCTTTCGTTTCAACTATGAACGAGAAATTCCAATCCACTTTCACTTTAAGGATTAAGAGCAAGAGAATAGATTCATGCAATAAAAACAATCAAATCATGATCAAGAGAAAGCATGCACAAACATTGTTGGGTTTAACCCCAACCTTAGAGAGGAAAACTACTCACCAAACATAATAATTGAAAACAAAACTGAATTAAAGAGGAAAAGCTTACAACTAGGAAACAAAGGGTTTAACCTCCTTTTATAGAAGAAAAGGAGTCCTAAATCAACTAGGAAACAAGATAAAATAACCTTCCTAAAATACAAAGATAGAATACATCCTTAAGATCTCGGGATAGAGAGAAGGTCGACGCCAAGCACGACCCAAATGGGTCGGTCCTGAGAGCATTCTTCTAGCTTCCTCATCTTGGTTCGTACACGACCCCTTCTTAGCTCGATCTTGGGTCGATTTCTTCACCTCTCTTCATGATTTCACTCTCTTTGGCCCTACTTCCTTAGCTCATCAACTCAAATCTTCCTCATAGCTTGTCCGCCCTCTCTTGCAATGCTCCAAACTCTTCTTTCAAGCTCCAAAACTCCTACAAAAAGACAACCAAAGCTTATGTAGACTCCATATCTCATGAAAATACGAAAACCTACACAAACGACTCAAAACTAAAGAAAAAGAATCAAACACACAAAAACACAGCCTAAAAACATGACTAAAAAGGCGGACATCAAAATACCCCATACATAGACTTGCTTGTCCTCAAGCAATCAACAAGACATCAACCAAAACCATCAACACATATATCAAGTCAATGCCTTTATCAAAAAGCAACATCAAAGCACAAGTAGAAATAGATAGACAAGTGAATCTAACGTCATCACACATATATGAAATCTCAAGCAAAAACAACTAAAAATCCAACCTCACAAGGGTAATGTGTTTCACTCAACTCTCATGTGTTTGGGCTTTGAATAACAACTCTCAGCTCTATCCAATATACAAAAATCAACATAGTCCAATATACAATTTGTTGAAGGGTTTCTTGAACAAATAAATTTATATTCAAGACCCCGCTGAGTATAGCGAAGTCAGGTTCATCCACAGGAGATAGTCATTGCTAGGTTTTGTTACTTATATCACCCAAACTCTCCACAGGAGAGTAAATCACATAAGAAAAGAAGATGGATTTTTGATGTTCTCCCTATAAGGCCGAAAACAACTTACAAGGTAACATTTTTGTTGGATTCCAGTCACTTCTACTTAAGATCAAATGTGCTCAATTCATCACATGCTAAATATCCACATAAAAATAAATTTTTCAAACATGATTCAGGCAAAGCTCTCCAAACATGCTATGGAATTACATGATCAAGCAAGTTAAAGCATATCATAGGACATCTAAGTGGAATATTATCAATCCTAAAAACAAAAACAAAAACAAAAACTGACACAAAACCGAGTTTCCTTTTCCCATACCCCATACTTAAACCATACAGTGTCCTCACTGTTTAAAACATAGAAATATAAAGAGAATAAGGAAAAGGGAACTCACAAAATAAAACTGAAGTTGTTTGAAACCATTTATCACTTAAGGAGCATTACTGAAATTTTCTTCGGTTCAATAGAGGTCGGTACCGACCCTGTGAAGGTCGGTAACGAGCTTGCTTCTATACCACCGATTCTTCTGTATAGCACTTCTTCTTCTTTTTGTAGTACCTGAGTCATCTTAGAAAAACTTCTATCCTACTACACTAATCTAACCTAAGAACAAGTCAAAAGAAAGCTAGCAAAAAGAACTAAGAAAGAAAGAAACTAAAACAAAAAACAAAAAGCGGGTTGCCTCCCGTAAGCGCTATTTTTAACATCGTTAGCCCGACGAACTTATCTTGCCTCTAAGGTGGCTTCCATCCAACTATGTTTGGATCAAGAGGAACCCCATACTTAGATGAAACAACATTCTCCAAGATATTTGGCCCTCTATCATCAATCAAAATGCTCGGAAGTCCTACAACAGGGTTAGTAAAATCCAAAAACCAAGGAGGTTTTGGCTCCTTCATTGGACTAACAATAGGATATAATATAGAATAAAAATGGGAGAAGGGATCATGACTAGAATTAATAGGATAAGAACAAGAAAACTCACCTAGGCCACTTAGAAAAGGGCTCGTTACCAAGGCAAAATGGGTCGTTACCGACCCCACTAGGTCAGGAAAGACCTCGGTACCGTGCCTAAATTCATCTTCTTCCTCGGACTCCTTCAGAAAGGGGTCGGTACCGACCCATGGTGGGTCGGTAGGCTCCTCGGTATATGTGCCTCCATTGAATTTGCCCATTTTTTTTACTCAGGAAGGGGTTGTTACCGAGCCATGGTGGGTTGGTAGGCTCCTCGGTACTACAACTAGCCACTTCGCTTCTTGAAATAGCATCCAACTGCTCTCATAGACGGGCATTTTTCGCGGCTATGGTGTCCCTTTATCTCTGGATCTCCTCTATCTGTAAGTGGAGTTCAGCCATCTGTTGATTCATCTCTTCGATTGTCATGGCCATGGCTTTTATATACTGAAAGCAAAAACAAAGACGAAATCAAAAAGCAAAATGGGTTCTCGGAGAGGGTCGGTACCAAGGCCCAGAGGGTCGGTACCGAGCTTGGAGTGATCTTGTGAAACAGAAACTGAAAAGAAAGAAGCAACTACCTGTCGACAAGGTCGGTACCGACCTGGAAGGGAACGAATCAACACTAACCTAGAAAGTAAACAGAAAGAACACAGAAACTGGGTTGCCCAGCAGGGTCGGTACCGACCCTAGGGAGGTCGTTACCAACTCGGCAGAGTCCCGAAAACGCAAAAAGCACAAAACTTGGCACTATTGAAATCTCCCCGGCAACGACGCCAAATTGTTGAAGGGTTTCTTGAACAAATAAATTTATATTCAAGACCCAACTGAGTATAGCGAAGTCAAGATCGTCCACAGGAGATAGTCAGTGCTAGGTTTTGTTACTTAGAGCGCAAGAAACCAATTAAATCTAAGGAATTTAGCAAGAGATAGAGGAATTCTAAGTTAAAGGTATCACCACAACAATAATCATGCAATGCTAATGATGTCTCTTTATTTGGTGGTGTTTTTATATATGATTTCCTTTGTAAATATGTTTCTTTTTCCCCTTTTCTTGTGTGTTTTGTTCCCTTTTAGCTTAGTTCCCGTATTTCTATGAGGTTCGGAGACTATGCGCATTTTATGTGTTTTGTAGGTGTTTTGGCATGGATCAAGGGTCGTTTTGAAGGAGAATCGGAACATGGAGCAAGGTCCGAGCTTAAGAGGGAAAGAGAGGAGCAAGCCATGAAGAAGAACAAGAGAAAAGCCAACAAGAAGAAGGTGAAACGAGGTCCGGATCGAGTTAGAACCAACGCCGGACCCGAGATGATTTTTCGACCTCGGACCGACTTGCCCAGTAAGTCGGGCCCGAGGTGCTCCGTGTCGGTCCGAGTCGGTCGCTGGCTGGATTGGGCTCCAAGGCACGAAATTATAAACTACCATTTTTGCCCCTCATCTATAAAGGCTCTCTTATCTTCTAATTGGAGGAGGTTCCCACACACTTAGGGGGGACCAACTCTCAAAAACTCTCAAGAGGATACTTGGAGAGCAAGGAGGAAGGAGAGGAGAAGGAGAAGAGAGGGAATCGACCTAGGAGAGGAGATTTAGGAGATTTGATAGGTTTGGTTGATAGATTAGCTTTGCCTTGTTTTGATTTTGTGGATTTGGAAACCTAGGATTGAAGTTTGTGGATTGCTTTTGATTTGTGAATGAAATTTGGATTTGGTTTGAGATTGATGATGTTGATTGCTTTGCTTTGTGATTTGTTTGCTTTCTTTGTTTGCCATATGGAGTAGATCTCCTTGATCTTGGGTTATGGGGGAAAACTCTAGCTAGGTTGGGCTAGAAACCCCAATTCCATAAGCCTTGAGTGCTTGATCTAGGAACCCACTCTACATAGAGCTACAATTCCTTATGAAAGTAAGGAATCAAGGCTTGTGATTGGCAAAGTAACGAAAGTGAACATTTGTCCATCTCAAGGCCTTGCTTCGAAGGGGATTTCCCCAATGATCGATGTGTAGAAGTGGTTGGAACGAGGGTGAAAGCACCTCGATCCTATTTCGATCATCACTTATTGCTTGAATTGGGGTGGAAAAGCCTTAATCTACTAGAGAAGGAACCCAAAAGCCCAAGATCTACTTTCAATCTTTGAGTTCGACAAAACCAGCTACATCGGGCCCGACTTGCTCTACGTCGGTCCCGACTTCCCTCTTTGTCGCCAACATCGGGCCCGACGTGACACTTGTGTCGGTCCCGACTGTTCTCTTTGTTTTCCTTTGTTTTAAGTTCTCCTTTCCAGCTTTCTAGTGTTTAGGCACCTCAATCGAGTAGATTTCCCGAGCGTTCGACACCCACCACGTGCTACAACGGGGTCGGGTTATAAATTGTATCTCTAGACCCTCGCATTCGTGAGCGATCAGCTAACAATCATGAAATATAAAGATCATGCTTTTATCACATAAAGGCGCTAACTTTCGTTAACTAGAGCAAGTAAATCAACTAACTTTCGTTCAATTAATAAACTTACTATCTAATCTCTTCTACTTCAACTAGGATAGATCCACTTTTGCTTCAACACCCTAATTTGACTATTCTGATTCAAAGTTTCCGCTTTCGTTTCAACTATGAACGAGAAATTCCAATCCAGTTTCGCTTTAAGGATTTAGAGCAAGAGAATAGATTCATGTAATAAAAACAATCAAATCATGATCAAGAGAAAGCATGCACAACCATTGTTGGGTTCAGACCCAACCTTAGAGACGAAAACTACTCACCAAGCATAATAATTGAAAACAAAACTGAATTAAAAAGGAAAAGCTTACAACTTTGAATTCAAAACAAACTTGTTCTCCAAGCAACACCAATCTCTACTCTATATCCTCTCCTACCAACTTCTCTCTCGCCTCCTCTCTCTCTTCCTCCTCCTCCTCTAACGTGCCCCTTGGGCCCTAGACCGGTGTTGCCCCCCCCGAAACAAAGGGTTTAACTTTCTTTTATAGAGGAAAAAGAGTCCTAAATCAACTAGGAAACAAGATAAAATAACCTTCCTAAAATAAAAAGATAGAATAAATCCTTAAGATCTCGGGATAGAGAGAAGGTCGGCGCCAAGCACGACCCAAATGGGTCGGTCCTGAGAGCATTCTTCTAGCTTCCTCATGTTGGTTCGTACACGACCCCTTCTTAGCTCGATCTTGGGTCGATTTCTTCACCTCTCTTCATGATTTCACTCTTCTTGGCCCTACTTCCTTAGCTCATCAACTCAAATCTTCCTCATAACTTGTCTGCCCTCTCTTGCAATGCTCCAAACTCTTCTTTCAAGCTCCAAAACTCCTACAAAAAGACCACCAAAGCTTATGTAGACTCCATATCTCATAAATACGAAAACCTACACAAACGACTCAAAACAAAATACAAAACTAAAGAAAAAGACTCAAACACACAAAAACACACCCTAAAAATATGACAAAAAGGCAGACATCAGCGAGTGATGGGTGGGTTGGGTGACGGGTGAAACGGGTGACGGGTCGGATATGGGTGGAATTTTACACCCAATTAACCTAACCCATCACCCAACCCATCAACCACCACCCGTTTCACCCGTCAATCACCAGTAAAAATTTATCCTAAATTAAAATTAGGTTTGGTTTTTTCCTAAAAGAAAGTTTGGGGCTTAAGGACTTTTTTAAAAAAAGTTTGGGGTTTTTTAAAATATTAAAAAACTATACATACCCTAATGGAAATATGGCCATATGTGATATGCGGCTATGCCCCAGACGACCAAGCTTTATTCTCGCCATCACCCTTCTCACTTCTCATTTTGGGGTTTCTCGAGACCGCTGCTCGCCTGCTCCAGTTCAATCCGCAACCTCCGCTCAATACACACTAGCTGCTCGCCCGCTCCAGTTCGATCTTGCCCACTTGCCCGACCTTCTAACTTCGACAGACCGACTAGGGTGATAGGCGTCGGGTCACCGGCTCGCCCGACCTTTTATTGTAATTTTGAATTCGCGGTCGCGGGTGACGGGTGGGTCGGATACGGGTGAAAGATTTCGCGGGTGATGGGTGGGTCGGGTGATAAAATTTATTTTGCGGGTCTGGTGGTGGAAGTGCTCCACCCACCCATAACCCGACCCATGACCAGCCCTACATGTAATCTTGCATTTACGTACACATGTGCAATTAATTGTCTTGAAAGAACTTCAAATATTGAGATATGGGCCAGCCCATAGAAGCCCACTTGCGTAAATGGTTAACAATTATATGACGTTTCACTTTGCCCAATTGATTAGCTCCATATATGCATTGTTTGCCTGCTACAAATCCGAATATGATCATGGGCAAATATTTGCCCAATTGTATTCATTCCCCAAGAGCAGTACTCATATTGAACGAACACCTCTGGCATCTCCACCTTCACGCAAGCAAGGTACCATGCCCCTTGTACTTCTTTTACCTTGTTTTGATCAATCATATAATCTGTATGAGATTAATCAACTCATTTTTTATTTTATTCTTGACCCGCCACTTTATATGTAATATACACACATATGACACACACACACACACATATATATATATATACTTCAAGATAATTGAACACTTAAGCCATTTAGCTTAAATGCCATCTAATTTCCCTCTTTGTACGTATATGTTGATGACAGAAGCTCTAGCTAGGTTGAAACCTTTTTTTTCGAACTCGATTGAAACTTGATTACTCCCGACCATTCCTTTCACGTAAGCCTTCTTCCATTTCTTATTGGAAATTTCTTAACATATATGTACACATGACCAAATACATACTGGTGCATACTGAAGAGAGTGTTGGATCGAGAGAGAGGAGAGGAAAATTGTAACCAAATCTCTTAGCTTTTCATTCAAGAAAGAAGAGTGTTTATATACTCGGTTACAGCTGTTCACTATGCTTTATTACATTGACCAATATAGTCAATGTAACATCTCCGACCAAAGTGCATACGTCATTATGCTTATTCATATAATATTAGTAGCATATGCATAGCATAGTGACATGATATATAATGCATTTTAAAAGTAATATTTATTTTCTAATTGAGTTTATTATATTTTAAAAAAATCTGAAATAAAAGTTAATTAATAATTATTTCAGGGTATAGTTTGTATTAAAGAAGATTTAAAGGTAAAAATTTGCAATTTTGACAAAATTTTAGCCGACGTTGTACGCCGACCTTCTACATGTTGTGTTGTGATCTTAGTCTTCTGTAAGCTACGTACACACAAAAAAAAAGAGGAGAGGAGGAAGAAAAAGAGAGAAAAAGAAAAAGAAGTTGTTTTTGATTATTTTGATTTCGGTTTTTGGATTTGGTATAAGACCTTTTTATCGGGTTTAAATATCGAAGTACAAGCGTGGTTTGGTAAGTTTTTAATTAGTTAATAGTTTATCTAGATTTCATTGATTTTTCAAAATCTAGATCTACATTTGCTTTTGATTTGCAAATCAGTCGATTTATAGTTCCCAAAGGGGGTTTTCGATATCGGATTTATTTTCAGTAAAAGATTTCAGAGTAATTTTAGGGTTTCGTTTTGTAATGATTTTTGGAGACCCTTGATCAAGTTTTACAGAAAGGTTTGAACTAGAAAAATGTTCTTTCATATATATAGTTTATCGATGTCAAGTTTTAAAGGATTTCGAATTATGCACAAGAATTTAATTATTATGCATATTGGCATTTCATTGCATTTGGGGTTAAAGTTTGCAAGAGTAAATAGGCTGTTTTGCATTAGGATATATATAGAAGCACAAGTCATAATGAGGAAATCTTCGAATTTCTTTCTTAAAGCGACCATAAGAGTCATAATGAGGAGGTCTTCGAATTTCTTTCTTAAAGGGACCATAAAAGTCCATATACAGTAAAACCGGGGCAGATTCAAGCTTGAACAGTTCACAGAATAATAAATTGGATACATAGGCATATGCATTTGCATAGTAACTTCCTAGATGACATATTTATAATATGTATGTATATGTACATGGACTAAATGTTTGACTTTGTGTAAAATTATTGATGATGATTTATATTCACTGAGTATGCGGCTCACGTAAATCACAAAACAATTTTTTAGGTTCAGCTCATTCTTACTGACGTGTGTCTCTGTTAGAGGTCACATTCATACAAGTCGACCGACTGAAGTTCAATGCAACCTTTCTTCCTCATTTTTGCATAGTAGACATATGAGTTGTACTATAAGTTAGAGTGTCAGATGTTTTATATGAGAAGTAACGATATAGATGTGTGTGTGTGCAACCTTTTATGGTTGTTGTTGTCTACATATGCTTACGTGGATAGTTGTTATATCCGATTTATCTGTTTATATAAGAAATAAGTTTTACAAAGTATACGTCATAGGGTATAAGGGTGTCACACCTAGTTTTTGGTATTAGAGTGAGGTTATGATTCTTTAAGGTCATGCATTCATAAGCATATGTAATTGACATTTGAATTGCATTCATGAGCATGATGTACAAAGGAGAGAAGGTTCAGCAGTGCCTCGTCAGTCTATAGTAGCATCTCATACAACACTACATGAACATTCATTTCATACACATGAGCTATTAGAAGAGGAAGTATAGAGGAAATGGTAAAGATACATACATTATATTCAGATTGTATAATACGAGTGGATATAGTAAAGTTATCAATTGATATGATCTTGTTATTCCTGCATGAGTTTGATGTTATGTTTTGGATATGATTGGTTATCAAGACACCATGTTAAAGTGGATTGTTGTACCGAGGAAGTAGTGATAGATTCGCTTGAGAAATCTAGAGTGATTTTCTATGATGGTAGACAAATGGTACCCACTTGCTTAATATCTGCAATAGTGGCTTTTTGCATGACCAGAGAGTGATATGGGGCATATCTGGCCCATGTTATAGACCATACAGTTGAATGTGATAAGGTCGGAGATATTCCAGTTGTTAAAGATTTTCCTGACGTGTTTCCAAAGGATGTTCTTGGATTGCCACCTGATAGAGAGATAGAGTTTACTATGGAATTAATGCCAGATACTGTACCTATTTCTATTCCTCCATATCGCATGGTTCCCCTAGAGTTAAAAGACCTGAAGAAGCAGTTACAGGAGTTGCTAGACAAAGGGTTCATTAGAGCTAGTGTATCGTCTTGGGCTACACAAGTTTTGTTTATTAAGAAGAAAGATGGTACCATATGATTACAGAAAGTTGAATCTGGTGACAGTGAAGAACAGATATCCATTGTCAAGGATATATGACTTGTTTGATCAACTTCAGGGTGCACAAATATTTTTAAAGATAGATCTTCGATTAGGATACCATCAGTTAAAGATAGCTAGAGATGACATTACTAAGACATCATTCAGGACTCGATATGAACATTATGAGCTTTTTGTAATGGCATTTAGTTTGACTAATGCAGCAGCGACATTTATGACTTTGATGAATAAGGTATTTCAATCTTTTCTAGACAGATTTTTGATCATCTTTATTGATGATATATTGATGTGTTCAAAAAGTACGGAGGAGCATGTTGATCATTTGTGTACTGTGCTGCAAGGCTTCAGGGAAAAACAGTTATATGCTAAACCGAGTAAGTGTGAATTCTGATTTGATCATGTGGTATTTTTAGGACATATAGTATTTGGAAGAGGTATAAAGGTTGATCCTAAAAAGGTTGAAGCAATGGTAGATTGAAAATCACCTAGTACAGTTACAGAAGTTCTTATCTTTCTTTGTATGGTTGGATACTACAAATGATTCGTGGAAGAATTCTCTATTGTACCTACACCACTCACTAAATTGTTGCGAAAGTATGCTCCACTCCACTGGAATGTTGCATGCCAATAGAGCTTTGATGAGTTAAATCACCGTTTGACTTCAACACCAATACTGACAATTCAGGTACAGGAGGGTTTGTTGTTTACACTGATGCTTCATATCAGGGTCTTGGTTGTGTTTTGATGTTGAATGAAAAAGCAATTGCTTATGCATCATGACAGTTATGACCACATGAAGTTTCTTATCATGTACATGATTTAGAATTGACAGCAGTAGTTTTTGCCCTAAAGATTTGGCGACATTATCTATATGGAGAAACATTCCAAATCTTTACAGATCATAAGAGTTTGAAATATTTGATGAGCCAAGGAGTTAAACATGCGGCAGAGGCGCTGGATGGAACTACTGAAAGATTATGATTGTACAATCGAGTATCATCCGGGAAAGGCCAATGTTGTAGCAGATGCTTTGAGTTGAAAGTTCAGTGGTATGATGGAAAATATGCGCATGACATCATAGTCAGATTTGATTGCTTTGCGAGGTCTAAATACTAGACTATAGTTTGAAACAGATGAAGTAGTAATTGCTACTTTGGAGTTTCGGCCAGTGCTGAGACAGAAAATTAAAGATGCACAAGTAAGAGATCAAAAGTTGACAGAAATTCTAGAACATGTTCGACAAGGTACAGATATTTCGTTTGACATTTAGGATGACACATTAATGTTTGATCAATATTCATAATGTTTTACATGTTAGTATGTTGCTACAATATCGATCTGATCCATCATATGTGTTAAAGGATTCAGAAGTACAACTTGTAGAGAATCTGAGCTACATAGAAAAACTATTCATGATAGCAGACTACATAATCAAACAGTTGTGGACCAGGGAAATTCTGATGGTTAAAGTAATTTGGAAGAATCATGGTATAGAGGAAACAACTTGTGAAACGAAGGATAAGATGAGAAAGTCATATGAAGAGATAGCGAATTTTTAGGAGAAAATTCTTATAGATGGGGAGAAATGTAACATCACTGACCAAAGTGCATACGTCATTATGCATATTCATTTAATATTAGTAGCATATGTATAGCATAATGACATGATATATAATGCATTTGTAAAAGTAATATTTATTTTCTAATTGAGTTTAATATATTTTAAAAAGTTTTTAAATAAAAGTTAATTAATAATTATTTCAGGGTAAAATTTGTAGTAAAGAAGATTTAAGGGTAAAAATTATAATTTTTACAAAAATTTTAGTCGACGTTGTACGCCAACCTTCTACATGTATATCATGTATATCATGTTTTGTTGTGATCTTATTCTTCTGTAAGCTACGTACACACACAAAAAAAGAGGAGAGGAGGAAAAAAAGAGAGAAAAAGAAAAAGAAGTTGTTTTGGATGATCTTGATTTCGGTTCTTGGATTTGGTACAAGACCTTTTCTATCGGGTTTTAATATCGAATTACAAGCGTGGTTTGGTAAGTTTTTAATTAGTTAATGTTTTATCTAGATTTCATTGATTTTTCCAGATCTAGATCTACAGTTGCTTTTGGTTTGAAAATCAATCGATTTATAGTTCCTAGAGAGGGTTTTCGATATCGGATTTATATTCGGTAAAAGATTTCATAGTAATTTTAGGGTTTTGTTTTGTAATGATTTTTTGAGACCCTTGATCAAGTTTTACAGAAAGGTTTGAACTAGAAAAATGTTCTTTCATATATATAGTTTATTGATGACAAGTTTTAAAGGATTTGGAATTATGCACAAGAAGTTAATTATAATGCATATTGGCATTTCATTGCATTTGGGGTTAAAGTTTGCAAGAGTAAATAGGTTATTTTTGCATTGGGATATATATAGGAGCACAAGTCATAGATCGTGGTCAAGGAAAAAGGGAAGAGATATAGTATCTATCCTAAACAGGTGAGTATAAACTGGAGATTCAACCCTATGTGCTATATGTGCCATACAGATATATGAGATATATGGATATATGTGCTATATGAGCTATATGGATATATGTGTTATATGGATTATATGGATATATGTGTTTTATAAGATAGCTCTGAAATTTCCAGAGTTGTTTTCACAGAATGTATGTTAGCAGATGACATATGATGTATGAACACAAGATGCATTTGATTGCATAGCATATTGCAATGAGATTAAAAGGATCTGCGACTGTCTCGCCCTGAATGGGTCATACAGGATCTTCGGATCATATAAGACCTACGGGTCATAATGAGGAAATCTTCGGATTTCTTTCTGAAAGCGACCATAAGAGTCATTATGAGGAAATCTTCAGATTTCTTTCTTAAAGGGACCATAAGAGTCCATATACAGTAAACCCGGGGAAGATTTAGACTTGAACAGTTCACAGAATATTAAATCGGATACATCGACATTTGCATTTGCATTGTAACTTCCTATATGATATAATATGTATATATATGTACATCGACATTTATAATATGTATATATATGTACATGGACTAAATGTTTGACTTTGTATGAAATAATTGATGATGATTTATATTCACTGAGTATGCGACTCACGTAAATCACAAAACAATTTTTTAGGTTCAGCTCGTTCTTACTGGTGTGTGTCTCTGTTAGAGGTCACATTTATACAGGTCGGCCGGCTGAAACTCAATTCAACCTTCTCCTCGTCATTTTTTGCATCATAGACATATGAGTTGTACTATAAGTTAGAGTGACAAATGTTTTAGTATGAGAAGTAACGATATAGATGTGTGTGTGCAAGCTTTTATTGTTGTTGATGTTTGCTATATGCTTACGTGGATAGTTGTTATATCCGAATTATCTGTTTATATAAGAAATAAGTTTTACAAATTATACGTCATAGGGAATAAGGGTGTCACAGTCAAGCTTTCTAACAAAGTGTATCACTAATGCCACATATGCAACATTTCTATATTCCTTCACACATCCCTCAAGTTGGGACTACTTAAGTCCTAACTTGCCAATAAAGAAAAGATGACGCTCACCAAACAAAGATTTAGTCCTTACATCTGCCAATTGGAACATGGTAGGAATATAAGCAGTTTTTAAGAACCCTGATTGAACCTTATCACGAGTGAAATGAAGATCAATTTCAAGGTGTTTAGTTCTTTCATGACGACACGGGTTTGCTGCAATTTGTTGAGCAGCTTTGTACACTACTACAAAAATTGGCTATTACCTCGTGGCATTTAACCCGGGCTTATATACTATGAGTTATATTGTGTCAAATTAAAAGAGTTTCATATTAAATACACCGGTTGTTAAACGCCCGGTGTATTTGAACCATATTCCAAAGATATACACCGGATGTTTTATGATCCGGAGTATTTATGGCATAAAAATAACACGGTCGTGTTTAGTCCGGAGTATTAGACAATAATGACAAACAAATACACTAGGTGTGTATGGTCCGGTGTATTTGGACCACATAAATATTCCAAGAATAGTAGGTATCATTTTCTTACCCTAGAACACAAGTTTTTTGATCGGTGTTAATTCGGTCCTGATCTCCATGACAAAATAAGAATTGTTGACTTGATAGATCTATGTTGTAGGATAAGGAATACTAAATAAGAACCGTTGAACATCTTTGATCTATTACAAAGAATTAAAGCGATAACAATTTCTACCAACAAGTGGCATCACATCACCCCTTTATTAAAATTAATTTCAAATAGTTAATTGTGCAAAAAAATATCTCCAACTAATCATAAAGATAAAATAATATTTTTAAAAATTTATCCCCAAATAAACATAAAGATAAAATAGTATTAGTAGAAATGATCAATATAGATAAATTTGGATATTATATTTATTATATTCAGAAAAGATAAATTAAAAAAAAAGATAAGAAAAAATATGTACATGTGATCATATATTCATATATGTGAAATACAAATTGCCATATAAATGATAATATCTTTGAAAGGACATGGTTTCAAACTACTATTGTGGTAAAGACTAGACTTAAAATGAGAACTAATCTCAACCGTTGGATTTACTCCTTTACTATGCATTAAATAATTAAGATTTTTTCAGAAAATTTTATTATTTATTATTTATTTATTATTATTTTTTTATTTTTTAGTTTTGTGAAAATCGATTTTTATAAGAAAATGAACTCAAAGCACATAAAAATTGAACTTATCATAGATAAAAAGTTAACTCGTAAAATATGAAAATTAAACGCATACAATATAGACAATTGAACTCCTAACATAAAAATTTGAACTTCTAGTGTATAAAAATGAACTCATAGTATAAAAAATTAAACTGTCATATTTAATGTTTAAAGCTTTTTTTTATAAAGGAACATAATTTTAAAAGAGTTAAAAAAAAGCAAAACAAAATAAATAAAAAATTGAGAAAAAATCGATTATTTTTTTAGTTAAGTGAAAATGGAATTATATGAAAAATTTACTCAAAAAATTGAACTTATTATAGATAAAAAAAACGAACTCGTAGAATATGAAAATTAAACTCATACAATATAGAAAATTGAACTTCTAACATAAAAAATTGAACTTCTTGTGTATAAAAATGAACTCGTAGTATATAAAAATTGAACTGTCATATTTAACATTCTTAAAGCTTTTTTTTTAAATACGAAAATAATTTTAAAAAGGAAAAAAAAATTAAAAAAATTTGAAAAAAAATCATTTATTTTTAAAATATTTTTTTAGTTATGTGAAACTTTAATTATTTGAAAAATGAACTCAAAGCGCATAAAAATTGAACTTATCATCGATAAAAAAAATGACTTGTAGAATATAAAAATTGAACTCATACAATATAGAAAATGGAACTCCTAACATAAAAAATTGAACTTCTACTTTATAAAAATGAACTCGTAGTATATAAAAATTGAACTGCTATATTTGGCCTTTTTGAAAACTTTTTTAAACAAAGAAAAGATATAAAAAATTACAAAAATAAAACAAAAAATAAAAAAATAAAAAAAAATCTTGACCATCCAATATATAGTGATGAGGTAAATTTAATTGTTGAGATTAGTCCTCATTTTAAACAAAAGTCCTTACCATAAGAGTGATCCTCATTTGAATCAAAACCATCTTTGAAATATTTATCTGTTACTAATATCTAAAGTCGAAACAATTTCTGCCACCACATTGCGCCACATCAACCATTTATTAAAATAATAGTTTTTTATAGTTAATTATGCAAAAAAGTTATCTCCAAGACTCCAAGTAAACATAAAGATAAAATAATATTAGTATATTTTACCAATATAGATAAAAAAAGTACATTATATTTATTATATTTGTAAAAAATAAATTTAAAAAGATAAGAAAAAAATATGTACACGTGATCACATATATTTGATATATATCTTTGAATAAAAACAACCATATCAATTTATAACTATAAATTAAATTGTAACTTTTCTGCCCAACACATTAATTCTAGCCCCCACCTTATATCAAAAAAATTATTTATACTATTTTTTTCCAATTAAATTCCTTTCTATTTATTCATGTGGAAAAAATTAATTCGAATTTTAATTAAAAATAACGAAAATTATTTTATCTTTATCTTTATATCTATTTATAAAAAATATTTATCTTAAATCAAATTTTGATAAAAAGGTAAAATTTTCAAATATATATTAATTAGTATCCTAAATTAATTTTTTATAAAAAAATATATTATATTTTCCTTAATTTCCTTAAATATATAAGATTTTTGGATCTTTAAAACATCTATATTTTTTTTATCTTTTCTTATTAGCTATCTTTTTAACTTTTTATTGAAAAGATTTTTAAAGAATTTAGTTTGATTAATTTTTTTTAGAATTTACATTATTTTTGGATTTTTATTTATTTTTTTATATTTACTTTATTAATATCATATTTATAATATATCAAAAAATTGATGAGTGGTAGTCGTGTATGGCACGACGGGTACAACTAGTAGTAGCTAGTAATAACTAAAGCCGAAACAATTTCTGCCACCACGTTGCGCCACATCACAACTTCGTTAAAATTAATTTCAAATAGTTAATTGTGCAAAAAAGTATCTCCAACTAATACATTATAAAGCATAAACCTTGTTTGAAAAAATTGCGCCATGTGGCATTTTTGAATAAAATAATGTTATATTTTTAATAATATTTTTTAATAGGTAAAAATTAGGCAGACTAGGTCAGCCTAGGTCCCTAGAACATCCTTATGTATGAGGGTTAGAACCCCTCCATGGTTAAGAATCTGATTGATACTACAATCGTGGTGTAGCTCAGCAATCAAATCAGCCACATAATTGCACTCTCGAGGGATATGTTTGGTAATGACCCCCTCGAAAGACTACAACATAACCAAAGTTTCTGCTATTAACATGTCAATTGTCTAGGGATTGGATCGACTTCCCTTAAGCGCATTAATCACAATTAGACTATCGCCTTCAATTTCTATGTACCGAAGATTCCTTCTATGAGCTTCTTGTATAACCTGAAATAGTCCCATGACTTCTGCTTGTTCCACTGTCCAGTAGTATTTTTTATGCTATATATTATACAAATATTAGGATATGATAAATAGGAAGATTATTAAGATATTTTTTATGCTATATATTATACAAATATTAGGATATTTATTTTATTTTTAGATAAAATGTATATGATAGGTTTAGATTATTAAGTTTGATATAAAAATAGTGTAATCTACGTATAATCTTATATCATTATAGTTAAGTTTATTTTGAACGGTCCCATGTATATAATAAATTGATAAGTTTTTATCTTATTACTTATCTATTTTCATAATTAAATAAATTATCATGTTTTGGATATTAATTTAATTCGTAATACTAATAAAATATTCTTGTTTGGAATAAACAACTTTTATAGTTTATTGATTTTAAATATTTATTTAAAACTTATATTTAAGCATTTAAATGATTAATTTTCTCGGATAATAAATATATTTAAAAATATTTTATTATTAATATTTTATTAAGAAAAACCCGTACAAGGTACGGGAATACATATTGGTATTCATTAACATTTATGTTTTAATTGAAAAAGTATATAATTTTTCAGGTAAAAATTGGTTTTAAAGAGTAGTAGATGAAAAGAATATTACACATTTTCTTACTCAAATCTTTATTCTATCTTTGTATAAAATATTTTACTTAGCTCTTATCTAATAGTTTAGAATAAAAATTATTATAATTATTTTTCTTGGAAAATTTTATTTTTGCAGATGACCAATTTTATTGGAATAATCTGATCAATTTTTTTTATTGAAATAATTATATTATCATTGTAGATGACCAAAAGTTTTTTATTTTTCTAAAATGTACAATTTTATTGTTATAAATATCCAAATTGAAAAAGGGAAAATGGCGGGGAGGGAATTCTTTCGAAAATCATGTGAAATTTTTAGAGGGAAATAAAAACACACATCCTCACCAACGCGGCAGACTTCTCTTTTCTATGCGATTCTTCACATCCCTCTAAAAAACCCTCACACCAAAGTCGTTTCATACTTTCACCACAACACCACCACTATAACCAGCGATGGCGGCAACTCAACCTGAATCCTTGAGGAAGATCTAAAGAATAGAAGAGGAAAGACTAAAGTGTAAAGAAATTGGGGATTGCCGCTGGTGAGGGAGTAAAGATCCAAATCTTCAGACCGATGACCATCCTCGGCTTCGCACAGGTCGGCAATTTTGGTTGCTTCCAGAGGCTGCTCTGAGATAATTCCTCCCTCCTTAATGAACAGTATCCAATTGTACGTTCTCTCCCTCTTTCTTCTTTTTCAATTGTGATGGGTTTGGTTGGGGTGACGATAAGACCCTAGAATACATTTGGGATTTTCTTGTTTGATTTGATGGGCTTTGAATCTTCCTAGAGATGGGAAAATCGGTACACCTCAATCTGTAGCCCCAATCACCTTGGTTGGAGGACCAGTCCTCAACCTCAATAGTGGTTTCGTTTGCTTTCTTGCTAATTTAGCTATTTATGCACGATGGGATTGGGAAAATGCTTCTCACTTAATCTCCAATTTTGATTGATTTTGACACTAAATAGTGGGATTAGGGCTTGAAAGCTCGCTAACTCTAATCATTTTAAATCTGATATGATTGCATAGATTGGAAGTTTATATGCTTCTTTTCCATACTTTTCAGTTTCCAGGTCAAGAAAAAGCATATTTTAAGGGCATTTAACCAATTCTGGAGTTAGAGTTCTTGGGACCTTAATATGCTTTTGTCATTCGGTAAGATTAGAATAATATCATCTTGCTTATCTATATTTATCATGTATGAACATTTAGTTGAACCGTCCATTTCTATAAGTAATCATTGGTTTGATATTATATATTGTAGCTAATGGGAATTGGGAACCACCTAGATATTAGACGGTTACAATGATTGTCTTTAGCTTATTATGCATGCAGATTGTCCAAGTAACTTGCAAGAGCAGAAATTTGAGTTCTTTTTAATCCCTGTGATAATTAAAATGGAAAATTCGCCTAATAATGTGAAATTATGAGATTATATTAGTTCTGTACTCGAGTATCATTCAATAGATAAAAGCATTTTTAGATATATCACTCAACAGATAATGTGATGTTAGACTCTAGTTTAGAAACAAATTCAGGGCACTTTTGTAACTATCTAAAAGTTAGGGTCAAGTATTGCAAATAGCTACAAATATCCTCCTAGGGATCGATGTATAAAGAGAACAAACCCTCATTTTCAGGAAGAATGAATGCGCAACCACAGGCTTTTCACCAACTCTTTTCTCAAGATGGAAAGTTTCCACCTTGGACATCCAATCTACATTTAAATGAAAAGCTTCATTCACTGTTGCATTGAATACGTGTTTGATCAATTTTAGCCCAAGTTTACATGGTATCAGAGCCATGGATGACCGAATCCAACCTCCTCAACTCCTCGCTACTGGGGAAACAAGCGAGCTCTACTTGCATCATTCCGATCATCCCAACTATGTCTTGTCAACGAGCTTATTGAACGAAACCAACTACAGTCGTTGGAAACGCTCGGTAGAAGTATCTCTAATGGCCAAGAACAAGCTCCGAATCGTCAATGGAGAGTATCCGAGACCAGAGCTGGGGTCACCTCTGCTGGGACAGTGGGAGAGAGTGAACAATATGGTAATTTCTTGGCTTTTGCACTTAGTAGAAAAAGATATAGCTTAATCGGTTTTATATTGTAAAACCGCAAGTCAAATCTGGAACGAATTACATTCGAGGTTTGGGAGATCAAATAGGACCAAAATTTTTCAAATATAGAGAGAAATGAATTCTCTAACCCAGGGTAGCATGACTGCCTCAACTTACTTTACTAAATCAAAGAAACTCTGGGATGAATATACAATGCTGCTGGAGGACTGTGTGTGTGCTTGTGGTTCTAGCATTGCTGTAACCAAAGTCATTCAAGATCAACAGGTAATCCAATTCTTGATGGGTCTCAATGAAAATTTCAACACTGTGAGGGGGAACATACTTGTGTTCAATCCGCCACCGAATTTAAGTGAAGTGTATCAACTTGTCTTACAAGAAGAAGAGCATAGACAATTGGGGACAACCACCAAAAATGAGCAAGAGAGTGTGGCGTTTGCAACACAAAAAAATGGAAACAGAGATGGTCAGAAGGGATCCTCAAGATATTGTGATCACTGTAAAGCAGGCAACCACAACACGGACAAGTGTTGGAAGCTCCACTGGTATCCACCCAGACAAGGAAATGAGAACTCAGGTTATTGTGATCACTGTCACATTCCAGGGCATACAATTGATAAGTGCACGAAAGCTGGGAAGAACACATTCAACAACAACAACACAAGGCCTGCAAATTCTGAGAGTGGCAACAGATATTGTGATCATTGTAAGATGAACAATCACAACACGGACAAGTGTTGGAAGATTCACGGGTATCCACCTGGTAGAGGCAGATTCGCTGCACATAGCTCATCAAATGATGGTAATGGTGGGAAGGGACCAAGCAACAACATGGGTTTCACACAACAACAAATTGAACAACTTGTTAATCTCTTCAACAACAACAAGTCTCACGATGATATAAGTAACCATGTAGCCTTCTTGGCAGGTACAACTTTCTCTCTTTTCTCAAAAGGCAACAACTCTTTTTGGATCCTTGATAGTGGGGCGTCCGACCATATTACCCCTAACCTGTCCTTGTTCACTTATATATCATCCTATTTCCAAGCCAATTAACATAACCTTACCAAATGGTAAAACTGTTGCTGCAACACACAGTGGCACTGTCATAATTTCTGAGCAACTCTCCCTTTCCAATGTCTTACATGTCCCAGATTTCCAATACAATCTCCTATCTGTACAAAAGCTTGCATCTCATTCTTCTTCTAATATCATTTTTACTCCCTCCTTGTGCTTGCTTCGGGACCGTTCGATGAACAAGCATCTTGTGATTGGCCATGAAGCCAATGGTCTTTACATCACAGAGAAACCACCAGCTGCCACAACTTTGAAATTTCCTAATATTTCTATTACAGACAATGTTGATTCTATATCAAACACATGTAATGCTTCTATTTCTAAGTTTAGTCCTGAATTATGGCACTGTAGGATGGGACATATCCCTTTTCACCAATTGCAATATATCTCTCATCTTAGCAATTTACATAAGTCTGATTTCATTTGTAAAATCTGTCCACAAGCAAAACAACAAAGGCAATCTTTCCCCATCAGCCGCACAGTTGCCTCCAAACCTTTTGATCTAATACATATAGATACTTGGGGTCCATACAAGCAACAAACTTATAATGGATTCCGATATTTCCTCACAATTGTGGATGACCACTCAAAGTGCACCTGGACCTATCTCATGCCACTTAAAAGCCACACTTTTTCCTTGCTCCAAAGTTTCATAAACATGGTCAAAACTCAATTCAATTCCCAAATCAAAACCATTAGGTCCGACAATGCACCTGAATTTTGTGGCATCTCTGCTCAAACCTTTTACCAAACACAAGGCATTCTCCACCAAACTTCTTGTGTAGATACTCCTCAACAAAATGGGATTGTTGAGAGGAAACATAAACACCTCTTACAAGTAGCTAGAGCCCTTTATTTCCAATCCAACTTGCCATTATCCTTTTGGGGTGATTGCCTTCTTACAGCTACATTCCTTATCAACAGAAGTCCCTTACCTTCCCTCCAAAATCACTCTCCATATGAGATACTTTTCCACAAACAACCTGATTATTCTTTCCTTCGAACTTTCGGGTGCCTCTGTTTTGCTAGTACTCCCAACAAAGGCAGGGACAAATTCCAACCTAGAGCCACAGCTTGTGTCTTTATTGGATATCCTTTTGGTAAAAAGGGTTACAAAGTGTATGACTTACATACTAAAACCACTTTCTCCACAAGAGATGTAGTCTTTCATGAAACCCATTTCCCATTCCATCTTTCCACAACACAAGACCATTCTTCTCCTCTTCCTTGTCCATCACAAGATTTTCCACCACATATATTCATACCACAACACACTGATCACCAATTTTCTTCCCCAGATTCAACTTCATCATCTTCTTCTACATTCCAAGACTCTAACTCACCACATTCTTCACCTTCTCCCTCCCCACCTCCACCATCACCACCTATAAATCCTATAAATCCTGAGCAACCAAGAAGGTCTAACAGAATCACCAAGCCACCAAGCTTTTTAGCTGATTACATTTGTTCTGCTGCCTCTTCCTCTGGCATTATCCCTTCACATCATCTCCCTTCATCCCACCATGCTCTTCTTTCCCACATGATCTCTTATTCTGAACCATCAAACTTCCGCCAAGCTTCTAAGGATCCAAATTGGGTTAATGCAATGAGAAATGAGATTAAGGCTTTACAGTCAAATGGAACATGGTCACTTACTTCATTACCACCCGGAAAACATCCAGTGCGATGCAAATGGGTGTTCAAAGCTAAACTAAAAGCAGATGGTCCCTTGGAAAGATATAAAGCTCGGTTAGTGGCAAAGGGATTCACTCAAAGGAAGGAATTGACTTCCATGAGACATTTTCTCCAGTGGTCAAAATGACCATCATCAGAGCCATCATTGCTTTAGCAGCAGCCAAACAATGGCCTTTATTCCAACTTGATGTGAACAACGCATTCTTGCATGGTGACCTCTATGAAGATGTCTATATGACAGTACCTGAAGGCATCCCAAATCCTGAAAACAAAGTGTGCAAACTTCACAAATCGTTATATGGCTTGAAACAAGCATCACGCCAATGGTTTCACAAACTCACCAGCTCACTCCTACTACTTGGCTTCAACCAATCCAAAAACGACTACAGTTTATTCCCTAAGAAGGAGTCAGGCCATATCACCATAGTAGCTGTGTATGTTGATGACCTCTTAATAACAGGATCAGATCCCACAACAGTATCTCAACTAAAGTTGTACCTAGACAATAAATTCAGCATTAAGGATCTTGGTTTGCTGCATTATTTCCTTGGATTGGAAGTAAGCTACCTCCAGTCTGGCATTGCTTTTTCACAACATAAGTTCACCAAAGAATTATTGCAAGATGCAAGTCTACCTAATGCTACTCCAGTCAGCTCACCACTCCCTCACAATCTAAAACTCAATGCAACAGATGGTGTACCAATCGACAATGTCACTCTTTATAGACAGATTGTAGGGAAACTCAATTTCCTGACGCATACAAGGCCATACCTCAGTTTCGCTGTGCATACATTAAGTCAATTCATGCAGAATCCCAGGTCCCCTCATTGAAGTATCTCTCTGGCACAATTGGACAAGGCATCCTCTTGAATGGTTTTGACTCTCCAAAACTCACAGCCTACTCTGATTTTGATTGGGCTGCGTGTCAGGTCACTCGCAGATCTGTTAGTGGATATCTAATTCTCCTTGGCTCATCTCCCATATGCTGGAAATCTAAGAAACAGTCCACCGTGAGCCGCAGTTCATCCGAAGCCGAATACAGAGCACTTGCACAGGCTGCTGCAGAAATAACATGGCTAGTACGCTTACTTCAAGAACTAGGAGTCTCAATCATCAAACCGGTCGAATTGTGCTGTGATAATAGATCCGCCATTCAAATTGCCCAAAACCATGTCTTTCATGAAAGAACAAAGCACATCGAGATAGATGTGCATTTCACACGAGACAAGGTTTTAGAAGGTCTTCTTCAACTCAAATTCATTCCATCAACTTCCCAACTGGCTGATGTCCTCACAAAAATCTTACCTTCAGATCAACAAAACCTTCTTCTCTCCAAGCTGGGTCTGCATCAAATGCACCCTCCAGCTTGAGGGGGGGTGTTAGACTCTAGTTTAGAAACAAATTCAGGGCATTTTTGTAACTATCTAAAAGTTAGGGTCAAGTATTGCAAATAGCTACAAATATCCTCCTAGGGATCGATGTATAAAGAGAACAAACCCTCATTTTCAGGAAGAATGAATGCGCAACCACATGCTTTTCACCAACTCTTTTCTCAAGATGGAAAGTTTCCATCTTGGACATTCAATCTACATTTAAATGAAAAGCTTCATTCACTGTTGCATTGAATACGTGTTTGATCAATTTTAGCCCAAGTTTACATGTGAAATCATGGCAAATTTTGTCTAACTAATCAGACTTGATCTCTGACTTTCGTGTATTACATTTCCATTATACATTAAGCTTTTGATAAGATGAATGAGTTGCATTGCCTTACCTTACTGCTGAATTGAAAATAGGTGATAGTATGAATGGGTTGCATTGCCTTACTGCTGAATTGAAAATAGGTGAAGGTGCTTGCTTTGACCGATCTTGATACAATGGCTGGGTGTTTTTTAATGTTTTAAATGTTATAAACAAGAATTATGTAGTGGAATCTAAGAACAATTTGTTTTACATGCTAAGAATGTACGAATTCGAACCCTAGAAATTCCAATTCCAGTTGCAAAGCCAGTAGCGAAACCCATGCTATCAAAAGTAAGTTGTGTGATAAAAATGATCCATTATAGTGTTTTTGGACCACTATTAATGGGAAAAAATTTGACTCTGTTGGCATCTGATATTATTATGAATGATGTTGAAGTGCTTGAGAAAAGATTAAGCCTGTCTAATGGAAAACAGCATGACAATGAACAGATGATCTGCTACTTTACTAGCTAATTAGTTAACAAAACTGTTGCACATTTCAATATATATTTATTTATCTAATATTATTGTCTTTGTGATTACATGACTTTGGGCGGCAAAACTATAATCTATTGCAGACAAAACATGTCGAGATAGGTTTTGGGCGGCAAAACTAAAATTTGTCGTAGAAAATACTTTGGGTGACGAAAGTAATTTTGTCAGCCATAATTTTAGGCGACTCGTCTATGGCGACGACTCCGCGACAAAAAAAAGTTTGTCGCCCTTGACTTTGGGCGACGAAAAAACAACTTTAGGCGACAAAAACAAAGGCTTTTTTCTTGTGGTGATATATAACTTTATTCATAATTGCAGTGGTACGGTAATAAGGATACTTCCTCAGATCATGATATAGATGAAACTGAAAATGAGTTGATGGAGCATTTGATTGTTGTAATTATTTAGGTGAGTGTTAATTAGCCTTTTTTATCATTTTCTATGTTCCAAACTACACTCTTAAGCCTCATGTTTATTTTTCTTAATGAGTGAAAAACTATTTAATTTTCTTTTATTAACTATTACTTGTATTTTTCTTTTTGCAGAACACGGTACAGAAATATGTTGCTAGAAGACATTAATATTGTTGCTTGAGTTTATATTTTAGTTGTTTTGTAGTTTTTGATGTATAATATAATTTTTAGTAGTGACAACATTGTTATACATATTTTTTTTTGTTTCAAATGGCTATTAAAATTATTTGTATTAATGAATTGTGTTTTGTTGTTATTTAGTATAATTGTATCAACATTATTTATACGATGAATCAGTTGTGATTATACTATTAATTAACAGCCGGAAATGAGATTATAAATATAATTTCTTTTTGCTAATACACCTAGAGAAATTAACTTGACATTAACACGGGTTATATTGTGTTTTGTAAACGTAACACCCTAAGAGTGATTAAACCGGACATTAATTATCTGGTGTATATATCTAGACAATTATACCTCGGGTTCAAACACTCGGTGTATATACCTCTAATCATAATACCTCGAACATTAACACACGGTGTATATATCCTAATCATAATACACCAAATTTTTACGCCCGGTGTATATACCCTAAACATTATATCTCGGACAACAACAATCGGTGTATTTTTGTTACTAAAAAAACCGGATACAAAATACTCACATATACACCGGATAACGATTATCCGGTGTATTAAATATTGATAATACACCGGATAAGTACATTGGAGGATAAATTCAAGGAGAGTTTATAACTCGGATTGGATCCGGTGTATTAGGATATTGATCAAATATCTCAGCAACCTTTACCTCAGGCGATATCCGGTGTATTTGGGGCAAAACGCCCGGGGTATTTGAATCATTTTGTAGCATGTTGTCACAAAAAAGTGTAATGGGCAATGAAACAGGAATATGTAAATCCTGAAACATATAACTCACCCACATAAGTTCAACAATTGTAGATGCCATACTTCTGTATTCAGCTTTAGCTGAGCTTCTACTAACTGTCGCCTGCTTCTTTGTCTTCCACAACATCAATGAATGCCCCATGCAAACACAAAAGCTAGTCAAGGACCTTCTCGTTGTCAAACAGGACCCCCAAATCTGCATATGAAAATCCTGTGATTTTCAAATCTGGTTGTAAAGGATAAAACAACCCTTTCTTTGTTGTCCCTTTCAAATACCTTAAGATCTGTTTGCTCGCCTACAAATGTGGCTCACGAGGATCAAATACAAATTGAGAAATGTTGGACATAATAGGATATATCAAGATGTATAAATGCCAAATAGAGCAATCTCCCCACAATTTTCCTGTATTGCTCAGCATCTTGAACTGGTGCACCTACTCCAACTTCAAGCTTCAATCCAGTAGCCATAGGAGTAGTAGATTCTTTGCACTCCACCATATTCATATCCTGCAATATATCCAGTATATATTTCTGCTGGCTAATATAAGCTCCATTGGAAGGTCTAAAAATCTCCATTCCAAGGTAGTACTTGGCTAATTCCAAGTCTTTGATAGTAAATTGCTGATGTAGTGAAGTCTTTAGCCTCTCAATCTCATCAACATCATTACCAGTCAGCAAAATATCATCCACATAGACTAGAATCAGAGTGAATGAAGTCTGTGTTTTCCGAACAAACAGTGAGTAATCATGACATGATTGTTGATATCCCAATTTCTTCACAAAATTGGTCAACTCTTGATTCCATTGCCGAGATGCTTGTTTAAGTCCATAAAGAGACCTTTGCAACTTGCACACTTTGCCTTTCTCACCAGTTTGAAACCCTTATGGAGGTAACATATAAATTTATTCCTCAAGGTATCCATGCAAGAAAGCATTGTTAATGTCCAGTTGATGTAATGGCCACTCCATAGCAACAACCAAAGCAATTACAATTCTAACAGTTTGAAGCTTTGCTACTGGACTGAAGGTGTGTTTAAAGTCTTTACCACAACCTCTTCTTATTCAACAATTCCTTTAGCTTTGTTGTAGGATATTGGCTCATGAATTGATTGAATTTTTTACCTAAAAGCAAAATACTCCCTTTGTTGTTCAACTATATCCCCTTCCTGAGTTGTCATCACATAATCTGTGGTCCAGGCTGGTGCTTGTCTGATTCTACTTGACCTTCGTGGAAGTAAATTAGGTGATCCATCTATTAGCATCTCACCATATTCACCACCTTCACGAATTGGGCTAGAATCAGTAATCAAATCACCTCCCTGTCTTGGGAGAACATCTTCAGTTTGCTGGATAACACCAATTTGGACATCCATAACATCACCACTTGTCACTTCTTTGCTAAACAAGTGTGATGTCTCTTTTGTGGATGTCTCTTGCCCTCTCATGTTTTCCTCATCCTTGAAAGGGAAAACATTCTCACAAAATATAACATCTCTACTATGAAAGATTTCATGTGTTTGTAAATCCAACAATCTATAACCATTCTGATTAGAAGGATACCCTATCAATACACACTTCCTCCCTCTTACATCAAATTTGTCTAGCTTCCTTTTGATGCAAGCTGCCTACAATAGACATCCTATAGTTCTCAGATGATCATATACTGGTTTCTAAAGGAAAAGCTTCTCATAAGGACTTTTCCATTCATTGCTAACTAGAGGCATCTTGTTAATTAGATAAGTGGCTAACAAAATGTACTCTCCCCAAAACTTCTTAGGCAAGTTAGCATGAATCATTAGAGCTCGTGTAGTCTCTAATAGATGTCTATGCTTTCTCTTTACAATCCCATTATGTTGGGGTTTGTAGGGCATAGACCTTTGATGTAGAATACCATACTCCATCAACATTTGTTGACAAGGAGCATTCAAAAGTTCAGATCCGTTATCTAATCTGATGCTTTTGGGCATGACATTAAACCGATTTCTAACCATATTAATGAATCCTCTCACAATACCTGTTACTTGATGCTTATGATGAAGCAAGTAAGTCCAGATTGCTCGAATCATGTGATATGTTGTGTTTTATATAACATAACTAGTACTTTTAGTACATCTTTTTATAGTGTTTTAGGCCTGTTAGAATTATTATTGATGAATAGGTTTGAAGGCCGAAGGTTCGAAGTTACAACGAGTTGAAGAATTTGAAGACTACTGAAGGCCGCGATCGCGGTTTATACTGGGAACGATCGCGGTTCATGATCGTCGAGGAAGGCCGCGGTAACGAAAAGGCCGCGATTGCGGTGCACATAGGTGGTGATTGCGGTTAATGGTTGCTGTTGAGGCCGCGGATGAAGAAGGTTGCGATCGCGACCCTGCGTTATGGGGATCCTAGCCTTGCTGAAGTCGGCACGCGCGATATCTTCCGCTTTAGTTTTATTATTTTATTATTTTATATCTTTTTATTTCGTGTTGTTCGAGACTATTTAAGCTTACTTTTCAGCCTTTGTTTGGGATCTCTCGACCAATCTCTTAGACCTAGTTTCCAATATTTTCAGACTTTTGTATTTTCTCTCCTATGGAGAACTAAACTCCTAAAGTTCTATTCAAGTTGAAGCTTTCAGATTCAAGTTTATTGTGAGATTCTTCAATTCAGGTTTATTTCTACAGGTTATTTCAATTCTCTTGTGCATAATTAATATTGATTGTGTTGATTTCTTCTTGTCTGGCCAACTAGTTGAAATTAATATTCTCCATTGCTAGATCTAGGTTTTCTCGTAGCAAAGCCTAATGTTTGTAGCAACTCAATTGATTTAGGACTCGTTGGACTAAAACAATTGAGAAAGAGATTTGATTGCATGTTGATTGTTTGACTCGGTGGAAGTTAATTGCATGTATCCTACTTATCATTGTTCTCATTGCTAATATCCCTATTATTTATGATCGTTTCATGAGTTGTTTGGATATTAAGTTTGCATGTTTCGTTGCCATGTTATATATCTGATCAGGATAGGAATAACCAAAAGGAATAACTTGTTTGAATCTATGATCAATAACTTGATGAAGAAAGTGGATGCTTGAATAGGATTGTTTCCCTTAATTGAAAAAAAAATCCAATCTTTGCTTTGTTTGCTTGTTTTGTCTGCTTTAATTCTTTAGTGTTAGTTTAAATAATCAAAATCCCCCCTTTATTACTATTAAGTTGATAATAATATTACTTAGAAATTACAAGTGTGTCTTGGGTTCGACCCCGACTTACCAGCTATACTAGTTGAGCAACTAGGGATATATTTTTGATTTGGCACGACGATTTTCAGCCAGTCTTGGCGCCGTCGCCGGGGACACTTTGTTCTATTCTATGTTTTAATTGTCACCAACTCTATTGTGGACCCTAGTTTGTGGTCCACACCCGTGCTATTGATTCTTCTATTTTGCCTTTTGATTCAAATATTGAAAGGACTCTTTCCAGGTTAAGACGTGAAGCTCGGAATCTACTCCGTGAATTACCATTCAACTTGAATTCTGCTGAAACTGAGACAATGGGATATCAGACTTTGAGGCAGCTAAGTGCCCCAAACTTTCAACAACAGCCCCTGGTTGTTGAGTTCCTCGCGCTGAATGATGGTCTCATGTTTGAGTTGAAGTCAAGGTTGATCCAACTTTTGCCCCAATTCCATGGACAGGGTGGAGAAGATCCCAACAAGTATCTTGCTGAATTTGATCAGGTCTGCTCAAGTATAAAGCATGCTGATGTAACTGAAGACCAGATCAAGTTGAGGGCATTTCCTTTCTCTCTGAAGGATCAACCAATGAGTGGCTCTACTATCTTTCTCCAAGCTCCATTAATATCTGGACTAAGATGAAAGCAACATTCTTAGAGAAGTATTTTCCTGCCACCAAACAGAACAGTCTAAAGAAGAGCCTAAGCAATATTGAACAACAGGCTAGAGAGAGCCTGTATGATTATCATGAGCGTTTCAAGAGACTGTGTGCTAGTTGTCCATATCATTGGTACTCTGATCAAGACCTGGTGCTTTACTTCTTTGGTGGATTATTGGACGATGAGAACAGAATGGTGAATGCAACTTGTGGTGGAAGCCTGATGAACAAGACACTAGAAGATGCCCTTGACCTCTTTTCTGAGCTATTTGAGAACTCAAGGCAATTCAACAAGAGAACTGGCGCTAAAGGAGTCAATGTTGTGGACTCCTCTTATGCTATAAGATCTGAGGTGGCGGAGTTGAAGGATATGATGAAGAGGTTCATGCTGCAAGGAACCCCTCAACAACTGAAGGCATGTGATTTGTGTTGACACACTTCATCCTACTGATGCCTGCCCACAACTCCAGGAACCTTAGGCTGAGGTTAATGTTGTAGGAGGCTATAGACCTCCTAGACCTCGTTTTAATCCTTATTCTAATACATACAACCCAGGTTGGACAACTCATCCAAATCTGAGATATGGGAATCAAAATAAGCCTCAATATAATCAGCAAGGAGGAAATCAACAAAACAGGCAACCTTATGTTCCTAGACCTCCAGTTCAAAATCAAAACAACTCATTGAATGCTGAAAAGATGTTTACAAGGCTAGCTAACACAGTACACCAGTTGGGACAGAACACTCAGACTAGTATCCAAAGCACTCAAGCTAGTATCAAGAATATAGAGACCCAAATTAGGCAACTGGCTACTACAGTAAGCAAATTGGAGGCCAGAGATTCAGGCAAATTACCAGCTCAGCCCATCAATCCAAGGGAGAACATGAGTGCAATTATATTAAGAAGTGGAAAAGAATTGTCGAAAGCTGACGCGAGTTCGGAGGAACCGCGATCGCAGCCACCACATGGCGCGATCTCAGCTGAAGAGACCGCGATCGCTGCCCCTAGAAATGGCAATCGCGGCCCCTTAACCGAGGCCTCGGGATTTGAGAAAAATAAAACCGTGATCCCTCCCATTTAGGGGCGCGATCGCGATGGCGATGATTTCCGAAAAATTGAAGAATCGCGATCGCGGCCATCTGATGGCGATTGCGGCCGGGCCCCAGATTTCAACGATCAATATGTTCGCCCGGATTTCCCTTATATGGTTTCTCAAAAGCCACCCCTCCCTTTTCTAAAGCACTAAAAGACACAAGGATGCCCGAGAACGACAAGGAGATCTTGAGACGTTTTCCAAGTGTAAGGTAAACATCCCTTTGCTTAATCTGATTAAAAGCATTCCTAGATTTGCTAAATTTCTGAAAGAGTTTTGCACTATCAAAAGGAACCAAAAATTAAAAGGGAAACAGAAAGTTAAGGTCAGTGAACATGTCTCTGTTGTATTTCAAAGGCGAATGCCTAAGAAGTGCAGTGATCCAGGCATGTTTAGCATTCCCTGTATAATTGGAGACACTAAAATTGATAAAGCCATGCTCGATTTAGGTGCTTCAATTAATGTCACGCCTTATTCTGTCTACACTTCACTAGGCTTAGGACCTTTGCATGAAACCGGTGTTATTGTTCAATTAGCTGATAGGTCTACAGTCTACCCAAAAAGGGTTGTTGAAGATGTCCTTGTCATGGTTGATAACTTGATATTCCCTGCTGATTTCTTTGTGCTTGACATGGATCATGATGTGCATGCTTCACCCATTCTATTAGGTAGACCTTTCATGAAAACTGCAAAAACAAAAATTGATATGAGTAAATGTGTCCTAACTATGGAATTTGATGGGGAGATATTTGAATATAGTATGGATAATGCTATAAAATACCCCCAAGATGATCATTCTCTCTATTCCATTGATGTAATTGATCCCATTGTGCAAGATGTGTTTGATACTACTTATGGTGATAAGTTACAATCTGTTTTAGAGAATGACATTGAAATTTCATGCATGGATTATAATTTACCTGAAAGATATCATGAGATCCTTGTTGATTTAAGTGCTTGTTGTGAATCCCCTGCTGATGCTTTGGCCATTGAGCCCATACCACTAACTCTCCCTAGCGAGAAGTTGCTTCCTTTTGTAGTACATGCACTAGATTTGAGCTTAAACAGCTCCCTGAGCATTTGAAATATGCCTTCCTTGGAGATGGTGACACTTTGTCTGTCATTATTTCTAACAAGCTCTCCAAGGAACAAGAAGAAAAATTGGTGTAGGTACTGAAAGAGCACAAGACAGCTCTAGGTTGGACTATTGCTGACATTAAAAGGATTAGTCCCTCTACATGCATGCATAGGATCCTCCTAGAAGATGGAGCCAAGCCATCCAGACAGACACAAAGAAGGCTCAACCCACCTATGATGGAGGTAGTCAATAAGGAGGTGATGAAGCTCCTACAAGCGAGTATGATCTACCCCATCTCTGATAGTCAGTGGGTTAGTCCGACCCAAGTTGTGCCCAAGAAGGGTAGTATTACAGTGGTAGAAAATGTGCATGGGGAATTAGTTCCCACAAGAGTTCAGACTGGTTGGAGAGTCTGTATTGATTACTGTAAGCTGAACACGGTAACTAAAAAAGATCACTTTCCCCCGCCATTCATTGATCAAATGCTTGAGCGACTTGCCGATCGTTCCTATTACTACTTTTTAGATGGCTATTAAGGGTACTTTCAGATTTCTATTGCAGTAGAGGACCCAGAGAAGACGACATTTACATGTCCTTTTGGCACTTTTGCATACCGCAGAATGCCATTTGGACTATGTAACACACCCGGTACGTTCCGACGGTGTATGGTAAGCATCTTTTTTTAGTATATTGAGAATTTTATAGAGGTTTTTATGGATGACTTTACAGTACATGGTGATGACTTTGATGCCTGTTTAAACCATCTCTCTTTAGTCCTCCAAATATGTGTAGAAACCAATTTGGTTCTAAACTCTGAGAAGTGTCACTTTATGGTTGAGCAAGACATAGTTTTAGGTCACATAGTGTCATCCAGGGGTATTGAAGTCGATAAGGCAAAGATCGATATCATTCAGTCCTTGCCTTATCCTACTAATGTGCGTGAAGTGCGTTCTTTTCTATGCCATGCATGTTTCTATTGTAGGTTTATTAAAGACTTTTCAAAGATCTCATCCCCATTATGTGAATTGTTGAAGAAGGATGTACCTTATGAGTTCAATGCAAAAAGGCGGTTGATGATCTGAAAACATGCCTCACAAGTGCACCAATAATTCAAACCCCGGATTGGTCTCAACCTTTTGAGATAACCTGTGATGCAAGTGATTATGCTGTTGGGGCTGTTTTGGGTCAAAAGGAATCTAGAGCATCTCATGTCATATATTATGCTTCCATGACCTTGAATGATGTCTAAAGGAACTACTCCACCACTGAGAAGGAAATGCTTGTTGTAGAGTTTGCCTTCGAAACGTTCAGGCAGTATTTGTTGGGGACAAAAATGTTAGTTTATTCAGACCATGCAGCACTTCGTTATTTGATGACGAACAAGGAGGCTAAGCCAAGGTTGATAAGATGGATCCTCTTGATGAGTGAGTTTGATATTGAGATAAGGTATAAAAAAGGAGTTGAAAACCTTGTGGCTGACCACCTAAGCCGGCTTGTACATGTGGAAGACAAGCCAAAAAGTCAAGAGCAGATTCAAGGACGATTCCCTGATGACAAGCTTTTCAGAGTCGAGACTGAACAGGCAACCGCGATCGTTGCCACAAGAGGCGATCGCGGTTCGTTAACTGAGAGCTCTGAAGAAAGTGGCAGAAAACCGTGATCGCGGCCAGAACAAGAGGTGACCGCAGCTGAAGCCACTGTGATCGCGGCCCTCTCCAATGGCGATCGCGGCCTGGGTGGCGACTACGGTGACGAACCGCGACTTGAGGAATACGTTCTAGGAATCCATTCCTTCAAGCCATGGTACGCAAATCTTTTCAACTACCTCGTCTCAAGGGAGTTTCCTCCTAATTTTACTAAGGCTCAGAAGGACAAGGTGCGTCATGAATCTCGATTCTATGTCTAGGATGATCCTTATTTATGGAAACATTGCGCAGATCAGGTAATCCGACGGTGTGTCCTGGATTCTGAGGTACAATCTATCCTTTCTTTTTGTCATTCCTATGCATGTGGGGGTCACTTTAGGACTAACAAAACTGCTAGGAAAGTTTTAGAAGCTGGTTTTTATTGGCCTTATATTTTTAGGGATGCTTATGCTTTCTGTAAATCATGTGATCATTGTCACGATGTGGATAATATTTCTAAGAGACATGAGATGCCTCAATCCCGTATGATATTTTGTGAATTTTTTTATGTTTGGCTATTGATTTTATGGGACCCTTTCCCTCTTCTTATGGGAATCTGTATATTTTACTTACGGTGGACTATGTTTCCAAGTGGGTGGAAGCAAAGGCCACCAGAACTTATGATTCTAAAGAGGTTGCAGGTTTCCTTAAGGACAACATTTTCTCCAGATATGGGATTCCAAAAGCTTTGATAAGTGACAAGGGTACTCATTTTTGCAACAAAATTGTGAGTGCTGTATTGAAAATGTACCATGTCACTCAAAAGATCTCTACAACCTATCATCCCCAGACCAATGGACAAGATGAAGTGTCCAACGGGGAGATAAAATCAATTTTGGAGAAGACGGTGGCACCCAACAAGAAAGATTGGAGTTTGAGACTCAATGATGCTTTATGGGCCTACCGTACTACTTATAAGACACACATCGGGATGTCTCCCTTCAGATTGGTTTATGGAAAAGGATGTCACTTGCCAGTTGAGCTTGAGCACAAAGCTTATTGGGCGGTCCAAAAATGCCATTTCAACATCAAAGAAAATGGAGAGTTCAGAAAATTACAATTGCAAGAATTAGAAGAGTTGAGATTGGATGCTTATGACAATGTTGTGAATTGCAAGAACAAAACAAAAGCATGGCATGACAAGAACATCCTAAGGAAGGAATTCCAATCAGGAGACAAGGTCCTTCTTTTTCAGTCTCGTCTCACACTCTTCCCAGGGAAGCTCCGTTCTATATGGTCTGGACTGTATATAGTTGCTCGAGTTTTTCCACATGGGGCTGTGGAATTATTTGATGGGGACTCCCAAAAAGTGTTTAAAAGTAAATGGTCAAAGATTGAAGAAATACCATGAGGGAGTCAACCAAGAGGTACTAGAAGAGGTGGGTCTTGATGATCCAACCCCCATTGCTGATTAAAAGGACACTAATGTCGGACCAATGACATTAAACAAAGGCGCTGCTCAGGAGGCAACCCAAGGTAAGTTTTCTAGTTTCTTTTTCTTTTTCTGTTTTTCTTTTGTTTAGTTTTCTTTTCAATCTCTTGAGCTAACACGCAGGTACCAGGTTCGAAAGAACATGTCTAAGGACAAACCGCGATCGCCCCTTAAAAAGGGCGATCACGGGACGTTTTTCAAAGTAATTGACGGTAGATTGCGAAAGCCGCGATCGCGGCCCTCATTAGCCGCGATTGCGGCCACTCAGAGATATAAATATATATATATATATATATACAAATGACGAGGCAATAGGACCACTCCCACTGTCGACCCTACTCCTCTACGCCTCCATCTTATACTTCTCCTTCTATCTTTTTCTTTCCCTTCTTCAACCTCCATCAATCCTCCATTAAAACTCTCTTTCAACCTCTATTAAACCTCCACAAAAATTCTCTCTAAAACCTTCTTAAAATCCGGATCTAGAATCCACACCCTCTCCAAAACCCAAATCCATTTGTAAAACTCCCTCTTCTCCTCTATTTTTCTTACAAAATCAAATCTAGAAACCCCAAAAATTTTCTTTCCATCTCTTCCAATCCACCACCTCCATCCCTTCGGTTCGTTGTCGAGTTGTTGAAGAAGAGTTGAGTAGGCGATCGCGGCTCGGTGACGAAGGGAGATGAAACCTAAGAACTCGTCGCCATCGAAAATCTGGAGCCGCCAAAACCGCGATCGTTGTCAACCGAAAACCGCGATTGCGGCCTTGCCCAGAAACAACGATCATGCCCCGTCATTTTGGAGATCGCATCTGAGCACTAGTTTGTTCCTCTTCACTGTTGTAAGTCGATTTTTGTTGCCTCTTCTAAATTTGATTTGCTATATTGATTAAGAATGGCATATCCAGTTAAGAAGTTGACTGTTGTACAAAAGAAAAAATAGGATTCTTTGGCTAAGATAAAGTTTGTTATTACAAAATTTTTTGATGTTAAGATGCTTAGGACGTTGGGCATGTATGATTGCACTTTGCGGTTTTTTGATGGAGGGTGGATTAGGGTTTTTTTTATTGATCTGAATGCCCCTACATATAAGAATATTGTGCTGGAGTTTCTGTCTACTTTTCATGGTGATAATGGGTTGTTCAAATTTCATATTTTGAATGAGCCATATTATATAGACATGGAGGGTTTGGCAGGAGTTGTTGGTGTTACTGGTTCCCCTTCTGTTGATTGGCAGACAGTTGGTAGAGATTGAGGCCTTAATGATTTTTGGGAGGCAATTACAAGTGATGGGTTTTTGCCTAAGAAGGGTGAATATAACTATTGCATTACTCATCCCTGCATTAGATTGGGTCACAAGGTGTTGTCTATGACTTTTCTGGGGCAAGGGGAAGTTAATAAGGCACCTCGTTTTGACATGAGTATGATCTAGTGTCTTATGCCTATGAAGGATGCCATTCCTGATTGGGTTGAGTTGTTTTTGATGAGTGTTAAGAAGATTTTGAAGAAGGAAACTGGAAAGATTGCTATAGGTGGAATAATCACTCTGATTGCTAGAGTGTTTGTTAGGGATGAGGTGCTTGGACGACCTGAAAATGGTGAGTATGTGTTCAATGAGAACCATCTCAAGAGGGCTCATTTTTTGAAAGGATCAGCAGAGCAGGGTTGTATTTGGACGTTGGGTTATCCACCTGGTGATTATTTACGTCTTCCCAGGGACAGACCATTGGCTTTACTTTGCCTTATCTATATATATCGTCTGGTTTTGTTGGTGGGGTGCTGCTCAGCTGGAGATGCCTTCTCTAGATGTTGAGATGGAGGATCTTGATGGTGATGATGGGGATGACAGAGGGGATCTTAGAGCTAGTGATTCTGATTTTAGAGGAGGTGGTGTTGGTACCTCAGCTGATGTTGGTACTTTGTCTAATAGATGGGGTGCTAGTTCTAGTATAGTAACTACTGGTACATCGAGTTGGGCGACAGGAGGATATGATGGTTATGGTGATGGTGGAGCTGCTACATACAGAGGTGGTTATGGAGGGTATGGAGATACCTCTGCTTGGGATGCTGCTGCGGGTAGAGGTTCTGGGGGTGTGTATTCTGATCTTGATTGGCAGAACTGCATGTTTTGGGAGATGGGACGACTTACTATGTCCCAGAATGAGATTGTTGCTACCCAGAGAGATATTGTTGCGCAACAGAGAGAGTTAGCAGCTCAGCAGAGTGCTATTGCATCCACTGTTCAGTCCATCTAGCAGGTGCAGGGGCATCACCACGAGTTTTTCAATCACATGTGGCCAGGCTTTCTTGATTGGTCACAATATCATCCACCAGGTCCACCATAGTGAGTCTACTGTTTCCCTTCCTTTATTTTTATCTGATTTATCTTTTATTTCATTGAGAGCAATGAAAGATTTAAGTATGGGGGAGGGAGTACTCGTTGTTGTATATATGTATAGTTGCATTTCAGATTCTTGTTTTTTAGATTTTTAAAAATAAAAAGAAAAAAGAAAAAAAAAAGAAAAAAAGAAAAAAAGAAAAAAAGAAAAAAAAGAAAAAAGAAAAGATTAAATCCTGTGTTGAGTTGAAAACCCGAAAGGGCGGCTCAGGCAAAAATCAGGGGCCTGGACCGGCATCAGGCTATGGTAATAAGAGGCTAAAAAGAGTGAAAGTGAGTTGGTGAGCACATCTATAGGAAAATGAAATGAGTGATTAGGTGAAAACCAGAAAGGGCACCTAAGCAGGATGAGTGAAAAAAAGAGTGCCTAGGAACATTTCTGCTGGGGCTTGGTGATTATTGTTTATGGATTTTTATCTTTGCTTTGATATATCTATTTTGTCTTGAGTGATAGATTGTGCTAGGAATTCGTTGTGTGCATTTTCATTCTTGTACTTGGGTTCGGGTTGTGAGCTTATTTTTGAGTGCTTTTTAGTTTTAGATCATTTTCTCCCATTGCTTCTTGTGAACCTTACTTGATTTGTCCGGCTTGATTTGATTTTGAGCTTACTCGAGGACGAGCAAGGCCTAAGTATGGGGGAATTTGATATGCTGTGTTTTATACAACATAACTAGGACTTTTCAGTGCATCTTTTTATAGTGTTTTAGGCCTGTTAGAAGTATTTTGAAGAATAGGTTTGAAGGCCGAAGGTTCAAAGTTACAACGAGTTGAAGAATTTGAAGACTGTTGAAGGCCGCAATCGCGGTTTATACTGGGGGCGATCGCGGTTCATGGTTGCTGTTGAGGTCACGGGATGAAGAAGGCCGCGATCGTGGCCTTGCTTTAAGGCGATCGCGGCCCTGCTAAAGTCGACACGCGCGATATCTTCCGCTTTAGTTTTATTATTTTATATTTATATATCTTTTTATTTCGTGTTGTTCGAGACTATTTAAGCTTACTTTTCAGCCTTTGTTTGGGATCTCTCGACCAATCTCTTAGACCTAGTTTCCAATATTTCAGACTATTGTATTTTCTCTCCTATGGAGAACTAAACTCCTACAGTTCTATTCAAGTTGAAACTTTCAGATTAGAGTTTATTGTGAGATTCTTCAATTCAGGTTTATTTCAACATGTTATTTCAATTCTCTTGTGCATAAGTAATATTGATTGTGTTGATTTCTGCTTGTCTGGCCAACTAGTTGAAATTAATATTCTCCATTGCTACATCTAGGCTTTCTCGTAGCAAAGCCTAATCTATGTAGCAACACAATTGATTTAGGACTCGTTGGACTAAAACAATTGAGAAAGAGATTTGAATGCATGTTGATTGTTTAACTCGTTGGAATTCAATTGCATGTATCCTGTTTATCCTTGTTCTCATTGTTAATATTCCTATCATTTATGATCGTTTCATGAGTTGTTTGGATATTAAGTTTGCATGTCTTGTTGCCATGTTATATATCTGATCAGGATATGAATAACCAAAAGAATAACTTGTTTGAATCTATGATCAATAACTTGATGAAGAAAGTGGATGCGTGAATAGGATTGTTTCCCTTAACAGATAAAAATCCAATCTTTGCTTTGTTTGCTTGTTTTGTCTTCTTTAATTCTTTAGTGTTAGTTTAAATAATCAAAATCCCCCCTTTATTACTATTAAGTTGATAATAATATTACTTAGAAATTACAAGTGTCTCTTGGGTTCGACCCCGACTCACCAGCTATACTAGTTGAGCAACTAGGGATATATTTTTGATTTGGCACGACGACTTTCAGCCAATCATCATGTCATCTACTATTGTATAAAAATAGGTTTCACCATTCAAATTCTTCACACTATATGGACCCCAAAGATCCATGTGCAACAAATCAAAAGTTGCAGTAGCTCGAGATTCACTTCTAGAGAAAGGCAAGCAATGAAACTTTGCTATTTCACAAGTATTGCAAGGTAAATCCATGTCTGATGCCTTATTACAATCAGAATTATGTCTCAACTTAGAATAAGATGCATGACCAAGTCTGTTATGCAAAACAATATCTTCATTTAACACAGAAAATGAACACTTTCCTGCTTCTGTGAGTTTACCCTGGCATCCTCTTGCTTGCAATTTGTATAAACCTCCTTGCTCCCTTCCTGTTGCAACTTCTTTCTTACTCTGAAGGTCCTGAAAAGAAGAATTTCTGTCACAAAACAAAGCTTGCAGCCCCTTCTGTGTAACGAGCCTACTCACAGAAAGCAAGTTAAACTGAAATCCTAGTGCATGTAGCACTTTAGTCAACACAAACCCACGTTTGAGCTCAACTGAACCAGTCTGTGTGACACTCATCATGGTTCCATTTGGAAGCCTCACAAATATAGGATTTGTTATCTTTTCAGTATCAAACATACATTCCAAGTGTGGACTCAAGTGATCTGTGGCTCCAGTATCAATGATCCACTCTTGTTTGCTCATGTCTTGTGTAATAGTCAAGGAATTACATGAAAAGTTTGCAGAAGAACATGTCATGACAACCTTCCCTTTCATTGCTCTCACCATCTGTTAACACAAGGCTTGAATCAGTTCTGGATCAAAGTTCCCAAACTGCTCTGAAGAAGAAGCCTTTGACTGATCAAGTGGAGATTCATTCATAACTTGTGCAACCATCTTATTTCCCCTTTTCAGATCCTTCTTCCCTTTCCACTAGTCAGGGTAACCAATGATCTCAAAGCAACCATCCACACTGTGTCCATCCTTGTTATAGTGTGTACAATGCTTCTTCTCCTCAGATTTCTGTTTCCTTTGATCCTTGCTCCCATAATTCCCTATTCTATTATCAGTATTCCCAGATCCTCTAGGTTTCTCATTCACATTCATCATTGTGAAAGCAAAGGATTCAACAACATCATGAGTATTTTTTTTTTCCACATTCAACACAAGATAATATGCCCTATTCAGATTAGGTAGAGGATCTTGAGAGAGAATATGACTAACAATACCTTCATATTCAGGATTCAAGTTCACCACAAAGTACATTAGTTAATTCTGATTTTCAAGGTCGAGAAACTTTGCAATCACTTTGCAAGTACATCTAGCCAATTGACCACATGAACAACTTGGAATTCCATTCATCCATTGAATTTCATCCCAGCATTTCTTCAGTACTGTATAATATGTAGTCACAGTTAAGTTTCCTTGCACAATTCTCATTAGATCTTGCTTTAACTAAAAAATCATTGGAGCAGTGCTTTGATTGTACCTTTTGGTGATATCTATCCATAGATCCTTCGCTAAATCAGTGTAGACAAACAAACCTTCCAAATCTATCGTCATGGAATTAAGCAACCAGCAAGCCACCATGCGATCACATTTCTCCCAACGACCTAGATCAAGCGAATCTTCTTCCGGCCTTATTAAAGTACCGTCAATAAAACCTAGTTTTAGTTTCGCGCCAAGAGCCATTCGAATTTGCTTGCTCCAGGCCAAGTAGTTTCTTCCATCGAAGAGCGTCATTTTCGGCGAAGCTCCTGGTGTATCTGAATTCACCAGATTTAGCGGGTCTCCTTGTGAGAAGTTTCCGAGCTTATCTAGCTGCAACATCGCTCGATCACGATTCTCTTACCACAGTTTCTCTTCCTGCCATTTCCTCTTGCCTTCGATCTTCAAAGAGATAGAATCACTCAATTTTGTGTGGAAATCATCTCTCAAATCTCATGTGCTCTGATACCATGAAGAGAGTGTTGGATCGAGAGAGAGAGGAGAGGAAAATTGTAACTAACTCTCTTAGCTTTTCATTCAAGAAAGAAGAGTATTTATATACTAGGTTTCGGTTACAGCTGTTCACTATGCTTTATTACATTGACCAATATATATAGTCAAGCTTTCTAACAAAGTGTATCACTAATGCCAAATAAGCAACATTTCTATATTCCTTCACATACAAGATTTGATGTGTTATCTTCCATATATATGATAGGAATCCATAACATTCTTGTTCGGTTGGATTTTAAACCCAATCAAAGTTCGATTGCCGTCACCATAAAATATATGACTCCTCTTGTGTGATTTTTACTAGGCAACAGAACATACATATCTTGTTGTCTCTTCTTTTTCTTTTTTTTTCTTTTTTGATTTGATTTGAACGAGCCTTGCCATCTTGTTTTGAACTTGCAAATTAGCTAAAAACAACCACATTTATGCAAACTCTCTAACTGTATATATATGTTTTTTCTTCCACACTTTGCTTTGCATTTCCATGGAATTGTTGCACCATATACTCCGTAGTTTTGATTAAATCCTCCATATAACTCATAAGACATGGCCACATTTATGCAAACTCTCCCTGTTTCGGGCCATCCATAGTCCCCCTAAAACAATTGCGTTGTTCTACTCGGTGCAAAGCAATGCATCACGGCTGATCACGAGCCATCATTGTAGTACGACGCGATCACCCGTAAGAGGCTCAAAACGGAATGTTTCTCCTCAAAACGGATAATCTTTAGCCATCTCCGGCGGGCTTTGAGGGTTGTAAACCGAAATCACCCACAAGAGGCAAGAGGCTCGAAACGGAATGTTTCTCCTTAAAACGGATGACCACCGATCCTCTCTGGTGGGCTTTGAGGGTTGTAAACCGAAATCACCCGCAAGAAGCTCAAAACAGAATGTTTCTGACCACCAATCATCTAACCGAGCCCTCGTATATATATGGCACGAGACAAACGCTCACAGGCTTTAACGGTGACATCTAAACAGTCGATTTCGATCCGAGAGCGGGTCTTTGAATCCCAACCTGTTATATATACAAGTATGCGATCCAAAACACAAGAATTAATTAGCACATAAAGGAGTTGTAAGGAGGAGAAAGTTTACATTTTTTTCTTGCTCTAGAGAACAAAAATCCGATCTTAATGCATTCGTTGTTTGCTCCTTGCTCCCCACTTCTCTTGATTTTTGTGTGTGCCTTTTGTGTATTTTTTTACTTGCCATGGCCACTCACATGTATATATATATAGTAGTCTACTAGTCTTGTATGCCCTCAAACGTGGACAACAAGCACTGCCAAAGGCGTTTCTTTCCGGAGTAATTAATCAAGGCTAATTAAGCTCATTATTGCTTTAATAACTTTTAAACGTTACACATTCAGATTTTGAAAATGATCTACCGCCATTGCGTTTAGTGCACTGAATTCCCATGCATCTTTCATAAAAATAATGGGTTTTCATATATGTGTTGCTAGCCCATTTCAAATTAGGCCCAAGTCCAACATATGTGTGCACCAAACCTACGTGCATGTATACATTGAGATTGGTTTGATTTGGAGAAATTGACCCTACGGATTTCCAGCCATTCATTTACGTGTACAACCTCTTCTTCAATTATTTCTCTCTCTCTCTCTCTCTCTCTCTCTCTCTCTCTCTCTCTCTCTCTCTATATATATATATATATATATATATATATATATATATATATAGGGGAGGGCTCCAGAGAAACAACAATTATAGAGAAACTAGATACGAAATTAAGATCGTTAGATTTGGGGTAATTAGTGGTTAGGATTTAAGGACTACAATAGCCAATATGGACGTTTTTTAGAAAATAAAAATCTTGGATTGATTTAATTATGAAAAAAATAAAAAAATCACCCCAAATGCGAGATTTAAGGATACGAATATGGAAAAAATAAATGTGAAAATTGGCTGGTAGTTACCAAAAAGGAAGGAGCTATTATGTAGGGATTTATGTGTTTTTGTAAAAAAATCAAAATGGAAGTTCCTAAATTTAAGTTATCGTGTAAATTAAAAAATGAAATATTCTAAATCGATTTCAGAAAATAAATAGCCAATATTACCAAAATGGAAGTTCCTATATTTAAGGGATCGTGCAAACTAAAAAAATTGTGAACACATTCTCGGATATTTTCCTTGTAGTATATTTGAGTTCACATCTGAATATATTAGTTTAAATATTGAACAAAACAACATGTGTAATCGAATATTAAGAACACATTCTTCAATATGCCATTGTATTACTAATGTGATAATTTGACTGAATATGTGAGCTTACATATTGAACATACTTTGATGTGTGCTCGATTATACACTTGTACATAGTACTAATGTAATAATTTGACTAAATATTTGATTTTACATATTGAACATAGCAGGTTTTGTACTCGAATATGCATAGCACATTCTCGAATATGTCGTTGTATCAATATGTTCAATTCAATTATTATGTATATTCAGGTTGTTGTTATGTATATTCAAGTTTATTGTCATGTACGTTCAGGTTAGTTGTAGTAGTAACGTGATTACATATTGAACATATTATTATGTTTACATGAATATGCATACCATATTCTCGAATATGCATTTAAAGTGGTAATATGATTATATCTGAATATGTTCTATAAAATATTGAACTAACCAATATGTGTCAACAAATATTAAGAACATATTTTCGAACATTTATATAATATATATGAACATTCAAATCACAATATTCAACATGTATACAATATATTTCAATATTAATTTCATGGTTTTGAACATATGTATAAAAGAACTTGAATATGTATATAATATATCTGAATATTAAGTACGCAATCTCGAACACGTATACAAAATATCTGAATATTAAATTCACTGTACATAAAATGTAAATACATCCGAATATCGACTTCACAATTTTGAACATGTGTATACAAGAACTCGAATATGTAATTAAAGATATCGAACATATTAACAATGTAACTGAATTATCATCTTCCACATTCTCTGAATCCACAATAGGAGCATCAACATGCTTGTTTGCTTTTGAATGTTTTTAACCTACAACAAATTCAAAAAACTAGTCAATTGCAAGTCCTAAATCTACTACAGTACGTACAAAACTCAAAATTGATGGGAAAACTCTAAATCAGACACTATGAAATGAGATCAATCAGCAAGTGCAAAATAATACAAACAAACGAAACCCAAATTCATTCATAAAACCCATTAGCTTACGGTTTGAGAAGAATTCAAAAAAGCTTTGTACTCAGGCAGAAAAGGATCGACTAAGAAAAGACGATGGGCTTCCATAGGCTTGGATTATAGAAGAATGGAGAAAGATTTCCATTCTAGCTTACGGTTTCTTCATCTTTTGATTTTTTAGACGAAAAGAGAGCTTTTCATTTTGAAAACTGAATAGGTTAGAGTCTGATATGGAGAGAGATTGAAATAAAATATCGATTAAAGAAGGAAAAAATTAATTAAAGATATTTGCTTTAAATGAGATATGGAGAGAGAAATAGGAAGTAATCTAGTGCTTTTACGTAAATAACTTCCATGTGCATCTTTTATTTTTAGATCTCAACCCTTAATTTTATTAAATCCGACGCTCCTAATAATGACTCTCGTTTCTCTCTAATAAGAGGTTTCTCTAGATACTAAACCTATATATATATATATATATATATATATATTCATGCTAAAAAAAACTCCATGAGAAATTGACCCTACGGATATCCATCATGGCATACATGTATATTCATGCATAAAAAAAAACTCCATGAGAATAGTTGTCAATCGAGCGTCAAGCTAAAAGACAAGAAAAACTAAAAAATTTAGTAAGTAATTAGAATATCCAAGTTGAGCGAATATTAGCATGTTCAATTTGTGAATGTGTGTTTCAATATGCTTTTCATACACGGCGAAGGCGTGTATTTATAATGGAAGAGAGAGGATAGGGGGGCCGAAAATCAACCCTCTAGGGTCGGCCCAAGTGCCTTGTAACCCCAAACAAGCGATATCTTGCTCCCTACTCCAAACGAAAGTTCTATCTTTTTGTTAAGATAAAATCTTTCATTGTGTTGCATAACCACCATATTTAATTTTATAATAAAATACTAAAAAATATAAAAAGCATAATAAATAAAATACCTTTATGGCCCTAGATAGAGAAAATAATAATGATGGTTAATTTTTACCCGCTCACAAATGCCTCATCTACGCCTTTGTATACGCTTCCCACGTAACTAAGACGTAGGGTACGTACATAGGTCTAATATAAAGTGGTCATGCACATGCACGGAACCAGGGGCTGGTGTGTGCTCCAGCCCACCCCAAAAAAATATTAGTAAAATATAAGGAAGAATAAGAGAGCTAAGTTAAACTAGCAAAAGTGGTAAGGGGGCTGTGATAGTACCTAAAGATCACACGTTCGAATCTTAGAACCCTCTCTCCCAAACTTTTTACTTCCCTCTCTGCACATGTTTTCCCCTACTTCTTAAACATGTTATGTCTTTTTAAAAAATTTCCCTATTTTTTTGCTAATTATAATTTTTACCCTATATTTTTCCTAATTTTAAAATTTACTCTAGAATCTAGCCCATCCTATTTTTGAAGGCTGGTTCCGTCCCTGGTCATGCAGATTAGTCGCTTCAAGTCCCCTAATGCGCGCTTTCGTATATTCATGAATCCATGAGCGAATATCATGACAACCATTCTCACTCGTAAGTGTGTCATTTGTTGAAAATTAAGGTAGAATTATTAGGACAAGTGTTGAGTTGGTGTACAGAATTCACGTTCATTAACATTGGAACAACGTCCTCAGTTTTAACAATGACAAACATCATGAAAACTAACGCTTACTGCCAAATATTTTTTTAGTCTTACAAGTTGCAATTCAAAAATTATAAATACAATTATATAAAATCATGAATATAAAACTCAAAATCATCAAAGACAAACTAACTATGGTATCACAATAATAGTCCTTTTATGTGAATTTATACCACTATTTTTGTCCAGTATATATTTCGTAAGACCATTCTCAATGGTTGCCCAATTTTTGGTCATCAAGAGAGAGAACTAATAAAAAAATATTAAATATGGAGAGAGAAGAGGTTTTGGGCATTGTTTTGGGCATCAAGATGCCCAAAATTTATTTTGGTCATAGCATGGTAAGTTGACACTTGTCAAATGACCTTATTTTTTTTGTCTCTTTCAATAAAATAATTGGAAAAAAATATTTATATAGATTGATGACCAAAAATTGTAGGCAACCAATGAATATGCTCTAAGGGATTGGATGGATCAATAATGGGGGTGCGGGTAGTGATTGGATGGATCAGCTGAATTCCTCGAGTCATTTTTTGACAGGTGTACATATATAGAATGTGAAGTTGTTAGGGTTTAGGTTGGAATATTGTCGTACTCTGCTGGAGATGTCTTAATAACAAGATTCAATTTCATTCCAATGTAATGTTGTCCTTATATATTATACATATTGGGAAATTCCTTGTTAAATCTCTTTAATTTGTTTTTTGGTCAAGAGTTAAATCTCTTTAATTAAGGTGCTTTGTTTATATGAATTGATGAATTTTGTAGGGCGGTACTGGTACTTTAAGCTAACTTACGCTTGATGTTGAGCATGCAATTCTAAACTTAATTATTGAAAGGTTCTCACAAAAAAATTTTAAGGAGTGGACACAATTAGGTAGTGGGCATACTGTGTAGCCCACGTTGTGGGATCAGACTCATGCTAGCAATTAGCCTAAACTAAATAAAATTTAATTTGTACTTGCTGACCTTAATTTGTAGCTTCATGAGTAAGTAACATGTACACCAGGGGCAGGGGCAGGAACAGGGGCGGATTTATATTAAATATATATTAAATGAAAATAAATGTTAAAATATTGTAGTATTGATCTAGTAGTGATAAATGGGTGTATAGAGAATTTTTTTTGATAAGGAAAGAAATTAGGAAGACCATTAATAAGTTAGTGGTCGCCTTAGAGCATCCTGGCGGATGAGGATAAGGAAGTCCGAATCAGCTGCAAGTGGGACGGAGGAGACACGCCTAAACGATCCAGCGATCCGCCACAAAATTGCACTCCCGACCAACGTGAGAGATGCTCCAATCCTTGAAAGAGCCAACAAGCAATGAATATCCACACGTAGCAACTCAATCTCCCACGGCAGCGTCTACGCATTGCGGTAGCTGACAAGGAAAACAGGAAAGAAACAAAACACAAGTAGTAAGGAAATGGCATGTGAAGCTGACCTGGAAAAAGGCAATGAGGACGAAGAAAGATGCCACTCCCCCCACAAACCAAACCCCATGTCATGCCAATACGTATACTCAACTCAATTTTTTATTATTATAAAAAAGTCCCTTTCAGACTTCAGTTCGCAAATAAAATAAAAACAATCCCACTGCGCAACCTCTTAATTAACTTAGAAAAGCATACTTTTTACTGTATTTTAAAAATAATCAACGATTAAGAATTTTTTATTACTTTTTAACTTTTAATATCACTAGTACTGTATTATTATTTAATTAGATTCTGTACGTACGTATCATATCATATCATATGGACGACGACCTAATTAATATCGGTTTTATTAAAAAAAAATTCTAACGTGCTTGTTGATTGATTATTACACCCCCACCAGGCCACCATGGCAATGGCATAGCTTTATTTCATGCCACCTTTTGAGTTTTGGTTTGTGGCTGCTCTCTCTCTCTCTCTCTCTTGTACAGTTCACAGTTGTACCACCTTTTGATTATTACTCCCATCCTAAGGTATTCTAACATTTATTGTGCACTGAATTTCCATAATATAACTTTTAATATCACTGAATTCCCATCCTAAGGTATTCTAACTATATAACTACTTTATACTGCGGTTTTGTCACACCGGCCTAGCTATATACAATGACTTAATTCAAAGATTTCATTTGACCTTTTTTGAGCTCATAAGATACGTACAATTACCTATTTCTCTTCTCAAAAAATCTAAAATAACATACACAACACCAACTTTCAAATAAATTAAAGTTCTAATGAACCACTACCCACCAAAATCAAAAATATTACTATCCCACCATAAATGACTTGATCTTGAAATTTACTTTTCGATCTTAAACTGACACACCCAACCTATTTGATAAGTCCACTGTCCACATAATTGATCAACATGTAACACACAATCTAATGTTAAAGTCTTACTAATTGGCTTAATCTATAACAACCGAGTGAAGTTGGCAAAATATGCATTCTCTTAATTAGAAGAGGTCTCAAATTCGAGCATTGTGAATCGAAAAATTTTAAAACTTGTGAAGGAGTGTCTTTTATCCCCTCAATGGGCCTACCTGACACGAAGTTGGTGACCACTAAATGAACCAAAAAAAAGTCTTGCTTGGCTTAAAAGAACATAAAATTAAGTCGATTGAGTACTTTTTGACTCATAACCTAAAAGTGATATTATAGAAAAGTCGACTTTTTCATTAAACATTGTACAAACTAAACCTAATATAACAACTAGCTATAGATTTACTTGCACATGAAGCTTTAGATTGTAGAGTTTCTTTTGAACTTCATGAAAAGATTGGAGGCAATAAGGTCACAACTTTCAATTAGGTTTTTGGTGGTGATGTTGCCTTTACTACAAAGTGGAAGCAAATTGGATTGGACCCAACAAGATCTCCACCAAAAGGAATTGATTTGAATAAATATATAATACCTTCTTTTCTTTTTCTTTTTTGTTTTTATTAGGTAAATTTTAAGAGCATTTTAGTTTTAAGTGAGATTTTTACTTTAAAATTCATAGTATCGTTAGAAAGAGGATTTGAAGCAATAATTTCTAAATAATACGAGCATGTTTGGATCGCATATTATAACAAAAATAGCATATAAATGTACATGCATGGGCTAGATATAATGATAAAATGGCAAATAACAAGTGGAAAGCGCCCCCAATTTTTTTTTTAAAAAAAAAGAAGAAAAGAAAAGCCATCAATTGTGAATTGTGATTGTCTTTTTCATTCTTTTTGAAATAAATTGTGATGTGATTGCCTTTGTTTAATGCGTTTTGAAAAGGAAGGCATGCAATTACTATATATGTTTTGTGGAGCCAGACTTGAGGATTCTGTGCATGTTGATTAAGTTAATTCTTGCTTCCATGCATGTACACCGAATCCTTATTGTTAGTGTACAAAATTTCGCCTTCAATTCGTCTTTAATACACTAATTAAGAACTCCTTCTCTTCCGCTCCGTCTTCAATCTCTTGACCTAGAAACCTGCAAAACAATGGAAAAAGGGGGCGGGGACCCCTAATCCACCTCCGATGCCTAAGTCAGAAGAGCAATTGTCGTTTGAGCGTCGAGGTACAACAAGAGAGCGGTGAAACCCTAAACAGTCGAGCTAAGCGAATATTAGCCTGCCTACGATCTCTGAATATGTTATGCACATGTGTCTCTCCCTACATGCCTAGGGCATGTATTTATAATGGAAGAAGGAGAGAAGGGGGCCGAAAATTCTATCCGTATGGCCGAAAATATTATCCTCCCAGGGCTGGCCAACTGCCTTAAAGCCCAAGTCGGGAATATTCCACCCTCTCTCCATTTTTAATTCTATCCTTAATAAAAGATAGAATCTTCCATTAAGTTGCATAACCGCCATATAATTTTATATGAAAAATAATGAAAATAACTGCGCAGTAATTTTAATAAATACCTTTATAGCGAAAATAACTATGGTAATTATGTTTGTTTTACCCGCTCAGAAATGCCCCACCTACACCGCCCTTACACGACTCACCGTGTTAGGCGACGTAGGGTACAGAGGGTTTCTAATCGAAGTGGCCATGCAGATTGGTCGATTGGTCCCCTAGCGCTTTCGTATATTCGTATATTCGTATATTCGTATATTTGTATATTCGTACATCCATGAGCGATTATCATGGAGCGAGTGCTATATTTTCGAGTCGTATCTTCTGCCGAGGTTTAAGATGAAATCTCTAAAACGAACAAAATCAGACTGGGGAGAATAGAACGTTTATGTTGAAAAAAGTGCTTGGCCAAGCCTTCTAATTTTAAGAAAACAGAAATAAAATAAAGTCGTTCATTCTAGCGATCCCAGCCTAAGCTCAACATCCACGCAAGAAGCGACTACCGGCGAACCGACGCTCGCGGTTTACGAGCCGCGGCCGCTGTCGACTTATTTCGCGGTAGTCTTCGACGATCTAGCGTCTACGGTTTTCCTTTTTAAGGGAAAAACTCTTCAAACGAGCGAGATTTACAAGTCCAGGGGTCATCTCCCCCGTTGAGACTTTCCTCACTCATATGCTCTCCGACTCTGTGTTGTAGTCACTTAATATTGTTGTTTCCAATTCGGGCCGAATTACGCCATATGCGTGTGTTTCTCCATGACATGTTGACGTATAGGCCTCCACGCATTACACTACGGCCGCCCGTTGGTAGGATGCGTTTCGTGTAGCAACAATGTCCCGATAATCCTTGGTGATGACGAGGTGGTTGGAAGGAGCGCGACGATTACTTTATTGGTTTTCTCGAGGCACTTTTCACATAAAAGGCCACCAATATCTTTGCAAATGACATCGGGGAAGTGAAATGCAACCTTCAGCGTGCATCTCATGCACGCATTTATCGATCTTGTTTTAATGCAGGCTCAAGTTTGCTTGGGGTACGCTTCTCAAGTTTGGCCCGGAAAAAGAACGACAATTTAGTATCTTCTCCGGCGATTGCCAAAACCTATGAGCTCTTAAGAGAACTTCCCGTGCCCCGGTGATATCCCGTTGCCTCGACACGCATCGAGGTCTTTAAGTGATTCTTGCACGGGTGGCTAATGTTGCCAATGCTTCAACAGACTTGTTTTTTTATCGCTTGATCATCTTCCAATCTTGAATAACTCGGACTCTTCTATCATATTCGACCATCGTTGACTTTTCGGTTTTACAATGCCCCAACAATTATTTTCGAGTCCTTGATTCCGACACGCGTCGTACGATTTCAAGGATTGATCTTCAATTTGAAGTTCTTCGAGGGCGAACTGCGGTCGCCATTTTAGGGACCCGCGGGCGCGATGCTCGTAAAACGAGACAACGAACACTTTTGGAGGCTGGCCGCGACCGCGGCCTCTGGGCGCCGCGATCGCGGCCTCGCTGGCTGAGATCGCGGTTCTCATTGTTCGTAAGGTTCTGCGATTGCAGTAGTTTTCCCTCGTACTTGGCTTGTATACTTCTTCGATCTTTTCATTAGCATTTTACCGGCTTAGGATCGCGGCGGTTATTAGCAAATTCGATAACACTAACGAGTCGTCGATTGGTCCATTCGATCGCCGATTCATCGATGAAGCGCTTTTCTTGGATCTTTACAAAGAACGCTTTTAGCCTGGTGACTTCTCCAAAGCTTGGATAGCGACAAGTCTTCATTCGATTATGCTCGCCTTGAATCCGCTAGTTCTCTCTTAAAGCGGAAGCTTGTTGAGAGGGTTTCTTGACAACAAATAAATTTATAAGTCAAGACCCCGCTGAGTACAGTGGAGTCAGGATCGTTCCACAGGAAGCAAGGTTGTTTGTCTATCAATCTAATAAAAATAAAATAAAATCAAACACAATCACTCACGAGATGCCTCGTTAACGACCTTGTCAGGATCGTTACCGAACCACCGAACATAAAAATATCAATAATCGACCTAATAAAATTCTAATTAATACTCGGTACTGAAGCAAGTATTCAGCAACGAAGATTTATCAGAAATAATTCAATAAAAACAAAAATCTAGGATAAGGGACACCACAACATAGCCAAGCATAAGAATTCGTAAGAAGATAAGATCATGCCTTTAAATAGATAGAGTCATCAACTTTCATTTATTTAACAAGTAAATTAATCTATTTTCATAAACTAACTCACTCAATTGCTTGTTTTGGATCTAAAGCTTGAAACTTTCGTTTTCAAACAATATCAACCTTCAAGTTACTAACTTTCTCTTTCAATCAAGCTAAAACTCAAATTACCTCAACTCCCGTTTCGGTATTAAGCACAACAAACAATCTCAATAAAGATAAAAGGCATTCAACACACAATCTTACTCATCAAACATGCTCAACTATGCCGGGCTTAACCCCGACCCTAGAAAAATAGACTACTCACTGCTCATGATTAAGAAACTAAAAACTTTAATAAAAACAAACATTGAAACAAAACTCAAACTTAAATTAATAACAAAAATATCGTCTTACAGAGGTTCAGAAGGAAACCAAACCAAAACAATCACCGAACAAACTCGATCAACGAACCTCGGAAACCGTCGTTACCGACCCTCGTCACCGACTTCCGATCCGGTTCTCTCTCCCTCGGCCTTCCTCCAAATCTCCTCCAAAACTATCTCTAAAAATCTACTCCTAAATTAAGCCCCCCCCTTCTATGCTAGATAGAAGGGTATTTATACTAGAAAATCCTAAAAAACTAAAAAGGCTAAAAGATAAAAACTTTCCTAAAAAGATAGAAACAATCTCTAAAAGATAGAAATAAAATCTAGAAAGATATTAAACCCTAAAATACATATTCTAATAACCCATAAAGATTCTAAAAAGATACTCAACCGATACGGAAATAAATTCCCGCTCAGGATCGGTGAATAATAAAATAATACTCCGAAATCTTCCTCTTCGTGGCCTCGTTAACGACCCTTCACAGCCTCATTAACGAGCCTGGGGTTTTGTTTTCTTCAACACCTCTTCTCGTATTCTCGAACCTTGACTTCTTAAATCTTGCACTTTCCCGTCCTTCACTGTGATGCTCCAAATTTAGCTCCTTTCAGCTCCTTTCCTCGCTAAAACCTGCAAAATACACAAAATAGCGTAGATTCCACTCTTTTCATAGCTTTATGAAAAACTAACTAAAATTACTCAAAACTAAACCTAAACTAGACAAAACTAAACCTAATAAGCAAAGAAAACCTATCAAAAACTATACTAAAAATGCGAACATCAAAATACCCCATACTTAGACTTGCTTGTCCTCAAGCAATAAACAAGATACTAACCAAAACCAAAACAAATCATGCTTATCAAGACATAGCCATCTTCAAAAAGCAACATCTACACATAAGAAAATTATAGCAAAAGATTATTAACATCCTCACACATATATGCACTTAAATAGACATAAAATAATACAATCCAACCTCTCAAGGGATATAATGTGTTTCACTCAACTCTCAAGTGTTTAGGCTTATAATTTCAATCTCTCAACTCATCCTATATACAAAAACTCATAGAAATTGGAACTTATATCACCAATACTCTCCACCCAAGATTTGTCAAAACAAGCAAAGAATCATCAAGAGAACTTAGGCTCAATGAAAAAACTTCATAGAAGCTTCCATTCGGCCGGGTTGTAATGGGGCTTGGTAAAGACAATAGGGCGTGGAAAATATTTTGGTCATGTGGTGCTAATAATATCCGGGAATCAAAGACTCCTAAAAACTCACACATAACATCAAAACTCTCATATAAGATAACCAAACTCACTCTCATATTATGCACACTTTATTTTCACTCACCCTTTATCATCCTAGAAAGTCTCATAATAAAAAATAAAAGAATCTCTCGATATTATCTTTAGACACAAATGCATTTCAACTTTTCCTCTTTCTTTCTCTCTTTTTTTTTTCCTCGCTGCCTCGTTAACGAACCCATATCCGGGTCGTTAACGATCCACCGTATACATTTCTTCCCTTTAAAACTTAATTGTGCATCTTTTAATCAAGAGACCTTTCTTACATGTAATAACAGGAGACTTCCAAATCTACCCTTCCCAAATACCCTTTAATTCAAGCAAATAGAAACTCTTTTCTTTTCAACAAAACACAAAACTTTACCTCTCCAATCTAAGTCCTAATTCCCGGATAGGGTCAAGCTTATCTCGGCTAGGGAATAATTTTTGTGGAGCTAAAAATAAAAGGTTTCAGGCCAAAATTGGTTATCAAAAGAAGGAATAATGTAAAGTTAGATAGGGGATAATAGGGCTCATAAAAATAAGTTCTCTATCATATGATTTTCACAAGTAATGAACTATAAATCCTATAAGGGTCTCAAGAAATAGATAACCATCACAATTCCAAGAGAAAATATGCATAAAGAGAGTAAATCACACAAAAAAGAAGAGGGATTTATAAATGTTCTCCCTATAAGGCAAAAAATTTCTCACAAGGTAGGTTTTGTTGGATTGCATCATCTATGCTATAAAAGTATATGTGCTCAATTTCATCTAATGCTATTCTCTTCTAAGAAACAATAATTTCAATTTTTAGGAATCCGGCTATACTTTCAAAGACATATTTGCAAGAAATTATATGATTAAACTAGTGATTGCTATCATAGAACTTTAAGAAGGGATATCTATCAATTCTAAACTCTTTTTGGATTTTTCAAAAAAAAATTCAATTTTTTTTGTTTTTTCGATTTTTTTCAATTTAAAAGAAATAACAACTACACAAAAATACCTAGGACATAATTTTTCTACTTTCTCCCACCCCATACTTAAAATTACAGTGTCCCCACTGTAAGAAAAATAAGAAGAAGAGGGAAAAGAAATAGAAAAGAAAACAAAAAATTTAAAAAGAAAAAGAAAGACATAAAACTTACAAAAGTGGAAACAAGGAAAGGAAACTTCATCTTGAGCTTGATCAACGGTTCGGTGGAGGAAAATAGTGCTCAAAGTTCCCCATGAAGTCATACATTGTCCTCCAACGCTCAGCATCCTCCGCCTCTCTCTGACGTTGTCGCTCGTCCTCCATCGACATGCGAGCGGAGTAGACGGTTTCCCATCTATCCATCCTCCGATGAATGTGATCGGTCTGAAGGTGAAGCTGCTGCATCCGTGCAGAAAGATCCTCGGCCCATGGTGGTGGTATGCTCGATCCTGCGTACTCGGGCTGAGGAGGTGGTGGGTAGTGAGGCTGGAAATGGTCTTGATACATCACCGGGTTGTAAGGCATTAAGCCATATGCATGAGGGTCGACAGGAGCTGGTGGAGGGTCGACAGGAGCTTGCGGCACCTCGTTAACGAAGCTGGTTGCCTCGTTAACAGTGTTGGGTGGTGGCTGGAAATGGTCGTTAACGACCCTTGTTGGCTCGTCGACGAAGATGTGGCCTCCTAATTCCTCCGTCTCCATATCTTCTTCTGTAAAGTTGAGCTCCTCAGTGCCGCCCTCGGTGTCGGCTTCCTCGGTGTCATTGCCTACGACCTCGTTATCCTCTTGCTCATCTTCTTCTTCATATTCATCCACATCGTCCCACTCAAACCAGGTGTGACATGGCCGAAGCGAGAGCTCATCCTCCGGTTTTGGCTCCAATGGGTAAGGCTGGCCCGTCCAAACTTCGTACCAATTCGGTACGTAGAGTAGCTCGTACATGTCGAGGGAAGGTATGACTACTTGATCTCGAACCTTCACCTTGTAGCCTCCCTCGGCTTGCACGAAAATCCCGGCACTATACCAATAGTTCTTGTTGAGGAGTTGAGCGTGGGCCGGTGTGTAACGGGTGAGATCGACTCCAAGATTTTTAGCCAAGAGGCTAACCAAATTGCCACACCACACCTCCTTGGACTTGTGGGACTTCTCGACATAGTAGAGCCATTCGTACCCCAAATTCAAGGGGCCGGGCTCCTCGAAGAGGATGGTGTGGAAGCAAGCGACCTTCGTCCTTGTAGACCGGTTCAACTCCTTCTTCGGCCAGAATGTTGCGGCGAGGACTCTCAAGATAATCCGGAAGATGGGGTTGACTATGGTTGCCCCGGATAGCGCCGCGGTGGAGGATTGAACCTCTCCGATGATGTAGCTCCAAGTGCGGGTCACTCGGTAGTCCTTCAAGCTATAGTCTCTAGACGGGTTTGGGAGCTCCAAGATTGCATTGAACTCCGCCATGGTGAAGTCACGGTCCTCGTTACCGAGCCGGAACCGAATGCGTCCTGGTGAGATCTTCGACGAGAAGTTGGTCTCCAAGGTGGCCAAGAACTCGGATGTGAGGGCCGGATAATGTGGCAAGCTCTCTTGCTTCAATAAGTGTGCGGCCCCAAGGATGATGAAGGCGTCCTTGACATCCGTGTAGATGCCCGTAGAGACGGCGCTAGACTTTGAGAACCATCGGGTGTAATGGTCCTTCTCCAAAATATCCCGGTAGCGCCGTACTTGGCTCTGACTGCTCAAAATCACATCGTCCACCCGGGGTGGAGATGGAGACCTGTGGTTCCTCCTCTTCTTCTGGGCTCGGGTAGCGGGTCTGCTTGAACTAGCCATGGATCCTAAACTACCCAATTGGGTTGTTCACGATTCTGGGCTCGGATCGATCATCTATGAAGTGCAGGGTCGTCAACGAGCCTGGGTGGGTCGTTAACGACCCGCCGAGAGCAAAGCCAGAAATTTCCGAAATTAAATCTACCTTTAATTCAGCACAAATCAAGCATGCAATCTTCTATTATTCTCCACAATTCCCCCATTGGGTAAAAGCACCCCATACTTACTCAATTACCCATCCCGAACATGCTAAAAATTACCCGGAAATTTTGACATGCAAAGTTCGAATTTTTAGATCTAGAACAAGAAAAATTCATGCTTTTTTAACTAAAGGGTTACAATAGCTAATCTATCATGAATAATCTTACCTAAAACATGAACAACTAAGCACAATCAAGAATCTTTAGAACGGATTTTAAGCATGCTCATCGATCTCCCTAAAAATCATGATTCAAGATATGAAATTTAACCCTAAAGATAATCAATCATGCAATTTCAAGCAAGGGTTTAGAAATCATACCGGAGAACCGAGAATTTAAAGAACAAGGGTCGGAATCGGGGTGGTTAACGAGCTCGTCGTCGGTGGGAATGGCTTCCGAACTCCGGTATCGATGGTGTCTCCGGTGGTCGTTAGCGTGGGATTTCCGACTCGGTGGGAGAAAAGGGAAAGGGGTTGAGAGAGTTTTGGGTTTGAGAGTGAATGTGGGAGAGATTGTGGTAGAATTTTGGGAGGGGTAGAAGGGTTTTTATAGGAGGGGTAAGGATAGAGGGGGGTGGCGGCTAGGGTTAGAAAAATTAACTAGGTTAGAAATACTTACCTGCCCCGTGTTGTGACGAATCGGGTCGTCCGAACCGGGTCGTTAACGACCCTTGGGGGTCGTTAACGACCCTGGGTGGGTCGTTAACGAGCCACCGTGGCCTCCTGGAGTGAATTTTCGACCCCTTTTTTGTTTTCCTGAAATCTTGTTAGCTCAAAAAAATCTTATTTCTATCCTATTTAAAAACTAAAACTAAAAATAAAAGAAAGCTAGGAAATAATCTAAGAAGAAAAATAAAAAGAGAATAAAATAAACTAAACCTATTCTAAAAAGCGGGTTGCCTCCCGTAAGCGCTATGTTTAACGTCGTTAGCCCGACGAGCTCTCTCGCTAGTCTCATGGTGGTTCATGTCTGGCCATGTTGGGGTCTTGAGATACCTTGCTTGTAGCCTTACTGCCTCTTTGCACTTGAATTGCTAAATTAGGACCTTCTTCTTCTATCAGCAAGCTCGATATCCCTGGATTGTTAGTGTAGTCCGAAAGCCAAGGTGGTTTGGACTTTTCTGTAACCTCTGTAGTAGGGCCTTTGTGTATGTGAGAATCAGTGATCGGCAGATGTGGCTCGGTAGGAACTGTGGTGTCGAGTTCAGGTTGAGTCAACTCTAGTTGTGCCACTCCAATTGGGTCGTTGGCTTTTTAATCTAAGTTGAATTCCACTCGTTCCTCTCCTATATCAAAAGTGAGGAGTCCCTTTCGCACATCAACTCTTGCTCCTGCTGTGGCTAAGAATGGTTGCCCGAGAATTATGGGGACATGAGGGTCTTCAGGCATATCAAGGACATTAAAATCATTCGGTATAAAGAATTTCCCGACTTGAATAGGGTAATCGTCCACTACTCTCGTGGCCTTGACACTTGACCCATCTGCCATGTACAGATTCATGTCTACTGGTTCCAGTGGTCCCATATTGGCTTGAGACCATATTGAGAGCGGAACAAGACTAGCATTGGCACCAAGATCGCATAAAGCCTTGAACTTGTGGTTGCCTATGCCGATTGTGATTGCAAACCTCCCAGGAACTCCAAGCTTTTCTGGAAGAGCTATGGATCTGACCTCGTCCTGCAGCTCTGTAATAGATCTTTTCCTGCTAAGAATATCTTTCAAGAATTTTGTGTAAGCCGGCATTTCGCTTAGGGCCTCAGCGAATGAGATGGAAATATTAATGCCCTGAAGAATCTTAACGAAACGCTTGAACTTACTCTCAGTAGAGTCCATAGATTTCTTAGTAAGAAATGGAAGAGATTTCACCATTCTCGGAACCAAGTTAGGCTCGAGAGGTGAGAGTACCGGGTCGACACTGGGGTCGATTGATGTCCTCGGCGGGTCGTTACCGACCCTGATGGGGTCGTTAACTACACTGGGATTGAGAGGAAAGCTCGGATTAGTAGACTTACCTGGGTTAGGGTCGTTAGATACCCTCGGAGCCTCGTCATCCTGGCTCGTAGGCTCGGTACTAACTCTCGCTGGCTCGTTAACGAGCCATTTTGCGAAGTCCTGTCCCCCCTTCTCTTCAACTTGAACTCTCTCCGGTAGTGTCTTCCCGCTTCTGAGGTGTACCGCTGCTATTTGGCCTCTAGGGTTCTCCTCGGGGCCGCCCGGGAGTTGCCCTTGTGGTCTTGGAATCCGTGCAGCAAGGTCTCCTAGTTGGGAATCAACGCTCCTCTTCCAAATATCGAACTCTCCCCATCTTTTATCTTGTCGGTTCAGCTTGGCTTGAACGTCATCAACCTTGTTGTTCACTCCGTTGATGCTCTCTTTAATCTCCTGAACCCATGATGGCGTCTCCTGATGGCCTGGAGGTCGATATGGTGCAGGTCGTCTATCTTGCGGGGGCCTTGTTTAATTATGATTTGTATTCTGATTGCCCCATGGTTGATAGTTGTTTGACCTGTCATTATAATTAGGCTGGTTCCTGTAGGGTCCTCTCATGTAATTCATCTCAGCTATCGTCTCAGCGGTTCTAACCTGCTCAATGTTAGTGCAAGCAGAAGTACTATGCGCAGAAGAACCACATTCTTGACATGATTGAGAGGATTTCAGAAAACTTACCTGTTTCTTCAAACGGTTGACCTCATCTTGTAAGAATTGATTTTTAACATCGGGGTCAACTTCATCTCGATTGGGCACATAGAGACGTTTTTGAGTTTGTGGAGCCTGCTGGGTTCCGTACATAACATCGTAATTCACCAGCTTGTCCAACAGTTCCCACGCCTCTGTCGGGTTCATCTCTATAAAACCGCACGCAGTATGCGTGTTGATGCGGTTCTTGGTCTCTGCGTTGATACCCTGGAAAAAGATTTCTTGCAATACATATAAAGGTTGCCCATGAGTAGGGCATTGTCTAAGCATCTCTTTAAATCTTTCCCATGTTTCAACAAATGTCTCATTAGGCAACTGGTGATAAGAGGTGATACGTTTCATTAACTCCGTTGTCTTAGCAGGAGGGAAATACTTTGTAAGAAATTGATCATACAAAGCTTTCCAAGTCCTGATAGACTTAGAAGGTAGGCTCTCTAACCAGTTCAGGGCCTTTCCAGTAAGTGACCATCTAAAAGCTTTTAACAGAACCAATTCTAGCGAGACACCTTCAGCAGCTATGGTGTCACATAAATCAAGAAAATTTCTAATATGCTCCATAGGGCACTCAGCAGGTTTCCCTTCAAACTGAGCCCGTTTAATTAAGGATATAAATTGAGATTTGATCTCAAAAGGTTTCTCTATCGCAGGAAGCACAATAGGAGATTCTGGCACCCTCAGTTCCGGATGCATGTATTGCTTGGCATTCCTTGGATAGGCGTTTAGCTCTTCTTGCAGTCGAGCCTTGTCTGCACCAGCGCCGTCCTTCTCGGCTTTCAGTGCCTCCATCTGGGTCCGGAGGATCTCTAACTCTCGAGCCATCTCTTCAGCTGTGGCCATGGCTCGGTTTTCTCGGAGTCGCCGGTGCAGGGAACGTTCGGGTTCTGAGTAATAACTGGAGCTATCAAACTGAAGCCTTCTTCGTCCTACCGGCATGCACTGAGAAAACAAACAAAGAAAACAAAAATTAAAAACAAAAACGGGGTCGGGCTAGTCCCGATCCCAAAGATAACTAACAACTCGTTGCTTCCCCGGCAACGGCGCCAATTTGTTGAGAGGGTTTCTTGACAACAAATAAATTTATAAGTCAAGACCCTTCTGAGCACAGTGGAGTCAGGATCGTTCCACAGGAAGCAAAGTTGTTTGTCTATCAATCTAATAAAAATCAAATAAATCAAACACAATCACTCACGAGATGCCTCGTTAACGACCTTGTCAGGATCGTTACCGAACCACCGAACATAAAAATATCAATAATCGACCTAATAAAATTCTAATTAATACTCGGTACCGAAGCAAGTATTCAGCAACGAAGATTTATCAGAAATAATTCAATAAAAACAAAAATCTAGGATAAGGGACACCACAACATAGCCAAGCATAAGAATTCGTAAGAAGATAAGATCATGCCTTTAAATAGATAGAGTCATCAACTTTCATTGACTTAACAAGTAAATTAATCTATTTTCATAAACTAACTCACTCAATTGCTTGTTTTGGATCTAAAGCTTGAAACTTTCGTTTTCAAACAATATCAACTTTCAAGTTACTAACTTTCTCTTTCAATCAAGCTAAAACTCAAATTACCTCAACTCCCGTTTCGGTATTAAGCACAACAAACAATCTCAATAAAGATAAAAGGCATTCAACACACAATCTTACTCATCAAACATGCTCAACTATGCCGGGCTTAACCCCGACCCTAGAAAAATAGACTACTCACTGCTCATGATTAAGAAACTAAAAACTTTAATAAAAACAAACATTGAAACAAAACTCAAACTTAAATTAATAACAAAAATATCATCTTACAGAGGTTCAGAAGGAAACCAAACCAAAACAATCACCGAACAAACTCGATCAACGAACCTCGGAAACCGTCGTTACCGACCCTCGTCACCGACTTCCGATCCGGTTCTCTCTCCCTCGGCCTTCCTCCAAATCTCCTCCAAAACTAGCTCTAAAAATCTACTCCTAAATTAAGCCCCCCCCCCCCCCTTCTATGCTAGATAGAAGGGTATTTATACTAGAAAATCCTAAAAAACTAAAAAGGCTAAAAGATAAAAACTTTCCTAAAAAGATAGAAACAATCTCTAAAAGATAGAAATAAAATCTAGAAAGATATTAAACCCTAAAATACATATTCTAATAACCCATAAAGATTCTAAAAAGATACTCAACCGATACGGAAATAAATTCCCGCTCAGGATCGGTGAATAATAAAATAATACTCCGAAATCTTCCTCTTCGTGGCCTCGTTAACGACCCTTCACAGCCTCATTAACGAGCCTGGGGTTTTGTTTTCTTCAACACCTCTTCTCGTATTCTCGAACCTTGACTTCTTAAATCTTGCACTTTCCCGTCCTTCCTGTGATGCTCCAAATTTAGCTCCTTTCAGCTCCTTTCCTCGCTAAAACCTGCAAAATACACAAAATAGCGTAGATTCCACTCTTTTCATAGATTTATGCAAAACTAACTAAAATTACTCAAAACTAACCTAAACTAGACAAAACTAAACCTAATAAGCAAAAAAAACCTATCAAAAACTATACTAAAAATGCGAACATCAAAGCTAGAGTGCGTATTAAGCACAATCTCGTTTTCATCTTTGATGAAGGCTGATGCCCCACTACTTGATTGTTTTCGGGTTCAACGACGCGCATCGCTGATTGATTTCATCAAACTGTGTAGCACTATGACCATCGATTCCGTCACTTGATCCGAACCTCGCTGGCTTGCATGCAGAGCAACCAAGCTTTGAGGGTGAGGTCGGGTCACGGACTTGATCATCTTTGAGCAAGTTGTCTTGCTTGGAACTTTCTAGGGTTTGATCTTCCAAGCGAATATCGGAATCTCACTTGATCACCCTGTGAGTCTTGATTCTTTTTCGAGCAAAGATCGGGTTTTTCCCCCAGTTCTTTTAGGGTTTTCGGAAGCAGGCGGCGATTGCTTTTGCCTGGGCCGCGGTCGCAGTGGTACGGACCGCGGTCGCGGTTGCCGAGGCCGCGGTTGCGGCCGATGGTGCCGCGATCGCGGTGGCTCTAGAGCTCATTGGCGATTTAGGTCTTACGAGTTCGTCGTTTCTTTGGAGCTAAGAAAGTTTGTTTCTTGGATGGCAGAAATCGATTCCAGCCTCACGCTTGGATGGATTGATCGCTTTTTGACATCTTCTTGAGAACTTCTCTTGCGCCTTGACTTGGAATCCATTTATCGGATGATCTTGGAAAGCAAGGAGAACTCTTTGGTTGCGCTCTACTACGATTGGTAAAGTCCGCTCAGACTCTCCAAATCTATTGAATAGCGTTGATCTATCTTCATCCCTTAGCGATTAAGGCTTCTAATTGCTAGATAGGATCGCTTTGCTTGCTTTTACGATCGGCTTTACGTTTTAAGAGGGCGTTCAGCCTATGGCAAGTAAGATCCAATTCGATTTCAAGCAAATTGTACGGGTCCTATGCGGAGAGGTCACGATTACCCCGCATTAGGTTTACGTTTGTCGAAATCTTGTCGGGTTTGGCTTGCAAATAGAGAGAATGCTCCGAAATACGCAGCCCGCGGTCGCGGTTTCTGAACCGCGGGCGCGGCTTGACATGCCGCGATCGCGGTCTCCCTTATCGCGGTTGCGGTTCGGTTCGACGACGCGATCTCTTGGATCGACTCGCTTTGCTCTTGAACCCTTCATTGTCGTTTCCCTAGCTTGATCAAATTTAGTCGATTCAGGCCTTGAAATACCACGACTAACGATTCCGTTGCTACTCGGGCCCTGAACGGTCTGTGCGATGAACAACCGTATTAGCGAGAGGGGCCGGGTCACGGTTCAAGTCGTTTACGGGCACAAAGGTCTCACCTTCGAGCGAATATCGGAATCAGATTGATCAATTTTCCATTAGGGTTTACTTTCTGAGCGATTTTCGAAAATCTCGGGTTCGATCGCCGATCCGTGATCGTGGTGTATGGTACCACGGTCACGGTTTACGTTGTCGCGGTCACGGTTTTGCTCGTTGGGCATACCTCGCGCGATTCGATTTGCGACGGTGCCCCAGGGTTTCCAAAAAACGACTTCTTAATCTTCAGGGATCGATTCCAACACCAAAATTGCGTAGATCGAGTACTCTTTTCCCAAAATTGCTTTCCGTCGATTCGATTGCGGTTGGATGTTTGATTCACAATTAAGTTTTCAACTTTGGGCTGCCGGGCACGCACCCGGAGCCTAATCCGTCAATTGATGGTCACTACCAACCTTAGGCGGGATTGGGTTCGACAAGGACCCGACAAGGTTGCCCCCTGCCCCCAGTATCGTCGATTTCGCAGCACGCACTGCGATCAACACTGGTTGTGGTGATTCGATCATGCTTTTACTTAGGGTTCAAACAAATCCCAAAGCGGATCTCCTTTGTTGATTTTTGGGGACGCCCTTAGGCTAGAAAAAACCTAAAAACACAAATTTCCGGAGTCACATATTTCCGGAGGGGCACTTTGGTCGAAAATCCGGAGTTCACAAATTTCCGGAGGCGCACTCCGGTGGGCCGCGGTCGCGGTACACTGTTTTGCGGTGCGGTTCGTCCACTGAGGCGTCGCGATTGCCCTAGGTTTCGAAAATTCGATTCTTTTTCTTCTAGGAACGATTACTCCTGGATTCAATCCTCGTTCCCACGGACGGCGCCAATTGTTGGTGTACAAAATCTCGTCTTCAATTCGTATTAAATACACCAATTAAGAACTCCTTCTCTTCCGCTCCGTCTTCAATCTCTTGACCTAGAAACCTGCAAAACAATGGGAAAAGGGGGCGGGGACCCCATAATCCACCTCCGATGCCTAAGTCAGAAGAGCAATTGTCGTTTGAGCGTCGAGGTACAACAAGAGAGCGGTGAAACCCTAAACAGTCGAGCTAGGATCTCTGAATATGCTATGCACATGTGTCTCTCCCTATATGCCTAGGGCATGTATTTATAATGGAAGAAGGAGAGAAGGGGGCCGAAAATTCTATCCGTATGGCCGAAAATATTATCCTCCCAGGGCTGACCTACTGCCTTAAAGCCCAAGTCGGGAATATTCCACCCTCTCTCCAGTTTTAATTCTATCCTTAATAAAAGATAGAATCTTCCATTAAGTTGCATAACCGCCATATAATTTTATATAAAAATTAATAAAAATAACTGCGCAATAATTTTAATAAATACCTTTATTGCGAAAATAACTATGGTAATTATGTTTGTTTTACCCGCTCACACTTATTATTTGTCTTAAAAAGTTGATACGACTAAGCCTAATTTTAAAGGACGTGCACATGATCGATATTGCGAACTTGTCTTAATTCAATCAAGATAATCTATATTTGTATATAGTCCTTGAACTTATAATTAGATTTACAATTGACGCCTTAAATTTTAATGTGGTCTATCAATAATTAAACGTCTATGTACATTAGAAAAAGCTAAAAATATGCTTGATCTGAAAGTTATAAACGAACCCCAAATTAGGACATTTGATACCCAAAAATAGCAAGCTAGAGCTGTCAAAAGCTAACCTAATCCGCAAATTTGATCCGAACCGTCTTATAATTTTAGGGTCAAGGTCTGGAAATTTGAACCCGAAATCTGAAATAAACCGAACCCGAAATCCGTTGGGTTGACCGATTTAATATATTTTAGACCCACTGGTCAACTCGATCCGACCGAAAACCCGCTACAACCCGACCCGATTGACCCGTGACCCATAACGAAACCGAACCCAATTAAACCCGAACCCGAACCCGCTCGACCCGACCCGATTGACAGATCTATAGCAAGCACGTCCATAAAACTAAATGAATGAAATTCGACCAAAAAAACTAAATGAATGAAAAACAGTCACGTTTTTATAAAAACATTTCAATTATTAAGACATTTTTTCACCTAATAACTTTGTGAAGACATCAATCCGATCTTATCCAAAAAAATAAACCCTTAAATTTCCTTAAAATTGAAGGGCTATTAAATTTTCCATGGGTCGATGGATCAAGGGTCATGTGTATGTAAGCCCAGCACACAAACCTAGTGAGATTCCATTCTAAAACCAATTGGCAATAAAAGGAGTAACCCAAGAGTATATACTATCGAATGAGATGTGGGATAAGACTATATTCTCAACAAAGACTTTAATGACACAACAAAAAATACTATGAACCTGATTATTGTTATGAAAAGATTTATAAAACCACTTAAACAAACTTTAGAAGATCTTTTAGATCATTAGAAGAGAGGGAGGGAGAGTAATGGATTTAGAGAGTGTATTTCTTACTCTACTTTGGTGCAAGTTTTACAATGGATGATGACCGTATTTATAGGCCAAAAGTGGGGTAAAACTTAGATGAATCTCCATGATTCATGCATGGAAATAAGGAGGTGAAGAAGGTGAATAATTCACCTTGTACAGTTTACCTCCAATCATACATTATACAATTGTTCATCTACATGATATGTGTGATACAAGTAAGTGAAAATAGGCGAGGTTAACTTGTACACATAACATTCATTCATAACACTCCCCCTTAAATATGCACCTTTTTTTGATGTTGTTGGATATGGGTAGATGTTGCCTCATTAAAAACCTTGTCAGGAAAAACCCAGTGGGATAAAACCCGAACGAAGGAAAAATAAAAGAGTACAACCATTGATGCCATTTGTACGCCTTGATGTTGCCTCATTAAAAACCTTGTCAAGTAAAACCTAATGGGATAAAAACTTGATCGAAGGGAAAAAGAGTGCATCATGTATGATGCTCCCCTGACTTCAACGTATGTCTCGAAGTCTGCGCTTTCCAATTCTGGATACTAATTCTCCGAATTTCTTGGGGATTAAAGACTTTGTGAACAAGTCAGCCAAGTTGTCATTTGACCGAATTTGTTGAATGTCCACTTCATCAGCTTCTTCCAATTCACGAGTGGAGAAGAATTTTGGAGATATGTGCTTTGTGCGGTTTCCTTTGATGTAGCCCTTCTTCATTTAAGCAACTCATGATGAATTATCCTCATATAATATTGTTGGATCATCAGTGACAGGCTTCATTTCACTTTCTTTCTGGATGAATTGAATCATTGCTCGAAGGGACACACATTCTTTTCCTTCCTCATATAAAGCAATCAATTCTGCTTGATTTGATGATATAGCAGTCACAATCTACTTTGTTGATCTCCAAGAGATCACAATGCCTCCATATGTGAACACATAACCATTTTGCGATTTGACTTTGTGTGGGTCAGACAAGTACCCTGCATCTGCATATCCAATTAAGGTCGCATCCCTTTGGTTATGATAATACAACCCATGATCATGTGTGCCTCGGAGATAGCGGAATACATGTTTGATCCCATTCCAATGCCTCCTTGTGGGTGCAATGCTATACTTGGACAACAAATTTATTGCAAAAGCAATATCGGGCCTTGTATTGTTAGTTAAGTACATTAAAGCACCAATTGCACTTAAATATGGTACCTCAGGGCCAAGAACCTCTTCGTCCTCTTATGGGGGACGAAATTGATCCTTTTCTACATTGAGGGATCGAACTTCCATCGGAGAGCTCCAAGGGTGTGCTTTGTCCATGTAAAATCTTTTAAGAACTTTCTTAGTGTAAGTAGACTGATGGATAAAGATTCCATCCCTTAAGTGCTCAATTTGTAAGCCAAGATAAAGCTTTGTTTGCCCGAGATCTTTCATTTCGAATTCTTTCATCAAATATTTTGCAATATCTTGAAGTTCATTTGAAGTTCCGACGATGTTTAAATCATCAACATAAACTGCAATAATAGTGAATCTCTATTCGGATCGATTGATGAAAACACATGGACAACAATGTCGTTCTTGTATCCCTCTTTCATAAGGTATTCACTTAGGCGGTTGTACCACATTTGCCCATATTGTTTTCATCCATACAATGACCTCCTCAATTTTATGGAAAATATTTCTCGAGGTCCACAATCATTGGCCTCAAGCAGCTTGAGTCCTTCTAGGACTCTCATGTAGATGTCTGTATCAAGTGATCCATATAAATATGCTGTAACGACATCCATGAGGCGCATTTGTAATTTTTCAAAGACAGTTAGGCCAATTAGGAATCTCAATGTAGTTGCATCAACTATCGGAGAATATGTTTCTTCATAATCAATTCCATGGATTTGAGAAAAACCTTGTGCTACAAGCCTTGCTTTATATCTTACGATTTTTTTTCTCATTTTGTTTGCGTATGAAGACCCATTTATAGCCGACTGGTTTCACACCATTTTGTGCACAAACTACTGTTCCAAAGACCTCTCGCTTTTCAAGGGATTTTAGTTCTGCCTGGATAGCCTCTTTCCATTTGGCCAATCTTTTCTTCATTGACATTCATCGACCGATTTTGGCTCAAAATCATCATCTTCAATCACAATATTACTAGCCACTGAGTAGGCAAATATATCATCGATAATTATATCTTTTCGATTCCATTGTGTGCATGTGGACACATAGTTTATGGAAATCTCAAGCTTGTCGATATCATTATTCTTGTCTAGAACATCACCCTCTATTGAGGTATTCTCATTTTCAATACCTTTGCCTTTATTATCATTCTCATGATCCATTATGGCTCCTCCTGCTATATTCTTTTGGCTCTTTGCCTTTCTCGGTTTCAAATCTTTTGAACCTAACGGTCTACCACGCTCTCGGCGTGTCGTAGACTCACTTGCGATGGATGCATTTGGCAATCCAGTGGGTATTTCAATTCTTGCAGGAGCATTTGTTGCAGGTATATGTGATTTAATTACCTTTTTTGTATTAGTAAATGCATCTGGTAACTGATTTGCAACATTTTGCAAATGAATGATCCGTTGTACTTCGTGTTCACACATTTTTGTTCTTGGATCAAGATGGGATGATGTAGTTGCATTCCATGTGATTTCTTTCACATGTGGGTCTCCATTTTTCTTTTCTCCCCCTAAGGCTGGGAATGTATTTTCATCAAAATGACAATCAACAAATCTTGCTGTAAATAAATCACTAGTTGTTGGCTCAAGATATTTGATTATTGAGGGAGACTCAAAACCAAAATAAATTTCAATCTCCTTTAGGGTCCCATCTTTGTGCGTTGAGGTGGAGCAATAGGGACATAAACTGCACATCCAAATATTTTTAGATGTGAAATTTTGCCTCCTTACCAGACACAAGTTGCATAGAGGAATGTTCATGGTTTGCACTTGGCCTTAATCGAATTAAGGTTGCTGCATGTAATATTGCATGTCCCCATGCCGAAGGTGGTAATTTTAATTTCATCAATAATGGTTTGGAAATTAATTGCAATCGCTTTATCAATGATTCAGCGAGACCATTTTATGTGTGAACATAAGCCACTGGATGCTCTATATCAAGCCCAATTGACATACAATAGTCAATGAATGTTTGAGATCTAAATTCTCCTGCATTATCAAGCCGAATTTTCTTTAATATATAATCCAAAAATTGGGCCCTCAATCGAATTATTTGGGCAAGGAGTTTAGCAACAGCAACATTTCTTGTTGACAATAGGATTACATGTGACCAACGTGTAGATGCATCAATTAGCACCATAAAGTATCGAAATGGTCCACGTGGTGGAGTAATTGGCCCACATATATCTCCTTACATTCTTTCTAAAATACAAGAGTCTCACTTGCAATCTTGTTTTTAGAAGGCCTAATAATTAACTTTCCAAGTGAGCAAGCAGTGCAATTAAAATCATTGGACGGAAGAACCTTATTGTTCTTTAATGTATGTCCGAGTGAGCTCTTTATGATTTTGTGCATCATTACTGCCTCTGGATGACCCAATCGGTCATGCAATAATGTGAATGCAGCTTGGTCATATGACCTTTTGTTAAACACTGCATTGACCTCAAACGGATAAATGTATGTATGATATAATCCGGAGGTTTGCGTTGACATCCTTTCAAGAATATGTTTATGGTCATATTCATGTTTTATGATGCACAAGTATTCTCTCTCATTTTCATTCATAGTTTCCATATGAAACCCATTTAGACGCACATCTTTAAAGCTTAGTAAACTTCTTCGAGATTTACTCGAATATAGTGTGTCATTTATTACTAGCTTTGTTCCCTTTGGGAGTAGAATGACAGCTCTTCCAAAGCCTTCGATGAGTTTTGACACATCGGATATTGTAGTGGAATTGCCTTCAAAGGCTCTTAATTGGGTAAAGTATTCTTTACTCATCAAGATGGTGTGTGTTGTTGCACTGTCTAAAAGACATTGCTCCTTCCCATCGAGTTTCACCTTAGGTGAGTGCATGTTTTCTATAAACATAAAGAAAGGGAGGATTAAGGCATTAATAAAAAATTCATATATTATACAAGGATAATTATATTACACAAGTTCTATTATACAAGGTCTATTATAGTATTATACAAAGTCATGCGAAATAAAGGTTAAAGCATGGAATATAAAAAAAACATTGCAAGTATTATACAATAACATGAGAGATAGTAGAGATATTTAGGGGCTTGTGCTTTTCATTTAAACCCCTAAGGCATAGCCATCATCATTCTCAAATTGGAGAAAGTCATTGACATCCAGACTAGTCCCCGGTGACCTATCCACATATTTATTATCGATGTAGTTGGTCTCGGTAGCCCTTTCTTTATTCTTTTCAACTTGGTATAACTTCACTAGGTGTGGAGTTGTGCGACATACTTTTGACTAGTGACCAGTCATGCCACATCTTTAGCATGTTGATTTAGGTTTCTGGGAGGATCTTGATGGACCCGTCTGGACCTTTTGCTCCACATCCCCCTTGTAGCCATGGTTCTCACGGTGATTATCATGGCTTTTGTTGTAGGCTCGGCCACACCCATGGCCACCACGACCACCATGGCTCCCATAGTTACCATGACCTCGTCCACGCCCATTATTACGACGTGATTGCTACCCCTGTTCATTGCCGTTTCTATCATGAAACGCTTTGTTCATAACATTTTCTTCTGGGGCAGCTATTGAGCGAGTAGGCCTCAGGTTGTGGTTTTTCATTAAGAGCTCATTATTCTTTTCAGCAACCAACAATACTTTCAACAAGTCAGAATATCTTTTGAAATTTCTTTCTATGTACTGTTGTTGTAATAATATATTTGAAGCATGCATAGTGGAGAAAGTTTTCTCCAACATTTCTTGTTAAGTGATCATTTGACCACACAGTCACAACTGAGAAGTGATTTTGTGGATAGCACTATTGTACTCAGTGATGGACTTAAAGTCTTGGAACTTTATAGTTTTCCATTCATGTGTTACTTATGGGAGCAAAACTTCATTTTGATGAGCATATCGCTCATTTAGGCTCTCCCATAATTCTCTAGGATCCTCCACAAATAAGTACTTAGTTTTGAGACATTCATGAATGTGGTGGCGGACGAACACAATGGCTTTTGCTTTTTCTTGTGGGGTGGCACTATTGTTTGCCACAATTGTTTTCTCAAGGCCATTTGCCTTGAGGTGAGCCATGGCATCAACCCTTCATTCGAAGTATTTTTGGCCCGACAAATCAAGGATGTCAAACTCTCTTTTAACGATGTTTTCCATTAGTTGCTACATATAAAGATATGCAAAACAAAGGTTAACATATATGGGATGATTGAAGGACATGTCATATCAAACAATAAAGGCATGCATGTAGATGATATATTCAAAATGCATAAAGAAAGATTGCGTGAGTCAAAGAAGTAATTGATCAATATAGATATAGGCATAGACAATATCATACGACAAAAGTAAAAGATCATAAGAAATGAAAGTAAAAGTATTTAGCGGGAATTTTAAAATTTTTAAAGTCCTTAAAGTCCCTAGAGTCTGAGGTCCTTAAAGTCCTTAGAGTCCGAGGTCCTTAAAAGTCCTTAGTCCAAAGTCCTTAAAGTCCTTACAAAGTCCGATTCCCTTCATCCCCTTTTTTTCACCTTTTTACTTCCGACCTTATCTCCTCCCTCCACTTCCATATTCAACCGCCTTTACCAAAATTTTCTTTCGCCATTCCCCATGGACGAAGACGAGATTATGTGTCTTCTTAGAGCCGGTGATGTGATTCCATCTACCGAGTCATGGCCCCATGATTTGAGTGAAGATTCCAACCCTAAAGACAAGCCCAATTTGCACGACAAGGGAGAGTCTTCATTTGGACACATATCCAAGGCCGATGTCCGAGGCGCTAAGGAGCCGAGTCAAGGCACGACGCTCTATTATGGGCGCATCACTCGAGAACATGCTAGGGCAATGCTTGACAAGATCAAGGAGGAGCTCATGGATCATAAGTTTCCAAAGGTTTACAAAGAAGAAGGTTGGAGTCTCCTTTCGACTCGTGTTCCGACAAGTGGCTTTTTCGACGGTTATAAACACTTTATAAACTTTCGGGATTTCGGGTTAATTTATGTAATTTCCTTAAGTGAGGGGGTTAATTTTGTAAGGCTTTGTGTTAGGTTTAAGGTCGGCCTCCTCCTCCTCATTCCTGGGGATTTGAATGAAAAACCTTGTTGCTTACTTTCCTTGCATCTTTCAATTCAAGTTCTTGTTCTTGTTTTCGTTCGTTCAATTCTCGTTGTTCAAGTTGTTGGTGAGTAATATCCGACAATCTCGAGCATTTTAGTTTGTTTGAGAGCTTGGTGAGTCATATCCAAGTTGTCAAGCATCCATATCCCCTTGTTCTCCCCATTACGAACCATCATCCATCTCGGAGGTTTCTGCACCATCTCAATAAAATCGACATAACGTTCAATCCACTCATTATCTTGCTCTCATATTTTGAGGACTTCAAATAGACACATATATAGAACTTCTCGAATTGGAATCACTCAATTCCAAGTTCGGAAGAGGAATATCCATCCAGTTGAAGCGGGTCAGCTGCGTGGTGTTTGTTGTCGGAATTCCTTGGATTCTCGTGGCGATCTCTTTGCACCATCATCCCTCCATCGATTCATTCATCAGCCGGTAATAGGAGATTTATGATTGAGCTTTTCATTTGCCTTGTTCTTATTGTGATTACCAACATCATGCTCATAATGATTTTGGTTAAAACTTACTTCCAATCTGTAATAACCCTCTTTTTCGAGAAAGACAATTATGTAATTTCCTTTTTATTTTGTTTAATAAAATAAATTATGGCAATATTCTCATAATAATGATATATTGCTTACCTAATTCATTTTATCAAATGAAAGTTAAACAACTAACCTCTAAAGGGTTATTTGAAATAATAATGGACCTTACCCATATGTTAACGAAAAATAAATAAATAAAATTAGAATTTTAAGAGAAATATATTAAAAGTGTTTAAAACATATATTTATAAACAATGAGAATTGTTGTATAAATATTTTGAATTACAAGTTTTACTCCTTCAAAAGATATTAATGATAAATATTAGTATCAAGGGCATTTTTGTTCATTTTTTGAACTAGAGGGGTTGTTTGTGCAAATTCTTGAAAATAGATTCAAAAATGGGTGTTCTTCTTCTCCAACTTATTCTTAACTTCAAATGAGGAATTTGATCTCGTTTCTTAACGGAAATGGATTCCTTAAAAGCCTACTTGTCACATTTTTAACCCTCTACAAGTTCCCTCAATCAATTTGGGAGCAATCAATCAAAATCATCCCGAAAATCTCGTTCTAGGTCAAAGTGCAACGTTTTTGGAATCCTTCAAATTAAATTTGCATTGAAGAAGGATAAGGTCGGATTTAAGATGGAAAGGATTGGGAAAGTCAATGGATGGATTAGAGAATCAATCCCGCTTCAATTATAAGATAAATCACCCATAAATGGGCGAAATTAGCGGGATTGTGTCTAAGGCTTTAATGGAGGATTTCGGGCTCATTTTTGGAGCGTTGAAGCTCATTCGTGGCCCTATAAATATATCTTCCCATTTCCTATCTAACCTTAAGCAAAATCACTCCCTTTCCAATTGGAATTTGGTCAAAAACCGATCTAGAAACCCACATAAAAACCAGGCTCTGTTTTCAAAAATCCTCACCGGAACCGCCTGTTCAGCGGCGCTTTCCGGCCACCACGGACTACCCTAGGCGCCGCCGCTGCCAAAAGTAGAAAGCCACGCTCGTCCCGGTTCAAACGACACCTCACACACCTCAAACCGATTCCGGACGAAGGAGAACAAAGCTTCTGAAGTCGGAGACGCGCATTGTTGCTGCTGCTGTACGTAGCAGGCCCGCGGGCCCGACCCGACCCGTTTGGCTTGCCTCCTTACCCATTTTTGCCTTACTTTATGCATTTTATTAATTGGGGCATTTAAAATAAAAATAAATATTTTTAAATCTTAATTTAAAAGATGTTTAAAATATTTTTATGATATTTTTCTGAAAGAAAAGTAGCAAGTATATATTTTGATAAAATTTGCAAATAGAAAAGAAATGATGAATATTCTTGGTTTTATGTCTTAAAGCATTCACTTTGCAAAATGTTATGATTTTTATTGAAATAACATATGGGTAAATATTTTTAATTAATATGTATGCATAAAGATAAGAATCTACAATATGCAATACAAAGAAATTAAAAAGGTCCTACATTAATAAAGAAAGATTTTATTAATGTTAATAAGATAAGTTTATTAGAAATATAAACTTAGACGAGTCATAAGAATTCAACTTACGAGGAAAAGTTGAACAAAATAAATTACTTATAATTTATTTTGTATCTTATGTATGAATCAGGAAAAGGAAATCAATCGTTGGATTGCAAGCTCGTCTAAGATAGTTCTCGCTCGTCTTCGAAACAAGGCAAGTGGTGGTTCGCTCTCATATTTTTATCATGAATACTTTTATTCATGTTTGCATGTTGTGTTGGGAACGCTTGTTTGAATAAAATGAACTTAGGTTATTATAGAAATAATTACCATGTTGAAATGTATAAATGAATTAGGGTTTATTATGCATAGAAATAATGACCCATGGTAGCTTATTGTTATTTTTACTATTATGCGCTAGAAATTATACTTAGGTTGCAATGTTTGTGCACCTGTTTGTTTCACGATCTCATTTTGAGATTCGTTGTCTTGGACTAGCATAGAATTAGGGGTGGGGGTTCACTAACCCCTGAACACCTCTTTATAATATTTTGCATTAGGATGGACCTAGACCCTAATGTTGGTCATGACCCTGCTCACTCAACCGTTTTGAGGAGTGTTTGGCACCTACCTAGTGCCTTGTATCGGGACTTAGGAACCCGTTCCTCCCTTTGTGGGATTATATATCTTACGGCATATCGCGTTGCCGTCTTAAAAGCTACCAACTTGAATGCAATGATTTGTAATTAATAAGATAAGTGCTAGTGCACACCCATTAAAATGTGTTCAGGGTGGTGATTACAACTTGGAAAACCACTCTGGCTCCCGTCTTTGATTAATCTATTCTCCAATCTGAATTCGGACAACACGCATTCGGTGAGGTTGGTTGTATATTTGATAAGTCGACGGAGGCTTTTCAAAATATTGATTGATAATTAAAGTTCCCAACATAACCTTTCTCATTCTTAAGGAACCATAGTTTTGTGGTGTCCTAATCTTTTCATCATATTTCCCTTTCCGTGAGATTATTTGGGTTATGTCATCGACCGGCTTTCATTCAGAGTTCGATGGTCATAATGCAACTAAGATCGCAAGAACCTCACGTAAAATTCCACTTGCGTAGTCTTTCATTAGACTGACCGTCCTCTTTATTTCTTTTGCATGGTCGGCTGGTGTCAACCGTCCCTATACGGAACATCAGGGAGTAAAGGAGTGGTGATTCGAGATTGAAGTTGTTGAAGTTGTTGCACGTCACGTTTCTTTTGAATAACGTTTTAGTTTAAGGTCGAGATCCTTGGTCTGTAAGGACCGCCTTCAAGAATTTTACTTCCGCTTTGTTCAAGACTATTTAATCTTTTTTTTCCGCAAGTATTTGAATTATTCAAGATTATGAAAGTTGGACATTTGTTTTAATATTTATTGAATTATCATTATTTATTTATATCTTGAATACTGTGAAAGCCTTGGGTGGCTTCGGAGTGTAAATTCCAAGGTCACTGGCGGTAATATCTCCAAGGAAAAACGGGGGTGTTACACAATCCAAGTGGTGAAAGTGAAGATTTTTGGAGGTGAAATCAAGTTAAAATTCAAAAGAGGTAAGCAAATCTAATATTTTATTTGTATCTTGTACATATCCAAAAGCCTGATTTATTTTTGGTAAGAAATCGTTTCAAATCTAGGAAGAAAACGAGTTTTTGATGTAGAGGATCCCAAATCGGGCAACTACAGAGCATATTCCTCAAAACGGTTTTAGGAAATAAACTTCTTGCATGATTAAGATTAGGAAGAGATAGATTTTTTACCTTGGTAATTAGAGAAGCTCAATTGGTAATTAGAGACTCGTTCTGATAAAGTGTTATGAAATTTTTTATAAAAGCTAGACCACTTCAAATTTTGGAAAGAACACTTAAACAAACTTTAGAAGAACTTTTAGATTATTAGAAGAGAGTGAGGGATAGTAAGAACTTTAGAGAGTGTATTTCTTACTCTAATTTGGTGCAAGTTTACAATGGATGATGGCCATATTTATAGGCCAAAGGTGGGGTAAAATTTAGGTTAATCTCCATGATTCATGCATGGAAATAAGGAGGTGAAGAAGGTGAATAATTCACCTTGTACAATTTACCTCCATTCATACATTATAAAATTGTTCATCTACATGATATGTGTGGTACAAGCAAGTGAAAATAGGTGAGGTTAACTTGTACACATAGCATTCATTCATAACAATTATAACTTTCTTACAACTTCAAAAACTCTAATATATATAGCAAAGTAAGAGTTTGGACACCTAATTTTCACTTCTCAAAAGTGCAGATATGAAATACTCATTCGATAGATAATAATAAGCTAGTACACTTTTATAATGGACACAAGTTACCATTAACAAAAATCACAATCAGATGCGATTTTTGGTTACAAGGGTAATATGCAATCGATTTTAAGCCGTTTGATCGAGTTTTTTAATGGCTAAGATCAAGACACATCCTTTAATGATTTTATAAACGAAGGGGTATTTTTTTCTTTCCCCCATCAGGTTAGAACACAAGCTACAAGAGTCTTTTTCAACCTCTTGAGCGTGTATGTTTTCGGCTATTTCAAACGAATTTTCTCCATTCTTGTTGCCTCTTCTTCTAATTTGGTTCACTTTTTTTTGTTGATTTCAGCTCGAATTTATGTTCTCTCTTCATAGGTTTTGGTATAGATCTCTTTTGTATAGTTTCAAGTTCACATCTGGGTTTTTTTTTTCAAATTTTGGAGCTTGGTACTTCGATTTACATGTTTTTGTGTGTTTTTGTTCTGATTTTTGTTGATTTTAATCAAACCTATGAAGATTGTGTATGTTTTGCTTTACAATTTCAAGTGTTTGATTGAAAATAAAGGCTAATGGTCAATTCTATTCTAATCGCCTTCCATGTGTTCAACAAAATGTCCAAATGGTTAATTTAGAGCTTAGAGCATTTTTTTTACCAATTGTTCATAAATTATGAACCTATCATACCAAATTATTAACCCATACCATTTATAAACTAGAATACATGACACAAGTAACATGTAATGTGAATTATTTCATGAACCTTATTAATTATTGTTATGAACCTAATTGTATAAAGACGTGCACCCACACAATAAGTTTATGTACTAGATTACATGACAAAAAATAATTACAAGTATTATGAAATTTCATGAACTTTATTGCCAATTGTTATGAACTTAGCCGTATAAAACATGAACCAATAGAATATCATTTATGAATACATAACACTGTTGAAGCCCGATATAATCTGCGCTATAAACGTGATTATAAAAATACTAACTCTCTGGATTCTTACAACCGAACGGTCTTCGTACGTGGATTATTACTCCTACCCACCCCTCGGCCGATTGTACGAATAAAGCCTTTAGACCTTATACCGTTCATAGCACGATCTCACTCGGAGATCAAACACGTCGAGCTTTGACAAACGAGATAGTTCTCGAGCCAGAGAGGATTTTCGACCCTCTTATTGTACTTGATCTTCCTTTATATATAACATTTTGCCTTTGAGATTTTATAATATATGTCAATGTGGGACACTCAAATACTTGAAAGTAGTCCAGACCGAAACTTAGCCCTTAAGTATATGCTGTGTCAAGCACTTATTGGACCTAAGCAAAAGCTCCTTGATACATAGCTGATTTTGTTGACTTTTTATACATGTGCCGTTTTAAATAATATATATTTATCTATGGGATTTTGTACCTACACGAAGGCAGTCTTTCACACCCACCATTTATTTAATAGAATGGACCATGCAACACTTTCAAAATTGGGTTACGTAAGCCATTACATGCAAATGCATGTATTTCAAAGTTGGGCTTTGTGAGTTTGGTGAATTGTCACCGGCCCAAAGAGGCGTACGAAGATTTCGTGATAAGTGGGCCAAGCCCACTTGTCTTCTTGTTGGACCAAAATCGGGACGAGGCCATTTGTGTCCAAACGCGTGCGTAATACGTGATATGCTATCTTTTTACTTTTGATTATCACCCGTTAATTATTTAGCGGTTATTTCGCGCACCATCACAACCCCTTGGCTCGTTGTTCTCGTTTTCACGAGGGCAACGAGACAATAAACAGGTGTGCATGCCCTATCTTTTTTTCAGTTTGCGCAACGAGGTGTAAACTCGAGATTAGGTGGAGTTTGCGGATTTTTCAAGAGTTAGGACCTCGTCTTTTGAGAGTTAGCGAACCTCGTTCGCTTAGAGAGTTAGGACCTCGTCTTTTTAGATTGTCAAGACCTCGTCCCTTTAGATTATCAGGACCTCGTCCTTTTGGGTTGTTTCTCCGACCCCAAGCAGAGAGCAAGGGATGGACTTCGAAACCATAAAACCGAGAATCTCCAACCCCAAGCGGGAAGCGAGGGGCGGACTTTAACGAGATTCTCCAACCCCAAGCGGGAAGCGAGGGGTGGACCTTAACGAGATTCTCCAACCCCAAGCGGGAAGCGAGGGGCGGACTTTAACGAGATTCTCCAACCCCAAGCGGGAAGCAAGGGGTGGACCTTAACGAGATTCTCCAACCCCAAGCGGGAAGCGAGGGGTGGACCTTAACGAGATTCTCCAACCCCAAGCGGGAAGCGAGGGGTAGACCTTTACGAGATTCTCCAACACCAAGCGGGAATCGAGGGGTGGACCTTAACGAGATTCTCCAACCCCAAGCGGGAATCAAGGGGTGGACCTTAACGAGATTCTCCAACCCCAAGCAGGAAGCGAGAGGTGGACTTTAACGAGATTCTCCAACCCCAAGCGGGAAGCGAGGGGTGGACCTTAACGAGATTCTCCAACCCCTAGCGGGAAGCGAGGGGTGGACTTTACGAGATTATCCAACCCCAAGCGGGAAGCGAGGGGTGGACCTTAACGAGATTCTCCAACCCCAAGCGGGAAGCGAGGGGTGGACTTTACGAGATTATCCAACCCCAAGCGGGAAGCGAAGGGCGGATTAATTATAACAGAAAATTAGGGATTTTGTTCAAGCATGCGAGTATATACCGAGTATATTGAACTAGCGAGTGAAGTTTACAAGGCTTACCTCATTCCACGATCATGCATCGCGTGATTTTTTGGAACGGAGGTTTTTTGGTCTGTTGCGTGATCATTGCATTGCAAATAATTAATCTTGTACCAAGTTGAACTTGAATTGCCCACGTGAATGAATGCCCATAGGAAAGCAATCCTCTTGCACCTCATCTGTGCATGGGATCCACGAGAGCATGTGCCCGTTTGCACGATGGCCACGATAGCCCTTGTAGCCATGCATGGTTATTATGAGGTTACACGCTATGTGCCAAAAACCGGGCAAATTTAAGAGTGCGCACCCGAAGAGACAACGCCATCACCACGAGATGTCAAGGGCGAACATCTCGCAGCGAACAACCGCTTTTGACTCCAAGACGACGCTGCGCGTCGACACCTCGCGCCCCTGCCTAGCCCTAGAGAACCTCACTTGTTTCCAACCTTGGTACGTCGGCACCTCGCTTTTGAAGGGGAGGAGGCCCCACACTCGGCTACCTTGCATTTCATGCATGATCTCGTTGTCTATCCGTACATGAGTGGAAGTCGAAGAAGAAACTTGCGCCTACCGGCTATGGAGGATTATCACGATGTTTGCCTAGCCCGGGAGAGCTCGCATGGAAGAGCCCACAAGCAATGTGCGAGCCGGGCCGAGACGCGGCGCCATCCCCATGCCATTGAGGCACCACGCACCTTGGCCGCCTTAGAAGACCGCGCGAACGGGAGATGGCCACGCAAGATGCTGAGGTCGAACCGACCCCGCGCCGACAGTAGCCATTACGCACCTCACCACTTGGAGCCGCACATGAAGAATGTAGTGCTTGGCCCCGGAAAGTTGGGCGAGATGCTTGGTCGTGGGTATTGGCCTCGCCCTCGCTAGGACCCCGCATGCCTCCTCTAACTTTTGGACCCCGCATGCTTCCTTTAACTTTTGGCCTCTCTTGGCACGACCTCGTGGAGATTGGCATCGGGTAGAACTCCCGCGTACCCTACCTCGCCTTCTTGACCTTGCTTTTATGGCGGCCTCACCTCGCTTGTTTGACTTCACCTGTTCGACCTCGCGTTGGCCACGCTTGTTTGGACCAAAATCGAACCTCGCATCTCACACCACCACGTGATCTCGGCCATGCTTGTTTGAGCTCTCTCGTTTGGTGATTGATCTTGCGTGAAGATGGCTTCCATGGCCTTGCTTACGCGCCTCGCCAACACACCTCGCCATGGAAGACCTCGCTCGCCTCGCCGGGCCGCGAAAGAAGAGCCACGAGGTTTGGAATGACCTTGCCCCTTACACCATCAACCGTGGCCATGGAAGACCTCGCTCGCCTCGCCGGTCCGCGAAAGAAGAGCCACGAGGTTTGGAATGACCTTGCCCCTTACACCATCAACCGTGGCCATGGAAGACCTCGCTCGCCTCGCCGGGCCGCGAAGGAAGAGCCACGAGGTTTGGAATGACCTCGCACCTTACACCATCAACCGTGGCCTCTTCTTGGCTCCCTTGAGATGGACCTCGCCTCTTGCTCCCTTGGCCAACCTCGCCTAGTTAGCCAACCTCCATGGCCTCGTTTGTTTTGACCAAACGGAGGGGAGAGAATGCGTCCCACTTGATTGTTTCCTGAGAGTAGGTCGGATAGGGAGAGCAAATTCCCACGGACGGCGCCAGTGTTGAAGCCCGATATAATCTGCACTATAAACGGGATTATAAAAATACTAACTCTCGGGATTTGTACAACCGAACGGTCTTCGTATGTGGATTATTCCCTCGGCCGATTGTTTTTGTGCTCTTTACGAATAAAGCCTTTAGACCTTGTAACGTTCATAGCGCGATCTCACTCGAATATCAAACACGTCGAGCTTTGGCAAACGAGATAGTTCTCGAGCCAGAGAGGATTTTCAACCCTCTTATTGTACTTGATCTCCCTTTATATATAGCATTTTGCCTTTGAGATTTTATAATATATGTCGATGTGGGACGCTCAAATACTTGAAAGTAGTCCAGACCGAAACTTAGCCCTTAAGTATATGCTGTGTCAAGCACTTATTGGACCTAAGCAAAAGCTCCTTCATACATAGCTGATTTTGTTGACTTTTTATACATGTGCCGTTTTAAATAATATATATTTATCTATGGGATTTTGTACCTACACGAAGGCGGTCTTACACACCCACCATTCATTTAATAGAATGGACCATACAACACTTTCAAAATTGGGTTACGTAAGCCATTACATGCAAATGCATGTATTTCAAAGTTGGGCTTTGTGAGTTTGGTGAATTGTCACCGGCCCAAAGAGGCGTACGAAGATTTCGTGATAAGTGGGCCAAGCCCACTTGTCTTCTTGTTGGACCAAAATCGGGACGAGGCCATTTGTGTCCAAACGCGTGTGTAATACGTGATATGCTATCTTTTTACTTTTGATTATTACCCGTTAATTATTTAGCGGTTAGTTTGCGCACCATCAGACACAAAATAACAAGTATTGTGAATTAAATTTAATGAATCTTATTGACAATTGTTATGAACCTAAACATGCAAGGACATAAGCCAATATACCATCTTTTATAAACTAAAAGTCATGAAGCGTGAGATGAAATATTATGAACCTATGTTTATATAACATGAACCAAATGAACAAATATCATGAACCAAGCAACATGAACCAAAATAACAACTAGGATATGAATTAAAAGACATGAGTTATAAGATAAACTATCATGAGCCTAAGCATATAAAAAACATGAACTAAAAAAGAACTACCATGAACCAAAAGACATAAACCGTACGAAGAGTTAACTTATGGTGGGATTTGAACCCATATCTATGTGCACATGCACATTGCTCTACCATTTGAGCTAATAGGCTACCAAATGACATGAACTATAAGATAAATTATTAAGAATTAAAAGTCATGAACCATAAGAATTATTTTGAACCTAGGTTACAAAAACATGAACCAAAAAAACAAGTACCATGAACCAAAAAACATGAAAGAAAATAATAACTAGCATGAACTAAAAGACATGAACCATAAGATGAACTTTGATGAAACTAAGGTTATTCAAACATGAACCAAAAGAATAATTGTTATAAACAAAAAAGCACGGAACAAAATTTATGAAACATAACAAGAAATATTATGAACCTTACCTTAAAAAGTCATAAACCAAAAGCACAACCAATATAAACAAAAAGACAGGATCGTATCAATACTTAGCCTATGTGGGATTTGAACTCACATCTATGGGCACCTGGGCATTCCTCTACCATTTGAGCTAATAGGCTACCAAATATATAATCTCTCAAGTGTCAAATGCACATTTCTCATTGTTCACTAATATAAAAAGATCCGTACAAACTTACAATGAGATTCTCTGAAGAGGTCTTAGTAGACAATTTCAACAATGAACTAAAAATCTTCTTTTTGATGAAACCCGAAATAAACCAGCGCTAGAAGACAAGATTCTATAGTGAACTTCTTTGGACAGACCATTTTGAGGGATTCAAAAGCCAAGGTTTCGGGCATGTTAGCATTTTTGATGAAACCCCAAAACCCGAAATAAACAGCGTTCATCCATTGCAAGGTTTCGGGTATGTTATCAGGATGTTGGGGGAAGAAATTGTTTGGACAGACCATTTTGAGGGATTCAAAAGCCAACGTTTGCACAAATCGGGAAACTGCTTACGATGAAGAGGTTCCCACAGACGACGCTAGTGATGAAACCCGAAATAAACCATGAGGTTACAATTAACGAGATTACTTTTATTCGATTGTGCAAACACTTGCTCTTTTATTTATATCCTTAATACGAGATTACAAATCATGAGGTTACAATTAACGAGATTACAATAAGTGATTATGCCCTAGATGTCTCTTAGATCTAGTGTTCGAGATCTCGATCTAACAAGGTTCGAGATCTCCTAGTTACGACGAGATTCTATCACCCTCAGGCTTGTGTATCGAGCTCTAGTAGCGAGGTCGAGGAGTCGATTTAGCACGCGGTGGTTATGATCTGCGAGGTGATACAACAAGATCTTTGACTAGGGCGGGGATTCTTTGGGATGACTTGAAGTCTCTTTGTAGACCTTCACTTGTCTGCAGCGTGGTCTTTAACGATGTTTCAACACGTCGATCTTCAACGAGCAAGATAGTTCTTGAATTCAAGATCTTTTTCGACCCCTTGCTACCTACGAGGTTCTCCTCTATTTATAGAGATTTGAGGAGTCGTGTTTTGGTGCTTTCTCGATGTGGGACGCCCGAGATCAAGCCTTTTGATTGGTCAAGTGTGAGGCATCTGATTTTTTTTTGGTGTAACGGTAAATTCGGATTAAGTAAATATGCACCACAAAGGGTGTAACAATCAAGCAAGGGTCCAAAATCATCCTAGGAAAAGCACAAAGACCCTCCTAACCATGTCAAACAACAAGCGTAAGGACAAGCACACATGCCTTCCTAGCACGCCAAGACAAATCAAAGCAACATCGAAATAAAACAACAACAAACTAAGTCAAAACAACCAATACAAGAACTAGGGGTCCGAGGGCTGAGTGTGGCTGCGAGCCACACTCCGCGTGACATGCCCCGAGAGATCCACGGGCCATTTGGCGTGCGCCTTGAGCCCGAGGACGGTGCAACGCTTCGAAGGTGACCGTTTCTTCTTTTCCTTGGCCAACGAGTGGCTACCTTGATCTTGTGCGTCAATTTCATCCCTTGACTCATCGGAACCTTTAGAACTTGACTTGCTAATATCGGAATCATCCACTCCAATGCTAGAGCTCCCAAAGGAATCACTTTCAATATCCACAAGAGAATCATTCTCCGAACTAGAAATGGTAGCCTTATCTTTTTGCCGAGTTACGGTGTTGCTAGGAGCATTCAAAGCCTGACCTTGATCCTTGGCACTAGTGGCAACCGCTTTACTCTTCAAATCCTTCTTTTGCTTGTTTTTCTTGGGTTTGGTTTTCTTGCTAGGATTTTCTTGGCTAGGGGCCGAGGCCAAAGGTGGGGGATTAGGCTCGATCAAAGAAGGCGAAAGCATAGGGTTCTTGCCTTTGTCTACCGGGGATGCCAGATTTTTGTCTTTTGAAGGCAAATGATGACTTTTTTCCACCGGTTTAGAAACTCCATCATCAAAAACCTTAGCCACTCTACCTTGTCTCCTTGCATAGACCCCAACATCGGTCCGTTTATCTTTAAACTTGCAATCCTCAATAGCATGGCCAAAAGTGCAACAATCTTTACAAAACAAAGGCTCATTTTCAATAAGGCAAGAACAATCAACGGAGCTACCATCATCAAAATCCACCCCCACTTCACGAGTGATATCCTCGGCAAAATTTATTTCCACTAAAACCCGAGCATACGAGCCTCTTTTCCTACCATTGGTAACCGGGTCCACATAGAGTGGTTTGCCAACATAGGAAGCCACACAGCCAATCAAGTCATAAGTCCAAAAAATTTGGGAGAGGCCATAAATCCGGACCCATAGTGGAATAGTAGCAATGTTGCGATGATTAAAGGCGAATTTATCGGGAATGTTTTGAAGGAGCAAAGGCTTCTGTATATGAAGTAAAACCCACCATGAAGAACCTTGTCGCAATTTTCTTCGGAATCGAATTGGAATATGATTCAACCTTCCTCTTTCGGAAAACGTGCTTTGACGCCCCAAGACTTAGCTAATTCCTTCATCAAAAAATTGCCCGAATAGAACCCCATGTATTTTCCAAGCAAGGACCAACTCCAACTTCTTATTTCGAAAGGCCTTCGGAAATTTTAATGGAAGCACGAGAAGAAGTCGGAGGTGTGAAAGTTAGTTTACCTCCAAGGCTCGAATTCATAAAAAAAATTCTTGGATGGATTTGCCCAAGCATTCGGACATTGAGCATCGACACCGGGTCGTGTTGTCGTGGAGGAGTTTCTAGCAGCGTAGGCGTAGGACTTGGCACCCTCCTTACTCGTGCCAACATGCCCAGTCGCATGCGTTCTCATCGTGCCATGGTTGGAGCCAAGAGCAAAAGTGATCGAAGGATTGGCACCGACCGTATTCTTGCCAGCAGGCTCATTAGGCGTCGCAAGCAGCGTGCCATGGCTAAGGCCATTGGCGGCCAAGATCGAAGGCTGGCCAACGCCAGGCGCGTCGCTTGCAGGCGCGACCGATGGGTTACCAGCCTCAGGACCCAGCGTAGCAGTGGCAGCATGCGTAGGTGTGGGGGACAAGTGCGGCGTTTCGGCTTCCGTGCTACAGCTAGGGTGGTAGCGTGCCCAAGATCCTGTAGCGTCTCTTCATTTCTCGCGATGAGCATGGTGCCATTGAAGGCACACAATTGCAAGCCAGCTTCGATGGAGCCCGGCACGTTGGTGCGATTCGACCCCTGCGCAGGGGACACACCATGGGGAAGGAGCTCCGGCAGCATCGGATCATCCAAATCTTCATCGGAGAGGTCCTCCCTTGTATGGGTGACTACCTCTTCATCATTTCCACCCATAAAAGAGTCTTCAAATTGTTGGGCCAAAGAAAACTCAAGGACATCGCCAATGGTGGTTATGGATGGAGACGAGACACCGTAGGACTCGGCTGACTTGGAATTCTTTGTCTTCAAACTCTTCTTGGCTTCATCGGTCATGGAAGCCTCCATGAAAGCTTCCAAGCCCGAGAATATATCATAGTTCTTTGGATTTTCGAATATTTTGGATTTTAGGGTAGGTGAGACCGAGTTACGCTTCTTCTTACCCATGGCGGCTCAAAGCAAATAATCCACCATGGCAAGAGAGGGGTTCGGGTGACTTGGCTGCACGAAACAAAGGTGGGAATGGCAACGGCATACACTAGGGTTTTGGGAGAAAACAAAAGGACATGAAGGATTGAGGAGGAAAGCCGGCGGCACAAGGGTCTCCGGCTTGGTGGTGGCGCGAGAGGCTACCACCACGAGCACTTGAGCATGGGTCTCGTGAGGAGACCCATGCCGGAGAGGGGTCGGAGACGGGGAAGGAAAGCCGCCGGAGAGATTCACCCAAAAATCGCCCTAGAGACCGTTCTTAGTTACTGAGATGGTAAGGATCGAATCGGTGGAGTCGGTGCAAGGCCACTTCGGATGCTCTCTTCTCGGCGGGGAATTGGATGGATGTGCCTCGAAGATGGATTGATGGACGTGTGTGGGGTTGTGAATCCAGAGATGGATGGTGGAAATGGAGAGTTGTTGGATATGAATGAGTTTAGGGCGTGGATATGACTCACCACACTCGAAACTCAAACTACGAGATTCAAGGACAAGGATGTGACGCACCTTGCTCTTGGATCTCAAGGATGATCCGATATTACTCACGAATCAAGATTGAAAACAAAGAACATAAAACAACTTTATTAAAAGGAAAAACGCCAAAACCAAAGCCTTAACATGGCAAAATCAAACAAGAGTTTTCATGATCAAATTCAAGGTGTCTAGCAAGGGAGAAGGGGTGTCCCTTTTAACCAAAATTGAGCCATCAAACAACCCTCTTCAATAACCAGCCATTAAACCAAAATTGAATACAAAAGACCCTTAGAAAACCCGGCATTAATTGTGTCTTGAATGAGCACGTAAGAGGCGCCAAACTCGGCACAAGCTAGGCGCCCGACATGGCCTCGGTGTGCCCGGTGATAAGCAACATGCACTCCCTATCGCCTTCATATTTGATCGGCGCTCCATGGATCAAGAGACCATCCTGAAGCTCTTCTTGCAAGACACGAGCTCGAGCTCTTGTGATCCTCCCTATATAAGGCCAAGTGTCGTTGGCGCGGCCATCGCGCCCAGGTGGCTCGGTACGCAGCTCGGTAGGCAGCTCGGTACCGAGGTTAGGAGGCTCGGTACCGAGGTTAGATGGCTCTGTCCCATGAGTGGATGTCTCAGTATTGAGGTTAGGAGGCTTGGTACCGGGGTTGGATTGCTCGGTATCGACGTTGGGAAGCTTGGTACCGAAGGCGTCAAAACCTTGATGTGGCTTGCGAGGCGTAGTCACATCATCCTCCCCCTCGTGAAAAGGGTTCGTCCACGAACCTTCATCCTGCATCTCATCATCATTGTTAAGAAAATAAGGAGAAAGGTTGGAAACGTTAAATACCTCGTGCACACCGTAGCTGGGTGGCAATTCCACTCGATAAGCGTTATCATTGATGCGCTCCAACACCGCAAACTGACCATCACCTCGTGGTTTCAACTTAGAATTGTGAAGGATCGGAAAGCACTCCTTCCTCAAATGCACCCATATGAGGTCGCCCGGCTCGAAAATGATTTCCTTGCGCCTATGCTTGGCTTGGCGCACATATTGTATGGTTCGCCTTTCCAATTAAGGACGAGTATCCTCATGAAGTTTCTTGACCTTATCAGCATGGTCAAGACCTTCACGGCTCTCCCGATCCTTGGTGGCATAAGGCATGAGGTCAAGGGGCGTAATAGGGTTGCGCCCGTAAACCACCTCGAATGGTGTCTTCTTAGTGGCTGAATGTACCGATCGGTTATAAGAAAACTCTATGAATGGAAGACATTCTTCCCACTTGTGCAGATTAGTAGACAAAAGAGAGCGCAAAAGAGAACCAAGAGTTCGATTTACGACCTCGGTTTGTCCATCCGTTTGAGGATGACAAGTGGTAGAAAAAAGCTACTTTGTGCCTAACTTGGCCCAAAGAGTCTTCCAAAAATAGCTCAAAAATTTCACATCACGATCAGAAACTATAGATTTAGGCATGCCATGCAATCTCACAACATTATCAAAGAATAGACAAGCAACATGAGATGCATAATCAGTCTTATGGCATGCAATGAAATGAGCCATCTTAGAGAACAAATCTACAACAACAAAAATAGAGTCTCTCCCTCTCTTAGAGCAAGGTAATCCCAAAACAAAGTCCATGGAAATGTCTTCCCAAGGAGCATGAGGGATAGGAAGGGGAGTGTACAAACCATGAGGATGTACCTTAGACTTAGCAGGCATACATGTTATACAAGAAGCACAAAATTTCTCTACCGACCTAAGCATGAAAGGCCAAAAGAAGTGCTCCCTAAGAATATGCAAAGTCTTCATGACTCCAAAATGCCCCATAAGGCCGCCACCATGGGCTTCTTGGACACGCAAATGCCTAATAGAACTTCTAGGCACACACAACTTAGGACCCTTAAACAAAAAACCATCATGTATATAGAATTGGTCCTTACTTCCATGAGTAATACATGCATGAAATATCTCCTTAAAATCAGCATCACTAGCATATAACTCACGCATGAATCCAAAACCTAACAATCTAGCATCAAGAAGGAATAGAAGAGCATACCTCCTAGAAAGTGCGTCGGCGACGATGTTGTCCTTCCCCTTCTTATGCTTGATGACATATGGAAACGCCTCGATGAACTCGACCCACTTAGCATGGCGCTTGTTGAGCTTTCTTTGTCCCTTAAGAAATTTAAGCGCCCCATGATTGGAATGCATGACAAAATCGTGTGGCATGAGGTAATGCTCCCACGTCTTGAGTACTCGGACGAGAGCCAACAACTCTTTGTCGTAGGTGGGATACTTCAGTTCGGCCCCCACCCAATTTCTCACTAAAATAGGCCACGGGTCTGCCCTCTTGCAAGAGAACACCGCCTAAGCCAATGCCCGAAGCATCACATTCGATTTCGAACATTGTGATGAAATTGAGCAAGACTAGGAGCGGCACTTGTGTGAGTTTGTCTTTGAGAAGGTTGAATGCAGTTTCTTGGGACCCTTCCCACCTGAATGTGACATTCTTCTTGGTGAGCTCGGTGAGTGGCGCCATTATGGAACTAAAATCTCGCACAAAGCGGCGTTAGAAGCCGGTAAAGCCAAGAAAACTTCGAACTTGTGTCATGGTGGTGGGAGTCGGCCAATCTTGGATTGCCTTCACCTTTTCTTCATCAACTTTCAGCCCTTCCCTACTCACAACAAATCCAAGAAAGACCACATGATCCGAGCAAAAGTGGCACTTTTTAAAGTTAGCAAATAGGCATTCATTTCTCAAAACGTCTAGCACTTGCCTAAGGTGCTTGACGTGGGACTCAAGGTCGTGGCTATAAATAAGAATATCATCAAAATACACCACCATGAATTTACCAAGAAAAGGACGGAGAACGTGGTTCATCAACGTCATAAAGGTGCTAGTAGTGTTGGTTAAACCAAAAGGCATAACCAACCACTCGTATAGCCCATACTTGGTTTTGAACGCGGTTTTCCATTCATCGCCCTCCTTCATCCGGATTTGATGATAACCACTTTTTAAATATATTTTGGAGAAAATACAAGCTCCATTGAGCTTATCAAGCATATCATCAAGTCACGGAATTGGATGGCGATACTTGATAGTAATGTTGTTGATTGCTCGACAATCAACACACATTCTCCAAGTACCGTCCTTTTTAGGAACAAGAATTACAGGAACGACGCATGGACTAAGGCTTTCTCGGACGTATCCCTTGTCGAGAAGCTCTTGAGACTGCCTTTGCAACTCCTTGTTTCCTCGAGATTGGCTCAGTAGGCTAGCCGGTTCGGTAACGACGCGCCCGGGATGAAATCGATTTGATGTTCGATTCCTCTTGTAGGCGGCACCTCTTCGGGAAATAAATCCTTGAAATCCTGCAAAAGACGAGTAATAGGTGAGGGAATATCTTCTATATCTTGGTTAGAAAGCAACGATTTATGAAATAGTAATAACGAGCAAACATTACTCCCCATAATGGCATGAACAAATTCCCTCGGTTTGGCTAAGAGAAGAGGTTTGGAAGTGCTCATGCTATCACCAATGGCCAATGTCTTTCCATTGTTTTCTTCTCTAAGAGTATGCCTTCGCTTTTGCTCCCTAGCCGTGTGATCTAACATGATTTCGTGTGGCTTCATGGGATGCAATGTGACCTTCTTGCCATCCCGGTGGAAGGAGTACTCGTTCGAGACGCCATCATGGATCACGCCCCGATCATATTGCCAAGGTCATCCTAAAAGGAGATGGCACACCGACATGGGCACCACATCACATTCCACCACATCTTGATATGGACCTATGGCAAAAGAAATCAAAGCCCTTTCCTTCACTTGGATAGGCGATTTAGAATTCAACCAACACCATGGATAAGGCATGGGATGAGGAGTTGTAGGAATTGAAAAACGAGAAACAACCTCCTCATTGATGATGTTGCAACAAGAACCAGCATCAATAATTAGGCTACATACCTTATCTTGGATTTTACATTGAGTATGGAAGATCACCTCGCGTTGGCTTGGAGTGGTGTTGTTTTAGCGGTGGTGAAAAGAGTACGTTGGAAAACAAAACACTCACCCTCCTCGGCCATGACATGGAGCTCTTCCTCTTCTTGCTCCTCATGGTTATCTTCCTCCTCTTGAACAAGCTCCTCAAATTCATATTCTCCTTGCAGAGTAAGAAGAACCTTGCGCTCGTTTGGACAATCACGAGCGTAATGGCCACGCCCGAGACATTTGAAGCATTTGAACTCACCGGCTTGGTTCTCCCCTTCTTGCTTTGCCCTCGGCTGGTCACGCCAAAATTCAGATCCCTTAGGCTGACTCGGTAACGAGGAGTTATTCCACGGTCTAGAGCTTGGTACCGAAGTTGGTGCGAGCTGACGCCTTTGCGGAAGGTTCTTATGGACTTGGTTTGTGTAATGCAACACTTGTTCAATATCCGTACCCCTAGGAAAAAGTTGCATATTCACAACAGATTTTAGCTCGAATTAAGTCCATGAATAAATTTGGAGATAACATACCCGTCGGGGAATTGAACCCCGGAACGAAAGATGAGCGTGCATAGCTCGTTGTAATACTCATCGGGAGTCCGACCGCCTTGTCAAACCTGCTCAAGTTTTGAATGGACCCTCTTGGCGTAGCCCGATGGAACAAAGCGTTCTTCAAGTGCTCGCTTAAGCTCACACCAAGTTCGGATGGGTTGGTCCCCATTACTTCGCCTAGCTTCTTTGTCTTGCAACCACCAATGATACGCAAAGTCGGTGAAATGGACGGCGGCAACGACTATTCTTCTTTCAAGCTCATAGCCATAATAGTCAAACACAGTCTCGGTCTTAGCTATCCAATCAAGACATGCGTCGGCTCTGGTGGTTCCCGATAAGGTTTGGATTTGGAGCTTGATTCCTTGGTGGCGCTCCCCCCTTGCTGGCACCCATCACCAAAAGCGGGATGTTGTTGCCACGCCTCTTGAAATGGAGCTCGATAGGCCGCTTGCACATGAGGCGCGCCTTGGACACCTCTGCGCCGAGGGTACAGATGGGTCGTGCCCGTGGGCGCCGGTGTCGTCATAGGAGTATATCCATATCGCTCATTGCCTACATTGTTAGTGTGTGAAGGCAACAAAATATTATTTGGAAAAGTGGAATATGAAGGAACAAATTCAGACCTTACCCCGGAAGACGTCACAAATGGTTGATTGAAATTTGAACCCGAAAGATGACCTTGTGATGCTAGCTAAACGTTGGAGGTAGAACCTTCCTCCAAATGTATGCCTCGAGTGGTGGAAATGATCGTCTCTAAATGAGAACTCACACCGAGTGAAAAAGGTGGTTCTCGGTTGATGCTTTGTGCATTGGTGGCACTAGCTTGGATGAGTTCGTCATGCCTTGTCAACCTTTTCTCAATGTCATCAAACCTAGAACAAAAAGAACGAAGATCTTGTTGCATAGATTGTAACATAGTAGCCACGGATGAATCGGAGTTAGCATCCCGATCCCGAGGTGAGCCATCATTCCCTGCATCCGACATCTTGCACAAACTTCTCCAAAAAAAGTTAAATCCAACAAGCAAGTGGTACTTCGAGCCACACACAACCAATTCTCAACTTAGACTCGAAAAGTGCCAAACTTGCAAGTGTTAGGACTTTGGTGTAAAACGAACAAGAAATGGCTCAAAAGAAAGGCACAAGCAATGGCAATGCATTACAAGCAACAAGTTTGTCTATCACTCGAATTTAGGAAGCTACTAGGTACCAAGTTACAAAAAGATAAACAAAAGAGCTTAAATAAAATAGGACCATTTTCAGAATTTCTTTCTCACGGGGTCCGACTTATTCGGTGCCCGGCCCCTTATTAGCCTTTTGGCCGCCGACAAGGTTTTTCTAGCCCCGCTTCTTTTTCTTTCCGAGTCCGAATTTTTTATAAGGCACAATTTTAAGCCTTTTACAATCAAGCATATAAAGCTTCAACAACACAAAACTTGTCTTACACCTCTATTCGGTGTTAGTTTTTTTTTACGGCTTGGTACGTTTCCCGTATCCTAACCCGAGTGAAAACACAATATTGTAAGCTTGAATTCAGTTTTATATCATGCCAAACATGCTCGAAATTTCATGGTAAATGGACAAAAAATTCAGCCACAAATGTGACATTAAAGACGAGTGAAATGAAAGGCCAAGGGGTGACTCTTGCTATATTTTTGTCTTTAACTCATTCAAGCAAGGAGTAAAGGCTTTCTTTAACCTTTGGACAGCCACAACATTCAGTTATGGACGTCCCTCAAGGTCAGATTTGAGCACACACGGTCGAAGACACAAAGCAAGTCAAAACAAGCAAGTCGGTATCGAGACTTAAGGGTCGATTTTGCAAGGATTTTGGGGAACGGTTTTTGTGAGGATAAACACTTACAAAATTCAAGAAAATTCAGATCTAAGAAGATAGAAAGAAGGTGTACCTTGCGTGGCTCTGATACCACATGATAAGGATTGAATCGGTGGAGTCGGTGCAAGGCCACTTCGGATGCACTCTTCTCGGCGGGGAATTGGATGGATGTGCCTCAGAGATGGATTGATGGACGTGTGTGGGGTTGTGAATCCAGAGATGGATGATGGAAATGGAGAGTTGTTGGATATGAATGAGTTTAGGGCGTGGATATGACTCACCACACTCGAAACTCAAACTACGAGATTCAAGGACAAGGATGTGACGCACCTTGCTCTTGGATCTCAAGGATGATTCGATATTACTCACGAATCAAGATTGAAAACAAAGAACATAAAACAAATTTATTGAAAGGAAAAACGCCAAAACCAAAGCCTAAACATGGCAAAATCAAACAAGAGTTTTCATGATCAAATTCAAGGTGTCTAGCAAGGGGGAAGGGGCGTCCCTTTTAACCAAAATTCAGCCGTCAAACAAGCCTCTTCAATAACCAGCCATTAAACCAAAATTGAAGACAAAAGACCCTTAGAAAACCCGGCATTAATTGTGTCTTGAATGAGCACGTAAGAGGCGCTAAACTCGGCACAAGCTAGGCGCCCGACATGGCCTCGGCACGCCCGGTGACAAGCAACGTGCACTCCCTATCGCCTTCATATTTGATCGGTGCTCCATGGCTCAAGAGACCATCCTGAAGCTCTTCTTGCAAGACACGAGCTCGAGCTCTTGTGATCCTCCTTAAATAAGGCCAAGTGTCATTGGCGCAGCCGGCGCGCCCAGGTGGCTCGGTACGCAGCTCGGTAGGCAGCTCGGTACCGAGGTTAGGCGGCTCGGTACCGGGGTTGGATGGCTCTGTCCCATGAGTGGATTGCTCGGTACCGAGGTTAGGAGGGTCGGTACCGGGGTTGGATTGCTCGGTATCGACGTTGGGAAGCTCGGTACTGAAGGCGTCAAAACCATGATGTGGCTTGCGAGGCGTAGTCACATCATGAGAGCTCTTTCTTTGAGGAAGCTGATTATTGGTTGGAGGAGCGGTGACCGCTGAGTGGTTTAGACAGGGCGGGGGTGTCAACTTTTGAGCAACGAGGTTTAGACCTCGTTGCCGAGGTTTTGAGGCCTCGCGAAGGTAGGGATTTGTTTGTTTTTTTAGATGGGTACGACAATGGGCGCCGAGTTTAACCTTGGGAACCCCGCCGGATCCGTTAATCCTCGTACCCCGGTCCCACCTCTTATTTTGCCATTTTGCGCACCATCACTTTTCACTGACGAATACATGTGGAAATTAGTGAATATTTCTTCTACTTACCAACAACAAAGGGCTAAAAATTGGGAATTTGAGGGTAATTGGTTTTAGTAAAAAAAATTATATGGTTGAGTTGTTTCTTTGCAATTTAGAACTTTAACTTAAAAAAAATTAAACAGACTTGCTATCATAAACCAGAAGGATTTGTAGATTGCAAGCAAATTTTTACTAAACCCTAAAAAACAAACCCTAGAAAAATCCAATTCATGCATATCTTTCCTTATATCCTTCTTCATGGATTTGATGACCCGAAATCGACACTTTTGATTGAGCTAGAGTGCAAGAGATCTATCAAGTTTTTGGTACTTTTTCCCCAACAACTTTGTAGATAGTGAGGAGATCTTGGTTCGCAACATTTCGCCCAAAGAAGAAGTTTGAAGATGGTGAGATTTGGTGAGGGCTGTGTTTTTTTTTTGGGCGAGGGTTACTTTTGTCTTGCCAAACATATTTTACCATAACTACATATCATTCCATTAAAAATAACCCGCACCCATTTTTTTGCTAAATTATTTTATTTTAATCATGATCATCCATACATGTAATTTAGCGATCGAAAAATGCTCATATTTTTTACCCTATCAATCATACCATTTGAGCTTGACTCTAACATATATCATAAATTCTAACAAACTTATCCATTGTTGACCATTGTTAATTTGTTTCTCCCAATTAAGTTTTAGTGACTTTTCTTATCATCCCATAAGCACTTCTTCTCGGTATGTAATTTCTCTGCTATGCATCTTCTTTTTAATTTTGAAAGATATAACTTTAATATCAAATTTAATTACAAGCCAATTTTATAATTTTCTGTCATCATCTAGTATTGCAAGTGGAAATTATAATAAAAAAATATGGGTAACGAATGTTTTTAATAAATAATCATGTGAATTTCTAAATAAAAATTATATATGGGGCTGATAATATTGATTATATCAATTCAAAAATATCATAAATTGACGCATCATCTAAATAAATAGTATGATAAATACCTTCTTTAATACGTATATGTATACATCGAATATTATTAAATAATGGAATATGTAGGAAGAATAAGGCCTTATCGATATCAAAGTCGGAGCTAGAGAAGCGTGGGATTTGGTGCCAGAAATGACTCGGTTCAGTTGTCGTTTTATTTTATTTTTCTCATATGATCACTCGGGTTTGTATTGGACCGGTCATATAAGTTCCCTTTCGGGGTTTCTTTCTTTTCTTGCAAGACGTCTGTTTTTGTCGTGTTAAGACTATCGCTCATACTGAGCTTCCTGTTTTCGCTCGATCTATGCTGGATCGATCTGAGCTTCAACCTTTATCCTTGTGTTTGAGGGCTCGTTCATTCCATCTTTCCTGTTGGAACAATGGTTGTTCCATGGTTTCTCTTAGTTTTGATGATAACAAACTTAGTTGATATAACTTGCTTTTACATGTAAGTGTTTCAGGAAAACAGGTACATGGTCACGAGTGACGGAACATTGTGAGGAACGATAGAGGGAACGAGTAACAGATTTAGAAAGCGTGTCTCGGAAAGAACGCGACTTTCTATTAATGGCAAGTTACAAGATCTTCTGCGAGCAATCTTCTACGAAGATATGACAGATGTAGGCGGTTGTTTAAGGAGATCAAAGGAAGGGTAAGATCAATCTTCACACGATCTTATCTAAGGAAATCCGAGATCATTCGGTTTTGGCAAGAATCGACATGGTTGAGGATCCGAAATCACAAACAATACTTTTCCTTATTGTGTGAGATTTGTTAAATGGAATATCAGCGTAATTAGGCAAGAATTACGTGTGAGATCAGACTTAACTTATCCTATAAATAGCTAGGTTTAGCTAGGGTAAATGTGTGGTTGAAGACGACGAACTTGGAGAGTGAACTTTTCAAGTGAATGAGTGTGTGGCTTTTTCTGGTGAAGAATCCACAAGTAAGTCAGTAGTTTACTTTGTCTTAGGTTTACACTTAGGGTTGTAGAAGTCTAGTTGGTTGAACTTTGGTTGGTGCCTTAGTTACCAAGGAACTTGACTTGCCTTGTAATCGTTGAAACTTAATAAAGGTATTCTATTGAAAATCCTCCGAGAAGGAGTCTTAGAGGTAGAGGTTTTTTCTTTCTACGACTTGTTGGTCGGACAGAAAGTTTTCCTCTCTAAATTCTGTGTTCTTATTATTTATTTCCGCTGCCAAGAGAACATTACTAGTTCCCTGACTTGTTACTAACACGTCACGATCCAACATTTCCCACACAAATTTCCCAATTGAAACAAGAAAATAGGCGGTGAAATTAATACATATAACTAGCGAAGAATCTAGCATATATAGGAAAAGATGACTACTCTACGTACAAGCATGCTGGATGGAGAGGCATTTTGCTTGGCAAACCAAAAGTGAAAGCATCAACCAAAAGTAAAGCTTCAACTAGATACATGTTGACGTATGAACTCCACTTCCATTAAAAAGAATTATGAGTTTCCTCTTCGTGTAACCTACAACGATGTTTCTAGTACGTTGCATATATCGATCTTTTTAATTTGTTGAAATTAATACAACGGTCGATTGTCAATATATATATATATATACATCCATCTTTCTTTTAATGATATTATTTTAATAAATCCTTAGAAAATATATATATGTATACTCCTTTTTACTCTCTCTTTTTAAAAATAAAAAACAACTTTTTTTTTTGTTGAAGGAGAGACTTAACTTTCCGGATATAAGGAGACACTTTATTAATAAAAATAACTAATTATTCGTGAATATTATGTTTTTATGTGCTTCATTAATTTTCCTCGTTTGTATGTCCCTTGGCCCTTGGAGTATTTTTGCCGTGTCTCCGAGGACACTTGTGTGTTGTTGATTGGTTAAAAATTGTACACTAATTAATACAAGGGGCCTAAGCTATGGAGAGATTACGGAACATGCATAACGACACACATAAAATTGAATATCTGTTCAACAAATTAAATTTACGGAGGACTATATAAACAAAATGAATCAAAATACCCCTATTTTTTGGTACAAATCAAAACACCCCTATTAGCTTAACACTAATTAACAAAATTTCTCCTAACTCACCACCATATTACGAGTGATTAATTGTAATACATATCCTTGTAATTTATCATTTATCCGTTTAATTAGGTTAAGAAATTTAGGTAGTACATTTTCTGGAAATTCGGTCAATAATACAGTAGACGATTCACGATTCCATATATCTAGCACTGTATATATGGCGAGGGGCCATATCAATTGACAGTTGTTAGAAAACACATGTGAATGAATCGTCAAATGAAACTTTGCTTGTTTTCTTATGGACCATTCCATTAATAAAGTAATTCTTCTTCAGCAGTTGCCACAAAGCTAAGCAAGAGAAAAAAGAGCACAAATACAAATGTGTATATATATATATATATATACTAAAGCTTTTCCTTAATTTGTAAGAAAGACATACACCAAGCACATTGTTAATTTAAACGACCGAAAGATCCACTTTATCAACGCTTTAATGTCCTTATTAACTAAGTAGCCAGTATAGAAACCAATAAGTACAAAATTATTATTATATTATAAATTTACTTGATCATAACAGTAGACATCATAACATGTGTCAATGGGCTTTTGAATAAAATAATGTTAAATCTAAAAACAACACAGAACCGTCTAGAGGTGAGTTAGAGAATCAAGAATTTGCTTGAGAGAACAAACTGTCTATTATATACAAAGTACTTTCTTATATATTATTGTGAGTGAGGCGACAGACCTCTCCTCCTGTACATACACATATATTTATACTAATTACAGAGGGCAACTGTCAACGTAACTGACTTGGTTGACAGTTTACATAACTGCCCAGACGCCAGTTAACATAACTAATCTTGACATACAAACTTTCAAATATTCAACTAACTTCTGTCTTTACATATTTCTGACAGATTGAACTCACTAATATTAACTATTTAATAATAGACATATGACACATATATATAGATCAAGCTTATATCTAACATTCACCCCCTTAAGCTTGATTGACCAACTTCATCCCAACCTTGTCCCTTAATTCAACAAGTCTTTGTCGTGCCAACGGCTTAGTGAACATGTCTGCCAGTTGGTTGTTGGTGTGAACATAGTCGATCTTGATCTTCTCCTTTTCCACACAGTCCCTAATAAAATGGAATTTAGTGTCGATATGTTTACTCCTATCATGGAAAACAGGATTCTTTGCTAGGGCAATTGCTGACTTGTTATCCACCAGTAGAGTTGATACAATGCCCTTCTTCCCTTCCAGTGTCTCCATAATCTTTCCAAGCCACAGTCCTTGGCAAGCCCCTGCAATTGTTGCTATGTACTCGGCTTTACAACTTGATAGAGCCACCACCTTTTGTTTTTTAGATATCCAAGTGATTGGATTTTTACCCAAAAAATATACAACACCATAAGTACTTTTTCTATCATCTAGATCCCCGGCCAGATCACTATCACTGTATCCAGTTAATTCTGTATATGAAGGATTCTTTGAGTAGACACATCCATAGTTGACTGTCCCCTTTATGTATCTTACAATCTTCTTTAGGGCATCCATATGTGATGTGTTTGGAGTCTCCATGAACCGGCTCAACACTCCAACAGAATAACTAAGATCAGGCCTTGAATTAACTAGGTACCTTAGGCTTCCAATCATGCTTCTATACACAGATTCATCCACTAGTTCTTCATTCCCTGCATCCTTTCTTAATTTGATGGGTGGTTCCATGGGAATTGCACTGGGATTGCAATCTGTTAGCCTTAATTTCTCCACAATCTTCTTTGCTAATCCTGTTTGACAGATGGTGATAGCCTTCTCTGTTTGCTTAACTTCAAATCCTAGGTAGTAACTTAGTAAACCCAAGTCACTCATCTCAAAAGACTTCATCATTTCTTTCTTGAAAGTAGCAATTACATCTTTGCTCGATCCTACAATTATCAGATCGTCCACATATACTCCTAGGATCATGCATTCTTCACCATGGAATCTGGTATATAAAGCATGCTCTTGCTTGCATCTCCCAAATCCATGTGATTTTAAACACCTGTCAAGTTTTGCATTCCAGGCTCTAGGTGCCTGTTTTAGACCATATAAAGCCTTAAATAACTTTAGTACCTTATTGGGATTGTTCTTGTCTTCAAAACCTTCTGGTTGCTTTACATAAACTTCCTCACTGAGTTCTCCATTTAGAAACGCAGTTTTGACATCCGTGTGATGGATCTCAAAGTTCCTGGATGCTGCAAATGCCAGAAGCGTTCTAATTGTCTCCATCCTTGCCACGGGTGCAAAAACTTCTTCATAATCCACCCCTTGTTTCTGCACGTATCCTTTGGCAACGAGTCTGGCTTTGTACTTAACTATCTCACCCTTTGGATCCTTTTTCAGCTTGAAAATCCATCTCAATCCTATTGATTTGTGACCTTTAGGCAAATCTGACAGCTCCCATGTTTCATTCCTGGTTATTGACTCAATCTCTTGCTCCATTGCTTTTCTCCAGTCTTTGTTAGCAACAACTTCTCCATAAGTGTTTGGTTCATCACTTGCATAAGCCTGCCTCTTCTTCTTCTTCCATTGTTTCATCATAGATTTCTTGGATTGATCTGAACCTTTTTGGTGTATGATCAAACACATCTTTTACCTCACAATCTGTAGTGACTTCTGGTGACTTGTTGCTTTGATCATTGTCAACCTGGTAATCGAAGAACTGATCATTAGATGCAGGCCTGACTTCTTGATGCAGTCTTTCATTCATTCCTGTTTTCTCTGTATCATTTGTGCAGATGGCAAATGTATGTGATGTACTACTGTTGTCATCATTTTCCCATTTCAGACTTTCATTTTCTTCAAACTTCACATCACGACTTACCACAATCTTTCTTTTTTCTGGATCATACAGTCTGTAGGCTTTTGATCCTTCTTCATAACCAAGCAACATCATTTTCTTACTTCTGTCATCCAGTTTCGACAGATGAGGTGCCACATTCTTCACATGAGCAATGCTTCCAAATACCCTTAGATGTTGCACACTTGGAGTTCTCTCATGCCAGGCCTCATAAGGTGTTATATCTTCAAGCCCTTTTGTTGGAGACCTGTTGAGTATGTAAACTGTCGTTTGCACAGCCTCACCCCAAAATATGGATGGCACTTGTTTGCTCTTCATCATGCAACGAGCAGCCTCCATAATTGTTTGGTTTCTCCTCTCCACAACACCATTTTGTTGTGGAGAGTATGGGGCTGTGAGATATCTCTTAATACCCTCTTTTTCACAAAACTCTTTAAACTTGTGTGATGTAAATTCACCCCCTTTGTCAGTTCTAAAAGCCTTGATTTTCCTTTCTTTTTCTACTTCAACACTGACTTTGAATTTGATGAAGTGATCAAAAGCCTCATCCTTACTTTTCAACAGCCTAATCCACATATACCTAGTGTAATCATCTACTAACAGTAGGAAATAGAGATTACCTCCAATTGTGGCAGGTGATATGGGACCACACAAGTCTGCATACACGAGCTCAAGAGGTTTCTTTGCTTTGAAACTTGATCCATGAGGAAAGGATGTCCTATGGTGCTTCCCAATTGTACATCCATCACAAATCTGATTTACATGATTGATCTCTGGCATACCCTTTACCATGCCTTTTTTACTCAGATTCTTTAAGGCATAGAAATTAAGATGCCCATACCTAGCATGCCATAACCAATCCTTGTTATTCAGTTCAGATAGGAGACACACCTGCTTATCTGCTTTCAAATGGAGAGTGTACAATTTGTTAGACTGGCGTTTGACCCTTGCAATCAGCCTGCCTTCCTCTGAATAGAGACTCAAAATACCACCTTTGATGATCCATTTACTTCCATTTTGATCAAGCTGTCCTATGTTGATGATGTTAGTCCTCAGTTTCGGTATAAAGTAGACATCTGTAAGAGGAACATGCTCTCCATTCTCACTTTGAAATAGCACAGATCCTTTGCCTGATATGCTAACATATGAGCCATCTCCAAATTTAATTCTTCCTCCAAAATTTCTGTCTAAGGAAGAAAACAAATTCTCATTGCCTGTCATATGGTTGCTAGCGCCAGTATCCAAGTACCATTTGTTGAAGGTTTCTTCTCCTTTCCTTGAATCATCCATCAACATGCTCAGGTCTTCTTCCTTTCTTTCCAACATGAGCAATGCAGGCTCGTCTTCTTCATGATCTTTTTTCATGAAATTGGCCTTCTCTTCCTTTTCTTTTGAGTCACATTCAGATTTAAAGTGACCCATATTACCACAAGAGAAACATTTGATTTTATTCTTATCAAATTTTCTCTTTGGTTTTCCTTCACCATCATATTTCTGGTTACCTTCCTTTCCTTTGCCATATTGAGATTTTTCCCCTTTAAAAAAACTGCTTATCTTTAGGATCCTTGTCCCTGGCCTTCTTTCTTTCCCTGGCCTTCCACTCAGCCCTAGTCAAGAGAGCAGTCTCCTGGCCTTTATCACCAAAATCCTGTAACCTCTCTTCATGTGCCTTAAGGGATCCTATAATCTCATCTATGGTTTTTGTTTTCAAATCACAAAATTTCTTCTATAGTAGATGTGATCTGAATAAATTTTGATGAAGTAGATCTAAGTAGTTTCTTTACTACATGAATCTCTTCCATGTTATTTCCCAGACTTCTCATTTTATTAACAAGTACATTCAATTTTCCTGAGTAGTCATCAATGGTTTCATTTTCTTTCATTCTCAAGCCTTCGAATTCTCTTAAAAGGGTTTGAATTCTAACCTCTTTTATTCTGTCAGCACCTTCATTCATGTTCTTCAACATGGTCCACGCCTCTCTTGCACTTTTCTTGGCACCAAGTTGCAACAGAACTTCTTCGCTTATGGCCTGGTATATGGCAGCCAGAGCCATTTTGTCCTTCTTGTTGTCCACTAGTGCATCTCCATCCACGGCTTCAAATATTCCTTGTGCTGTCATAAAAACTTCCATTTTAATAGCCCATGCAGCGTAGTTGCACTTGGTTAACATGGGGTATTGAATGGAAAAAACTCTTTCCCCCTGACTTCTAACACCATCCAGAGTGATGATATCTTTAGGAAGATTTTTAGGGTCTGACATTTTTTGTGGATTGTGTTTGTTTTTTCTGATCGTTTGTTAAGGGCTCTGATACCAAATGTTAAATCTAAAAACAAAACAGAACCGTCTAGAGGTGAGTTAGAGAATCAGGAATTTGCTTGAGAGAACAAACTATCTATTATATACAAAGTACTTTCTTGTATATTATTGTTGTGAGTGAGGCGACAGACCTCTCCTCCTGTACATACACATATATTTATACTAATTACAGAGGGCAACTGTCAACATAACTGACTTGGTTGACAGTTTACATAACTGCCCAGACGCCAGTTAACATAATTAATCTTGACATACAAACTTTCAAATATTCAACTAACTTCTGTCTTTACATATTTCTGACAGATTGAACTCACTAATATTAACTATTTAATAATAGACATATGACACATATATATAGATCAAGCTTATATATAACAAATAAGGAGCCCCGATTATTTCGTAATAAAATTTGTTTCATTATTGTATCCAAGTATAATCTTTTTTTCCCCAACTCTATTTTAATTTATCACAGAAGATTCCGTTATTGAATCTGTAATTTTTTGAGCTTTAGCGATATAAGACAATAATACACATCTGAGCAGATTTGAAATAAAATAAAATACTTTTTGATTTATCAGAGGAATAACGCCAATATAAATTCAATAAAAAAATGTATACTGTTCAAATCATGAAATATCAATCAATCAATAACAAGTACTGATAATTTCATGCGCTGGCCAACTAAATATAAATTCAAACAAAAATGTATACTGTATATAAGTATCTCCTCTAATAATTAATCAAAAAACTCCAACTAGAATTGCAATTTGCAACATAATTAAATAGCATCACCAACTGCTTTTCACTGTGAAATTATAATTCATAATTAATAATTCGTCTATTCTTTAATTTTGAGAAAAGTTACAAATATATTCTTGATTTTTTTTATCAACTTAAGGAAATAAATGGTTCAAATTCAATGCAATTACAAACGTCCTTGGATTGTTTTTAGGATGATTTCCTAAACTTTGTGTTCTGGACCGTTTTTACTGGAACTATTATATTTGTATCTTAAAATTATAAATAAGAGTCCGGTTCAGGTGAGAATGGGCGCCCAGATGCGAAATAAGAAAGAACAGGAGCCGTTAGATCAAGAAAAATTAAAGGCTCTGATCATTTCACTTAAAAAGGGAAAAAAACGGCACGGACGAATTATTGGCGAATTATTCGCGTATTTTTGAAAAAAAACGGCCCAGATTTGTTCATCAACACTGTGGATTTGTTCATCAGTATTGTGGATTTGTTCATCAACAATGTGGATTTGTTCATCAACACTGTGGATTTGTTCATTGGTTTTGACATATTTGTTCATTGGTTTTGGCATTTTTGTTCATCGGTTTTGTGCATATTTGTTCATTTGTAACATCAATTTGTTCATTAATTTATGCATATTTGTTCATTGATATATGCATATTTGTTCATTGTTATATTCATATTTGTTCATTGGTTTTGACATATTTGTTCATCGGTTTGTGCATATTTGTTTATTAGTAACATCAATTTGTTCATAAACAATGTGGATTTTGTTCATCAACATTGTGGATTTGTTCATTACTATATACATATTTGTTCATTAGTTTTGGCATATTTGTTCATCAGTATTGTTTCGCTCCTATATCTTCCAAGAGGAAAAAAGATCTCTGAGAGCTGTTTCCTGGATCCGAAAGAGAGTACTTGGGTTCCTCCCGCTGCTGTCAGTAACTCAATCGTCACTCGTTTACAGATTCTATTCTGTAAAAGTACGATCTGATTTTAGCCTACCATTGAATATAGCCGGGGAATCACTACTTACGCGCTGGGAGAGGGCTAGAGCCCATATACTTATGAAATTTTGTGTGCCATTATTGTATTGTATTTATATATTACTTATGTAATAGGTCAGAGAAGTCAAGATTGTAAATACAGGTACCGTACTTCAAGTGGGCGATGGCATTGCTCGTATTCACGGCCTTGATGAAGTAATGGCAGGCGAATTAGTCAAATTTGAAGAGGGTACAATAGGCATCGCTCTGAATTTGGAATCAAATAATGTCGGTGTTGTATTAATGGGTGACGGCTTGATGATACAAGAAGGAAGTTCTGTAAAAGCCACAGGAAAAATTGCTCAGATACCTGTCAGTGAGGCTTATTTGGGTCGTGTTATAAATGTCCTGGCTAAACCTATTGATGGTAGAGGTGAAATTTCCGCTTCAGAATTTCGCTTAATTGAATCTAAATCAACAATGTGGATTTGTTCATCAGTATTGTGGATTTGTTCATCAACAATGTGGATTTGTTCATCAAAATTGTGGATTTGTTCATCAACATTGTGGATTTGTTCATTGTTATATTCATATTTGTTCATTGGTTTCTTATGCACAAATGCTAGTTTCTGATGAACAAATGTTAGTTTCTTATGCACAAAATGCTAGTTTCTGATGAACAAATGTTAGTTTCTTATGCACAAAATGCTATTTTGTGATGAACAAATGCTAGTTTCTGATGAACAAATGCTAGTTTCTGATGAACAAATGCTAGTTTCTTATGCACAAATGTTATTTTGTGATGAACAAATGCTATTTTGTGATGAACAAATGCTAGTTTCTGATGAACAAATGTTAGTTTCTTATGCACAAAATGCTATTTTGTGATGAACAAATGCTAGTTTCTGATGAACAAATGCTAGTTTGTGATGAACAAATCGCTATTTCTGATGAACAAACTGGGCGCGTCTCATAAAAACGTATTTTTCGAAAAATTCGTGAATAATTCGGGAAAAATTCGTCCGTGTCGTATTTTATTGAAAAATACGCGAATAATACGGAAAAAATTCGCCCGTGCCGTTTTTTATTTTTTTAAATGAATGTTTAATTAGAGACGTTGATTTTTTAGAATGGACGATCGAGATTTATTCTTATTTCGCCCCTAGACGCTCATTCACACGTGACTCTTTTTCTAAATAAAAAGTTATAAATTAAGTATTTAAAGATTATAGATATCATAAATGGAAAAAAGAAAAAGGAACGAAAGATGAATGCAGAAAAAAATCAGGTGCACACAATTAAAGAGGAGAGAGAGAAAAAAAAGGCACATGTCCGGGAAGTCAAAAGCCTAGTCAGCCTTCAGCGGAGGAGCAGAGTGTTGTACACAACACAAGCAATTGTTTCTACTTTTTTTCTTGCTTCAATTCTTGTGCATTAATAATAAAATAAAATAAAAACAAATGAAAGAAAAAGATGGCTAACCAATCCTGTTGTCCTGTTGTCCTGTTGAGTTGTATAAGTAGGCACCCAATCCCACCCCTATCAGACTCCAGTCATTCAATTCTCATTCTCATTCCACTGCAAACTCAAATCTCCGTCCACCAGATTTCCATTTCAATTCAAAGCTAGTAGCCATCATCATCATCATCATCATCATCATCATCATCATCGTGGGTAATCAAAAAAAACAAAAGAAGACACTTGTCTGGAGTATTATTCTTAATTAAGGTAATCTTGTGGTGAAGCTAGGTAGATCTACCGGCCATGGAACAAAGGGGCTTGCTGCTGTCGGCGTTGGGAGTCGGAGTGGGAGTGGGAGTGGGGCTTGGGCTGGCGTCGGGCCAATCGGCGGTTGGGAAATGGGTCGGGTCGAATTCGGAGTCGGGTCGGGTCACGGCCGACCAGATTGAGCAGGAGTTGCTCAGGATGATGCTTGATGGCAAGGATATCAAGGTCACTTTCGACGACTTTCCCTACTACATAAGGTCTCTAGCTAATTCCCTCTTCCTTTTCTCTTTTTATTATTCTTCTTGCTCTTTTTGTTCTTCTTTATAGAATATGTGCATTCCAGATTCTTATCATCATTTAAAAATAGATTGTTATGTGTTATTAGTTGAATTGCTCTGGTATTTTTTTCTTAAAAAAAATTTAGTCGGATTCCGATTCTTACTGACGATCTTTATGATCTGATATTTGTGATGGAATTTGTTTAGCATCTTATCTGTTGTTTTGAAATACCTGTGACATATGATGAGATTGTTGACCCTGTAACACTTAATTCCGTGGTCATTATATTTGGAATATTTATGATTCTTTTATTTTATTATTTTTTTGTGGTGTTGTTTGTGAATATTTCTTTTGGCTGATTTGGGTAGATGTGTGAGATCAGGGGGTTCCAAACACACATGCTCTTTAGTTCAATCTATCAAAATGATTTTGGGATCTTGATTTTGTTAAGCATACAAGTATTCATGTTTTTTTTATTATTATTATTTTTGTCTCTGTTGATCTAAAAGTCACAGATCTCACTGAGCTGATCTTTCCATCTTGATCCACCAGTTTTTTTATTAACACCTTTGGCTTTTTACAAAAATGACTTTGTTTGAATATGTGATTTCTGGGTACCTATGGTTGCTTCTTCCCTTGTCCATCCATGGATTTCCTTCATGAATTTATTATTTTTAGTGATTGGCTATAGATATATTCTATGCTATTTGCAGTGTAAATTAAAAGTGTAAAAATTAACTTCTCATGTTCAAGATTTGCAACTGGGTTGTTTAGGTATGGCAGATCTTAGATGACACTTATTTCTCTTTGGGGGAGTTTGGGCTTTCTCTTCATTTTATCCTTTACATATCTCGATCTCCTCAATTTAATGGATGGATTCAGCTCTTCTCTCATAGTGGTCCTGACTAGTAAATAGCAATATCTCGCATGTGTTTCTTGTGTGCTACTTGGTGGGTTTGTGTAAATTTGTCAGTTTTTCTTTTATATACTGTTTTGGTGTTCCTTAAAGTCTGTGATTTCTGCTGCTGAATCTAATTTTTAGAATCTGCATATAGAAGGAAGTTTACCATTTGAAGATCACTATGTTAATTGAGGTAAATATTGGATAATGTTCCATGATTGTCCAATTACATTTTGTAGGAAAAGCGACTTAATGTAAACGATGCACGAATCAACTGTACGATTTAATTTGAGAATCACAAATCAAAGCCAAAAATATTTTTTGATATGTTTTGGTTTTTAGTTTGACACCTTTTCTCTCTTGATTTTGTTGACAGTGAGCAAACAAAGTCCTTGCTGACGAGTGCTGCATATGTTCATTTGAAGCATGCTGAGATCTCCAAATTTACTCGCAATCTCTCACCGGCGAGCAGGACTATTCTCGTTTCTGGGCCTGCTGGTTTGTAAAATTATGGATACTTTTGCTGATCTTTCATCCAGTCAATGAAGTTTCTGGTTTTGATTAACTCCTCGTTTATTGTTCCTACAGAACTTTACCAGCAAATGCTTGCCAAGGCTTTGGCACAATCCTTTGATGCAAAATTGCTCTTGCTTGATGTGGTGGACTTTTCAGTAAAGGTACTTAATCAGGTTTAACTTTGATGGTGCATATTTTCTTTTATGTGTTGCATGGCTCTTTCAAATATTCAATATAATTTGGTTATTGCAGATCCAAAACAAATATGGATACTCTAGAAAGGAACAACTACCTGTAAGTTCTCTACTTCTTTGGCTGATTAGCAGAGTTCACTTTGATATTATATTTCATGATCTGATAGTTATTTTTTAGTTGTACCTTAGTAATGTCTTATTGTTGAAAACATGATAGGTTAATTTGAATTGCACAAGGATTTTGCATCATTTTTATGATAATTTATGACTATGTTTGCTAACCAAATCTCTTCACTGAGTCTTCTACTAGAATATGGAATTGCTTATTGTTCTCTGTAAAGTTTTGCGGAAAGTCCTTATTGAAACTCATTCATCACCGTTTTCTTCTTGAATATAACTATATAAGCATATAACTATATTGGGCTTTTGGTGATGTTTGGTAGCTCATTTTTTTCACCCTATAAATAAAAAACATGTACTTTTCTCTCTCTCTTTTGCAGGGTTTCACGAAGTCCATATCAGGAGCAACATTGGAAAAAATGTCTAGTTTGTTTGGATCCTTAACAGGTGTACCTCCAAGAGATGAGAGCCGAGGTATAGAATGGAGTAATTATTTGTTTTTCTTAACTTCTGTTGTCTGCTTCATGCCATGTGATGATGTAGACAGTCATGTTAGTGTCATCTCTCATTATTTACAGAGCTGTACATGTTTCAGCTTCAAAGCATCAGATGACACTCTAAACTTAATGATGCTCTTGGCCTTTCTTGTACTACTCAATTTGATTTTGTTTCTTATTTTGCAATTTTTGCAATCCATTGACAATGATCGTCTTGCAGGCATGATGCGTAGGCCAATGAGCTCAACTGACATCAAGTCCAGGTAATTCTGGATTCCGAACTAATAGTCTAATACTAGATCATAGTAAGTAAAATGCTGTTCTATTCCATACTCTTAGTACATTAACACTGAGCACCACTTATGTATGAACAGGAGCACGGAAGGAGCTGCTAATGCTACACTACATAGAAATTCCTCTAGTTCATCTGATATGAACAGCATGGCCTCTCCAAGCGCAGGTACTTGTCAAATGTCAACTGATCAAGTTCCTGGAGAAATTAGCATTGTCCTCTTATTAAGACCTCTGAAGAAATTTCCTTAGTTATGTGCCGTCTGTTGAATATTATATATTGTGTGTTTACTTCTTTTCACCTTCATGATTCTTATCTCTTTATGTCATTTTTATTCCTGTCGCTTAGAATATTTTTTTGTCAAATATTTAGAGCTATGCCGACTCTTCAATGTTTTCCTCATCTAATCTTGCTTTGTCAATTATGTGACGCTTCATTTGTATTTTAAATGAAGTCCAGATGTTTGGTTATCATCATTAAACCATAGTAGAAAATGTTGGTTACTTTGTTTTGCAAAAAGCCATTTTTCATTATTTCCTTTTGAAATGTTGGTTACTTGGTTATTGCAGCATTTGATTCTGTACCAGTAATCTGTATTTACCTATGCATTTTTTCCTTGTACCTTTGCAGCCTCTAGGCGCGCATCCGGCTGGGCTTTTGATGAGAAACTATTCCTTCAAGTACTTTACAAGGTAAACATGTGGAATAACACCTTTGAGAGGCCGACTTAAGCGCTCTAGTCTCTCACAACATGAAAGTAATGGGAATATTTGTTTTGTTGTAGGTCTTAGTTTCAGTATCAGAAACTCGGCCCATTATAATATACTTTAGGGATGTTGAGGATCTTTTTATTCAGACCGACAAATTCTACAGCCTGTTCGGCAAACTGTTGAACAAACTCAACGGACCAGTCTTGATACTGGGCTCCCGTATGTTGGATCAAGACAGTGATTGTGGAAACATGGATGAGAGGCTTGTGTCTTTATTCCCCTACAATATTGAGATTAGACCCCCACAGGATGAAACTCACCTGGTCAGCTGGAAAACACAACTGGAAACTGACATGAAAGTCATCCAGTTCCAAGACAACAAGAATCACATTACCGAGGTGCTTGCAGCTAATGATCTGGTGTGTGATGATCTGGGTTCAGTCTGTGAAGCTGACACTGTACTCCTCAGTAACCATATTGAAGAGATCATTATGTCAGCCATTTCTTTTCACTTAATGAGTCACAGGGAGCCAGAATATAGGAATGGCAAGCTCGTAATTTCATCCAGCAGGTAGCCAATAAACCTTGTCTAGTTTACTAATCCTTGTGATATTCACAATCAAAATCTAATTGTACCCTTTGGGTGGACAGTCTGTCGCATGGGTTGAGTATATTCCAGGAAGGCAAAGATGGGGGTAAAGTGAGGCTGGAAAGAAATACTGAAGCTGGCAAGGTTTGTTTTCTTGATTGGCTTACTGTTGCTTGGAAACATTATTATATATAGGCTTGAGTACGTTTATTGATTCCTGGAGGTGTTGCTTCTGTCTTGTTTAGGACAATGTGGAATCTGTCAGTGCAAAGGCTGAAGGTGCTACATCTGAAGCCAGAGGTGAGCCGGAGAAATTTGGTCCACCGACAAAGAAAGAAAGTGAAAATGCAGCACCACAAAAGGTAATCAGTGTCTTCCAATATGGAACTATCTGGATTTTGTTAATGACTACTAGGATGGATTTCCAAAAAATAATGCATTCTTTGTACCAATAATGCTTTCCTGCAGGAAGTTCTTCCGGACAATGAATTCGAAAAGCGCATAAGGCCAGAGGTGATCCCACCCAGTGAAATCGGAGTAACATTTGAAGACATCGGTGCACTGGAGGAGACTAAAGAATCACTCCAAGAATTGGTCCTCCTTCCCCTCAAAAGACCAGATCTCTTCAAAGGCGGGCTTCTAAAGCCTTGCAGGGGTATATTGCTCTTCGGCCCACCTGGAACAGGTAAAACAATGCTGGCTAAGGCAATTGCTAATGAAGCCGGGGCCAGCTTTATCAATGTCTCGATGTCTACCATCACCTCAAAGTGGTTTGGAGAAGATGAAAAGAACGTACGGGCATTGTTCACCTTAGCAGCAAAAGTTTCACCTACAATCATATTTATCGATGAGGTTGATAGCATGCTCGGGCAGAGGACGAGAGTTGGAGAGCACGAGGCGATGAGGAAAATCAAGAACGAGTTTATGTCTCACTGGGATGGTTTGATGACTAAACCCGGGGAACAAATTCTTGTTCTTGCTGCCACCAATAGGCCATTTGACCTCGATGAAGCCATAATTAGGCGATTTGAGCGCAGGTATGCAGGCAGAATTCAGTTTGATGACCAAAAGTTGTCTGTTAGGAAATATTGTAGATTAGTAGAGCACTTAGAGGACTTAATCGGGATTTATTGGTCATGTGATGTTCTAGGATAATGGTTGGTTTGCCATCCATAGAGAACCGAGAGAAGATCCTGAGGACACTTCTCTCCAAAGATAAAACTGAAGAGTTGGATTTCAAGGAGCTTGCCACCATGACAGATGGATACACCGGAAGTGATCTTAAGGTTTGTTTTCCGGTTTTCCTACCACTTTTTTAATGTAATAGGAGCTTAGAGTTTGCTTGACAGAATGAATCTTTTTGTCATCTGCTGGAAACAGAATCTGTGCATTACTGCTGCCTATCGACCTGTTCGTGAGCTGATACAAAAGGAGAGAAAGAAAGCCGTGGTTAGTCATTGGATTTTTCAACTTCGCTATTTATCTTTCTTCTTCAATTTCGTTAACTGAAATTCGCTCACGTTTTAGGAAAAGAAGAAGAAGGCTCAGGAAAACAGCTCAGAAGAAGATGGTAACTCAGGAGAGTCCAAAGAAGAAGATAAAGAGGAGGAGGAAGTGATCAGCCTGAGAGCTCTTAACATGGAAGATATGAAGTGGGCAAAGAGCCAGGTAACTTAAACATTTTCTAACATGGCTTCTCTCTCCTTCCTAACTCATGAATCAAGAAGAAATGTGCTTCTCTATCTTTGTCATGTGATTTGATGACAAATCTAATAGAATCGTTTCCTTGAACATACAGATTGCTGCGAGTTTTGCATCTCAGGGACCGGGGATGAACGAACTCAAGCAATGGAACGAGCTGTACGGGGAAGGAGGCAGCCGGAAGATGGAGCAGCTCACCTATTTCTTGTAAAAACGTCGCCCTGCATCATTAGATCTTGGACCAATGGCAAATGCATATCAAACAATCTCGAGTAAGGCCTAGTAGCTTTGTAGTGGTTATGCTCAAGTGATGAAGGGCTTCTGGTCATCTTCCCTATAAAAAGCTGTGTAGTTGAAAGTGGAAAGCCTAAAATGTGTGCTATGTGTGGCTTTGGTTTTATTTATCATGCTCGGAATAGGGTCGTGGCTACGAGTCGTATTAGGTCATTCTTATGGAAACATCTACTGAAGAATGTTTTAGAGGTAGAAATGTGTATGTTTGTGTCTGGTATTTGGTGATGTAATTGGACCTCTATTGGTTGTTGATGTAATTTATTAGCCAAGTATGTTACAAGACTTGCAACTAATAATTTGGCATTATGTGAGATAGTGTTTAGCTTAAAGGATTTGCAGAGGATGTGGATGTTGGTTTTGCCCACCTAGGAGAGCAAGATGGGAATCCATCAATCAAGAAACAATATTGAATAGTGGCCAAATCATTTTCCAAAAAATGCCTGCCTAAGATTTAGTAAATCCTTCAAACTTATTAGACAACTTGTTTTCCCAAAATATGAAAGAGAGTTTGATTTGATTCTTCGAATGTCTAAAGAGTGTTACAGTAATTCACTATCGGTTTTTCTAATGTGTGTCTATGGGCATACAATAATAAGTTAGATTTGGAAATAATTTTTAAACTATTTCTTAAATTGGAAATGGTAAAACCCTATTAAAAAAATATTAACTTAATAAACAATTTTCATATATCCCATACATTGTATTCTTAATGTGTGCCCATTAAAAAAATCCATTCACTATTAGCCTTGTAACACAAATAATAGATTTGTATCAATGGTCAAAATAATTCCATGTGATGAAGTGTCTGTAATTAGCATGTTGTTATATTTTTGAGCTTTAAATAGCTTTTGAAAGGCATTGTAATCTGTCATTCAGAAATACAAAATTCCTCAAATTTTCTCTCAAAGTTTTTCTATTTCGCTCCTTGGCTTATTCTGTTGATTGAGATTCTCTTTGATCAATCATCAGGTAAGATCACCGAGTTGTTGTTCCTATTGTTAAACATTAGCTCGAGTTTTATCAGAAATTTCCATCTATATAGATTTTCTGTATTAAAGAGGTATGCAAGTGTAAGACCAAATTTTCACTCTTAATTAACTGACTGAAATTCGGGATAGTTGACTCTCTTAGATTAAAATATCAATGAAACCCATGAAACCTAAAAAGATGTAATAAACCTCCCTTTTAACTCTTACAAAGCCTAAACTAATATGTGCTCTTTTTTATCTGCTTATTTGTGTTGACTTGGTTGATTGTTTGTTAGTGGTTATGCTAGTATAGAATGTGATTTGTTCTCTTGCGATTCGCTAGTCGTTTTGCAATTAGATCCCTTTAAGGGGAAGAGATTGTGAAACTTAAGGATTCGTTATAGGTTTACATATATATGAGGAAGTTTGGGGACGAAACTCTCTTTAAGGAGGGTAGAATGTAATATTCGGGAATATTTTGATATTTTAATGTTTCTCCAAATTCGTGCCGGGATTGCTTAGTTATTAAGTAATCTCGGATAACCTCGTTTTTACCAAGATTTTATATATTCAAAACAAATTTAGTGTCAAAGTTATCCATTAGCTCGTTTCTTAGTCGTTAAGTAATCTCGTCTATTAATAGAATGAAGATAGACTTGTAAAAGTTTTGATCTTATCCGTTTTCTTAGATATTCGTACCATGTGCTCTATCTTCTCAATCTTTGTGCCATACTTATCTTTCTTCCTCAATATTCATGTCATGTTATCTTATCTTCTAGATTTGTGTGCATGCTTATCCCTCTTCCTCAATATTTGTGCCATATCTTCTAGATTTGTGTGCATGATCTTTATCTCTTACACAAGCCAAACCGAATTTGTCTTCTTCCATTTCTTCTATATAAAGGCTTAAAGGTGCCTTGAGAAAGCCTTGGTTTTCCTCCCATTTTCATGCCTCTCTCCCTTCCTCTCATTTCTTTGTTCTTTCCACCATTAAACCACTTTGTCACCATCTTCTCGCTTATTGTTGGTCGCCCCTTCCACCAGAAGACAAGGCTCGTCCTTCTCCTCATTTTTGGTGAGTTTTTCTTTCCTTGTTTTTCTTGTTGAGTTGTGTGAGGTTTTGGGTAAAGGAGACTTGCTTTAGTGGTTGATTTATGGCGGGTTGCTTGGAAAATCTTAGATGGCGTTTTGGTGGATTTTGGGCGAGAAGGGTGTTGAAAATTGATGTTGTGTGGGTAAGCATGTGGGTGGTTGGTGGTGGCATGGATGGGCTGTCATGGGGCTGTTTTAGGAGGCAAAATAATATGGTGGTGGATTGGTCCATGGATAAGAGGTGTGGGCTTTCGTGTTGTCGGGTTTGGTTACTTTGAGGGATGGAGTGATTCCAATTTTAAACCTTTATTGTGTCTTCTAAGCCTAAGTTGTCTTTCCATTTATAAAGTGTTATATTGTTGTTTAGGAAATCATTTGTTAAGTTCATGTTTCACTTGTGCTATTGGAATTCCAGTTTAGAGGTAAGTCTTCTAGACTTACTTAGCTTGCAATCATGTTATGTGTTAAGCTAGTAAATTGAGTGTGTGAAACTCTATTTTGGAATATTATTCTCTAGTATATTTTCATACTCGAAAGTTATTGAAATGGTTTCAATAGTTTTTACTCTGTGCAACTTGATCTCTGCGGGTGTGATTATGGACACGGGCAAGTCGGTAGAGAAGAGACCCCGGACATAGTCATGCGACGTGTGGAGGTCACCTTCAAAATTGATTGTTTTGGCAAGTGCTCTAGTAGAGGCTTAGCCGGGGAAAGAAGGGTGATGGGAAAGAAAATGGGCACGAGCTAAGCGTGCGCGCTAGCCGTGTACCATGTTTCAAAGGCGGGTTTGGGTTGCCTGAATTGGAGAATGATTATTGTTTGGATTATGGAGGAATTGTTGCTGGTTGTTATGATATATGTTGCATGAGTATTACATTGTTTAATCTCGTGCTTATTTGTTATTGTGGAATGGAGTGTTGGTTTGGAAATTGATATGCTAGTCTATATAATTATACGACGTGTTTTGGTGTGCATATTGGTTTGGTATGTATATGAATGACTGAGTGCGTTATTTTGATAATCTATGTTTTGTTCTACATGTTTGATTTGCTTGTTTGGCCCATACCAGGATTGTTAGCTAATGTATTCCACTTTCAACGTTTTAGGTAAACATTCTTGTATGGGAAATATTCCAGGAGATCACTTCTTGGACAATGATGCTCGATCTCGACGTGACGTGTCTTAGTGGGATTTGAGGGCTTGAGTCCATAGTTGCAAGGACAGTGTAGTTAATAGTAATATTGAGTTAATGTTGGTAGCCAGTAGGTTGGCTTTAGTGCTAGCAGTCGGTTGCAGTCACATTGGTTATCGAGTTGTTTTAAAAATGATAAGTTGGATGTTTTCTTGGTTTTTCTCGTTGTGCCTTTGTTGTAAGGTCCAATACCGGTGAATTTGTTGTCAAGCTAGTTCTGGTAGACCCAGGTGTGGTCTACAACTAAGTAGCAATCCGGTTCACCGGACAGGGTGTTACAAATTGATATCAGAGCCTAGGTTGACAACAAAGGCACAAGGTCCTAACAATTGAGCACGTGAGGTCCAACTTAGAGTTCCTTTTACACAAAAACTTGATTTTTGGATATAGTGCATTTGGGATAGAAAGACACGTCGAGACGTCATCATAATACAAGAGGATCTCCGTAAACATTTTGTTTGTTTAATAGAAATAGTTGTTTGTTGAAATCCAAGCAACTAATTGTTTTGATGGATATTAGTCCTATTAAGTAAAAGAAGTAAAAATTGACTGTGAGGAAGGAGTAAAGGAATTGCTATTGAGCTCAAGTTAAACATACTAATGAGGAATATAAGATATGTATGTTTAATTAAAGTAGATATAAATTATTCTCGAGGATGGCATAACAAGGAATGTTATTGCCTCTACAAGAGAAGGAACTGCTAGACACTATGAAGAATGAAGATGTGATAGCGTTAAACCTGAATCAACGCTTGGTTAAAGAAAGCTAGTACAACTATTGGAGTAATTAAGTATGATTTACATTAGCTTTCTAAGGAAGGCTATGTTAGACCCGACTTACAAGTTACAATACAAGAAAAGTGAGCCTTAGGATAATGTTGTGGAAGTAATATTGGACCTTATTTTGAATGCCTAAGCGGAGATAATACCATTGTGATAGACAAATAGTAGGGGTTGACCTTCACAACAGACATTGTGAGGTTACTTAGAAAAGAAACATGAAATGAAGAGCTCAGCACGATTTAGGGGTATGAGCTACCATCGGCGGTACCTTTGACAAGCTTATTGAAAGGTAGGTTGGGGATGAGTTCGAAGGCATCTTCGGTGAAGTACGAGTGCTTCTCGTCAAGATACATTATGAGGATTACCATTGTGAAGTACGAGTGCTTATTGAAAGGTAGGTTGTGAAGTACTAATTCAAGTATTTTCTGGAATTGGAAATTTGGAAAGCATAGAAAAATTGGATTCTAGATCTCAATTTCATTCGAGAATCCATTTTAGGGATCGGGATTCAGCTATCAAAGCACTCGAATGTTATGATGGAAGGTGTATATACGACGGGTGATGTCGATTAGAATTGTGTTTAGATGGCCGAAGTAGCGGAAGATCGAGTTATATCCAAACTCCATTTGCAGATGCGACCCAAGTTCTCAGAGAACTGAAATCCACGACCTCCCAATCTGAAATTTCTGAATTGCAACTAGATGGTGGTGTGATTTTGGCCAAGGTCCACCTTGAAGAGTATTTGATTTCTTGTGAAGTCTTGAGTCAGGTGCTCTCCAATGTTGGAAATCTAGAATGCATAGAAAAGATCAATCAGGGTGGACAATTCCAATGGAGAATCCGTTTTAAAAATCGGGATTCGGCAGTCAATGCATTCGATTGTTATAACGGGAGGTGTATCTACGACGATTGTTGTTGAATGGAGTTATTACTTAATGATCGAAGAAGCAATATAGCAATTTAGATTGAAGATCCGATTGAAGATGTGGGCCAAATTGAGTTGGATCAATCGCTGGAACCCATGAGAAGGCTCTTGTCCGACGACACCCAACAGAGTATTGAAAGTCTGCAGAACAACACTACATACGCCTACAAGCTATTTGACAAAATGCCACCTAAAAGAACATGGATGAATTGGAATCTTGGTCTACTTTAGAGGAGAAAGGTAAGAGAATTCCTATTGGAAATACAAGAATAAATATCATGCTTATGATCTTCAATGTTGTAGTTGGGAATTAACCATCCTTGAATGATCAAGGTAGGAAGATCAATAAGTTAAAACAAAGAGGAAGACATGAATAAGATCTAGTCTAAACTAGTCATATTTCTTCTAGTTTGATCTAAGAGAGTACACCTCTGGGTTATAGATTCACCACAATATGGAATAACTGGTGAGGTTGGAAGAATCCATTTTAAGTATCCAAGTTTGCTCAAAGGGTCAGAATTGAGGAGCAGACTTTACAGAGATGTTGTTGAACATTAGTGTGATTTTAGTGAAGAGAATAAGTGATAGGATATAGATGACAAAATATTCATAGATGTAAGATGACAATGATGATGGATATTGACAACCCCCAATATTCTAGAGGTATGCCAACCTATTTAAAGGGTTGTTAGTTCAGTGATATCAATCAAGTTATTGGAAAAAGATTTGATTGATTGAGATATGTCGTTCATAAAATTAAGTAGAGATTGGATCTTTGGATTCCAAAGGTGTGAAAGGATTGAGAATGATTTTTATATGAGTTATAAGGATTTTACTCCAATAAAGGTTGGAATGTGGCAATGACGATTAGTGGGGATCATAACTAAGATGCAATTGGAGGCAATAGATGAAAGATCATATATATGTTCTAAAGTGTCATCATAGCAAGAGTCGATGACATTTGTGAAGAAGAAGAATGGATTAGTCGTGGTGTAGCAATTATTAAGAATGAATCAAGAATGCTCAAAAGAGCATGTGCTCGTTTTCTTCCAATGATGATTTATTAGATCATCTTCAAGTGCAGTGTTAATCCTGAGTTGATCTATGATTTGGATATCATAGACTATGAATTAAAGATGAAGATAGCATGCAGACGAAATTCGAGAGAAGATTTAGACACTCCTTTGATTATAGCGATATTGTTAATGGAATGAATGCATATGAAATGCTCAAGTAGTTGGTGAATCGGATCTTTAACAAGTATTGGATTTGAACATGAGAGATTGACGTACTAATATTATTCTTAGTTTACTATTGTAGTTGCACAATGGGTGTTAACTACTTAAAGATTTCATAGTGAATCTTTCAAAAACTCCACCTATTCATAAGAAATCAAATGCAACTCTTAAGTGATTGATGTTGTATTTTAAGGTATGTGATTTCGACTGAAAGAATGAAGTCATAACTATTTGGGAACTTCAGGTACGGGATGAAAGAATATAATGTTTCAAGTAAACTCAGTAGTACTAATGATGGATTAGGAAGGCTTTAAGGATAGTCTAACCTTTAATTAAGTGTTATCAAATCAAAAGGTTTATCTGGATGAAGACTTGCTTGAAGAGATTTGAGTAGTTGAAGGAGAAACTAATTTTCATACCCAATATGGTTGTTCGTAGGACCCTAAGAGATACAAGGATCATGCCAATATTTGTGTAAAATTGGTATGTAGATTAATGGGAAGAGGTCAGATGTTATTTACCCATCTCATGAGCTTAAGACAGGGGAGATAAACTAGGAGACCTAAGAAAAGGAATTCGAAAATTTGATCAATGTGAGGTGGCAACTTTACTCTTGGAAGTTTGAGGTCAAACGAGCCTACTAAAGCTCAAGTATATCTATTGTTGACCTGAGATAGTAGTGCTAGAACCTCTTAATAGGAAGTTATGCTTTGAAAATTCTTTAGTCCTTAATAAGAAGGTTTAAGGGATAACTGCAGCCTAGTGTGAATTTAAGGATACCAAGATTAGATATGTAGTAAGAATTGTCTGTTCACTCGAGTGGAAAAGACTCGTCAAAGATACGAGACTTGTGATAAGTCAAATGATACATCAGAAGGTGTTCTAAGGAGAACAATCGGGATGTAAGAGTCACATGAGTTGAAAACTTTTGGGACTATAAAGCCGAGTTTAAGTATCACAAGATCACAACCTAAGGTAGAGAACTTTATAAAAGGCTTGTCACAGATTCCATTCTCTCTTTAAGGATAAGTAAAGAGGATGCAAGCTCGAAAGGAAGTTATGGAATGGTCATATCCGAAACTGATACATTACGTTGAGGAAGTAATGTCTAAGTAGTCAACAAGTAAAGATAAGGCACTAAAGACTGGTAAGGAATCTCTAACTACCTTTCATCTCTGTGTAGATGAAGGAAGAAATGATGATAGGTCCCATAATAGTTGGAATAATGATGTTATCAGAGTGAAGGTAATGAAATGAGCTTGGACAACACCTTTCTTTCCAATTAGAGGAAATAAGTAGTGATTGTTTGAAGTATGTGTTGATAAGGTAAGCTTAAAAACATATTCTTGGCATCAATGGCATGATGCTTTGTGACATGAGGCACCATTTCACATTGCTTATCAACCATAGTGTGTTGTGTTGATAAAGGAAACTGATTTGGAGCCTTCAGGATTTGTTGAAAGTTGGGACTAAGCAGAGATAAGAACAATTTCAAACTTTTAAAGTTAGGAAATCTTGCATATATCTAGAGTTGATTCAATTGGATGTATGAGAGGAATGGTATGGTTGAATGGGTCAAAATACCATTATTATTGGATGACCTACATGGTTAGAGGAGTAAGGAATACCTCCAACTTACTGGATAAATTAAAGTAAGATGTAATGACTAGAGAAGACATGTTGCTACGATTAAATCATCATGGGTATGTTTAGTTAGAGATAATATGTCCTGATTTGAATGTAAGTGGTTGAGGTGACCCTAACTCGAGGGGAAAGGAGAGATGAAGTTAAAGGAAATTGAAGATTGGTTACCATTTCCTCTAGTTTTAGACAATAATTGTCATGTGTTCTAGTTGGTGGAACTAAGATAATATATTCACCAACCGTGAATTATGAGATTGGCAATATAAAAAAAAGGAATGAAAAATACTTATACGGAGGTGTTGGTTAGCAATCATGGACCAAGGAAAGGAAAAGTCATGACGTCAGAAGAACGTGTATTGATAAGTCGTTGGCGTTGATAAGGAGTTCAAGAGAGCATTAGGAGAGATTTCATTTGGATTTCCAACTAAAGGAACCTTCTTATGGAAATACTAATGTGTAATCCGTTACTTTAGTAAAAGGTGCATTAGTAACGTTTCTACTCAGTAACACTCGTCTTTATGGCAGTTCAAAGACTTCAATCTCTATTCGAGATAGAAAAGTCAAGATCTTGGATAAAATTTCAACAGGTATTGTGGATTAAACATACAAGTGGTATTGTTTTTCATGCTAGAGCAACTTGAACTACCATGTGCATGTTTGGAGATACACTTTAAATTTATGAGGAAGATTGATCAACACGTTGGAATATCAGTTGAAGTCTAGAATAGTTCGTCCTAATATTGAAAATATTGTTACCCAATCTATGGAAGAACAATATTGATGAGTTTACTCTTGGATCAAGGTTAATCAAAATGAATACAATGAAATAAGGCACTAATCAGGTTTAAATTGTTGACAACACCAAGTCAACAAAGGTCTTATGATATAGTTTAGCAAGAAGTTGTGGAGCCGCCGTGATTGGAAGAGTTCTTATTTGGATAACTTCCTCAAAAGGTGTGTTATCATAAGAACACAAGGTAAGTCCAAACCTTGTTATTCTAGACCTTTTGAAGTATTGGAAGAAGATTGACAAGATAACTATTGTCTTATCCTACCTCTATCATTGCTCCCAATGTGTAATGTCCTCTGTATGTCATAGTTAAGATGATGTGGGCTAGATGAATCTCACATTCTTGGATAAAATGATATTTAGATTTCAATCCAAAGCCTCACATGGGAAAATGTAGGCATGGGTTGAGACATCATATGAAGTAATATGTATTGAAAAAGAACCATTGGTATAGATACTCTGGTTCAAAGTTAGTAGTAAGGAAATTTTGGAATGGAGTTGGAAAAACCAAGAAAGAATTGCTATGTTGGTTTTTTCGAGAGTTTTAATATCGTGAGTAACGAATGAAATGTTCTTTAAGGGGTTACTAGCATGAAAATATTCTCTATTTATGTATAGAGGATAGTTTCAGTGTGCATTGCTATGAACTATTTTAGTTTTTCTTAGTTTCGAGGACGAAACTACTTTAAGGGGGTACTGATGTAATAAACCTCCCTTTTAACTCTTACAAAGCCTAAACTAATATGTGCTCTTTTTTATCTGCTTATTTGTGTTGACTTGGTTGATTGTTTGTTAGTGGTTATGCTAGTATAGAATGTGATTTGTTCTCTTGCGATTCGCTAGTCGTTTTGCAACTAGATCCCTTTAAGGGGAAAAGATTGTGAAACTTAAGGATTCGTTATAGGTTTACATATATATGAGGAAGTTTGGGGACGAAACTCTCTTTAAGGAGGGTAGAATGTAATATTCGGGAATATTTTGATATTTTAATGTTTCTCGAAATTCATGCCGGGATTGCTTAGTTATTAAGTAATCTCGGATAACCTCGTTTTTACCAAGATTTTATATATTCAAAACAAATTTAGTGTCAAAGTTATCCATTAGCTCGTTTCTTAGTCGTTAAGTAATCTCGTCTATTAATAGAATGAAGATAGACTTGTAAAAGTTTTGATCTTATCCGTTTTCTTAGATATTCGTACCATGTGCTCTATCTTCTCAATCTTTGTGCCATGCTTATCTTTCGTCCTCAATATTCGTGTCATGTTATCTTATCTTCTAGATTTGTGTGCATGTTTATCCCTCTTCCTCAATATTCGTGTCATATGTTCTAGATTTGTGTGCATGATCTTTATCTCTTACACAAGCCAAACCGAATTTGTCTTCTTCCATTTCTTCTATATAAAGGCTAAAAGGTGCCTTGAGAAAGCCTTGGTTTCCTCCCATTTTTGTGCCTCTCTCCCTTCCTCTCATTTCTTTGTTCTTTCCACCATTAAACCACTTTGTCACCACCTTCTCGCTTATTGTTGGTCGCCCCTTCCACCAAAAGACAAGGCTCGTCCTTCTCCTCACTTTTGGTGAGTTTTTCTTTCCTTGTTTTTCTTGTTGAGTTGTGTGAGGTTTTAAGGAAAGGAGACTTGCTTTAGTGGTTGATTTATGGCGGGTTGCTTGGGAAATCTTAGATGGCGTTTTGGTGGATGTTGGGCGAGAAGGGTGTTGAAAATTGATGTTGTTTGGGTAAGCATGTGGGTGGTTGGTGGTGGCATGGATGGGTTGTCATGGGGCTGTTTTTGGAGGCAAAATAACATGGTGGTGGATTGGTCCATGGATAAGAGGTGTGGGCTTTCGTGTTGTCGAGTTTGGTTACTTTAAGGGATGGAGTGATTCCAATTCTAAACCTTTATTGTGTCTTCTAAGCCTAAGTTGTCTTTCCATTTATAAAGTGTTATATTGTTGTTTAGGAAATCATTTGCCAAGTTCATGTTTCACTTGTGCTATTGGAATTCCAGTTTCGAGGTAAGTCTTCTAGACTTACTTAGCTTGCAATCATGTTATGTGTTAAGCTAGTAAATTGAGTGTGTGGAACTCTATTTTATTTTCTAGTATATTTTCATACTCGAAAGTTATTGAAATGGTTTCAATAGTTTTTACTCTGTGCAACTTGATCTCTGCGGGTGTGATTATGGACATGGGCAAGTCGGTTGAGAAGAGACCCCGGACATAGTCATGCGACGTGTGGAGGTCACCTTCAAAATTGATTGTTTTGGCAAGTGCTCTAGTAGAGGCTTAGCCGGGGAAAGAAGGGTGATGGGAAAGAAAATCGGCACGAGCTAAGCGTGCGCGCTAGCCGTGTACCATGTTTCGAAGACATGTTTGTGTTGCCTGAATTGGAGAATGATTATGGTTTGGATTATGGAGGAATTGTTGCTGGTTGTTATGATATATGTTGCATGAGTATTACATTGTTTAATCTCATGCTTATTTGTTATTGTGGAATGGAGTGTTGGTTTGGAAATTGATATACTAGTCTATATAATTATTCGACGTGTTTTGGTGTGCATATTGGTTTGGTATGTATATGAATGACTGAGTACGTTATTTTGATAATCTTTGTTTTGATCTACATGTTTGATTTGCTTGTTTGGCCCATACCATGATTGTTAGCTAATGTGTTCCACTTTCAACGTTTTAGGTAAACATTCTTGTATGGGAAATATTTCAGGAGATCACTTCTTGGACAATGATGCTCGATCTCGACGTGACGTGTCTTAGTGGGATTTGAGGGCTTGAGTCCATAGATGCAAGGACAATGTAGTTAATAGTAATATTGAGTTAATGTTGGTAGCCAGTAGGTTGGCTTTAGTGCTAGCAGTCTATTGCAGTCACATTGGTTATCGAGTTGTTTTAAAAATGATAAGTTGGATGTTTTCTTGGTTTTTCTCGTTGTGCCTTTGTTGTAAGGTCCAATACCGGTGAATTTGTTGTCAAGCTAGTTTTGGTAGACCCAGGTGTGGTCTAGAACTAAGTAGTAACCCGGTTCACCGGACGGGGTGTTACAAAAAACACCCATTTTTATCATTTCTCTCTTCTCTATATCATCCTACACTCTCCCAATTTCATTTCATGAAATCTACTTAAATATCAATGAAATCCACTTTTCTACTTTTCCCACTTTCCAACAACCATTTATTTCTATATATACAATTACAATTACAACTATACTCTTGATTTATTAATTTTAAATATTTCGTTATCGAATTAAACATGTCACATTAATTTTAAAAAATTATAATATGACTAATTTTATAACTCATGGGTATAATTTTAACAAATTAAAACCATGAGTTATTTTAAAAAGTGGTTAATATGTGTTTGTTTACCCATAATCAACCCAAAAAGTCAATTTAATTTTAAAGTGAACCAAATATATACAAAATTGGTATCTACTAGTTGTCCTCGTCGTGCCATGCACGACTATGACTCGATATTTTTTAGATATACTATAAAAAATACTAATAAACAAAAATATAATATAAAATTTAATGTAAGGAATTTGTTGATCGTAATATGTATAAAAATTATTTTTTTAAATCAAATAAAACAAATTAAATTTAGATTATTAAGTTAAATAATGAGAATAATATACACAATGCTCATAAAATATTATGGTAAATTTTCAAATAATGAGAATAATATATACAATGCTCATAAATTGTTATGGTAAATTTTCAAATTGTGAGTTGCAATAAAAGTAAAGTATTTTGACCAAACTTCTCATAAGGAAATATTTTGATTAAAAAAAGCATAGATTTTTCAAAATATATAGGCCTATAATTATCTATTTATATAAAATATTTTTTATAAGGAAAGTATTTTTTATCATTATAGTTAAATATGACATGTAAGTGACGGGGTTAAAATAATACGATGTGTCATATGACGTGTCAAAAATTACATGACATGGCTTAAGGAAAAGACAACATGTGGCAAAATCCGATGTGGCGTATTCTAGAAGCGACATGTGGACAAAGCTGATGTGGCGCAATGTGGTGGCTCCAAACCTTATTGCTTCTATATATATAGTAGATTGATGGATAAAAAATATTAATTATAGTATAATCTATTTTTATTATTATAAATTTAAGGAAAATTCTTTTTGGTACCCTTGTGTTTTAAGTCATTCCTTTTGGTGTCCTAATTTTTCTTAAATTCCATATGGTGCCCTTGTACTTTAAGTCCAATATGGTTTGTACCCTAAATAGTTGAAAAGAGTTGACTCCATTAAAATTTTAATGTAAAAAAGTCCATTTACTTATTAGAGCATATACATAATGTTGGTTTTCGTGGTTGTTTAACCAAATAGGGTTTTCATGCAATCGTTTTAATACATTTGCTTTATCTTGTTGAAGGAAAGTTGACCCTTGTAGATCCATGAGGATAATCAAGGCATGACGAGTAGATCCAATGAAGGATAGTCTCGTGGGTGTAGGCCACGAAGGCAATCACCATCGACTCCTTATACATGTTAAGTAATTCGACTTGGATATAAGACTACGAGTCACGGGATGAGATCCCGCTTTCCTTCAACGTATATTGCCCCTATTCCATGCCAAGGGTTGTGCAATACCATTGTGGGATAAAACGTAATTAATAAACCAATGGAGTGTTGGCAAGACACAACCATTGAAGACAAGCGTACCTTGTTCGAGTCCATCGATTCCTCTTCGCTCTTGACTTGAACGAAGTCGTCTTCCATGGACGTTTGGGGTTCGTCCTTCACTTGAACGTTCTGCCCTTCCCATCCATCTTGAGGTTTCTTCCTTGAAGAAGAACTTCGATCCATGGCACCACACACGCACTTGAGTACACTCTTGTGTTTTCACTCAAATCCGACAAGAAACCCTAGATTCTTGTTCGATTCTCTCTTCCGATTTCTTTAGGACCAAGTCTGGTTTTTTCTCACGTGTTTCATATCCAAAATGCAGACATTTTGCCCCTTAAATGGGCGTGAGAACTTGCCCCATAACCGACCAAAGAGGCGGTTACAATCGGTTGTGAAAACGTGTGGCCGAGAGTGAAAATAGGGAGGCGGTTGTAACTCCCTTCCTCTCTCCTTGTCATCATAGAGGAGGCGTTTAGATACTTCCCCCCATGGACTCCAAATGCTTCTCCATTTCAACCAATAAAAGGCCCAATAAGAAGTCCAAAAATCCAATCCATTGGCCCATGTACACGGCCCAAATGGCAAGGCCAACAGCCCATGCCATGCGCGTGCATGCGCGGCCCACCAGCCCACCAGGCGCGCCCCTTGGGCCGGCCCACCAGCCCCACCACCTAGCTAGCATAGCTAGGTGCCAAGATAGTTCACCTAGGAGTGTCACTACCCCTTAGCTCCATGAGCTAGCTTATAGTGAGTTGAGCTGGCGTGAGCTAGTGTGAGCTAGGTTGAGCTGAATTTCTAGCTAGTTGAGCTAACTTGAGCTAGTGTGAGCTACATTGAGCTTCCATGAGCTACTTCCAAGCTACATGAGCTTCTTATAAAGCATGTACAATGAGTCTTGAGCTTGTCGAAGCTCCTAGAGTTTACTCTAAGCTAGTATGAAGCTTGCAAACTTCTTTCTAGCATATTTAACTATGTGCCAAGCTAAACTTAAGCTTTGGTTCTTGCTCAAAGCATCTACCAAGCTTAGAGAAGCTTCCTAATTCACATTAAAACATGCACAAAGTTATAAGACTCAATGTATAAGCTCAAAACCATACCTTAGCCTCACAATTCATGCTCGAAGCCTCGGACACGTGCCATAGGCGCGCCGAGAGCTCCACCGCAGCCTCGCAACCGCGTCCCTAGCCTCACCGTGCCATCGCACCACCTAGGCGCGCCCTTGCAGACTTGAGATGAACCTCAAGTTCACTCATAGGCGCGCCCCACACAATGCCGAGCCTTGAACCTCAAAACCGAGGTCCAAGCCGAGCCCCGCGCTTGCACCACGCCGTTGCACCGAGCGACGCCTATGCCAAGGCGCGCCTTTGCCATGCAACGGTGCATACGAGGTTCCTCGTCTCGGTGGTGGTGTGAGATTAATCTATTGGATCTTATGATAACAATTGATCATGGAAAGTCATATATGTCAACACACCATGTCGACATTCCCAATATGACTCTAAACCTCAACATGCTCTACTAGGGATTTGATAACTTGACACAAATCACCAACATTCCTCCCCCATTTGAGCCATGTCATCAAGACTCGAATTTGAATAAACAAACTCTATGTATAAGTGTAAATGTCCATAGACTTGAATTTACACCTTGTGATCATCACATTCATGCACTAAAGAATCGTGGTGCTCCTAAGGTTTGAACCACATCAACTTGTCTAAGTACACGTAGTAACTCTCACACATGAGTCTCTTACGCTTATCTTATCCTTTTGACGCTTTTGTAAACAAGGCTCTTTCGTCCCATATCCTCTCACATATGTATTAGTTGAGTCATCCTTACTTACTCTAACTTGGAAGAAGCCTCATACTTCCACATATGCATAGTTGAGTTTCCTATCATGCTCCACATAAGCAACCAAAACTCATTAATGAAAACTCCGTTTTAAAACTAGGTTTCATGTGGCCTAGAGCATAAACCTTGATGGGTAAATAATAATATCTAAAATATTATGAATGCTCTCCAACTCCACAACTTGGCTTTCCACATTGAATTCAGCCCACACCTTTCGATGTAGGGGAATTGGGTATCCAAATCTAAGAGTTGTAAGGATTGTTACCCCCATCCCTCGATTGAAATTAACACAATCACTTATGTCGATCTTCTCGGAGAGAAACCAACAACCTCGTTGTGCTTAACAAAAATCAAACGAGTTGACACTAAGTTATGGCATGTGCCTCATTACAAGGTTCCCTCATACTTAGATGTCACTTTCCAACTTTAGAAGTTGGAGTATCGCAAATTGCCTCTTGGAAACTCCAAGAATGCCGGCCCATCACTCAAAAGGAATTTATGACCCAAACGCGCGATAAAAGGTCTTCCTAAATTGAGTGATCCAATTTGCTATCAAACTTTCCAACCTAGGAAGTTTCATACACATCCAATGCCTTTAGCATCAACCATATCTTTGACAAATGGCCTATGTCAAGATATCCACATCTTAATTTCCACTTGAGCGTCCCCAAGTCATGACACATCCAACTTATAACCATGTGTTCATAAATCCAAGATGTCTCTCAATCATGTGTATAATCATGGAATTCTTGTTTTCCATCTCAATGTATTTCTTACCAAGATGAAGATTTAGAACAATCTAATTCACCATCATCTCTATACATTGACATCTTCATATTTAACCAATGAAGAACAAGGTCTTATCATCTTAACCTTATAACTTGGTTTCTTCCAAGTATATCATGTCATTACAATATAGATTCATTAGACACTAATCAAACACAAGTGGCTAAACTTTCTATATCTCATCATGCAAAGCATATAGAATCTTTAAAAGACTTCCTAATGACATTATTTTCTCTTGGCCATTCAAACACAAAGTAGTCCACTTTATGTTCCTTTCATCCTAACTACCAATTTATTGAAAGTTTCCATAGGATCATCATCTTTCCATTTAGATGATCCAATTCTTCTTTCTTTAAATTTCCATTAAAGTAAACAAGAAGAATCATGCTCATATAACAATCATCTTTATCCACAAGTGCTTTCACACATGCTAAGACTTGTCTTTTATCCACCATGTCATTATTTCTATTAATCTTTTCAATGGTTTCTCAACCATAAGACTAATCAACCAAAGTTGTCAATTTCAAGCCTTTATGACTCTTGACACTTTCCTTGGATCCGAGGATTCAACTTATTCCTCTTAGTCTTTCCTAGACCATAACTTGTCTATTTGAAAGTCACAAAATTAGCCTTTCAAATTTCTCAAACAAGTTTTAACCATCCAAATCAATGACTATAAATCATGAGCAATATAAACAATCATATGGAACATGTGATAGACCAAGTTTTCCTACTTCAATCACAAAATAAATTAAACCCTAAAATAGAAAAGCCAAATATGACTTCAAACATGGTTTCATTGATTTAAACAAATCAAACAATTGCCTTGTGGTAGGCGCGCCCCATGTGCCAATCGTGGGCACAACGACGCCATGCGTCGAGCGCTTCGTCGAAGCCAAGGCTCGGTTCCAACCAGCCTCGGCGCGCCTTGCACACCCGATTGTACCATGGTGACGGCGTCACCTAGCCGCGGCGCGCCCTTGCGCACGCTGGCCGTGTCGAGGTTCAAGCCTCGTACCGCGTCGCTGCGAGCCGAGAGCTTCGGACTTGACTTGCGACGCATCGAGTCCGTGCGATCCAGCCTCGCCTCGCATCCTTGGCCTTGCCATGTGCCGAGTGCTTCGACTCGGCGCGCCTTGGCGTGCTCGATCCCGAGATCGTGCCAAGGCTTAGGCCATTGCGTTGCGATTGATGCAACACCTCCCCCATGCGGCGATCCTCGTCTAGTGCCAAGCACCAAGGGGGTTCTAGGCAACAACCCCTCCTAGGGAGTGCCTCGGATGCTCCATGGGATCCTACCACGAGCGCTTAGCGCTTCGAGGATCGATGTCGAGTCTCGACACCACTCGGCGCGCCTGTGGCTTAGCCTAGGCGTGTCTAGGTTCAAACCCTAGCCACCTTATGCGCCGATCCCAATCCTTTTGCAAAGCAATTTCTTTAGACATTCCATGTCTTTCTTAAGGCAAACTAACATGCTAACATTCATATTGTCAACATCAAACCACATCTATAATTCAGACAAGTCATATTCATTTAGGATTCAACCATATGATAAAACAGTCTAGACATGAATTTTATTCATCATGTCTAAGTATCAAACTTCCATTTGACACTTTTCATGCCTTGTCAAACTTATTTGACTTAGCCATGAGAGATCACACTCTCATACAACCATTGCTCTCTTACAATTATACTACAAGTCTTAATCTAAACCAATCAAGACTTCCTTGTTTCCCTTTTTCCATAAGAAGCATGAATTTCATGAAATCACTTAGTGAATTTCCACATGCATCTTATCAAGAGACTCTTACCATCTCTTCTATGTGTTCTTTAGTGCATACATGGCCAACATGTGCATGCCCTCTCACGTGGGGGGCAATCTAGTAGACCCTTACATTAGTAGACCCGAAGGTAATCTAATTACTCTAGTAGACCCGAAGGTAGTCTAGAGTATGAGACGTCCCAATCAAGGAGTGGTCGCCTCAAGGGTAATCTAGTTTGGATCATTCTTAGTGAACGAAACCAACAATCAAACTTTCGAAGTTGATTCCAAGAATTAGACTTAAGTCCTTTTCTTGCACACATGTCGTTAAGATTAACATTTAATCAAACCATAGTTTACTTCAATCATAAACAATTACATGATCTTTTAACATGATCAATACACACACTAAATGCCCTTTATTCAAGGCATACAACCACACATAGTTTTAGCACACATCTAATGCTACATACATACACACACGTACATAAAGTAGGAAACAAACACAAGCACAAATCAGCCTTGGCCTCTCACGCCACAAAGAGAACAATAAACGGGCTTCTTTGGCCTTTGGTCACCATAGACCACTTGCCAATATTTTCCTCCTACCGATGCCCCACCATCTCCCAAGGCCACGCCCCTAGGGACGTTTCTTCTTGGTTTAGCACGCGAGTGCTTCACCCTTGACTTGCCATGGCGCTTGAATGACGAGTACATATGCCTAGCCTCATGATCTCGCCTTGGACCATGATTCTCCATCACCATGGAGGGTTGAGGCCTTAAAACCTCACCTTGTAGGGCATCATTGAAATCAGGTTCACACCTTACGTTAGCAAGGACCCAATCCCAATAAAGATTGCTCTTGTTGTACTCTTCTACCCATTCATCAAAGTCCATGAGTCCGCCTTGCACTTCGATGGGTCGAATGGGACTCGGAGGCTCTATCTTGACTTCCCTCAATTGCGAGGTAATCTCATGCACCGTCTTATCCCCTCGTTGAGTCTTATCCTCAAACTTAACAAAATAAACCAACAAAGAAAACAAGGACATGAACAAAACGAAAGCAAATAAATACAAATATACGTTGAAGATTGTTGGTTTTCGTGGTTGTTTAACCAAATAGGGTTTTCATGCAATCGTTTTAATACATTTGCTTTATCTTGTTGAAGGAAAGTCGACCCTTGTAGATCCATGAGGATAATCAAGGCATGACGAGTAGATCCAATGAAGGATAGTCTCGTGGGTGTAGGCCACGAAGGCAATCACCATCGACTCCTTATACATGTTAAGTAATTCGACTTGGATATAAGACTACGAGTCACGGGATGAGATCCCGCTTTCCTTCAATGTATATTGCCCCTATTCCATGCCAAGGGTTGTGCAATACCGTTGTGGGATAAAACGTAATTAATAAACCAATGGAGTGTTGGCAAGACACAACCATTGAAGACAAGCGTACCTTGTTCGAGTCCATCGATTCCTCTTCGCTCTTGACTTGAACGAAGTCGTCTTCCATGGACGTTTGGGGTTCGTCCTTCACTTGAACGTTCTGCCCTGCACATCCATCTTGAGGTTTCTTCCTTGAAGAAGAACTTCGATCCATGCCACCACACACGCACTTGAGTACACTCTTGTGTTTTCACTCAAATCCGACAAGAAACCCTAGATTCTTGTTCGATTCTCTCTTCCGATTTCTTTGGGACCAAGTCTGGTTTTTTCTCACGTGTTTCATATCCAAAATGCAGACATTTTGCCCCTTAAATAGGCGTGAGAACTTGCCCCATAACCGACCAAAGAGGCGGTTACAATCGGTTGTGAAAACGTGTGGCCGAGAGTGAAAATAGGGAGGCGGTTGTAACTCCCTTCCTCTCTCCTTGTCATCATAGAGGAGGCCTCTAGATACTTCCCCCCATGGACTCCAAATGCTTCTCCATTTCAGCCAATAAAAGGCCCAACAAGAAGTCCAAAAATCCAATCCATTGGCCCATGTACACGGCCCAAATGGCAAGGCCAACAGCCCATGCCATGCGCGTGCATGCGCGGCCCACCAGCCCACCAGGCGCGCCCCTTGGGCCGGCCCACCAGCCCCACCACCTAGATAGCATAGCTAGGTGCCAAGCTAGGTCACCTAGGAGTGTCACTACCCCTTAGCTCCATGAGCTAGCTTATAGTGAGTTGAGTTGGCGTGAGCTAGTGTGAGCTAGGTTGAGCTGAATTTCTAGCTAGTTGAGCTAACTTGAGCTAGTGTGAGCTACATTGAGCTTCCATGAGCTACTTCCAAGCTACATGAGCTTCTTATAAAGCATGTACAATGAGTCTTGAGCTTGTCGAAGCTCCCAGAGTTTACTCTAAGCTAGTATGAAGCTTGCAAACTTCTTTCTAGCATATTTAACTATGTGCTAAGCTAAACTCAAGCTTTGGTTCTTGCTCAAAGCATCTACCAAGCTTAGAGAAGCTTCCTAATTCACATTAGATCATGCACAAAGTTATAAGACTCAATGTATAAGCTCAAAACCATACCTTAGCCTCACAATTCATGCTCGAAGCCTCGGACACGTGCCATAGGCGCGCCGAGAGCTCCACCGCAGCCTCGCAACCGCGTCCCTAGCCTCACCGTGCCATCGCACCACCTAGGCGCGCCCTTGCAGACTTGAGATGAACCTCAAGTTCACTCATAGGCGCGCCCCACACAATGCCGAGCCTTGAACCTCAAAACCGAGGTCCAAGCCGAGCCCCGCGCTTGCACCACGCCGTTGCACCGAGCGACGCCTATGCCAAGGCGCGCCTTTGCCATGCAACGGTGCATACGAGGTTCCTCATCTCGGTGGTGGTGTGCGATTAATCTATTGGATCTTATGATAACAATTGATCATGGAAAGTCATATATGTCAACACACCATGTCGACATTCCTAATATGACTCTAAACCTCAACATGCTCTACTAAGGATTTGATGACTTGACACAAATCACCAACACATAATGCTATTAGTATTTTATTATTATGATTGGGGATCAAATGAGAACAATTCTTATCCTAAGAAATGAGAACATTTCTCATTCGTTGATTTTGTGAGATTAAGGGTTCAGATGGGCTACTCTCAACACTCACACTCCTATTTTTTAAACCTGAAAGGGTATTTTTGTCACACTCCTCTATTTTTTATAATTTCCAGCCCCTAAACCTTTGTAGCTTATCTCTGCGAGACTCTCGTACGTGATTTCAGCCAACAACATGCGATTTCTCTTTCTTTCGATCTCCCCTAAACCACGACGTATGACTCTCAATCTCTCTTTCGATTTTGATCTCCCCTTCGATCGATACTAACTCTTACTCCAAATTGAAGAAACAATGAATTTAGGTAAGTGATTTATGAAGAGTGCTTAAGAAGAGTTTAGCTTGGTGGATGCTTTATTGCTCTCAAATAATCCCTAAATTTGTTGATTTTTAGTGTTCTTTATTGCTTGAGATCATGGAAAATGTGTTGTACTCTTGGTTTTGGGATTGGAAACAAAATTTTATAGGAACTAGAATTTAAATTTGTATACTTATTTGATTGCCCACAAAGTGTTTGATAAAATGTCTCAATGAGCATGTTTTGCTAAAATATCTTGCAATATCGCTTATACTATTTTAATTAGTGGATATGAAGATAATGTTGACAAATTGCAACACATTTTCATGTATTAATGATGTTTTAGTGTTCAAATTCCCTCTTTGTGGATAAAATGAATGTTTGCATATAATGCTTAGTATGCTTTGTTGGATATGATGCTTTTGTGTATATGTCTATGCCTAGTTATCCACATTGACTAGTAGGATATTGTATTGAATAAGCAATTAATATCCTTGTGACCTTTGTTAGATCGCTTCACTTACAATTCGTATTGTTATTTTATATGAACCACATTGTTATTTTCAGTGAACCTTCCTGTTTAATATTATGAACCACAATGACAATATTTGTGAACCAACTGAAAAACGGTATTTTGCACATTTATTAGATCTCTTCTTTCTCTCCCTTTTTATTGTAGGTTGTTCATCAAGCTCTTGTCAACCTATTTCGGATAATGATGCTAGTATTGATGGGGTTCAATTGAAGGATCTTGATAATGATGCTAGTATTGATGGAGTTCCATTGGATGAAATTGAAGAATCTAGTGATGCATACATTCTTCACTTATCACAAGATTATTCTTATTTCATTTACAAGATTAAACATTGAAGTTACAATTTTCTATTTATTTTTTTAGTAGTTTCTATGTGTTTTGGGGATTAAGTTGTCTATTTTTTATGTTACTTTGTGTTTGAACAAATCACTTTGATACAATGTAGTTGCTTTTAAGGTTGTTTTAGGCTTCACGTTGAACCCAATGAGCAGAATGCCCTTTTTACAAATTTATGAAACTTCATGTTGAACAATACGAACCTATATGTTGAACACTATGCACCTTCATGTTGAACACTATGAACCGTGTAATTAATTATGTGAACGGTGTAAGTAATCAATGATCAATCTTTTACATTGTTTTCTCATAATGGACCTTTTCCATTGCTTGGCACTTATAGTGATTTCCACTACTTCTAGTTAACTATTGTAATAAGAATGTAATTTAAGCTTGTTTTAGGCTTCACATCGAACCCAATGAGCTAAATGCCCTTTTTACAAATTCATGAACCTTCATGTGGAACAATATGAACCTTTATGTTGAACACTATATGAACCTTCATGCTGAACATTATGAATCGTGTAATTAATTCTATGAACGGTGTAAGTAATCAAGGATCAGTCTTTTACATTGCTTTCTCAAAATGGACCCTTTCCATTGCATAGCACTTGTAGTGATTTCCACTTCTTTTAGTTAACTATTGTAATAACAATGTAATTTAAAACCATAGGTAGTATTCAATCAACCTACAAGTATAAAATGAAATAACAAGTACACTTACAAACACATGAACCAAACTTTAATGTACTTTGAAACAAAAGAACAAATGTAATGAACCTAAATTACAACTAGTATGTATGACTTAAAAGACATGAACTATAAGATGAACTATTTTGAGCCAAACTTTAATGTAGTATGAACCAAAAAAACAAATGTCATGAACCAAAATTACAACTAGTATGATTTAAAAGACATGAATTGTAAGATGAACTATTATGAACCGAAGCTTACAAAATCATGAACTGAAAGAAGAGTTATAATGAACCAAAATATATAAAGTGTTTATAGAATTAGCCTATGTGAGATTTGAACTCACATCTATATGCACATGCACATTGCTCTACCATTTGAGCTAATAGGCTCTTAAAGTGATAAATGATTTTACACAAACACCACATCATATGCAAGTAATGTGATTTTTCTCCAAAGTACATCATACCAACATGCTTCAATGGAGATTGAAATGTGTATCTTTTATTTAGTAAAGAGTCCACTTGTAAAATCAAAGGAAGAAATAAATTCAGTACTCACCAACGTATCTAAAGATGAAAGTCATAACATTTGTTGAAAATTCACTAAATCAGCATACAACACAAAAATCAAACATATAAGCAAATTTCACAAGTGGTGTTCCCCTTCTCATCACACCATCTTTGTATGCAAATTTCGCCTCAAACGAGAAGGCGAATCAAACGGGAAGTATTGATTTTCATATAGGCTGAGGAAAGGGTAGATATTGACAGCGAAAGGAGCTTTGTTCTCCTGTATGAATTGGATCACGCCAGCGATTGAGAGTTCTCAGCCAGGCACCGGCGGCATAAAACAAGTGAAAATGTGGATCTTTTTCAATTGAGAAGTAAGAACCACGGTTGACATAAGGACATATAGGAACAAAATTCAATTGAGAAGGACAAGTTCAAACCGATCAATTTTGGGGACGAATTTGTAGACTTTGAAGAGGCAAAGAAGATATGACGGCGGTGAGAAATTCAGATTTGTTTTCTCAAGTTCGTTCGTCGTTTCGTCCTGATTCTTAGATGAATAAACTTTCCTAAAACAAACAAACAAATCGGTTGAATGAACTCGACGAGGGGGAGAAGATATGAGTTCAAACTTCAAACCAATCAAATTTGAAGATTTTGTAGAACAAAATTCAATTGAGACTGACGAGTTCAAACCGATCAAATTTGGAGATGAATTTGTAGACTTTGACGAGGTGGAGAAGATGCGCCGGCCGTCGCTCCATCGTGATTCTCTCTTTGTTGCTTCCTAGGGTTGTTTGAAAGGGAGAAGGAGAAGAAAGGGTATTTTTGGAACATTTTGATTTTTTTTTCTGACTTACATTCCGTGCTATTTATTAATGAATCAACCTCTTTTGTAATCCAATCTCAACCGTACATACTTTTGATCCAACGCTCTAAATTTGTTCTTAGTTTTCACCCTAAGAATTTAAAACATCAGAACGGGACTCTTATTATTATAAAATCTACATATTAAAAATTTGTAAGGCTTAGAGCATCTCCCACCCAAGGCCATATTGCCAAATATAGCCTACACCGTCCCCCCACCCTAGGTTATATACCCAACTCTCAAGAAAAAAAAATGGCCTACGTATTTTTAAGGCCAAATTTGGCCTTCTTGTTTGCTAGGCTAAATGAGTGGGTCCCACCATTTCATGGTGGGCCCTCTCATATTTTTTTATTTTTTTGGTTTTGATTTAAGGTGTATAAATTAATTAAAATATTATAAAAGCATATTAATTAAATGTTTTTAATTATAAAAATTGTATTATTGTAATGGTCTCGTTACAACGTTTCATACGAGCCTAATATTTAATATATAAATACGGAATATTATTGTGTACGTAAATAAACTAATTTATTAATAATCTCGTTAAAACCATACTTAAAAATAAAGAAGATGATGGCATTTGAGATGGATCCATTGTAGTAGTGAAATGAAAGGGAAAGAGAGGTGAAAATAGAGATTGTATGAAAGTGAAGTGATGAAAATGAAGGAGATGATATGCATGTATTTATAGACTTTTATTGAAATATAGCCGTTATTCACATTTATTATAATAATTTTTTTTAAAATATAGCCATTATTCACAATTATTATAATAACTAGAATGCTAATCCCGTCCGTTGGACGGGACAAATGTTATATTTTATATTTGTTATTATTTTAAAAGTCTAGGTTTTTTGGAAATTATAATATATGATTAAGTGGACTAATTTAGAATTCATTGAGTTGCATTATGAAATATCATAACTAATCATATAAATAAAACAAAATAGAATGTTGCAAATTATGCATAAATAAACTATTTGATATTTAATCGGTTCACACTACATTGCAATCTAATATATCATAATTTTTTTCATCTAAACTTGGTTAGTAGTTCAAGTATTATTTTAATTTTATTTGATCAATCTACTACCAATTTTGTAGGTTTATATTTATAATTTTTTTTCAAATTCAAATTAATGCAATTCTCGTATATATGAAATTATGAATAGCCAATAATGATATTGTGTCTTTTTTTAAGAAAAATGATATTATGTCTTCATATGATTTTAAATCATACATAGTATTTATATTTATTATTCTAAAAGAAGAATCTCAAGTTATAAATAGTCAATGTGTATAATGTCTGTCAAATATATTTAAAATACTTATTGACTTATTGTATTTTAACTTTGATAAAAATTAATACATAAATATGGTACATTTATTTGACTTAAGAGGGAGAACTTTTATAGTTGTAAAGATATTATTTTGAAATATAACCGTTATTCAGAATTATTATAATAATACAATTTTGAAATATAGCCGTTATTCACTATTATAATAATAATATTTTTTGAAATATAGCCGTTATTCACAATTATTATAATAATAATTTTTTAAATAAAATATAATAATAACTATTCAAACTAGTCGTTATTTTGGAATATGTTAATAGCGAAAAATACATAGCGGAAAATTAAAACTAGCCATTAGAATTAAATATTTATAATATTAGCCTAGAAAATTTGGCCTATGGTGGGAGTGGAATTTTTTAGGTTTAGAGTAAAAGGGCATTAAATGGGTATATTCTTCCATTTGGTAGGCTAAAAAAATTTACCTAGGGTGGGAGATGCTCTTACTCTGCAATGGAAACTCCATCTATGCCGCCGCCGAGGAGCACAGCCTAAACCTTCGTTTCTCTGCCTCTTTCCACCACCGAGGAGCTCCGTCCGCCAAAACCTCCACATCTTTTGTTCTCGCCATTGCATGAACCACCCGATTCACCTTCTTCAATTAAAATCACTAGTCATTTCTCCGTCTTTCTCCGCCCCCTCAAACCTCGGTGAGGCCGATGTCTACAAAGAGTAGAAAACCTCGAAATTCTAGCTTTCTACCACGGCAGAGGATCTCCGGCGAACACGAGCAGCGGATCTCCGGCGAAATGCTCTCTCACGAAATCCAGATCTCGCTTTCCAATTAAATAGATCTCATGAAAAGAATAATTAACAAGAACACATGTGCAAACTTGTGCTTTGATTCAATTTGGGCTTATAATCATTCAAACTTCAATTTAGCCTAAATTGAAGCTTACACTATCGGCCGACTATGACATGTGAAGTTTGAATTACCCACTAATCTCATAATTTAATTGATTTGAATACATAAATTAAAGTGGAGACAAGCAACAACAAGAATCTCTATTCGAATTTCTTTCCATCCAAACCCCTTCACCAAACCCCTCCACATCGGTTGACAATGGATGGATGGGCCTAGTCATCTCCTTCTTTTTAACTTTTCTTTTTTCTTTTTATAATAAATTTTAACGAAGTTATCTTTTTAAGCAATTTAGGCTACAAAAGTTTTTTAGATAAAGTACAAGGCTACCAACGGAAATTAAAAAAAAATTAGGTCACTAAAAGGAATGACTTAAAATACAGGGGTACCAAAAGGATTTCCCTAAATTTAAAAAATGCCTAAATAGCTAAATACTAACTTAATTTTAATTAGCCAAAACTAATCTAAAGCGAGGGCCACTTGCCACAGTCTAATTGGGCAAACCCATATCCCCTCTAACAGTGAAACTCAATTGTTGACTTTTGAAACTTGAAACTCCACCACACGATTTCACGCATTTTCTCTTTTTTTTTAATTGAAATTCTGGTCTACGGGTTTCACTGATATTGATGCCCTTAGTAGGCGTTGATTGGCTGTAGATCTACAAAAGCGAATGAAATAAGGGGGGTGTTGTCCCTCGTTTCACCTATATGTTGCTTGAGTCATTACTTTTGTATCTTAGGCATTCGTACCTGAATATTGATATCAATCAAGGAAAAAAAGGCATTTAAAGAGGCGGGGTCCTAAGCAAAGAATTTTAACTTTAATTAGACAATGAATCCCGTTCGCTGGATGGGTCAAATTTATACTTAAGGCTTTTTAGATTTGAAAAGAAAATTTATAAGAGGTTGAAATTGAATAGAAATAAATCTTTTTGCCTTATAAGATAATATTTTATTTCACTTCTTATAGAATAGGTGATCTTGAGTTGTCTAGTATTACATGTTATATAATGATAAATAGTATGAAAATATTTGCAGAAATGGACATAGGTGATAAAAAAGGTTACTAAAAAGCCAAAGGATTACCAACTAATTTGAAGGAGACGACATGCTATATCTAGTGCTCTTTGTGGTTGGTGTGGAAGTGGGACTTGAAGTTGGTGCATGTCTAATTAAGTACCAGAGTTGTAATTTTACCTTAATTTGAGGAATTGCAATGTGTAATCTAGGATTATGCCTTAAATACCGGAGTATCCGGAGTTGCAATTTTTCCTTAAATATGCACCTGAATTTGAGAAGTTGCATGGCTATTTACTTAATGTTTTTAATACATCAATACAAAAGGTTGTCAATATTATACATTCAATATAGGAGTACAAAGGTTTTCAATATTCTATTGGCGGTCTTGTGCATTTGGAGCAATGATTAGGGTTGTTCATTGGTTCGGGTAATTCGGTTTTTTACCTGAAAACCGAACCGAACCGAACCAAACCGATCTAAGGTACTTCGGTTCGGTCCTTGGTTCAAGATTTTTCTAATTCGGTTTTCGGTTCGGTTCGATTCGGTTTTGGTTCGGTTCGGGTAAACCGATTTATTTAAATATAAAAAAATATCCCTTACACAGGCTTACCTATGTGAGAACTGGCAACTAGGAAACCCTAACTCCCCATTCTAACTCCCCATTCTATCGGTTTTGATTTTTGAAAATCGCCGCTCTCCAACTCCCCAGTTCCCATTCACGCGAATCACGCCTCGAGTCCTTGACTGGAGACTGCCTCGCCCTCGATTGGAGACTGCTCGAGCCCTCTCGTGGCTCTCGCCCTCGGCCAGTCGGCCCTCTCCGCCTTCGACTCCTCTAACTTGAGCCCTCGAGTCCTCTGGCTCGTCCTCCACAGCAGCAGCACAGCAGCAGGCAGCAGCAGTCGCGACCGTAGCAACACAGCAGCAGGCACAACAGCAGGCTCGAGCCTTTCAAGTCCTCTGGTTTGTACTTCGTTCTCTAGTCTCTACTTCTCTGAAATTCGTTCTCGTTTTGGCTATTGGAAGATGCTTCAGCCTTCAAGCGTTGCATTGATATGATGTTTTGACGTTTTGTAAATGTGCAAGGCCTAATGTAAATTCGAACTCGGAACTCATGTCAATATGATTTCGTTTTGGACATTTGAATATTTGATATAACTTGTCTAGGTTATGAGTGTTTGTCTTGATCTCCAAATCGTGTTTAATTGGGAATATATTGGACGATGGTGTGTATTAGGAAGGTTTGAAACCTAATGTATGTACCATGAGAATATGAGATATTTGTGGAAACAGATCCACATTTTTCAAACGTCTGTTGATTAGCATTTTACTAATTAGTTTATAGCATTTGTTGTTTAGCATTTTACTAATCAGTACTTGACATCAAAAATGGTGAAATCAGTAGGTACTTATATCATGTACTGTTGAACATTGCTTCTTCATCAGTTTATAGCATTTGTTGATTAGCATTTGACTAATCTGATGTAGGTACTTATTGGTAATTTTTTTATATTCTTTGTATAGAAAGATTACAGGCTTACAATGGAGGACAGAGACTGCAAAGTTTATATAATTAGTCATAACGGATAGACATTCATCAAATGTGAGTAGTTTTTTTTTACTTGTGTCTTATGGAATATGAAATCAGAATTTCATTTTTATTTATTATAAACTACTACTAATCTCGTTGTATTTTTATTTGATATAGATGTCGAGCTCCCTTTCCAAAAGAAAACGTGGACCAAGCAAGAGCCTAACAGTAGCAGCCCCAGCTCGTTCTACTAGGCCCTCAAGAAGCACTCAACAAGAGTCTCAAGACCTACTACTTTCTCATGCATCAGAGAATTCTCATGAAATTGAGGATGATGAAGACTCAAAGGAGGAACAAGAACAGATTAATCCAGATTCAGACGAGCAGAGGCCGGGGGTTGAAAATGAAGAAGCACCTAAACCTCCAAAACCCAAGAGGAAGGCCATGAAGAAAAGGAGTGAGCATTGGGAACACTACAAAGAATTTACAGAGAATGGGATCAACAAGGCTGAATGTAATTACTGCAAGATTGTCTACGTAGCTGATACATACAAAAATGGTGTCACTAATTTGGGAAAGCATCGAAGGGTTTTTCAGTTGAATCCTGAAAATCAAAACAAAGCCAAAGGTACCCAATCTAAACTTGTTTTAGAGAAAAATGATGCATCTGGAAATTGCAAGATGAAAAATTGGGTTTTAGATTTAGAAGAGGTGAGATCAAGAGTGTGCAAATTTATAGTTGGATTAGAGATGCCATTTAATCTTGTGGAGCACCCTCTTTTTAGAGACATATTTGATGTTGCATGCCCTACTTTTAAAGTGCCTTCCCGTTCTACCATCACACGTGATGCTTATGCTATGTATGTTGAACAACGGGATAAGTTAAAAGGGTTTTTAGACAAGAATTGTCAAAGGATTTGTTTGACCACTAATACATGGACTTCCATTCAAAGAGTCAATTATATGACTTTGACTGATCACTTTGTTGATAACAACTGGACTCTTCAAAAAAGAATGCTGAATTTTTGTGTAATTAGTGGTCATAAGGGGGATGATATTGCTAGAGATGTTGAGGATTGTCTATCATCTTGGAATTTATTGGATAAGGTCTTTAGTTTGACTGTAGACAATGTGAGTGCCAATGATTTTGCTTGTCTTAAATTGAAAGATAAGTTGTTGAAAAATGCTCCTTGCATTGATGATGGGAATAATTTGCATATGAGATGTGTTGCTCACATTGCTAATCGTATTGTCAAGGACGGTTTAAAGGAATATCTTCCATGTGTAGACAAAGTTAGACTTCTTGTCAAGTATGTTAGAAGCTCTCCAGCTAGATTAAAGATGTTCAAAGAAAAAGCTAAAGGGCTGAAAATTGAGTGCAAGTCTTCATTAGTGTCTGATGTTCCTACTAGATGGAATTCAACGTACTTGATGTTGGATGTTGCTTTGAAATTTAAAGACGTGTTTCCTCGATTAGATGGTTTTCCAATAAATGATGATGGTAACTACTTAGGAAATATATCAGCTGAGGAGTGGGCTAATATTGAGGTCATTGTGAAGTTTTTAAAACAGTTTTATGACTTCACCAACATGGTATCAGGCTCTTCTTATGTGACAGTGAGTAATGTATTTTTATACATTGGAAAAATTGTGCATTTGCTGGGATTTTTGTGGCCCAAGCACTTATTTGTTGGGGAGAAACTAAGCCAAAACTACATATACCTTGTTTATAGAACTCAGAATTTCAGAATTAATGATTTAGATTTAAATAAAAACGAGCGGTATATGAAAACGATAACTTGGAAAAATAAATAAATCTTATTTTTTCACAAAAATATTAAATCATTCTTAGTGAGATCAAAGGTTATATACATAATATAGGAATATTTACCCATTTTAATTTTATACGTTACGTATTTCTTTTTGGGTTCACTAAAATTTCCGTTAAGTCGAATAGAATGTCTGAATCACCCCTCCTTTCAACTAGTACATAGATTTTTACTTATTCATTCGTTATAAAATAAAGAGCAAAATATGAAATACCTAAAAATGAAGTTTCAAATTACATATGTAACTTTTTGATTGAATTCAATATCAACAATACCAACAAGTATTAAAATAGACTCTTGTTTCGAATCCATATCCAGAATACGGAGAATTTCGAATTTAGCTGCCTCATTTAAGGGATAGAGAATATAAAATTGCTTTCACATTTTGATTCTGAATGCATCGTTGAAAAGTCTATTAAATAATATTAACATAATTATTAGTATATTTTTATTATAGTTAATTGTTGTAATTGAAATAAAAAAACCAATCTATTAGCCTATCTTGCCTATATTAGATCACAATTAGATTCGGTCCATATCCGGTGTGGGCGTTAGAGCATTGAGAGGACCTTTCCCTAGTACGAGAGGATCGGGAAGGACGCACCTCTGGTGTACCAGTTATCGTGCCCACGGTAAACGCTGGGTAGCCAAGTGCGGAGCGGATAACTGCTGAAAGCATCTAAGTAGTAAGCCCACCTGAGGAGAAGTTTGGTTTCAAACCCCGGTCCGAACAGGAAGAGTACGCCATGCTAATGTGCCTTGGATGATCCACATCTCAAGGTCAGGCGCGGATGGGCACATTGAACTATCCATGTGGTTGAGAGCCCTCACAGCCCAGGCACAACGACTCAATTATCAGGGGCGCGCTCTACCGTTGAGCTAATAGCCCGTCGTGCGGGCCCCTAGTGGGAGGCCCGCTATGCCAAAAGCGAGAGAAACCCCATCCCTCTCTTTCTTTTTTACGTATGATTGTCCATCTTTTTGATATATATAAGTATAGGGCATCCTCCGGAAAATGAAAATCGAAGCAATTGGATGTCCGACTCATGCCTATATGACATGACCGATCAATAGCAATACTCCAACACTCCACCTTTGTCATATATTCCATACATCACACTAGATAGATATCATATTCATGGAATACGAATCACTTTCAAGATGCCTTGGTGGTGAAATGGTAGACACGCGAGACTCAAAATCTCGTGCTAAATAGCGTGGAGGTTCGAGTCCTCTTCAAGGCATAGAGAATGCTCATTGAATGAGCAATTCAATAAGAGATCTTGGAATTGGAATAAGTTCGGCAGTGGATCACGAAATCTTAGTGATCTTCTCTATCTAATAAGGGGGGAGTCCGCTTTGAAATTGTCTGCCCTGAACCCCCCCGAGTATATGCTTCAACAGGAATCACACAAGGGTAGATTGATACAATAGAAACCTCTGGTAAAATGCCCGCTCGTAACGTAACTCAGCAGATAAATTACATAGTCCGTTTTAGGGATTGGCGACTTACCCATTCAGTGACTTTGGCACTGGACGTTCTCCCCCAAAATGGGTACTATCTGGTCGGGTGAATTCAAGAATAGACGATTGTTGGCATTCCAGCCCCCCTTCTCCTTTCGGGGCCTATCCGAAAGAGAATCCAGTACTTTTTGGTCGTGAATAAATTGGACCAATTTCTCTTCCAATGTAGCTATTTTCCCTTCCAATTTCTGATACAATTCTTCAAAATTATGAACATTAAGTTCCTTACCCTTAAAAAGAAGGATACTATGAACTTTATTGAGTTTATTTATCAAATTTGTCTCTATCGAATTTTTGACTGCAGTTTCATTTAGGATTGAAGGTAAAAATTTTTTTTTGAATTATTACACGATAGGATCCGTTTAAGAGAGGATCATATATTTTAGGAAAGTATTCTTCTGTAGTTTTATTATTGCATAATCGAGTCTTTTTTTCGAGTACATCCAGATAAGGAGATCCTCTGTCTAGGGCTTCAATTCTATCTCTAAACTCGTTCCTTAGGCTCCTCCATTTTTTTTCATTGGTATAAATCCAACAATAATAATTGTGCAGTTCATCATAGAAGAATTTATCCAGTTCATCACAGACGGATTTTTTTGTTGTAAAAAAATAAAAATACATTTTTTGTCGTAGCATTTCAAAAAAAGCTGATAAACTGGATGGATATGTAAATGAAATTCTTTGTTTTCCATCACTTTGACATGTATAAAAAAAATATTGTGACATTTCGTTTCTTACAGCATGTTCGAATCGATAATTTTTTATATATCGCAATGGGCGATTCCATCGTTTATAGTCGAAAAGAAGACCCACAGAGGGTTTTTCAAACCAGAAGAGGTCTTTATCTTCTTCTGTTAAGTGAAAGTGGAATTCATCATTTGTTTTGTCCTTTCCATTCACTCGGATCCTTTCCGTTTCATCGATTTTATCCGGATCCTCCCTTCTTCGGTGAATCCCTCTTGTTCCTGTTTAGTCCCCTTCGTTTCGAAAGTTGTTTCTATTTCTACATCTCTTTCTTTCTCACTTTCCCCCCTCTCTGTCGTTTTTGAGGTTTCTTGCAGTTTCCTACTAAAAATGGGTGACGGCATTCTGCCTAAAGAGTAGACACAGCTAATAAATAAGAGAATACTAAAGATTCGATCCATAGAACCTATCAAGTCTAACACAAAGTACTTCAATTCTGACACAAGGTCCTTCAATTCGGACACAGAGTACTTGTACTTCTTATACCCCTTAGATCGAATAATTCCATTAAGGTACGTATTAGATCGAATAATCGATCGAATAGACAAATTTTGCCGTATCCAGACTAATACCAAGCCAACACATTTCATGAATAAAAAGTGACCAATTAACCAACCAACAAAACTACTTGTTACAAATAACATCTTGTTGTTGCATCGAAACATATAAATGTTAACTAATCTGGCTAACGTTGAACTTGGTAAAACGAAATGGTTTAATAATTGAAAAACGAGATTATTCAGGAATACACATTGAATGCTGAGATTACGCATTGAATTTCTGGTAGTAGATCCATAATCAAAATGATTGCTGCAGAAGAAATTAAACAAAAGATAGGGCAGAGCTAGAAAAGTTATTGTATGAGGTCTACCCAATGCTAGATGCAGAGGCGTATAATAGATCGATATGAACATCATGAGTTGTCCCATAATAAAACCGGTTGTTGCTGCTACCGTCTTCTCGGTTCCGTCTTCTCCTTCTTCCATAACCAGAGTTCGGAGAAGGACGAGATAGGAGGTCCCTATGGAGAATGTGGTCAGAAATCCATAATAGAGTCCGACCACAACGACCGAATTGACTATCTTCATGCATAAGTTACCTAGTAGAAAAAAAATCATGACAAACCCCCTTTGTGATTTTGCAATTTTTGAATTATGATTATTATATAATAAGTTTTTACCTTCTTATTATGAGATAATCATTGACCTTATAAAATTATAAAATTCTATTCTTTTTATTATTCTATTTCTATTATTCTATTAATATTATATATATTATATTCAATATGATATATGATAAGTTTTTACCCATTCCTTGAGAGCAGTTAACTTGATATTTTAGGCCAGAAAGTGGTGGTATAGCTAGGGCTTTAGGTCAAGGAAGGGCGAAAGCAGGCCAAGGATGAGTTCGATCCATTAGGTTCTTCGTTTTGTTCGGAAAAGAAAGGAGAGACAAGAAAACATCTTTGATTACGATTAAAAGAAACAATCTCAAATAGACCAAGATCCAATTTCGGGTCATTTCGTGGTGAACATCTGGGCTTATTCCTTAAACAGAGGTAATGTTGACTCTTCTCCTTCCTGGTACTTTTGAATAAGGCAAGGCCTTTACTTATTCCCTATCACAACCACTTTCAGTAGAGGAATGAATTCGTCTCAAATCAAAAGAATCTGACTCCGCACCTTCGCTCGTCCCTTTAATTAGGAATCTCACATCTCGATCTCTCTTTCCGCTACTAAGGAAGATTGAAGCCTCTTCTTCCGGAAAACATCTGCAGACCCTGAGACCAGCCAACCGAGTCAGAAGCCTCCTTTCCTTTCTTCGACTCATTTTCTACTCCGGTCTCTCTAAGCCCTGAAACCGTAACTATACTATGGCTATGTTCTCAGATTAGTCTTTTCCTTTTCTTCTGTTAAAAGATTTATCCTCTTAAATGAAAACCTTTCCCCGGGATCAACTACTTTTTATACGATAGGCACGACTAATCCAAATGAAATTGATTCAACAAGCGCCATCACAGCTTCTCCCTCAGGTGACTTCGCCCCCTTTACAGACGTTAACAATCGCAGCTTCTTCAACTGGAGCTATTCTTGTTACAACTTAAGGAAATTCTACTTAGGCCTTTGTTGCCCCGGAAAGACCCCTCTCTTCCTTTAATACGTAAATTGCCCACTCAAGCTTGAAAAGAGCGGATTCGTTCAAGCAAGCTAATGACATTCCCCTTTCTAGGGTAGGGGTACGGTACGATGTCATTACTCTCTTTTGCTCCCTCACTCCTTGAAGCAGAGCGAACAGCTGATCTTTCCTGGTCAAGCGTCTGATTCGGTTGGTTGCACCCAGCTGTCTTCGGCTCCTTTTTTTTCATTTTCGCAAAAAAGAATAAATATATATATATAAATAAAATATTAATTTAATAATATTATTTGACTTTATTACTTTATAATAATAATTATGAGAATCAATCCTACTACGTCTAGCCCTGGAGTTTCCACATTTGAAAAAAAGAACCTGGGACGTGTCGCTCAAATCATTGGTCCGGTGCTAGATGTAACTTTTCCACCAGGCAAGATGCCTAATATTTACAACGCTCTGGTCGTTAAGGGTCGAGATACTGCTGGTCAACCCATTAATGTAACCTGTGAGGTACAACAATTATTAGGAAATAATCGCGTTAGGGCTATAGCTATGAGTGCTACAGACGGCCTAACGCGCGAAATGGAAGTGGTTGATACAGGGGCTCCTTTAAGCGTTCCGTTGGGCGGAGCAACTCTTGGACGATATTTTAATGTACTTAGGGAGCCCGTTGATAATTTTGGTCCTGTAGATACTCGAACAACATCTCCTATTCATAGATACGCACCCGCCTTTATAAAGTTAGACAAAAAATTATCTATTTTTTAAACAGGAATAAAAGTGATAGACCTTTTAGCCCCCTATTGCCGTGGAGGGAAAATAGGACTGTTTGGGGGGGGGGGGCTGGAGTGGGTAAAACCGTACTCATTATGGAATTAATCAACAATATTGCAAAAGCTCATGGAGGTGTATCTGTATTTGGCGGCGTAGGTGAACGTACTCGTGAAGGAAATGATCTTTACATGGAAATGAAAGAATCCGGAGTTATTAATGAACAAAATATTCCAGAATCCAAAGTGGCTCTAGTCTACGGGCAGATGAATGAACCGCCCGTAGCTCGTATGAGAGTTGGTTTGACTGCCCTAACTATGGCGGAATATTTCCGAGATGTTAATAAACAAGACGTACTTCTATTTATTGACAATATCTTCCGTTTTGTCCAAGCAGGATCTGAACTATCTGCCTTATTGGGCAGAATGCCTTCAGTTGTGGGTTATCAACCTACTCTTAGTACCGAAATGGGCTCTTTACAAGAAAGAATTACTTCTACCAAGCAAGGGTCCATAACTTCGATCCAAGCAGTTTATGTACCTGCAGACGATTTAACGGACCCCGCTCCTGCCACGACATTTGCGCATTTAGATGCAACTACTGTACTATTAAGAGCGTTAGCCGCCAAAGGTATCTATCCAGCAGTAGATCCTTTAGATTCAACATCAACTATGCTCCAACCTCGAATCGTTGGCGAGGAACATTATAAAATTGCGCAACACAAAGAGTGAAGCAAACTTTACAACGTTACAAAGAACTTCAGGACATTATAGCTATCCTTGGGTTAGATGAATTATCCGAAGAAGATCGTTTAACCGTAGCAAGAGCACGAAAAATTGAGCGTTTCTTATCACAACCTTTTTTCGTTGCCGAAGTATTTACAGGTTCGCCAGGAAAATATGTTGGTCTAGCAGAAACAATTAGAGGGTTTCAATTGATCCTTTCCGGAGAAGCACTCTTCTAAACTAGATCTTAAAATGGATCCTGTCTCTAGTCTTTTTGGATTTGTCTAATCCGAAATGCTCAAGGATGGAGGCCCCTCCTAGTCCGATATTGGAAAAGTACGAAGATAGAGTTTCCTCCGCACCTAGGCCAGCTAGCCCTTCTACTCTGGCAGAAAAAGTAAATCACTGAGCCCTTAGCTCCCGACTTCGCTGATCCAAGACTTCAGCCACCTTTTGAAAGATGTCCCCTTCCCTTTTCGACTAGGGAAAGCTCAGAAGCCTAAGAATCACGGGCATTGATTCGTTCCTTTGGTTTACGACCTTTCTCTTCTTTTATTTAAATAGGCTAAAATCATGCCCTTTAACGAGACGGGATCCTACTCGGTCAAAAACGGAATCCTAGGACCCCAACCCGTAAACCACTCTTCTATCTCTCCCAGGAGCAGAAAATGAAGAAGTGGCAAAAAGATTAGGAGCTATTCTAAAAGACGCATCTCTAACTAGGCCAGGTGTCCTCCCCTAAGACTTGATAGCCCTATCTTCCAAATCAGGCAAAAAGCCTCCCACAGAAGCTGGCCAATCATAAGTCGACTGTCGGTCTTCACTCGTCGTTCTTTGCTGGCACCTTAAAGTTTCATATTTGATTCTTTAAACAGAGCGATAGAGACTCCATTTCATTAAAAAAATCTAGGCCAAAGGCAGACCTACGTCAAGATAACCCTTCTTTGAAACACTTTGGTAGTGCTCCTGGATCTAAGTCCAAATAATGAATCTGAGCGCATGGAACCATCCACTTTCTGTCAAGAAAAAATATGGTGGACTAACTTATATTTATATCAGTTAATGTATATCAGTTAATGAAAGAGCCCAATGCAAAAAAAATGCATGTTGGGTCTTTGAAACAGTTCGAATCAGTTTGATAATAAAAAAAAAAGTTTGAACTGTTTTACCGAGAAGGTCTACGGTTCGAGTCCGTATAGTCCTATAATTTTCTAGATTAGATAAAAATTGTAATTTCTCCCGTAGTGTTGTTTGTTATTTAAAAAGGTCGGGTGGTCCATAGAAAAAAAGAGGAAAAAAATAAGAAAGTTTTTTAGAAATTCTAAAAAAAACTTCTTTCGGTCGAAAGTTCAAATCCGAAATTCATTTTATTATGAATATTTTTTAAGAAATTCTTTGATATTATTATTCGAATTTTCATTTTTTTCTTTAAAGAAAATAGGAAGTGAGGTGAAAGCAAAAACGTTTTAGTTGTATATGTATTTTGTGCATATGTTTTTTTTATATATTTATATATATATGTATAATAATAAAGTATAATAATAAATATAATATAAGATAAGAGCCTATTATTATTTTACTTATTTGTTATTTTAGTTGAAATATATATATAACTAAGTAAGTTAGGTGTAATGAAAAACGGGAATAAGATTTCAGCCAATGAATCTTGAAAGGAAAGGCTACATGTCTCACGGTAAACAAACGAAACTGGGTGATTCGGTCAAAATGAATTGTTGGTTTGACTAAACAGTTATGGATGACTTGACAATTCCAAGTCGAATCGCCAAATTCGTTATATTTTCCACATTCATAGGAGTGCGTCTATGTTTCTACTTTATGAATATGATATTTTCTGGGCATTTCTAATAATATCAAGCGTTATTCCGATTTTGGCATTTTACTTTCCGGAATTTTATCTCCGATTAGAAAAAACCGGAGAAACTTGCTAGTTATGAATCAGGTATAGAACCCATTGGTGATGCTTGGTTACAATTTCGAATCCGTTATTATATGTTTGCTTTAGTTTTTGTTGTTTTTGATGTTGAAACGGTTTTTCTTTATCCATGGGCAATGAGTTTCGATGTATTGGGTGTATCTGTTTTTATAGAAGCTTTCATTTTCGTGCTTATCCTAATTGTAGGTTTAGTTTATGCATGGCGAAAAGGAGAATTGGAATGGTCTTAGTTTCTGAATATTCTAACAATGAAAAGAAAAACAATAAGATTAAAAGAGTTATGAATTCCGTTGAGTTTCCCCTACTTGATCGAATAACCCCAAACTCGGTTATTTCAACTACATCAAATGATCTTTCAAATTGGTCAAGACTCTCTAGTTTATGGCCGCTTCTCTATGGTACCAGTTCTTGCTTCATCGAATTTGCTTCATTAATAGGCTCGCGATTCGACTTTGATCGTTATGGACTGGTACCAAGATCGAGCCCTAGACAAGCAGACCTCATTTTAGCAGCCGATACAGTAACAATGAAAATGGCCCCTTCTTTAGTGAGATTATATGAGCAAATGCCTGAACCAAAATATGTTATTGCTATGGGGGCCTGTACAATTACAGGGGGATGTTCAGTACCGATTCTTATAGTACTGTTCGGGGGGTCGATAAACTAAGTCCTGTGGATATCTATTTGCCAGGTTGTCCACCTAAACCAGAAGCAGTTATAGATGCTATAACAAAGCTTCGTAAGAAAATATCTTGGGAAATCTATGAAGATAGAATTCAGTCGCAACGGAAGAATTGATGTTTAACTATCAAACACAAGTTTCGTGTTAGACACCCTATTCATACTGGAAATTATAATCAAGGATTACTTTCTAAATCTCCATCTATTTCCGAAATCGCTCCTGAAAAATTTTTCAAATACAAAAGTTCAATATCTTCCTATGAATTGGTGAATTAAGCGGGATTCTTTTTTTTGTACAGAATAGTGGGGGTCCGGTGTTTACAAATTTCAGGAAATACTTATAAAAATCAAAATGTGGGAGAAATAAACAAGATGCAGGGTCGTTTTTCTGCTTGGCTAGTCAAACAAGGGCTAGTTCATAGATCTTTGGGCTTCGATTACCAAGGAATAGAGACTTTACAAATAAAGCCTGAAGATTGGCATTCCATTGCTGTCATTTTATATGTATATGGTTACAATTATCTACGTTCCCAATGTGCCTATAATGTCGAACCGGGCGGGCTGTTAGCTAGTGTGTATCATCTTACGAGAATAGAATCTGGTGTGGATCAACCAGAAGAGGTTTGCATAAGTATTTGCCCCAAGGAGGAACCCTCGAATTCCGTCTGTTTTCTGGGTTTGGAAAAGTGTGGATTTTCAAGAACGGGAATCCTATGATATGTTGGGAATCTTGTATGATAATCATCCACGCCTGAAACGTATTTTAATGCCCGAAAGTTGGATAGGATGGCCTTTACGTAAAGATTATATTGCCCCCAATTTTTATGAAATACAAGATGCCTTTTGAATTATTGAATTATAAGACGTCAACAAATTCAAATAAAACATCAAATAAAACAAATATATATATTAGAATATTATCAGTTAGAAGTATAAAGAATATTTGGACACTCTATTCTAGATTAAACAATCGGAGTAATTGACATTTGTTTTTCGGATTATGGTTGTTTAAAAAAGAAAAATTGAATTTTTGATTAGCCGAGCCAATAGAATGAACCAAAAAATTTTTGTATCATGAACTTTGTACCGCGAGGATAGCATCGAGCATCACTTAGATGGTTTGTAGAAAGTCACGTAATGTGGGAGGGAAATAGAAAAAAAAGAAATGAAAGGAGGTCGAATTCTATTTGTACTGTATCGAATTCTATTTGTACTGTATTTGAGATACATTTTGTCTATTCTCATCCTTTACTTTAACCCCCTTTTCGTCTTGCAACTAATTTACCTAATTAAATTTATCTAATTAAACGAATCCACATGACGAAGGAATATTCTTTTTAATGAGAGGAAACACATTATAAAATAAACAACAAATAAAAAACGAAAAGAAAACCTAACTCTTTTACATTTTTTTTATATATTCTTTACCCATCTATTTTATAGGTGGGGGATATCTCTAGACACCTAGAGAAATAAGTTACGTCTGTGCACGGGCTATACGATTAATGAATATCGATTTATATCAATTAATTTGTAAAATAGATATTCATCCAAATGAATCATATGCCAGGAACCAGATTTGAACTGGTGACACGAGGATTTTCAGTCCTCTGCTCTACCAACTGAGCTATCCCGACCATCCCCTATGCACCGTCTACTCATTTTACTAGAAAACTAGGTTCTATGTCAATTAAAAGGCGAAAGGATATTACAAAGTCTTATCTAGGTCCCGGAATTTCCTGTATCTTAAAAATAAGACTTTTTTTGTAAGTCTTAGTATGAGTAATGATATGTATTGAGAATCATTCAAATGAGTAAGAGTACTCCTTGCTCAAAGCTGCTCATGTCTCATTTACATCAACGAAACAAATGGAAGAGAATAAATAGTATTAGGAAACAAATAGAGATACACGAAGAAACGGAAACCGAACCCGAATACAATCATTCTTTTCATTTTAGGAGTTGTGAACATATGAGATGTTTGACACCCACACCTCGGGGGGCTTCACATCAGGGCTTTGGGATTTGAACAAAAATATTCCAACCGAGACCCCTAAATAGAATAGACGACTTTCAAACACGAGCCGTTCCCATTTCGGACTACTCGACGGATGACTTACTTCGTTCTTGTTCCCTGCAGTGGTAGAACCTGGTGAACCGGGCGTACCTACATCAGATTAGTCCAATGCTAATCAACAAATGCTATAAACTGATGACGAAGCAATGTTCAACAATACATGATATAAGTACCTACTGATTTCACCATTTCTGATGTCAAGCACTGATTAGTAAAATGCTAAACAACAAATGCTATAAACTGATTAGTAAAATGCTAATCAACAGACGTTTGAAAAATGTGAATCTGTTTCCACAAATATCTCATATTCTCATGGTATATACATTAGGTTTCAAACCTTCCTAATACACACCATCGTCCAACATATTCCCAATTAAACACGATTTGGAGATCAAGACAAACACCCATAACCTAGACAAATTATATCAAATATTCAAATGTCCCAAACGAAATCGTATTGACATGAGTTCCGAGTTCGAATTTACATTAGGCCTTGCAAATTTACAAAACGTCAAAACATCATATCATGGCAACGCTTGAAGGCTGAACCATCTTCCAATAGCAAAAATGAGAACAAATTTCAGAGAAGTAGAGACTAGAGAACGAAGTACGAACCAGAGGACTCGAGGGCTCGAGCCTGCTATTGTGCCTGCTGCTGTGCTGTGCTGCTGCGGTCGCGACTGCTGCTGACTGCTGCTGTGTTGCTGTTGTGGAGGGCGATCCAGAGGACTCGAGGGCTTGAGCCAGAGGAGTCGAAGGCGGAGAGGGCCGACTGGCCGAGGGCGAGAGCCGCGAGAGGGCTAGAGCAGTCTCCAGTCGAGGGCGAGGCAGTCTCCAGTCGAGGACTCGAGGCGTGATTCACGTGAATGGGGACTGGGGAGTTGGAGAGCGGCACTTTTCAAAAATCAAAACCGATAGAATGGGGAGTTAGAATGGGGAGTTAGGGTTTCCTAGTTGCCAGTTCTCACATAGGTAAGCCTGTGGACCAAGCAAGAACCTAACAGTAGCAGCCCCAGCTCGTTTTACTAGGCCCTCAAGAGGCACTCAACAAGAGTCTCAAGACCTACTACTTTCTCATGCATCAGAGAATTCTGATGAAATTGAGGATGATGAAGACTCAGAGGAGGAACAAGAACAAATTAATCCAAATTCAGACGAGCAGGGGTCGGGGGTTGAAAATGAAGAAGCACCTAAACCTCCAAAACCCAAGAGGAAGGCCATGAAGAAAAGGAGTGAGCATTGGGAACACTACAGAGAATTTACAGAGAATGGGATCAACAAGGCTGAATGTAATTACTACAAGATTGTCTACGCATCTGATACATACAAAAATGGTGTCACCAATTTGGGAAAGCATCGAAGGGTTTGTCAGTTGAATCCTGAAAATCAAACCAAAGCCAAAGGTACCCAATCTAAACTTGTTTTAGAGAAAAATGATGCATCTGGAAATTGCAAGATGAAAAATTGGGTTTTAGATTTAGAAGAGGTGAGATCAAGAGTGTGCAAATTTATAGTTGGATTAGAGATGCCATTTAATCTTGTGGAGCACCCTCTTTTTAGAGACATATTTGATGTCGCATGCCCTACTTTTAAAGTGCCTTCCCGTTCTACCATGACACGTGATGCTTATGCTATGTATGTTGAACAACGGGATAAGTTAAAAGGGTTTTTAGACAAGAATTGTCAAAGGATTTGTTTGACCACTGATACATGGACTTCCATTCAAAGAATCAATTATATGACTTTGACTGCTCACTTTGTTGATAACAACTGGACTCTTCAAAAAAGAATGCTGAATTTTTGTGTAATTAGTGGTCATAAGGGGGATGATATTGCTAGAGATGTTGAGGATTGTCTATCATCTTGGAATTTATTGGATAAGGTCTTTAGTTTGACTGTAGACAATGTGAGTGCCAATGATTTTTCTTGTCTTAAATTGAAAGATAAGTTGTTGAAAAATGCTCCTTGCATTGATGATGGGAATAATTTGCATATGAGATGTGTTGCTCACATTGCTAATCGTATTGTCAAGGACGGTTTAAAGGAATATCTTCCATGTGTAGACAAAGTTAGACTTCTTGTCAAGTATGTTAGAAGCCTCTCCAGCTAGATTAAAGATGTTCAAAGAAAAAGCTAAAGGGCTGAAAATTGAGTGCAAGTCTTCATTAGTGTCTGATGTTCCTACTAGATGGAATTCAACGTACTTGATGTTGGATGTTGCTTTGAAATTTAAAGATGTGTTTCCTCGATTAGATGGTTTGCCAATAGATGATGGTGGTAACTACTTAGGAAATATATCAGCTGAGGAGTGGGCTAATCTTGAGGTCATTGTGAAGTTTTTAAAACAGTTTTATGACTTCACCAACATGGTATCAGGCTCTTCTTATGTGACAGTGAGTAATGTATTTTTATACATTGGAAAAATTGTGCATTTGCTAAATCAAGAAATTGAAAGTGGTGATCCGATTTGTCAATCTATGGTTGTTGAAATGAAGAAGAAGTGTGACAAGTATTGGGGTAGGGCTGTTCATTGGTTCGGGTAATTCGGTTTTTACCTAAAAACCGAACCGGACCGATCTAAGGTACTTCGGTTCGTTCCTCGGTTCAAGATTTTTTCTAATTCGGTTTTCGGTTCGGTTCGGTTCGGTTTCGGTTCGGGTAAACCGATTCATTTAAATATAAAAAAATATCCCTTACACGGGCTTACCTAGGTGAGAACTGGCAACTAGGAAACCCTAACTCCCCATTCTAACTCCCCATTCTATCGGTTTTGATTTTTGAAAAGCGCCGCTCTCCAACTCCCTAGTCCCCATTCACGCGAATCACGCCTCGAGTCCTCGACTGGAGACTGCCTCGCCCTCGATTGGAGACTGCTCGAGCCCTCTCGCGGCTCTCGCCCTCGGCCAGTCGGCCCTCTCCGCCTTCGACTCCTGTGGCTCGAGCCCTCGAGTCCTCTCGAACGCCCTCCACAGTAGCAACACAGCAGCAGTTCGCACAACAGCAGGCAGTAGCAGTCGCGACCGCAGCAGCACAGCACAGCAGCAGGCTCGAGCCCTCGAGTCCTCTGGTTCGTACTTCGTTCTCTAGTTTCTACTTCTCTGAAATTCGTTCTCGTTTTTGCTATTGGAAGATGCTTCAGCCTTCAAGCATTGCCATGATATGATGTTTTGACGTTTTGTAAATTTGCAAGGCCTAATGTAAATTCGAACTCGGAACTCATGTCAATATGATTCGTTTTGGACATTTGAATATTTGATATAACTTGTCTAGGTTATGGGTGTTTGTCTTGATCTCCAAATTGTGTTTAATTGGGAATATATTGGACGATGGTGTGTATTAGGAAGGTTTGAAACCTAATGTATATACCATGAGAATATGAGATATTTGTGGAAACAGATTCACATTTTTCAAACGTCTGTTGATTAGCATTTTACTAATCAGTTTACAGCATTTGTTGTTTAGCATTTTACTAATCAGTGCTTGACATCAGAAATGGTGAAATCAGTAGGTACTTATATCATGTACTGTTGAACATTGCTTCTTCATCAGTTTATAGCATTTGTTTATTAGTATTTGACTAATCTGATGTAGGTACTTATTGGTATTTTTTATTCTTTGTATAGAAAGATTACAAGCTTACAGCGGAGGACAGAGACTGCAAAGTTTATAAAATTAGTCATAACGGATAGACATTCATCAAATGTAAGTAGTTTTTTTTACTTGTGTATTATGAAATATGAAATCAGAATTTCATTTTTATTTATTATAAACTACTACTAATCTCGTTGTATTTTTATTGGATATATATGTCGAGCTCCCTTTCCAAAAGAAAACGTGGACCAAGCAAGAGCCTAACAGTAGCAGCCCCAGCTCGTTCTACTAGGCCCTCAAGAAGCACTCAACAAGAGTCTCAAGACCTACTACTTTCTCATGCATCAGAGAATTCTCATGAAATTGAGGATGATGAAGACTCAGAGGAGGAACAAGAACAGATTAATCCAGATTCAGAATAGTAGGGGTCGGGGGTTGAAAATGAAGAAGCACCTAAACCTCCAAAACCCAAGAGGAAGGCCATGAAGAAAAGGAGTGAGCATTGGGAACACTATAGAGAATTTACAGAGAATGGGATCAACAAGGCTGAATGTAATTACTGCAAGATTGTCTACGTAGCTGATACATACAAAAATGGTGTCACCAATTTGGAAAAGCATCGAAGGGTTTGTCAGTTGAATCCTGAAAATCAAAACAAAGCCAAAGGTACCCAATCTAAACTTTTTTTAGAGAAAAATGATGCATCTGGAAATTGCAAGATGAAAAATTGGGTTTAAGATTTAGAAGAGGTGAGATCAAGAGTGTGCAAATTTATAGTTGGATTAGAGATGCCATTTAATCTTGTGGAGCACCCTCTTTTTAGAGACATATTTTATGCTGCATGCCCTACTTTTAAAGTGCCTTCCCGTTCTACCATGACACGTTATGCTTATGCTATGTATGTTGAACAACGGGATAAGTTAAAAAGGTTTTTAGACAAGAATTGTCAAAGGATTTGTTTGACCACTGATACATGGACTTCCATTCAAAGAATCAATTATATGACTTTGACTGCTCACTTTGTTGATAACAACTGGACTCTTCAAAAAAGAATGCTGAATTTTTGTGTAATTAGTGGTCATAAGGGGGATGATATTGCTAGAGATGTTGAGGATTGTCTATCATCTTGGAATTTATTGGATAAGGTCTTTAGTTTGACTGTAGACAATGTGAGTGCCAATGATTTTTCTTGTCTTAAATTGAAAGATAAGTTGTTGAAAAATGCTCCTTGCATTGATGATGGGAATAATTTGCATATGAGATGTGTTGCTCACATTGCTAATCGTATTGTCAAGGACGGTTTAAAGGAATATCTTCCATGTGTAGACAAAGTTAGACTTCTTGTCAAGTATGTTAAAAGCCTCTCCAGCTAGATTAAAGATGTTCAAAGAAAAAGCTAAAGGGCTGAAAATTGAGTGCAAGTCTTCATTAGTGTCTGATGTTCCTACTAGATGGAATTCAACGTACTTGATGTTGGATGTTGCTTTGAAATTTAAAGATGTGTTTCCTCGATTAGATGGTTTGCCAATTAATGATCATGGTAACTACTTAGGAAATATATCAGCTGAGGAGTGGGCTAATCTTGAGGTCATTGTGAAGTTTTTAAAACAGTTTTATGACTTCACCAACATGGTATCAGGCTCTTCTTATGTGACAGTGAGTAATGTATTTTTATACATTGGAAAAATTGTGCATTTGCTGAATCAAGAATTTGAAAGTGGTGATCCGATTTGTCAATCTATGGCTGTTGAAATGAAGAAGAAGTGTGACAAGTATTGGGGTAGGGTTGTTCTTTGGTTCGGGAATTCGGTTTTTACCTGAAAACCGAACCGAACTGAACCGAACCAAACCGATCTAAGGTACTTCTATTCGGTCCTCGGTTCAAGATTTTTTCTAATTCGGTTTTCGGTTCGGTTCGGGTAAACCGATTTATTTAAATATAAAAAAATATCCCTTACACGGGCTTACCTATGTGAGAACTGGCAACTAGGAAACCCTAACTCCCCATTTTATCTCCCCATTCTATCGGTTTTGATTTTTGAAAAGCGCCGCTCTCCAACTCCCAGTCCCCATTCACGCGAACCACGCCTCGAGTCCTCGATTGGAGATTGCCTCGCCCTCGACTGGAGACTGCTCGAGCCCTCTCGCGGCTCTCGCCCTCGGCTAGTCGGCCCTCTCCGCCTTCGACTCCCCTGGCTCGAGCCCTCAAGTCCTCTGGCTCGCCCTCCACAGCAGCAGCAGTCGCGACCGTAGCAGCACAGCACAGCAGCAGGCAAAGCAACAGTTGTTGATTAGCATTTGACTAATCTGATGTAGGTACTTATTGGGTTTGCTGGTACAAGAGTTGGAGGTAGAGATATCAATGATTTTGTGAATCATATTGATTCTGAGGTGTCTCAGATGGGTGCATCTAATTATCCAAACTATGCTAGTGAATTTGATCGGTACTTCCATGAGCTGATTAGTAGAGAGCATGATGCTTTGACATGGTGAAAATTGAATGGACACAGATTCCCAATTCTTTCTAGGATGGCTCGTGATGTGTTAGCCATGTCGGTCACTACAGTTCCCTCTGAATCCGCCTTTAGCACTGGGGGACGTACAATATCACAATTCCGAAGCTCACTAACTCCCGAGGTAATAATGTCTTTTATCTTTCAAATATATTTGAACTTAGAATTCTTCTTTAACTGATGAGAATGTTTTTCAATTTTCATATAAGTGATTAGTGATTTGAGTAGATGGTTGAAGCCCTTATTTGCACACAAGATTGGATTCTAGCAAGTGTAAAGGCTCATCAAATGGATGAAGCGGAAGCTCAAACTATCTTGAAAGAACTTGAAGTCTATCATGAAAGCGAGCAGATTGTAGAAGGTGAAAGTTTCTAAACTCAATATGTTGAAAGTTTGAAATTTTGAATATTTGTATTAAGCTCAATTATGCTTTAGTTTTGTTTCTAAGAGTTTTCTTGCTTTTGTTTCATTTAATTTTCCTAATAGATTTGAATGAAGCCTAAACAAGGGAAGACAATGGCTATGGAAACTTTGGAAAAGAAGTGAAGACTCGGAAGACAATCAAGATTATGAAGTTTTAAGTTGTATTATGGGCTTGTGTAACTTTGTGTTGGAGTCTTGGACACTTGTTTTATCTTTTTGAGGCCTTGTTTTGTTTGTGTTTGACACTTTCACATGTTAGAACATGTTTTTTTGGATTTTGGACATTTCGTTTGCATGGTTTAGCCTATAACTTGATGATCATAGGGGTCATTTTTAGGCTTCGTTAGTTTGTTTATCATTTTAAGGCTTTGTCTTGGACACTACAGGTTTTTATTTATGTCATTTACTCATTTTGCAGGTTTTATTTTCTAGTATGGCTATACAATACAGGGAATCATGGATTATTTTGCAAGTTTTGAAAAAAAAGGATCTGTTTGGTTCGGTTTAGAGTTCTTAATTCGGTCCTAGTTCGGTTTGGTTTGGTTCTAGTTCGGTTATGTTCGGTTCTAGTTCGGTTTTAGTTCGGTTCGGGTCGAAATTGGTTCGGTTCTAGTTCGGTTTAGGGTTTTCCTTCTATATTTTGGGTTGGTTTTTTACCTAATCGGTTACTTTGGTTCCTACACGAACCAGACCGAATAAAACCGAACCAAACCGAACTGAACCGAGCTTATTCGGTTCGGTCCTCGGTTCCGGAAATTTCGAAATTCGGTTTTCTGTTCGGTTTGGTTTTTCTCGGTTCGGTTTGGTTTTGGACTGATGAACAACCCTAGCAATGGTATTAAAATCATGATCCGGATCTTAAAATCGTAAGATCCTGCGATCCCATAAGTAAATATGATCCGGATCGCACCTTAAAATCGATAATTGTTAAAATCGTTTTAAAATCGGACAAAATCACTTGAATCTTACGATCCTATAACAAAAATCGTAAGATCCTTCATTCATCCTTACGATTAATAACTTTGTATAGGCCCATTTAGTATGAAAAAGCTCATGGCCCAATAGGCCCACATCCTCTCTTTTACGGTTATAAGCTTTTTTTATTAATAACTATGTATACTGCGGCGTGCTTCGCATGCCCGAACCCAAAGTTTACATAAATAGATGGATACAATTGTAATCGGAATGCGAGTTCTAAATGAATAGAATTGTACAATAGGATGCGTTAAAGACAGATTAACATCATCACATCCCTAGAGAAGGCTGCACTTTTGTTGGAAGCTTCATGGACCGTCCTTCACTGTATCTATTGCAGATGATAAGACATTGTTTAAGATCACTAATTGTCTATCCAAAGGAGGAGAAGATAATTGTTAGAAGATAGAGTTTTGATGGTTCCGGAGTCAGTGATTTCGAGTTTGCAAGTAGAGTCGGCGACTTGGCAAAGTCACTGACATGACCAGCTGGAGAAGTAATCTATTTAAGGAAGGAACGCACAGCGTGTGTGCGTGCACTTGGAGACAGTTGGGTTGTTCTATTTTAGGAGAAGATCATCATAAAAGAATGTTAAAATATGAAGATAATTTGATTCTCCTAGAATATTTTATTATATGCATTCATGTATATTTGGAAAGATATGTACAAGATTTGAGTGTGTATCACTTCCCTAATCGAATGGGATTTGATATACACGAGATCTCTCTTTCCCTAGCTTAAATACCCTTGTTTTTAGGATAGTGGCAAGTCTCTTGAGCGTCATTTTACAATTTGTGTAAGAAAGAAAGAAAGAGAAAACTTGTGTATGAGATTTGTACGAGTGGTGTGTCGAGTGTTCTTAGTCAGAGCGTGAGATTTAGAGTGTGAGTGCAAAGGTAGAGTGTGGTTCAAGGGTGTGGGATTCATTTTTGTACACGGGAGAGCTTTGTAAACACTCAATAAATCAATAAAGCGAGTCTAAGGACTCTTGAAATCCTACCAAGTGAGAAGCTTGGAAGGGAGTGGTTTATCTCCGAGTAAACTAGTTGGTTTACGAGGAGTTTCCACTATACATCGTTTGTCATTGACTGTTGGTAACATTTATTTTTACTGTTTATTTTTTCCGTTGCTATATTACTCAAAGTCGACGACTTCGCAGGAGTCGCCGACTCGTCTAAGTACTAACGATCCTTCAATTGGTATCAGAGCCTAGGCTCTAGATTGTGTTTTTAGTACTTTTGTTTCAAGAAAATGTCATCCACCAACACTTATGTTAATGACTCCTTCTGGAAGCCTCCAATCCTCAAGGTTAGAGAGTATAACTGGTGGGTTGAACAAATGACGACTCACATCTGCTCTCTGGATGGTCAGTTGTGGAAAGTGATAGAGGTTGGTCCGAAAACCTTTTCACTTGGTAAAGATGGAAAGACCGAAAAGACCACGACTGAGTAAGATGATGTTGACTTCAAAAAGCTTGAAAAGAATGCTAGAGCAAAGAAGGTCCTACATCATGCTCTCATGGACGGTGACCTCAAAAAGGTTATCGGATACACGACTGCCAAGGAAATATGGGATGCTCTCAAAAGGCTTCATCAAAGAAATGATGATTGATAGGCTATTTTCCTACACCCAAGTATACAGTTCGGTTGTAGTATCAAGGTGTAGAACACAAGGAACTTTGTAATACCAATTGATATTCGGACTAGTAGATCAAGCCAAATAAATAGGAAAAATAGTTTATGATTGAATTGAAATGTAAACAAGTAATTAAAAGTAACAAGGAATATCAATAGAGAAAAGCTTCCAAGGTTAGGATTCCCACAATGATGTTTCAGTAGATTTTAAGTGATGTCTATTTGGATTTCAACTTGAATGTCGTTTGAAGGAACTCACTATCTAAAACCAACACAAATCTCTTTTCAGAAAATAAGTGAATATGCCTAGACTCAACTAACAATCGTTGTCACGTAAGGTTAATAAGTTTTAGACCCTTTAAGCTCTTTAGAGACTAGGGGCAAACAATCTAGTATTCGCTGTCGCGTTCCGCTAGAATTATTCAATCCCAAGAACTACTACGATAGTTGAAATTCACACAAGAGAAAATAAGTTGATGTCGCATAAATAACTCTCTAGTTTAATACCTAGGGATCTCATTCAGAACCAATTTTTGGTACTTGTCAAATCAATATCTTGCTACAATTATCTCCGGTCGGTCTCAAATTATAACAAGAATCCTATATGCAAAGCAAATAGGGCATAAAGCAGCCTAGGATTAAATCAAACTTCAATCAAGTTTCCATTCAACCAAACATCACAATTCAGATCTACCTACTTCATCATTGGGATCACCCAACCTTAGAATAAGAGAATTAGCTAGACATGAGAAGGGAGGAAAGCAAATCAAATTTAATAAACAACATACAAATTGTCTTCCAATTGATGCAAAACTCCAATCCAACAAGTCTATAGAAATCTCCAACTAATCTCCAACTAGGGTTCTCTCTAGAGTGGCTAGAAACAATAATATCTAATAATAATAATCAACTCGGGTTATAGTGTTTTAAAAGACAAAAGAAAGTGCAAATTCGGCCCAAATCTCGACACGGGGAACTGCCCGGACATCTACCCGGTCGGGTAAGTTTCTGCAGCCTCAACGACATTATTTAAAGTACCCGGTCTTAAACTCGGTCTTGTACTCGGTCGGGTAGTTGAGAACCCGGCCACGTACTCGGTCACGTGTTCGGTCACGTACTCGACTTGGCTGTCTTTTCTCCCTTTTTCCGCTATTTCTTCGTCTTGGCACCCGAGCAACCACTTGTAAGCTCCGTCCCTCATCACTTAGGCTCCATGAAACACTCCTCTTAGCTTTGATCCTTGCAAATGCTTGAATCTCCATCCAGAATAGCCTGAAATCCACACAACACAAGAGTAGATACCGAACGAAGAAAACAAACGAAACAAACATAAAACTAACTCAAGACTAAGCTAAAAAGACTCAAAACATGAAAGTAAACATGTCCTAAACTATGTTTAAATGCATGCTATCAAAATCCCTCAAGCTTAAACCTTACTTGTCCTCAAGTAAGAAATCAAATCCGACATCCCACAAGACAAGCAAGTCATGCATCCATTTTGACAATAGTCTAGACGAGAATTATAGAAGCAAAGAATGACAACCAAAATCATAGCATGTATTTGTAACATCAAAGAGATAAAGCCAACATATCCATTCTAAACCTCACATAGGACAATTGTGTTTTTGCTCTCTCTCAAGTGTTTGAATAGGACGTGTTTCACTCAAGTCTCATCTTTTGAAAGCTTAGCTACCATAAGCTTGCATGTCGTTCTAAATCTCCACCGCATGGGACTTTGTACACAAACAGTAATCATGAGGTCTTTTTTAAGGTTGTAATGAGGCCAGGGTGAAAACAATTTTGGCGGGGATAAATATTTGGCATGTCGTGCTAATCCGGGAAAAGGAATATTCCTAAATAACACACCAAAACCAAGATTAATACACTGGTAGTTCTATCAACTAAATATGAAGTTTGGGTTTTAGTCCTTAGTAGGATCATCATCCACAATAGAATATTCAAGTGAGAAGAGAATCAAGAGAATCGATGATCAATAAAGCAATATCATGATGGATCTAAGTAGTTGAACACGCTTTTCTCATATTTGTTAAACTCAATCATATTTGCATTCATAGTTAGTTTTCAATTTTGCATACTAGATTAGACTTTCAATCAATAAACTCCCCTTTAGTTCTATTACTTGGCACATAAGTAATAACATTAATACACGAGTCTCTGTGGGATCGACCCTTGCTTACCGCTCTACTGAGTTGGTTAAGTTAGGTTTCTTTGATAGGTGTAACGACCACGAAAAATACCTCATCAATTATCAGCCATGATAAGACGCATCTTGGTTGGAATAGGATCACCCAAATTCAGATTTTTGCAAATTGACAAGGGCATGATATTGACACTAGAACCAAGATCACAAAGCCAATCAAATTGAAGAGAACCAAAACCAGCAGGGATAAAGAACTCGCCTAGATCTTTTAGCTTTCTTGGCATCCGTCTCATAGTCTTCAATCCTCCTCTTTTTGCATAGAATCTCCTTCAAGAATTTTTCATATGTAGGCATTTGAGTAAGGACATCAATGAAAGGAATGTCAATGTGGAGCTTCTTTATCATACTCATGAATTTCCCAAATAGTTGCTCTTGCACCACCTGAATCTTCCTTTGTGGGAAAGGTATAGGTGGTTTGTAAGGTGAGGGAGCAACATATTTAGGTTCTTCATCATTAGATAGCTTCTCCGTTGTCTTTTCTTCAGCTCCATTTTTCACCAGTGGGAGCTCTTCAAGCTCTTTTCCACTCCTTAGAATGACAACCCGACATTGCTCCTTAGGATTGACTTTAGGTTGCCCAGGCAATTGACTAGGAGGTCTAGGAACATTCAAAGCTTGTTGAGCTACTTGTTCTTCTATGATCTTCAAATTCATCCCCTGAGCTCTCACTTCTTCTGTTAGCCTCTTCATGGAGGTGGCAAGGCTCTCAATAGCAATCTCCCATACAGGCTTTTGGGAGGGTTGAGCCTCTTGGTTTAGGTGCAGTGGAGCCCTTGGTGGAAACCCAAGAGGTGCTCGTTGTTGTGACTAATTGTTCCCATAAGAGAAGTTGGGGTGATTTCTCCAACCAGGGTTGTAGGAATTAGAGTAGGGATCATTCCTAGGACCTCTGTCAAAGATATTCATGTATCTCACCTCCTCCTCATGTGGTTCCTCCTTAGACCATTGCTAATGGTTGCCCAAATTTTTGGGCATAGAGGAGAGAGGCAATTAAAAATTAATAAATTTGATGAGTGAGAAAAAAAGTGGAAGAAAGAGAGTGATGACCAAAAAAATTTTGGTCATAGTGATGACCACTTTGTAGTTTTGGGCAATGGTCTAACATGAAGACATGTGGCAATTGGACAATTTCTTTTTTTTTAGATTGATAAAGTATGACCAAATTATATTGGGCAACCATTGAGAATATTTGGGCATAAATTTGAACATAAAAAGATAGAAGAGAAAAAAAAAATTAATTGATGACCAAATAAATTTGGGCAACCACTATGTATACTCTTAGAAGCAAATAATTGGCAGGCTGATATAGTGTGATCACCTACTCCACAGAACTGACACACCACACCTGAGACAACTTTATTAGAGCTTTCTTCATTCCGGTTATTAGGCCCATTCACCTTCAAATTCAACTGCTTGATTTGTTGAGCAAAAGCCTCCATTTGTGCTTCACGTAGAGTTTCCTTATCCACCTCATACTGCCCAACTGATCTCTTAGAACTTGGAATAGATCGAGCATCATTATAGTAGTGAGTATGCTGGGCAATATCCTCAATATGATCCCAGGCATTATCAACATTCATCTTCATGATTGTGCCTCCAGATGAGGCATCAACGAGCAGCCTGGTGGTGTTGTCAACAACATTGTAAAAAGTGTGAAGAAGCACCCACTTGTCTATTCCATGGTGAGGACATAACAATAGGAGCTCCTTGAACCTCTCCCAACCTTCATAAAGAGATTCCCCATCCTTTATTTGAAATGAGCTGATTTGATTCCTCATCTCTATAGTCTTCTTAGGCGGGAAATACTTAGTTAGGAAAGCTTTGGCCAACTCATCCCATGTAGTAATAGTGCCATGAGGCAAGGCCTTGAACCAAGCTTTAACCCTGTCTCTTAGAGAGAATGAGAAGGCGCGCAAATAAAGCGCGTCATTAGAAACATCATGAATCTTCACCGTATCCATAAGCTCCAGAAAAGTGTTTAGGTGTTGGTGAGGATTCTCAGAAGGTAGACCTCCAAACTAATTTTGTTGAACCATATTAATCAGAGATGGCTTCAGCTTAAAATTCCTAGCCTGGACTGGAGGTCGGACCACACCAGCGGTGGGTCCTTGATGGCGTGGCAACACATAATCACCCAATATCATAGGTGGTTGAGCATTCAACTGTTGTTGCAACAACATTTATTGTTGTGCATTTGCCTGATCGCATTCCATAGCTTGGGTTCTAGCTTCCCTTTGATCTCTTCTTCTTCTATGAAAAGCACGCTCGGGTTCAGAATCGTAGTTGTATAGTGTACTAGCGCTCAGAGATCTTCTCATAAGAAGAAGATCAAATTGAAACCAAAACCAAAAAGAAACAAATTAAAAATAAAAACAAGACTTAATCTATCGGTTGCGAGAGACAACCAATACTATCAATAGTTCCCCGGCAACGGCGCCAAAAACTTGATAGGCTATTTTCCTACACCGCAAGTATACGGTTCGGTTGTAGTATCAAGGTGTCGAACACATGGAACTTTGTAGTACCAATTGATATTCGGACTAGTAGATAAAGCCAAATAAATAAGAAAAAGAGTTTATGATTGAATTGAAATGTAAACAAGTAATTAAAGTAACAAGGAATATCAGTAGAGAAAAGCTTCCAAGGTTAGGATTCCCACAATGATGTTTTAGTAGATTTTAAGTGATGTCTATTTGGATTTCAACTTGAATGTCGTTTGAAGGAACTCGCTATCTAAAACCAACATAAATCTCTTTTCAAAAAATAGGTGAATGTGCCTAGACTCAACTAACAATCGTTGTCGCGTAAGGTTAATCAGTTTTAGACCCTTTAAGAACTTTAGAGACTAGGGGCAAACAATCTAGCATTCGCTGTCACGTTCCGCTAGAATTATTCAATCCCTAGAACTACTATGATAGTTGAAATTCACACAAGAAAAATTAAGTTTTTGTCCCATAAATAACTCTCTAGTTTAATACCTAGGGATCTCATTCAGAAGCAATTTTTGGTACTTGTCAAATCAATATCTTGCTACGATTATCTCCGATCGGTCTCAAATTGTAACAAGAATCCTATATGCAAAGCAAATAGGGCATAAAACAGCCTAGGATTAAATCAAACTTCAATCAAGTTTCCATTCAACCAAACATCACAATTCAGATCTACCTACTTCATCATTGGGTTCACCCAACCTTAGAATATGAGAATTAGGTAGACATGAGAAGGGAGGAAAGCAAATCAAATTTAATAAACAACATACCAAATTGTCTTCCAATTGATGCAAAATTCCAATCCAACAAGTCTATAGAAATCTCCAACTAATCTCCAACTAGGGTTCTCTCTAGAGAGGCTAGAAACAATAATATCTAATAATAATCATCAACTAGGGTTATAGTGTTTTAAAGACAAAACAAAGTGCAAATTCGGCCCAAATCCCAACACGGGGAACTACCCGGCCTACTACCCGGCCACGTACCCGGTCGAGTAAGTTTCTGCAACCTCAGCGACATTATTTAAAGTACCCGGTCACGTACTCGGTCACGTATTCGGTCACATACTCGACTGGGTTGTGTTTTCTCCCTTTTTCCGCTATTTCTTCGTCTTGGCACCCAAGCAACCACTTGTAAGCTCCGTCCTTCATCACTTAGGCTCCATGAAACACTCCTCTTAGATTTGATCCTTGCAAATGCTTGAATCTCCATCCAGAATAGCCTGAAATCCACACAACACAAGAGTAGATACTGAACGAAGAAAACAAACGATACAAACATAAAACTAACTCAAGACTAAGCTAAAAAGACTCAAAACATGAAAGTAAACATGTCCTAAACTATGTTTAAATGCATGCTATCAATGATGTCAAGAAGGATAGGATCATAAGTCTTGAAACAGAGTATGATAACATCTCTCAAGGAAAAGGAGAATATCTCCATGATTATCATTCCAGGTTTCAAACGGTCGTGAATCAATTGGAGTTTCTTGGTGAGGAGATTTCTCAATGGAAACAAACCAACAAGTTCATTTCAAGATTAAACAAGAGCTGGGACAACATCACTTCGTCTCTACTCACTCAAAAAGAAACCAAGTCGTTGACCTTGGAAGATCTTGTTGCACAACTCACCATGTATGGAGGCATTCAGTAAAGAAGAGTTGAAATACTTGACTCAAAGAAAGTCAAGAACATTTCTCTTAAAGGTTGAAAGAGCTTTTGACTTGGCTCAGGGAGAAGATGACACTAAAGGAATAGATGAGGATGTTGCTCTCATCTCTAAGGCTATGAAGACACTGTGGAATCGCAAAAAAGATATTGTCAAAACTCCAGAGTCAAGCAAGGAAGGGAAGGATATGAAGGATGTCATCTGTTATCAATGTTAGGCTAGAGGACACTTTGCCAAGCAATGTCCAAAAAGAAAAAGTAGAGAGGTTGGTAAAGGAATGATGGCAACTTGGGATATATCCGATGATGGTGATGAAGTGGCGCCGGCAAGAGGAAATTGTTGCTTGGCCATTGAATACAAATCGTCCCAAGAGGTAAATGACTCTGAACTCTCTTCTCTTCTGGCTAAAAAATCTAGAGAACAGTTGGTTGCTATCATCGAGAAGCTTGGAACTCAGGTCACTGAGTTAAGAGAAAAAGTGGAAGATAATGAAGAAACAATCTCCAATCTTTTTGATGATAACAAACGCTGGTCCTCTAAGGCTATTGAATTAGAAAAGATTTTGTCTCCTAAGTCAATGACTTGTGAGTCCTGCTCGGACTCAAAAACCCAAGTCGTCGACTTGGAAAAACAAGTTGAGGACTTGGAAAAACAAGTCACTGACCTTGAAGGTGAAAGACTTATGCTTAGGCTCGGTCATTCTAAGATATCCAAAGAACTAGAAGATCAAAAGGTTGATGATGAGACTAAAAGAAAAAAGTGGCTAGATGAGTTTGTTGCTGAAAAGGCTCAAGAAGTCAGAAATGACTATAAAAAGAAATTTGTGAAGGAGATTGATAGGTCTGGGATTGGATATGCTCGTGCACCCAACACTCAAGGTACCAAACATGCTCCCTTTTTGTCTGAAGGTAAAGCCCCTATGGGTAGTGACAATGCAAGTTGTTCTACTCATGTGGAGGCCAAGCAAGAAAAACAGAAGCAATAGTGGTATCTTGATCAAAAGTTGCACAAAATATGGCTGAAACAAACCCAGAACTCGGTTCCCTCACAAATTGACTTTCAATCACGTTGTAACAACAAACTCATCTACTCGGGCTACAACAAGTATGTTGCCCTAAAGTCTCACAGGACATGTTGGTATTGTGGCAAGCCTGGTCACTACCAACATGATTGTCACAAAAAAGTAAGAGATGATAAAAATGCAAGGTCACAGACTCTGAATGACAGTTCTGGCAGATCCACTGTCACTAATTGTCCTCCAGGATCTGTGTGTGCTAGTTGTGACAAGTGTTGCCCTAGAAACTACTATGTTGTCAAACCCAGAGGAGTTAGACAACTCTGGGTTCGTAAGAACTAATTCTTTCAATGCAGCTTGAAGTGGGTGACAAGGAGCCCTGGTTTATTGATAGTGCGTGCTCAACTCATATGTCGGGAAACCCTAGGGATTTCGTCTCACTTCAAGAATTCAAGGGAGGTAAGATTACCTTCGGCAACAACTAGTAAAGGTGGTATTTCTGGTATTGGTACGGTAAGATTTTCAGATAAGTTGACCATAGATAATGTGAATTTAGTTGACAATCTCAGTTTTAAGCTTTTAAGTGTTTCCCAAATTTGTGCTAATGGAAAATATCAAGTTGTCTTTGATAAGAAGGGTTGTCAGGTGCGAGAAATTGACTCAGGGAATATTCTTCTAAAAGGGGTGTGTGAAAATAATCTTTACAAGGTGGACCCCTACTTCGAACCTGAAGAAAAATCGTGTCTTATAACAGTTGCTGACGTCGCCGACCTCTGGCACAAATTAAAGGTTTGGTCATGCGAGCTTTCAACTCCTTGACAAACTTCATAGGCAAGAACTGGTTAGAGGGCTCCCCAAGATAAATCCAAGCAAGCATGAAGTTTGTGAAACGTGTGTAAGAGGTAAGAAAGTGAAGTCATTCTTCCAATCCAAGAAGGAGGTAAGTACCACTAAACCCTTAGAGGTGGTTCATATAGATTTCTATGGTCCCATGAGAATCCAAAGTCATGGAGGAAATATCTATATATTTGTCATTGTTGATGACTTTTCACGATATACTTGGACAATTTTTATGTCTTCTAAAGATCAGGTCTTTGAAGAATTTGAAGCATGGGTAAAAGTTGTTGAAAAAAAGCTTGGAGTTCTGCTTGTATCTATTAGGTCAGATCATGGAACGGAATTTGAAAACTCTGAGTTTCTGGTTTTCTGCAAGAAAAATGGCATAAGTCATAACTTCTCAGTGCCAAGAACTCCTCAACAAAATGGCGTGCTGGAGAGGAAGAATCGTGCCTTGGAGAACATGTCGCGGACTATGCTTATCTCAAGTGGTCTTTCAAGGAATTTCTGGGGTGAAGCCATTAATGCGTCTTTCTATGTGATTAATCGAGCCATGCTTCGTTCACTCCTTGGAAAAACTCCTTATGAACTACTTAGAGGAGCCAAGCCCAATGTCGCCCACTTACGCGCCTTTGGATGCAAGTGCTACATTCATAATAACGACAAGGACATTCTGGGAAAATTCGATCCAAGGAGTGATGTTGGCACTTTTGTAGGATATTCCCTCATAGTAAAGCCTACAAAGTGTTCAACAAGAGGACGAGGAAAATTGAGGAAAGTGTGCATGTTGTGTTCGATGAGAACATGATGGGAGGCTCGATGATTGAGGATCTTGGTAATGGTGATCAAGGATACTATCTGGTTCACGAGGATCTACTTCCAACTGATACAACAGAAAAAGAATCAGTAGTTAGTGACAATGTTGGTGTCGCCGACTCAGATAGTTCAGGGGGGAAGTAATCAAGGTCAAAGTTCAGGTGACAATGAGTCAGAAAATGAGAAAATTTCTGTGAGAAGCTCAAGTCCGGAAGATTATGATGAAGAGTCAGGAAGAATGCCACAGATTCAAGTCGACTACCTGACAGAATTACAGATCAGGAATTATCAACAGAAAAGTGCTCATCCTGTCACCAACATCCTCACTGATTTTTCAAAGGGTGTGCAAACTAGATCTTCTTTGAACAATTTCTTTTCCTTCAATGCTTTCATCTCAATGTTGGAGCCGAAAAATGTTGATCAAACATTGAAAGATTCAGACTGGGTCAGTGCCATGCAAGAAGAGCTTCATCAATTTGAAAGAAATAAGGTTTGGCACCTAGTCCCGAGGCCAAAGGAAAGATCTGTCATTGGAACACGTTGGGTGTTTAGAAATAAGCTAGATGATGAAGGAAATGTGGTCAGAAACAAAGCAAGGCTCGTAGTTAAGGGATACAATCAGCAGGAGGGCATTGACTATGATGAGATGTTCGCTCTAGTGGCTCGTCTTGAGGCTATTCGATTGCTCATTGCCTATTCTGCGCATCATGGATTCAAGCTACAACAAATGGATGTCAAGACTGCATTCTTGAATGGATATCTAAAAGAAGAGGTGTATGTTGAACAGACTCCGGGTTTTGAAGATTTCGCCCACCCGGATCATGTCTACAAACTGGACAAAGCTCTTTATGGATTAAAACAAGTACCATGTGCTTGGTATGATCGTTTGTCTCAGTTCTTGATTCAACATGATTATGTTCGAGGAGAGGTAGACAAGACATTGTTCTTGTTAAAAGAAGGAAGTCATACACTAGTTGTTCTTGTCTATGTCGATGACATCATCTTTGGTTCAACAGATGATAAGTTAGTAAAGAAGTTCGTTGACCTCATGTATAGTGAGTTTGAAATGAGCAGGGTCGGTGAACTCAAGTTCTTTTTAGGACTTCAAGTTGTGCAAGGTGAGGATGGGACACGAGTTCATCAACAAAAGTATCTCAGAGAATGTGTTAAAAAGCTCCCTCTCGAAAATGCTAAACATTTTGATACTCCCATGTCACCAACTACCTTACATGGAAAAGATGACAAGGATCCAAAAGTCAATGCTACTATGTACAGGGGTATGATTGGATCATTACTCTATCTCACAGCGAGCAGACCTGATATTGTTTTTGGAGTATGTCTATGTGCTAGATTTCAAGCTGATCCAAGAGAATCCCACTTCAAAGCTATCAACAGAATCATGTGATATCTTAAGGGGACTGACAATATGTTTTTATGGTATCCAAGAGGATTTGACATTGAACTTGTCGGCTACACAGATGTTGATTTTTTCGAAAATCGTGTTGATAGAAAAAGCAATTCAGGGATGGCTCCATTTCTTGGGCCTTGCCTTGTATCATGGAAATCTAGAAAGAAAAATTTTGTAGCTCTATCAACAGCGGAAACAGAGTACATTGCAACTGCGGCGTGTTGCTCTCAACTCTTATGGATCAAGCAACAAGTCAGTGACTATGGTGTGAAGTGTGGGTCAATGCCCATACTATGTGACAACACTAGTGCAATCAACATCTCAAAGAATCCGGTGCAACATTCAAAGAAAAAACATATTGAGATAAGGCACCACTTTCTTCAAGATTGTGTGGAAAAAGGCATGGTCACTATGGAGTTTTGTAGAACAAGTGATCAAAGAGCAGGCATCTTCACAAAGGCCTTAAATCGTGAACCCATTGAACAACTCCACATGGAACTAGGTATGATCTCTCTTCAATGATCTATTTCCCTACATGAACTCCCTCGATGATTGGATAGAATTGATTGCTTTGCATTTGTTATGAAGTCATGCTTTTATGGTATAAATCTTTACGTTATTGCTAGACATCATGTTTAGGAAACCCCACACATTTGACTTGTCGATGACTTTTACTACTTTTAATATGTGTGCAACCTTTTTGAGCTCTTTGTTTTAGCCCAAAAGAATCAAACCTGATGATCTTAACCCTCATTACAAGCCCAAATGATGGTTGATTCTAATGTCTGTCCCTGACCTATCATGTTTTGAGAGTCTCTATGAGTCCGTTTTTTGCATTTCTTTATAAATCGGAGACTTTTCATCATGATCGACAAATCCTCAAAAATAATGCTTCATATTTGGTTTGTTTTGGTACTTCATGTGCAACCCCAACACCAAGTATTTTCAATATTGAAAGTCATGGATTGTGCAAAAGTCATGGACATATGAGAAGAGAAGTTTTTGTGATAGAAGTCGCCGACTTAATCAGGGTCAGTGACTGTGTGTTTTGGCGCGTGAAAAAGATCATGGCTTAATAGTATCTTTTGAAATTGGAAAGTTTTCAGAAGGAGGAAAGAGAAGATCTGGTGATTTGACAACTTCCTTAAAGATGGAAGTTTACTTCTTTATTATACTTCAATCGTCAAAGGAAAAGGGTACTTTCTCTCTCAATTTTTCTCTTTCTCGTTCTCTGCTCTCTCTCTCTCTCTCAAACTCAAACCCTCAAACCTTCAAACCCTTCAATGGCATCTCCCTCCAACACCTCTAACCACCCTGCCTCACCCAAAAACCAAGCCGAGAGTCCTGAATCGGCAAAAAGGAAGATCATTGCCCTCTTTGGTGATGATTTTCTTCGCGCTCTCATGTCTGGGCAAGCATCTCCCTCAATCGCCTCTCCAACTGCCATTGAAATACCATCCCTGAACCCATCTTCTCCACAAAACCAAAATCCAAACCCTTCCCATCAAAAAACAACTCCCTCGTCCCCCATTCCCACTGAAAACCCCCAAACTCCTTGATCCCCACAAAATGAAACCGGTGACACCTCTACACTCAAACCCTTGGAGAAAGAGAATGTTGAGGAAGAGGGAGTACAAACTCCCATTTTGGAATTAATGGAGTTTGAGGAAACGGAAACGATTGTCGAGTCTTTTGAGGAAAAGGAAGAAGAAAAGGCCTCGGAGGTTGGAATGGAAAGCACTCATGTGCATACTGGAACAGAGGAGGACCAACGGCTATCTCCTAAGGATCAGACAAAGGCTGTCAGTGACTCTCCCAAAGTCACTGACAAAGACGATGTTGTGGAGGTGGACGACAAGGTCTCTGACAAGGACGTCTCTCAGAAGGAACCAGTTGAAACTTCTGAAGAAGGTACTCATTCTGATCCAATCTTGGTCTCTAGGAAATCAAAGTATGATGATTCTGTTAAGAGAAACCTAGAAAAGGATTTGTTTGGTGATGACTCTGAGTTACTCAAAGATGATGAAATTGAGATACCTCCTCCTTTTCGCCCTAAGACTAGATCGGCAAGTGCCAGAGCCACGATCGTGGCTCTTAAAGCTAAAAAGGGCAATGGGTTGGAAACCCCTGAAGCTGCCTCAGAGGGCGATGACTCTTCTTTCTCTGGGAAGGTCACAAGGAGGAAAAGGGGGAGGTCACCAAAGTCTGGTGTTGGTTATAGCAAGAAGAAGAAGATTGGAACTGTTGTTGATATGTCTTCTAGGGAATTTACCAAGGATCTGTTGTGGGAGGACAAGTTTTTAGAGGAGTGCAAACTGACGAAGGTCAATGACTGGCTAAAGACACAGAAGTTGGATCGATTGATTCAATGGGAGCACGAGTACAACCAGCAAATGGTCAAGATGTTTTATGAGTCTTTAGAGATTGATGATACATGGAACATGACCATTTGGGGGTACATGGCTGGGAAGACGAAGTACTCTTTCACTAGCAAGGATGTTAGTGATATCTTGGAGATACCACATGAAGGTTTTGCTGAGTACTTCAAAGGAGCATGGCCTGAAGGAGTTGATGACCGTGAGATCATCAAAACTGTCACTGACAGTGATGATAATTTCACCAATCCTTATCTAGTCAACAAGATGGGAATTGAAAAGAAGGTCAATGAGTAGCTAAAGACACAGAAGTGGGATCGATTGATTCAATGGGAGCACGAGTACAACCCACAAATGGTCAAGATGTTTTATGAGTCTTTAGAGATTGAGGATACAGGGAACATGACCATTTGGAGGTACATGGATGGGAAGAACAAGTACTCTTTCATTAGCAAGGATGTTAGTGATATCTTGGAGATACCACATGAAGGTTTTGCTGAGTACTTCAAAGGAGCATGGCCTGAAGGAGTTGATGACTGTGAGATCATCAAAATTGTCACTGACAGTGATGATAATTTCACCAGTCCTTATCTAGTCAACAAGATGGGAATTGAAAAGAAGGAGATGTTCACTTGAACAGTAATCTGTTGCCCAGAGAGCTGAAAAAAATGCTGCTTCCATTAAAGATTTGTTGGTTATGGACAAGGTCATCAAAGGAAAGAAGGTGAACATGCCTCGATTAATGATGCTTCATATGAAGCATGTGCTTAAAACTGCTAAACATGCACTTCCTTATGGCATATTGATTGCTTTGTTGTTGACTGAGCACAAGGTCTATGTGGATGGTGATGATGTCCTCAACACCAGGGTTCTGAACAAGGAAATGATCAGGAAATTTGGCTGGAACTGGGTTGATGGACAAAGGGTGTCAAAGGCTTTAGAGGTCAGTGACAAGGATCACCAAGAAGAGGGAAAGAAGTCTGCTCAAGTGACAGATGAACTGAAAGATCTCAGGGAGCAGAATATGATTCTGAAGGGGATGCTCGAGAAACTTCAGAACATGGTTGGCAATGTGCTGTCGAAGATCAGTGCAATTGAGGAAAGGCTCAACGACTTTGGATCTTGATGTCAGTGACCAACGCTCATCCATGACTGTCTCTACCCCTCTCTTCTACCCTTTCCACATTATCTCCCCACTTTAAAAAGACTTCTTTTTAGTTCATTTGGTTGTACTGCATTTCTAGATTGTTTGTTTTTGTAGGATCGTTAGTACTTAAATGAGTCGGCGACTCTTGCGAAATCGTTGACTTTGAGTAACAGTCGAAGTCACCGACTTTGGTAAAGTCAGTAACCTTGAAATAAGCAGCGGAGTAATTAATCAAACAGGAAATATATTACCAAACTGTAAATGACAAGAGATGTATAGTGGAAACTCTTCGTAAACCAACTAGTTTACTTATAGAAAAACCACTCCCTTCCAAACTTCTCACTTGGTCGGATTTCAAGAGTCCTTGGACTCGCTCTATTGATTTCTTGAGTGTTACAAAGCTCTCCCGTGTACAAGTTGAATCCCACAACCTTGAACCACGCTCTACCTTTGTACCTACACTCTCAACCTCACACTATGCCTAAGAACACTCGAACTCACCACTTGCACGAATCTCACGCACAAGTCTTCTTCACTACTCGTACGAATCCCACGCACGAGTCTTCTTCAAGCTAGAACTCTCTCTTTTTCTTCTTCACAAGATATACAAATTATGCTCGAAAATCTTTACTTCTAACCTAAAACAATGTAGTATTTAAGCTAGAATAAGGTGTGATTTCGTGTAATATTATTTCCTATTCAGTTAAGGAAATAACATCCCACGCAATCTTACAAGATCTTTCCTAATATAACATGTACGCACATATAAAATATCTCAATGGAATCATATCATCTTCTTCTGATTGTAGCACTCTTTTATGATGATATTCTCCATAAATAAACGACCCAGCTGTCCTGCAAAAAATCGCACACGATCTATGCATTCCTTCCATAAATAGTTTTCGTCGCCAGCTGGTCATGTTAGTGACTTTGCCAAGTCGCCGACTTGGCTTGCAAACTCAAAGTCACTGACTTTCTTGGAACCATCAAAACACAACTTTTCAACAATAGTTTCTTGTCAGTTATCCTTTGTCAATGACTTCTTCATAAGAACTTGATGTTGCTGACTCTCCAAGCAACTTCTGTGTCACTGACCTTTGGAACCATCAAAACCAGATCTTCTAACATTTTTGCATCGTACTTTGTTTCTTGCTTTGGTGGATGGCTATCTATGACTGTTTTGATATTGTGTTTAAGTTTACATATTTGCCTCTGATTTCTTTGCTTGTTTTAGCAATCTTTTTGATGATGCCAAAAAGGGGGAATTAACCGGGAGAACTTTTTATTGCTTTTTGTGCTTTGCTCTTTTTACTGTGATTGTGTTTGTATGTTGCAAAATTTCTATCAGAACATGATGTTTGTCACCATCAAAAAGGGGGAATTTGTTAGAAGATAGAGTTTTGATGGTTCTGGAGTCAGCGACTCCGAGTTTGCAAGTTGAGTCGGCGACTTGGCAAAGTCACTTACATGACCAGCTGGCGAAGTAATCTATTTAAAGAAGGAACGCACAACGTGTGTGCGTGCAGTTGGAGACAACTGGATCATTCTATTTTAGGAGAAGATCATCATAAAAGAATCCTAAAATCAAGATGAAGACGATTTGATTCTCCTAGAATATTTTATTGTATGCATTCATTTATATTTGGAAAGATATGTAAGAGATTGAGTGTGTATCACTTCCCTTATCGAATGGGATTTGATATACACGAGATTTCTCTTGCCTTAGCTTAAATACCCCTGAGTTTAGGATAGTGGCAAGTCTCTTGAGCGTCATTTTACAATTTGTGTAAGAAAGAAAGAAAGAGAAAACTTGTGCGTGAGATTCGTACGTGTGGTGTGTCGAGTGTTCTTAGGCATAACGTGAGATTAAGAATGTGAGTGCAAAGGTAGAGCGTGGTTCAAGGGTGTGGGATTCATTTTGGTACACGGGAGATCTTTGTAAACACTCAAGAAATCAATAGAGCGAGTCTAAGGACGCTTGAAATCCGACCAAGTGAGAAGCTTGGAAGGGAGTGGTTTTTCTCCGAGTAAACTAGGTGGTTTACGAGTAATTTCCACTATACATCGCTTGTCATTGACTGTTGGTAACGTTTATTTTTACTGTTTATTTATTTTGCTTCTATATTACTCAAGTCAACGACTTCGCAGTAGTCGTCGACTCGTCTAAGTACTCACTATCCTTCAATAATGCTACTTATACTTCATCCTCTAATGCTTACCTTCTTATTAACAACTGACCATTCACCCTTTAAAAGTACAATCATTTTTGGGTCATTGAGGATCTTTATCAATGATTATTTGAAGCAAGTAAAGCAAAGAAGGAAGTATCCATTCTATTTTAGGAAAAAGCTAAAGATAAACATACAGTAGACATTATTTGCCTATGTGCATAAACCCATTCCTTCTTCTAGATACGTAACAAAGAATACAGAGAAGACATTCTTGTAATGAGGTGGATCATCTACTCTTTTTTGAAGGACACATAACCTATTCCATTTCTCTTTCTTTTTTCTTTAGTGCAAGATACATTATGAAAAGAACATAATACCATTGAGAGTCTACTTGAGAGCAAAAAATAACGTGCCTTATTGAAAAGAACAACGAAAAAGGGTGGTCACTTTCATTCACAAGTATATAGTTTAAAAACTACAACTATCAGATGCTTTGATCTACCAAATTGGGGGCAATAAAAAAGAACTCCAAATGAAAGCCATTAGTTTGCAAGTGACATAAACCAAATTTCACTAATGTAGACAGCCAAATTCCTCAAGATTATGCATTTTAGTTTCTACCTTCCCAAACAACTCTACATGACAACCATTTTTTCCCCTTTTTACACTTTCGTTTAAGTTTTCTCTTCAGGTAGGTAGATATCACCACTTTAATAGCAAAATAAAAGTTCACATTAATTACGTTTGGGTTTTTATCTTTTCACAAGAGGCAAAATGCACATTTTTTCAATTTGACAATGTCCATTACAATTTGAAGGAAAGGAGACATATTTTAATTAAGCACTCGTGCTTCACTATCAATTTAAACAAAAATTAGATGTATATATCAACCAAAGAATGAATAACCTGACGTACTACATCAGTTCAAGTACTCTACAAAAAACAACCTATTCACTTATTGCATGGATTAAATGTTAGATTAGACTTAGCTGGCTAGTATATAATTTTCACAATCACGTGGAAGATCTGAATTACCAAGCATCACAACGACTTCATAGTTTCAAGAAGAGATTCTTCATACACACAACACAACAAAGATTTGTAAAGGATATTCAATGCTTTTAATCTAAATGGGCATATATAAACAACGCTAACAATTAAAACAGCTGAACAATTGGCGCTTGCAGTAAAAGAGGGGCAAAAAAATTGACATTCAACAACCCTTGCAATGCATTTAAAAGAATGCAAAACAAATGACATAGGAGGTTTGTACAACAAAAAACATGTACTTAATAGCCAATTAACGTAATGATTGTTAATTACATATATTTAGTACTATATAATTATCCCACAATGTCACTTAAAGAATAATGAAGATCTCTAGCTTTTTTTAATTTCTTACAGGGAAGCTCAACAACGCTTCCATGTTCATGCCTCCTATTAGAGAAAATTCCTTGGGATTCACTTATCACATCAAGTTCTTCTATAAGCACTGTTCTAAAAATCCCTTCTAGACCGCGCCTAGGCCTTGGAAGGTCCTACCCCACCTAGCCGTCCAGACCGCCTAGGCGTTGGAATTAATGCATTAAGTATAAACAAATCAATTTGACTAACCAAAACCGCTATGATCACACAAACCTTAATCACAAACACTAAATTGAATATGTAGAAATGTTTATTGATTTTATTACCCTTGAGTCAATTAATTACACAAAAAAAACGTCTATAAAATAAATTTGTAGTGTTTTGTGTTTTAATTCACTTAGCTTTCTTTTCAAATTCTTATTCTTATTAATTCTCATCATTAAATAAATAATGGAAAATGGCAATGGAGAGAGGATCCAATGCCTTTAGATTTGAAGGTTTAAAAAAATTCAAAAAAAGAGGAAAAAATTATAGAGAGAAATAAGAGAATTGATTTGCTTTGTTTGTGATCAATTGAGAATATAAGACTACTTTACAAGATGTTCTATCACTTTGTTAATTTTTCTATTATACTAACTACGACATGTATTCGTAATATGACAGGTTCATGCATGGATCAAAGTGTGTCATTGCAGGAAAGACACGTAGTTGCCTTCAAATGAATAACACAACTTTACACCCAATACACGTAGTAGTATGGAACGGGTGAGTAGTTTATATTTATTTCATTTGTATATTTAAACATTATTTTTTAGTCCTTTTCTAAATGAGTAAAGTAAAGAAATTTGTTTCCTCATAATAGCCAACACGTATTTTTTTACTTCCATTTCTCATATGCGTTTGGAATTCTACATTGTCTTGAAATGGCAATTTGGAGAGGAGTGGTCATATTTTTAGCCTTTTTTGAGCAAAACATGCTGAAAAGTAACGTTGGCAAAAATATGACACTATATATGCTCACAATAATCCCTATATAATAAGTTAAAAAACTATATGTAAATTAATGGTAAAAGTGCTTTCCCATGAGCACATAGGTCATTGGTTCAAGTCTCCTTGATGCACTATTTTGGTTCATTTTTATTTTTTTCAATGACACTTATCTACTCATTAATTTTTCTATTTGTGAGATTATTTCCCCACTTATATTCTATTTTAACTTACAAAATAAGCTTTTTTGGCGATCAAATCCCGTCATAATTAATAAATATTTTGTGTAAATTTTATTTTCATTTCATAATAAATCAAATGTATTTTTCCAACTCAATGGTTATGGTAATTGTGTATAAACTAAAAGTTATGATTCAAATTCATATAGTATCATTTATACACATTTTTTTACATAAAAATATTTGCAACCATAGTTTTAAGATAAAGTATACTTTTTCCATTGTCAAAGTAAATTCATTTTATTATACGATTTAAAAAGCTTAAAAATGAATAAAAAACCCATGACAATTGAGAAATATGTTTTGTATGTATTTTGTTTTCAATTTATATTAAATCAAAAATATTTATTTAACACAATGGTTATGGTGATTTTATATAAACCAAAAAGTTAAGATTTAAATCCATATTGTATCATTTGTCAAAAAAAAATTCATATACACGTTTGCAACTATAATTTAAAATAAAAAATTTAATTTTTCCATTTGTAAAGTAAATCCATAGTATTATATGAGAAAAGAATTTTAAAAATATAAAAAGCCATCAAAATTTTGAATTTTTTGTGTATATTTTGTTTTTATTTCATAATAAATCAGAGATATTTTTTATTCAATAGTAATGGTGATTGTGTATAAACAAAAAGGTTAAGATTCAAATTCATATGATATATGTTTTTCCATATAAACATCGCAAACATAATTTTAAATAAAAAAATTTGTTATCCCATTTGCGGAGTAAATCTATTGAATTATTTATTTATATGCGATTAGAACCTTAAAATGAATTAAAAAATTACATTAATCATGAACATTTATGATTTTATTAATATATATATATATAATATTCATTATAATTTTGAATAATATGGACAAAATGGTTAATTTTCTCGATGGTTGAAGTCTTTTAATCAACTATTATGAAACATTATGTATGTGAACTTTTTTTTTTACTCTTTGCCTAATTGAAACTATTTTTATGAATTTTATATAAATACTCAGCACCAAAATCCAAAATAAAAACGCTAAGGAATACATCAAAAAAAATTGGCTCAAACAACCTCTCAAAATTGGTGACCACTATTTATCAATGATTCATACTTCGTAAATGTTAATATCCATTAGTGTTATCCCCTCACATTCTCACTTTTACATCTCTTTCAAAGAAATTAATTATGAACCACCAGAAGAAGTTAAGGGGATCTTAGATATGGATATCAATATGAGTTATACTATGTATACTCTTTAATTATTCAATAAAAGGGTTATAATCCCCCATTATTATCAAAAAAGAAATTAATTAAGAATATAAATGTTATTTAATGATGAAAGATGAAATTAACTCTACCCCTTCAAATTGTGTACACCACATACGCTTCAAACTAACGCCTATTTTAAAATCCTATAATCATTTTCAATTCATTGCCTTTCAACCATTTTTATAGTGATAATTAAAAAGAGAACATATATCAGAGGATTCTTAGAAGCACAAAGAAAAAACTCCAAGCAACACAATTTGAGGTACACAAGAAGAACGACCCAAAACTCAAATGAGTTACTACATTTCTACAACTTCCAACCTCTCTTTCATACTATTTCTAAATGATATCGATGAACATAATTGGTTTTAACTACTATATTTGTTGGCTAATATACCAAAATAATAAGCATACGTATATTTAAGGATCGATTACTTAGCCCCATGCGTATGCACGGGCATCACTACTAGTCATGCTAAAGATTTTGTTTCATAAATCTTAATCCAGACATTGAATTCCATCAGTATTCAAAAAATCCAAAAGCCTATTTAAGTGTGAAATTAGTATTAACATGTTATGAATTCTGAAAATACAAGCCCCTAATTTACGATTATTAGCAAATAAAAGGGAGTGCAAGAACTTACATTTCAATTGGCGGTGAGATCCTCAATGAGATGCTCCTGGAGTGAAGTCAGTGAACTAACACAAATTTGAACCTCTAATATTCCGAAATGTAGTTCTAATTCGTGGATTTGGCACACTAACCTTCAGTCTAAACCTTAAAATTGATATTTATAAGAAATCTACTCATTAGAACCCTAAATATCAAAACAAATTAAGAAACCCAAGGACATATTAGAGAAATTACTAGATGGGGTTGAGAGTCCGGAATTCCGAGCAATAACAACCGAGGTACGACGACTGTGGACTTGTGGCGTCAAAGTGGTGATGGACGTTGGTGGTGGTGCACATATGGAGGAAGTATGGGTCAAGATGGGATGGACTGGTGCAGATGGAAACAGTGGTGGGAGCGGCGGGAATGGTGGTCTTCGCGGGTCCGGGCATGGCGAGTGGCCGGCGTTGGTGATGGTTGGATGGGGTGGGTTTTCATGCTGGAAAAGATCTCCATGGAGACGTAATTGGTTGGTGCAGTTGGAAGAGGCACCATGAGCAGAGCGATTTTCGATTAGTATTCGGATGAAGGTGAGAGACGGTCGGCGGTGTGGCGATTATGGCTCGGGCAGTCGGGCGTGACATGGTGGGCGGTGAAGAGAGGTGGAGGATGAGGGGATACTAGTGAAGGCACCAATCGGGGAAATCGGCATTGTGAAAGGAGGTGGAAGATATGGGGAGAGGGAGGTGGTGGAAGATAGACGGAGAGGGGAGCTGCCTGCTTTACTGTTCCTCGGGAAATATTCCCCGTTTCGCTTTTATAGAATTATAGATATCTATGGATTTTAACTACTAACTATGAATTTTATATGTTATTTAGAATTAGATGAACAGATAATTACTATTTAGTTTACTTAAACCTTAATTAATGTCCAAGCGTGGATGCCCCAAATGGCCTAAATTTATTTTTGTCATAATAATTTCGTCTTTCTTTTCAAGGCCTAATGTATTTTTTCATGACATAGAATGTCAATTATTAATACTTAGTTGTAGAAAACATTTTTTCCACTTTAAATTCATGATTTTAATGTCTTTTTTCCATTTATATTAATTTGTAATTAATTTTATAGGATCTTACGATCCTACGACCCGATCCACATGCCCTTCTCCGATCCGATCCTAAAATCTCGATCCTAATAATATTGATTTTATGGTTGTCAATGGGTCGGGTTATGGGTGGGTGGAGCACTTCCACCACCCGAACCCCAAGTTAAAACGGGTGATGGGTCGGGTTATTGGGTGAACAAATCTCACCCTTACCCGACCCATAACCCGTTTCGCCCGTCACCGAACCGCCCGTCACCCGCTTTGATTGGGTTTTCACCCGTTTATTTTGGGTGGGTTAAACGGGTGAGTCGATCACCCGTGGGTAATTGACAGCCCTAATTGATTTGGACACTAGTGGTATCCAAGATTATGAGAATTTGGATTTGCTCAATGATTTTGAATCTTATGTTGAAGAAATTAACGATCGTCTTAAAATCTTTAGAGTGGTGAATGATTCAGTGGTAAAGGCAGTATTAGAAGAGGCAGAAGTGATAGTTGCAATGAAGCAAATGCAAGTTAATGCATTAAAGGAGCAGCTATTTGAAGGATAGATAGTGCTTCAGTTTCAAGAGGAGCTTGAATTGTTTGTTATGCAAAATGCATTTCACAACCTCAAAGAGGAATATGAGAAAGGACTACTGAGTTCTCAATTTAAAGCTAAGAAAAGTATGTTATATATGTAGTGATAAATTGAAGCAAGTTTCAAGCATAAGCAAAGATTTAGAGGCAGACCAAAAGTCGTTAACCAATCTTGAGCAGTTGAGCACACATGGGTCTCTAGACTCAGATTATTTCCACTGCAAAAACAATAATGTTTTGTCATTTAGTTCATTGTGGGAAGGAAATGGTAGCACTGAGGAATCCAATGTTAATTTGGCTGAGAATTTTGAGTCTTCCCATTTAAAACACAAGAAACCTGCTTAGTTGTACTATCACCTCATGGAGATGATTGTCAAGATAAAGAGGGATCATGAAGCTACTATCCAAGCAATGGCTGAAGATTACTTTAGCCTTAAGCAAGAGTTTCTCAGGGAAAGGGAGTTATTAAAGGAAAAGGGATACTTTTCACCCCATAAAAACAAGGATTTTGATGTGTTAAGGAAGAGGATACCATATGCCATTTCAAAATTGAATGATAATGTTACGGAGAATGAGGGTTTCTTTGAAATGTGCAATCTTTCAAGGGAACAATACAACAGCCTTCTGATGGAAAGTTCTTCCCTTAGAGATATGCTCAATAATAGGGAGAGAGAAGTCATGTGCTTGTGTACACATGTCTTTGAAACGGAAGAGAAATTGACACAAAAGTTATTGAGTGAAGCACATCTGAGCAAACAAATAGAAGATCTTAAAACATCTCTAGAGAGTGCACAAATGGAAGCATCACTTAGGGAAGAGGTCTATAAGTGTACTTCAGGGATTTGGCACATCAGATAAAGTGTGAAGAGGAGGGGAATCATTGGCCACTCCAAATTTGGTGCGTCCAACCCAACACCGGTGACTTCAAATTTTGGCGCGCCCACTATTCCCGCCATGCCCAACGGTCCTTCGAAATGGCTGAGTCTAATTAAGCCAAGTGGCCATAAGTCCCGACTAGCCAGCTTCCACAAGCTCAAGATCTGATCCCAACGAAGGCCGACACTGCAAAGGCCAAGGCTCGATTTGCTCTGACCAACGGCCACGTGGGCACGAGTTCCTCTGCTCCAAGAAATTATGTGCACGGGGCATTTCTTGATAAATGAAATGATCAAGTCGTGGGGTGTTCGAGCTAGATACCGAGAAGAAGAGGGATGGATGACCTTCAAGTTCGAATCCGAGGAAGACCAAGACAAGGTGCTTAAGGATGGGCCGTATTTCATTCATGGCAAACCACTCATCCTAAAGCACATTCTCGACAAATTTGCATTCATCCAAAAGGACATCGCCACCATCCCACTTTAGGAGCGAATTTGTATTCAGCCGAAAGGACATCACAAACCATATTTCATTCATGGCAAACCTTCTTTCTTGTTGTTCACCACCTCCTTGCTTATTGTTGCCGCCCTTGGTTTGTTCATGGTAAGTATGTATGATGGTAGGGGTGATCGTGACTGGGATGAATCAGGGTTGGTTATGGTGTTGTTTTGTGGGATGGGCGTTTTCAAATATATGTAGGATTGCATGAATTTATTCATTAAAAGACTAATAGTTAACTAGTGATTTTAGTGGTTGACCATGGAATTGATTTAGTATTCTTGTGTAAATTAAATTTCCATGTTAGGTTTAGATATGTTAAGGTGCGAGTTCCATTGGTTAGTTAGAAGGTGTATTTTCATACGAGTTTTCGTATTGTAGCAAGTTAGATAAAGTGGCTAGTTCGGTAAGGAATCAATTGTCGGGTTAGGTTGTTTGGGGGCTGGAGAGATTCTAAGTCTAAAACTCTTTATCGTACTCTTTAAACCTAAACCCTCATATCTCTTATAAAATCTTATAATATGGTTTAGAAAATTGTTTCGCCAAGATTCGTGTTTCACTTGTGCAAGTTGGAATTCCAATTTAGAGGTAAGTAGTTTTATGACTTGCTTGGCTCTATTCTATCTTGTTAGGTTTCATACCTTGGTGGTAAGATTGGTTTTAGGGAACTCATCCCTAATTAATTATTTTATGAAAAAATGTTTACTTGTGTGTGATATGTGTGCAAACGGATTTCAAAGTGTTTTCATCATATGTGAAGTTTTTGAACATTTTTTCTGTGCTTGTACCATTCTCGACACGACCATGTACGTACTTTTTCATAGAGGAAGTGATGTCTATGTATGGTTTGTGTGACAGGGAACCGTATCTCTTCAAAACAACGACTATTTGTATTTTTGGCAAGTACTCTAGTGGAGGCTTGACCAGGGGTTAGAAGTGATGGTTTTTCGTGAGGGGTGAGAGATCCTGCCTCGACACCTGGGCGTAGAGGAGATAAGCTCCATTCAATTAGAATACAACGGTGAGTGAAGGGTTGCATTGCCGCGTAGAAACTTGTGTGTGTGTGTGTGTATGGATGTGCGGATGTGTGTGTGTGTGTGTGTGTGTTTTAATAAATGGAAGATAGGTATGGATTTAGAATTGATATGCATTATGTGTGTGTTGAACTTGCCTGTGTGTGTTATGAACTTGATTGGTTTTAAAACATCTTACTAGTATTGTGTGATTTCTAGCTTGAATTGGGATAGTAGTTGACCCATCGAGGACCTTTTTATATTTACAGTTTCAGGTATGAATTAGGAACCGTGATAGAACCTCAACCGAGTGGTGGAGTGGAATGCTAATACGTGTGTCAATGGGCTCGGGTTGGTTATGGGAGTTTTAGATTCTCTTTGTACTGTTGAGCTTGTTAGAATAGTTTATCGTTGAATTTGTGAATTGTGTTGGGAGTGTTGAAAATGCTAGTTATTTTTTATGTTTCGGGAATTGGTTCCCTGCATGTTTTATATCATTTTTATAATTATAAGTTGGATATTTTATTGATGGTTTCTCATCGTGCTTGAGTTGCAAGATCCAGTGATCTTGTTGCCACGTTAGCTTGTGTGGACCCATTTGTGATTTACTACTGAGTAACACCCTAGTGTAAACACGGGCTATTATACTGTTATCTTCTTATTACATCAACCTAATGTCGGTCTGATCCCTTAATTTTTACCTTAGCCGCTCTTTTGGGTATTTAACTTAGCCAGGCCTTTCATGTCTTTTTAATTTTTCCGACTTTTTCACTTTTATTAACAAAACAAAAGCAAAAACTATACATATGATACAATGGTGAGTACTCCATCCCAACACTTAAGATTTCATTTTCCTTAATGAAGTTTAAGACAATAAAAAGTAAAGGGAAATGAAACAAAAGACTCACAATGGCGGATAGTGGGGGTAGCCAGGCCAACCCCTCTGGTAGAACTCCTCCTGCCACCTCCTCATCTATCTCATGCATAGACAACGCCATATCATGCACATTCCTACTCACATCATCTAGCGTCTCTCTCATTTGAGACTGCTATCTCGAGAATGCCACATGTCTATCATACAAGTCACTCGTCCTTAAAGTCAAACTCTCCATCCGAGCGGGCATGTGGTGCTATAGTGCCAAGACTGATCCCAACTCGACGTCCCAACAACACCACTAGAAGATCCAACTCCAAACTCATCTCCCTTATACTGACATCAGGCATTGCCTGAACTATGGGTCATCCCCTGCCCCTCATAATTATCATCATCCTCAATATGGATGTAAAAATCAGCAGTTGTGGGACCAAAAAAATTGCCCTAGGAAGGGCCTATTTATGAGATCCACCATGGCTAGACTTCCAAATGTAGCCCATAGGCCATAGACTCAGAACCCTCAAGCAAGGTTTTCCTTAATAACTCCTCATCATATGTATGAGGACCTTCCATTGTAGGTCTAGCCTCTATAACATCAATAAACATTTGAGCAATCAGAGTAATCATCCCTCTAAAACTAATCTTGCCCTTCTTCTTCCTAGCCTTGATACAATACTCGAGAAACATGTCTACCCACCCAATAATAGTAGGATTCTCTAGTGCCAAACACCAAAGTATACCCATAGTAAACACAAAAATCTTGTTGACCTCTCCATGTCCTAAAAATGTCATGACTAACACTTTATGAGCTATCCTTAAGCATGGATGAACTAAATTATAATTATATTCACCCGCACTCATGTTAAAATTCACCCCATCAGTGGAAGAATACCAAAAATGAAAGTGGTGGGTTCTCTTAAACACAATATGCCACTCCTCAGTACCCTCAGCAGTAACACTAAAAATCTCACTCATTTGACCACGACTCAACTAATATTCCTTACCCATCAAATTGAATTTGAGCAAAATATTTTTAACAAAAAATATGGATAAGAACTCCTTAACCAAATCAAAATAAGTAGGAGCATGCCTCTCCATAAACTATCCAAAACCACCATGTACCAACAATCTCATAGTAGAGTCATACAAACCCAACTTATGCAACATAGGGATGTTATAAAACTTGGTTTGTACGATTGTTTTATTCTTCAAATCATCCTAAATTTTCTTTTGACACTTAGATAACTTCCTCACAACTCTAGACATCTTGAATTTCAACAATAGGAATGCAAATCAAATGGGTGAAATAAGTACACACACCGAAAAGATGAATTGGGTGCGACTACTGGCGTGGTTTCTGGAAATGTCGAAGAGTCAGACCCGCGGTTGTGGCGCTACTACAATGCCTAGTGGCGGACACGGTCGATGGTCGACGATGGTGGATTCAAGAGTTGAAATTGGATCCGGTGGTTAAAGGTATGATTTGGGGTTTTTGTAGATTTGAGATTTTGTAGAGGAATAGGAGTGGATTAGAGATTTGGGTAGTAGATTAGGGGAAGATTTGTGTTGTGGGGTAGATTAGGAAGAACAATTTTGGGTTTTAGATTTAGATTTGTGAATTGGAGAGTGTTGAGTTTGAGAGGGTTTGGGAGATATGGAGGTTTGAGGGTAGAAGAAAGAGATAAAAAGGTAGGAGAAGAAGAAGAAAAATAGATAAGGAGGGTTGGGTGGAAAAGCCTGAATCGTTTTTGATCGCCTCTCACGGTGTGCGAGGGTCAAGAGATACAAATTATAACCCGACCCCGTTGTAGTACGTGGTGGGTGTCGAACACTCGGGAAATCTACTCGATCGATGTGCCTAGATACTAGGAAGCTAGAAAGGAGAGCATAAAACAAAGGAAAATAAAGAAAACAGTCGGGAACGACACTGAGGTCACGTCGGGCCCGAGGTTGGCGACAAGAGGAAGTCGGGACCGACACTGGGTAAGTCGGGCCCGAGGTAGCTGGGGATGTCGAACTCAAAGATTTTAAAAGTAGATCTTGGGCTTTTGGGTTCCTTCCCTAGTAGATTAAGGCTTTTCCACCCCAATTCAGGCAATGAGTGATGATCGGACTAGGATCGAGTGCTTTCGCCCTCGTTCCAACCACATCTACACCTCGATCCATGGGGAAATCCCCTTCGAAGCAAGGTCTTGAGATTGACACATGTTCACTTTCGCTACTTTGCCAATCTCAAGCCTTGATTCCCGACTTTCGCAAGGAATTGTAGCTCGATGTAGAGTGGGTTCCTTAGATCAAACACTCAAGGCTATGGAATTGGGGTTTCTAGCCTAAACCTAGCTAGGGTTTTCCCCCATAACCCAAGATCAAGGAGATCTACTCCATGTGACAAGCAAAGTAAGCAATCAAATCAAAAGAGAAAGCAATCATCATAATCAATCTCAAAACAAAGCAAGGGTTCATTCAAATCCAAAGCAATCCACAAATACAAATCAAGGGTTTTCAAATCCACAAGATCAAAGCAAATCAAAGCTAAACAATCAACAAAACCTCTCAAGTCTTCCTCCTCCTTGGCCGATTCTCTCTCTCTTCCTCCTCTTCTCCTTCCTCCTTGCTCTCCAAGTATCCTCTTGGCTCCCTTGGAACCCCCCTTTTGTGTGTGTGAGGGAACCCCTTCTTAGAAGACAAGAGGGCCTTTTATGGATTAAATGAGGGGCAAAAGTGGAAGTTCACAAATTCGTGCCTTGGAGCCCAAGTAGTCCGGTGACCGACTCGGCCCGACACGGAGGAACCTCGGGCCCGAGGTACTGTGCAACTCGGTCCGAGGTTGGAAACTTCAAAGTCGGGCCCGACGTTGTTGCATCTCGGTCCTGACCTCGTTCCACCTTCTTCTTAGTTGGCTTCTCTTGTTCTTCTTCATGGCTTGCTTCTCTCTTTCCCGCTTTAGCTCGGCCTTTGCTCCATGTCTCGACCCTCCTTCAAATCCATCCTTGATTCATGCCAAATTACCTACAAAACACATAAAAGGTGCGTAGTCTCCGAATCTCATAGAAATACGGGAACTAAGCTAAAAAGGAACAAAACGCACAAGAAAAGGGGAAAAAGAAACATATTTACAAAGGAAATCACATATGAAAACACCACCAAATAGAGAGACATCAGAATACCCCATACTTAAACTTGCTTGTCCTCAAGCAATAACAATGTAAGCAAGACCGAAACATAATCTTCAAGTAAAGCCTCGTATGAAAACACGTTTTAAGCACAAGTGATCGATATTCAAGCAAGATTACATCATCACACGTGATTAAGTGTTCCAAGGAATAAAGTCAATGCAACTAAGCCTCACTTTAGGGATATGTGAATGTGTATCACTCATCATGTGTTTGGGTTTAGCAATGAACACTCAAGCTCAAAAATCATGCAAGTAAGGACTTTACTATTGAAGCTAATATCACCAATTCCTCCACCTAGAGATGCCTAATGCAAAGTACACAAAGAATTTCGAACTTGGATCAATGGAGGTCCTCAAAGAGGTTCCATTCGGCCGGGTTGTAATGGGGCTTTTGGTATTTCTCAAGGTGGGAATTATTTGGTCTTGTGGTGCTTATAATAGGGATTGAACAAACTAAACTCTCACCAATTTCACCAAATCCCACAATTACTTTCACACTCACCAAAAAGACTTAACATTTTCCTTCCAACCCGAAATTTCACTTATCATTCCACTTCATCTTTGCTCTTATGCTTTTTGTTGGATTTTCAACACTATCTACATTTGGACCGACTTTCTTATGACATCGGGCCCGATGTTGCTCGTAACTCGGTCGGACCATTTTCTTCACTTAAGCTCTTTGCTTTATTCCACTTTACATTTCCAACATTTTCTTTCTTTCTTTTCTTTCTTTTTTCATTTTTGTACAACAAAGATGCACTACCCACATGATTCATAACACCATTCTTTTGCCCTTAAACCCAAGAGAATCTCAACTCTTCAAATACAATCCAAACCTCTCTTCTAAAGTCCAATCCCATAAGGGTCAAGTCATATAAGGCTAGGAATAATATTTTTGAGGAGTTTCAAACAAAGGCTTAGGCTAGAACGGGGCTACAAACAAAGGATTAACTTCATGGTAGGATATGGAACATTTATGTGACTAGAAGAATAAAGTTCAAAATCAATGTGACCATGCTAGGACAATTCTCATGACGGTCTTGGAAAATAGATAAACACCGCAATAGCAAGTTTTACTAAGCATGAATGAGCTAATCACACAAGAAAAATGAGGGTTTTGCAAATATGAACAAGCATCCCTAAAATGGCCAAAAATCAATCTCACAAGGGTCACTCATACTTAGTTGCATAAGAACTCATCCTAGAACTCACATGCTCAATAAAACAAGCAAGATATCATGATCACATCAAAAGCAACATCATTTTAGAGGCTAAACTATCCAAAAATATGCAAAGGAATTTACATGCTCACATCATCATTAGCTTTTATTTTGGCAATCTAAGATGGGAATTTCTAGTCCAAAACCTACAAAACACAAAATCTTTTTGTTGTTTTTAACACAATTTTTCAATTTTTTATGGATTTTTTTGCAAAAAAAAATTTCTCTAAAACCAAAGACTCAAACATTCCAAACACAAACTAGAAACACCAACTAAATATCCTCAAAATAATAAACAAACATAAACAAGTGAAATCATGAACACACTTACCCCCACCCCATACTTAAAATTTTTGATGTCCCCATCAAACAAGGAAATCAAAACTTAAAAGCAAGAGAGAAGAGTATGAAAAGCTCACAGTTTCTTATTCTTCAATGGCATGTATGGGATCACTCGAAGGGGTTGTCACGTCTACGTCCTCTTTGGAGCCTTGCTTGCCGCTCCCTCTCGTACACTTGCTCTTGGTAGAAGTCTTGTGGTGGTGGTTGGAGTTGAGGCTCCGGGCGTGTCCATTGGTCCTCACGGGAAGGGAAGTTCCCGCTCATCCACGTATTGTAGCTATCTTGGACTCGCCACCTTTGGTCTTCCACCTCTCTAAGCTCCTCTACCTCTCGCCTAGTGTAGCCGAGGGCCCGATTCATCTCTTGTTGGCTAGCTTGGAAAGAACTTTGTTGTTGAAGCATTTGTTGTTGTTGTTGATACATTTGTTGTTGTTGGAGATTCACATGATGGACCTCTTGGAGAACATTTTCTTGTTGAAGTTGGAGATGAGCCATTTGGTTGGCTAAGAAGGACATGTCCACCGGTTGTTGTTGCTCGGGAAACACCATTCCCGGACCGTACCATTGGGCATAGCCTTCATAACCGCCACCTTGGAATTGCTCTCGTCTTGCACCGCTCCCTTCTCCACGTTCATAATGCCTCGGGACCTCACCACCATGGAATGAACTGGACCGACGTTGGGGAAAGTCGGGCCCGACTTGTGGTGTACCTCGGTCCTCTAGTGTTGGAGCTTGGTGCGTGGCTCGGAGGTTGGCCATCAAACCTTGGAAGCGCTCATCTTCTTCACTTTGCCCTTGATCGACATCCATGTCCTCCCCACGAGGTGCAAACACGAAGTTGTCTTGGTCGGAATCCGGTGTAGATGGAGGAGAGGTAAACCGAATGTGTTGAGATTGTTGTCGCCGCCCTTCCCTTGCACCTTGTGGGTCGCCAAATGAGTGTGGCTTGCCGGCCCACACTTGGTACCAATTTTGATACCGAGAAAGATCATAGAGGTTGTGCACTAACCGGATCGACACACCATCATAGTTTGAATGAGGGGCCAAGGAAATCATGTAGAGCTTCTCCTTGATGATGTTGGCTTTCTTGAAATACTTCATGTTCATGAACTCAACTCCATTCGGGGCCGGGGAATACTTGTCAAGATCAACTCCTAGACGCATGGCGAGCCTTGCTATCATCCCGCCGAAGTAGATCCAAGAGGAACTTTGGAAGTCCCGCACCATCTTGACCCACTCCCATGCAAGGTTCATGGGCTTCTCGGTGTTGAAGAGCATCTCATGGAGCAACATGATCTCCTCCTTCATCGGCTTGCTCAACTCATGACGAGCATAGATTGCACACCCCAAGACTCGCACCATGACCCGAAAAAGAGGGCTAGCAATCTTGGTTGTGGAGGCGCCCTTTTCCATCTCACTCTTCCCGGCCACATGACGCCATACTTGGTTCACCTTCTCATTGTTAACTCCTAGACGCATGGCGAGCCTTGCTATCATCCCGCCGAAGTAGATCCAAGAGGAACTTTGGAAGTCCCGCACCATCTTGACCCACTCCCATGCAAGGTTCATGGGCTTCTCGGTGTTGAAGAGCATCTCATGGAGCAACATGATCTCCTCCTTCATCGGCTTGCTCAACTCATGACGAGCATAGATTGCACACCCCAAGACTCGCACCATGACCCGAAAAAGAGGGCTAGCAATCTTGGTTGTGGAGGCGCCCTTTTCCATCTCACTCTTCCCGGCCACATGACGCCATACTTGGTTCACCTTCTCATTGTTAACGCCGGCCTCTTCTCTTGGGCATGGGAACCCGAAGTAGGTAGCCAAATCCCTAAGAGTGAGATTGTGGTCCTCGTTGCCCAATCGGAAAGTGATCGCCCCTTCTTCATCCTCCACATTATCATAAGTGCACTCGAATGTGGCCATAAATTCCGAAGTGAGGGCGGGGTAGTGAGTGTTGTTCCACCTTAGCATTCCATTAAGACCGATGTGGGAGTAGCATCTTGGTAGGGCTTGATCCATGTCCATCTTCCTCACGGCTTCCCAATCAAGCCACCTCGTGTGGTGCTCAAGCGCCATATATCTTTCATAATTCTCCATTTGCTCATCATCCTCCAAATAGACATCATCCAACTTCGGCTCTTTCCTCGTCTTCTTGGACTTCTTCCTTGGCCTTTCCATATGAGAGGATGAAGCTCTTGTCTCCATTGTACCTACACACATCCAAACAAAAGGATCCAAGATAAACTCCATACAACCCAACAAAAGCATTCATCAACACACAACAACATCCCAACACAAAGGGAACCCCATACTTAGTCTCTAGACTCACATGCATCTCAATTCAACATAAATCATCATGGACATCTTCTAACAATAGCTAAGCAAATGATCATTCTACATCATGATTAGACTATAGCCAACAATTAAACACATGAATCCACATGATATCACAAGAAGAGAGAAAAAACAACTAGGATCGACTTCCAACCCATGTCGGGCCCGACTTTCTCAACCTCGGTCCGACATGTTGGACCGACTTCCACAACTCGGGCCCGACGCTCCTGGGCATGTCGATCTCGACCTAGTTCATGCTTCGACTACTAACCTCAAATCAACCCAAATCACTCTATCATGCACTTAAATTTCAAATTCAACCATCAAACATCCATAATCGAAGTTCTAAATGGATCTAAGCATGCATAAACAACTTTAAAGCTCAATTTCACAAATCATGCAAATCCACCATTGATGCTAAAGCTCAAGCTCTCAATCAAACATGGCATTACTCAATCTATGCAATGAAAGCAAAAAAATTTCAAAGAGATAAGTAGAGATCGAGTAACACATACCGGATTCGAAGAGTAATTGAACTTTTGAACAAATAAGCAACTTAGAACTCAAATTTCCTAGATCTAGATCTAGATGGGGGACGAAGGACTATATTGAACTCGAGATTTCTACTTGGATTCGGGTTTGGGAGGCCTTTTTGTGGTTGGAACGAGATGAAGTGGGGATGGATGTGGATCGAGTATGGTGAGGGTAGGGGCGGCCGAGTTTGAGAGTTTTTGAGGGAGAGGGGTTGTATTTTGGGAATGGTAGTTGATGATGAAGATGATAGGTAGGTGGGGGTTGGTATTTAATGGGGGAAAGGGACAAATTAGGTCAAGGGAAAAATTGGCATTCCAACTAGTCGGATCAAGTTGGACCGACTTCATGGACCGACGTCCCTATGTCGGGCCCGACTTACCCGGGCTCGATGTGGGAGTATTCGGGTTACCAATTTTTACTCCATCCTCATGCAACTTCTTTCCCATATTTCCATTTAAATATTTCCCCTCAAATCCTACACAACTTTGGAGGATGCACAACACCATAAATCCACAAAACACTAGATAAGGATTGGTTAGAGAAAAGCTAAGCTAAACTAAGAAAATCAAACTAAAATTACGAAAAGAAAGCTACTAGCTCGGGTTGCCTCCCGAGAAGCGCTCGTTTAGAGTCACTAGCTTGACTTCCTAACCTCAACCTTATGGCGGGTGAAACACGGTGAATTGCTCGCCATTGTTATGCTCATTCCCATTGCCTTCATACCCATAAAACCACCAACGATGGTCCACATAAGCATGGCTCTCCGATCTCGGGCCTATCTCATCATACTCCTCCAACGGATGAGACTTCTCCTCCTTGCTTGCTCTATCATGTTTTCCTTGCCCTACACCATAGTCATCCAAAGTATTCCTAGGAGATTCTACTAATTCACCTTTTAAATCACTAAGGCATATATAGGAGTCTCCTAGGTCATCATCCAAATCACTCAAGCAAATATAGGAATCAAAATTTTGGGAAGAATTGTGATCTTCACCAACATTAAAAGGGTATGAGTAAGGATACTTTTCATCTCCTCTTGAGCTAGCATTGTTCCTTGACTCATCATGATCCCTAAGTCGCTCCAACAACTCCCTCACTTGTGTTTGTTCATTGAAGCTCTCATCACCCCCTAAAGCAACAACCTCCCTAGCAACTTCCACTTCTTCATGTTCTCTCTTGGCACTCTCTTCAAGCTTAAGAATGGCCAAGGCGTCCGGCTCATTCAAAGCTTTGTTGAAGTGGAAATCTACCTTCTCTTCCCCAATCTCAAAGGAGACCTTCCCGTTCTTGACATCGAACCTTGCCCCCGCCGTAGCTAAGAATGGTCTCCCTAAGATTATTGGAACCAAGGGATCCTCATGCATGTCCAAGATCACGAAATCATCGGGGACAAATTACTTTCCAACCCTCACCGGAACGTCATCCAATATTCCTTTGGCCTTGATGATGGAACCGTCGGCCATGGTTAGGGACATATCGGCCGGCTCCATTTCACCCAAATTTGCTCTTCGCCAAATGCTAGCGGGCATCACCAAAACACTTGCCCCAAGGTCACATAAAGCTTGGAAATTTTGAGACCCCACACCAATGGTTATAGCAAAACGACCGGGATCTCCTAGCTTTTGTGGTAACTCCAAGGTCTTGAATTCATCTTGCATTTCCACTATGGACCTCTTCTTGCTCAAAATCTCCCTTAAAAACTTGACATAAGATGGCATCTCACTCAATGCGTCGGTGAACGGGATGGAGATGTTCAAGCCTTGCAAGAGTTTGAGAAACCTCTTGAACTTGTTCTCAACAACATCTTTCGGCTTCTTCGAGGGATATGGGAGAATTGTTGCACCTTGAATCTTGCTCGGATCAACCTCTTTGGACTTCCCTACTTCAATTTCAACATTTTCTGAATGGACTGACTTGGGCACCATGTCGGGCCCGATGTTGTGAATCTCGGTCCTGGACTGAGGGGTTGGATCGAGGTCTGTGTACGTCGGTAACGAGTTGCTCTCGACCTCGGTCCGGGGTGAAGGAGTCGATCTTCTTGCCGGGTCGACTTCGGGGAACGTCGGACCCGACTTGCTGGGTAAGTTGGTCCGACTCTCTTCATTCTTCTTAGGCACGTGTGGCTCGGGTAGGTTTCGGCCACTTCTCAATCAAATTGCCCGGACTTCATTTTGATTGTTTTGAGCTCGAGGATTCTCCTCGGGTCGGCCCGGAAGTCTCCCATTCTCTCTCGGGGCTTGAGTCGCAATTTGGGCAAATTGATTGTCGACTTGCCTCCTCCATGCACCAAACTCATTGAATTGGGTCCTCATCTCCTTGAACCCATCTCTCATCTCTTGAGCAAATGTTTGTAACTCATTGAATCCCGGTGGTCTATATGGTGGTGGTGGCGCCCTTGGCTCGTTTTGGTTGAAATTGTTGTTGTAGCCTTGAGCTTGACCGTTGTTCCACCGGCCATTGCCACCATTGTTGAAGTTGCCTCTTCCACCAAAATTTCCACGAACATAGTTTGCCTCCTCAATTCGCTCGGCCAAGCGCACTTGGCTCTCATTCGGACAAACTTGTGTAGCATGTGCAAAGGATCCACACTCCTCACAAGCTCTAGCATTTTGCTTGTAGTAGTGGACTTGCCTCTTGAGCTTGCTCACTTCACCTTCAAGGAATTGGAGCTTCACATCTCTATCAATGTCTTCTCCCTTTGGATCATATAACTTCCTTGCACCTTCACCTTGAACTTTCACCTCCTTGCTAGCTTGACTCACCCCATACATGGCCTCATAATCGGATAGCTTGTCAAGTAGCTCCCAAGCTTGATCCGGTGTCAAGTCTATGAACCCACAATCGGTGTGGAGATTGAGCTTGTCCTTCGTTACCGGATTGATGCCTTGGAAAAAGATGTCTTGAAGCACATATGGTTGTTGGCCATGAGTAGGACATTGGCGCAACATCTCCTTGAAACGGTCCCATGCTTCGAAGAGAGGCTCATTCGGACCTTGTTGAAAGCTTGCAATCTTCCTTCTTAGCTCGGTTGTCTTTGAGGGAGGGAAGAACTTCATCAAGAAAGCATCATAGAGTGTCTTCCAAGTTGTGATTGACCTAGGAGCTTGGCTCTCGAGCCAATGTGTGGCCTTGGCCCCAAGTGACCATTTGAACGCCTTTAGAAGCACATACTCCAATGTCTCCTCGTCGGTAGAGATCGTCTCACACATGTCCACAAAGTGTTTGACGTGCTCTATGGGACACTCATGTGGACGGCCCTCGAATTGATCACGCTTGATGAGGGAGATGAATTGCGTCTTGATCTCAAAATTCATGGCAACCTCGGGAAGCACAATAGCCGGCTCGGGGACCCTCAACTCCGGATGCATGTATTGGCGTGCATTCCGGGGTAGAGCGTTGAGTTGAGCCTCGGCTCTCATCCGTTGCTCCCGTTCTCTTCTTGCCACCTCCTCTTGATTGTCCCTCTCAAGTTGCAATCTAGCCATTTCGGCCCTAAGTTGAGCCAACTCCTCATTAACATGGAGAGCTTGATTCTCCATCCTTTTCCTTCTTCGGGCTTCCTTGAGAATACTTTCCGGATCACTCACAAACTCAAGCTCAAGTGTTCCTCGGGAGGAACGAGCTAGCATACACCTATGAAACAAAAACACAAACCAAAACAAATCAAAAACAAACAAAGGGTTTGGGCTATTCCCTCACCCAAATAACTACCAAAACACAAAAAAAAATAACCAAATTGGCACTCAATGCACTTAGACTTCCCCGGCAACGGCTCCATTCTTTTGATCGCCTCTCACGGTGTGCGAGGGTCAAGAGATACAAATTATAACCCGACCCCGTTGTAGTACGTGGTGGGTGTCGAACACTCGGGAAGTCTACTCGATCGATGTGCCTAGATACTAGGAAGCTAGAAAGGAGAGCATAAAACAAAGGAAAATAAAGAAAACAGTCGGGACCGACACTGAGGTCACGTCGGGCCCGAGGTTGGCGACAAGAGGAAGTCGGGACCGACACTGGGTAAGTCGGGCCCGAGGTAGCTGGGGATGTCGAACTCAAAGATTTTAAAAGTAGATCTTGGGCTTTTGGGTTCCTTCCCTAGTAGATTAAGGCTTTTCCACCCCAATTCAGGCAATGAGTGATGATCGGACTAGGATCGAGTGCTTTCGCCCTCGTTCCAACCACATCTACACCTCGATCCATGGGGAAATCCCCTTCGAAGCAAGGTCTTGAGATTGACACATGTTCACTTTCGCTACTTTGCCAATCTCAAGCCTTGATTCCTGACTTTCGCAAGGAATTGTAGCTCGATGTAGAGTGGGTTCCTTAGATCAAACACTCAAGGCTATGGAATTGGGGTTTCTAGCCTAAACCTAGCTAGGGTTTTCCCCCATAACCCAAGATCAAGGAGATCTACTCCATGTGACAAGCAAAGTAAGCAATCAAATCAAAAGAGAAAGCAATCATCATAATCAATCTCAAAACAAAGCAAGGGTTCATTCAAATCCAAAGCAATCCACAAATACAAATCAAGGGTTTTCAAATCCACAAGATCAAAGCAAATCAAAGCTAAACAATCAACAAAACCTCTCAAGTCTTCCTCCTCCTTGGCCGATTCTCTCTCTCTTCCTCCTCTTCTCCTTCCTCCTTGCTCTCCAAGTATCCTCTTGGCTCCCTTGGAACCCCCCTTTTGTGTGTGTGAGGGAACCCCTTCTTAGAAGACAAGAGGGCCTTTTATGGATTAAATGAGAGGCAAAAGTGGAAGTTCACAAATTCGTGCCTTGGAGCCCAAGTAGTCCGGTGACCGACTCGGCCCGACACGGAGGAACCTCGGGCCCGAGGTACTGTGCAACTCGGTCCGAGGTTGGAAACTTCAAAGTCGGGCCCGACGTTGTTGCATCTCGGTCCTGACCTCGTTCCACCTTCTTCTTAGTTGGCTTCTCTTGTTCTTCTTCATGGCTTGCTTCTCTCTTTCCCGCTTTAGCTCGGCCTTTGCTCCATGTCTCGACCCTCCTTCAAATCCATCCTTGATTCATGCCAAATTACCTACAAAACACATAAAAGGTGCGTAGTCTCCGAATCTCATAGAAATACGGGAACTAAGCTAAAAAGGAATAAAACGCACAAGAAAAGGGGAAAAAGAAACATATTTACAAAGGAAATCACATATGAAAACACCACCAAATAGAGAGACATCAGTTTTTCTTTTTTTTTCGGAAATAACTGGTAGGATCGCGATCGCGATTTGAGCTTTTGATGCTTTTTGGAGCTACCTTGTGGTCGTTGTTTTGAACATGTGATCATGATTTTGCTATTGTGTCGGCCTCCTAAAATCATATTTGTTGTTAGTTTGAATAAGTAGAAAACTAAAACCGGATCAAAAGCAAAGACAAAGACAAAGAATAAGGAACTACTTACCTCGAGTGCCTCTCGAGCAACGCCTTTGTTTAACGTGGTTGGCTCGGCGCCCAACATGATGTCACAAGATTGGACATTGTCAGTGCCCTTAATAACCTATCGAATTATTGTGAGCTCATCTCACATAAACATAAATAGCACATGGATAAATTGAAATTGAATAACATACCATTCAAAAACTGCTTAAACTTATCAAACAAGTGTGCCCAATTTTCATGAAATGATATGTGCTCACACCAATTCAACTCGAGTTTGGTAGCAAAAAATACTTACAGTATGGGCCAAAGAACTTGTCATCATTACCACTTTCTTCAAAGATGAACCTTGAGTATTCTCTAGTACCAACTTTAGGCTCAAAATATGGGCTCAACATAGCCTTCTCCATCTTAATAGAGACTGCACTCGGCTCCTTTGTGCTCTCTTCAAGTTGAATTATTGGAGTTAAATCATATTAGGCATCAAAGTCATCTTCATACCCCCCAAACAAGTGTAGTGGATTGCTCATCTTCATAGGTCCATACAACAATTGTTAAACACACAAGACAAAGAAATAGAACTTAGTTTCTTGGGTAATCGCGCCAAAATTTGACATGGTTAAAGTCGTTGATGCCTTATCAAACATAAATCCCTAATCACTAACTAAAGTATAGCAAACAAGTCATGGTCGAACCCAAGACAATCAAGTTGTTTCCAAGTAAGCAAATTTACCAACTAATAACAAGGAGGGTTTTTTTGCCAAAAAAAGAACAAGGGATTTTTTGATGAATTAACTCTAAAACAAAATAAGAAAAACAATTAAGCAAGAAACAAGTTTGATTATGACAATAATTGGGAAATAGTTCAATCCACAAATGTCCACTTTTGTTTTGGTTTGTTGATCATCAATTCTCCCTCATGTTCTTTCTATGTTATGATTGATCCTGTCCTGATATTATGTAAACTAACAGTCCTATGAGCCTTGATAATTCTTACTATCAAATAATCATGAAACAATCATAATTCAATTTAATAGAAGTTTTAAGAACAATGATAACCAGGATGTATGTAATATTAAACAACGAGTCAACATTCAACAAACAATCAATTCTCTTCAAACAAATCTAGTCCAACGAGTCCTAGAATAGCATGTATGATACTTTGGATTAAGCCTTTCAACGAGAAAGTACTAAACCCTATCAATAGAACAATCTCAATCTCAACTAGTTGCACAGGCTAGAAGAAATCAACAACATTTAACCAATCAAATAAACATAAGAGAATTAATACTAATCAAAACAATAGAACAAGAGTAGGAATTTCACACCTTACAAACCAAAAGCTTCAATTGTGAATGAAATAAAGGAAATTAGTTCTCCATAGGCATGGAAGCTAGGTTTTCTCTTCTCTCAGTAACAGTCTGAATTTTCAACTTAACCTAAAAGCGAAAGTTTTATATAAACTAAAAATACAAAATAAACCCAAATTAAAAACAATAATTAAAACTAAATAAAATAAAACTTAGAATACTCGAAAATGAACTTCTCTCGCACAACCCACCAAACCTGTGATCATTGTTAAGGAATTGTGGTCATGGTTCTGACTGTCTTCCATTTTCCTGATGCAACTGCTACCACAATCGCAGTTTGTGGACCCGTGGTTGTGGCCTTCAATTTCGTCGTTCTTGTTCTCGACGCCTTATAATCCGAACTCTTGAACACTTCAAGTCGAATCTTCCTTGAATCATTATGCTCTTTAATTTACTCAACCAAACTCACATACATCATATCTCTCAATTCTTACTCCTAAATGACTCATAAAATGTGCTAAAAAGTCCTAGTTATAATGTAGAAAATACAATGTATCATCGACCGCATCAAATACATTAGAAAGCAAGACGCTACAATATCAAGGTCATCCTCGAATGCCTCACTCGTGCGATAGTCGTGAATTCCCTTGTGTGCTACCCCACCCTTTTCAAAAATTGGGCATGTCAACCAACCACTATCAAGTCCAAAGAACTATAAAATTATTGTAATTTGGCATGCCTTTAGAGGCCTTGCTTGAAGTAGTCGATCCTCTCCATATGGAATAGTTGCATCCCCGTCTATCATAAGGCCAATTATTTGCACCAAATCATGCATGTAATCATCATCTTTCCCCACAACATATGAAAAGAACTCTTCTCTGGCTCCCATCGGTCAATGAATGCCTCTATAAAATAAAGATGAATATGGTGCATAATGGTCTGTAGATGGGCAAGCTTGTTGTCCTTGATAAGATCGACCCATCGATAATCCCTCGTCGGTAGCCATTCTGTTAGTTGTGTATGGAGGAACTTGATCTTCAACAAGTCACACTTTTGTAAAACAATAAGTAAATATTTATTTACATATAATGAAATAATATGAGATATTTGGTTCTGTCAGATGAAGATGAAGATGGTGCATAATGGTTTGTAGATGGGCAAACATGTAGATGGGCAAGCCTTTTGTCCCTGACAAGATCGAACCATCGATAATCCCTCATCGGTAGCCATTCTGTTAGTTGTGTATGGAGGAACTTGATCTTCAAGGAGTCACACTCTTGTAAAATAATAAGTATATATTTATTTACATATAATGAAATAATATGAGATATTTTGTTCAAATTTGAATATAACATGCAGATAGGTAGTCCATTATAATGTGCAATTATTATTATCTTATACTACAAATGATTGAATTTATAGTGCCGGCGTAGATGTGGTAGGATACACGCTCCTCGAAACGAAAGAGCATGTTTGGAATGTTTGCGCCTCCTAGTGCTTGATGGGTCAACAACAACTCGATTTGATGCTCACCTACTTGAGGCCTTCTCCTATGTTTGGCACCCTCGATAGGAGTCAATGTAGCATCTACTCTACCACCTACAACCCTCCTCTGTATGAAAATCTAGCACTCAGAATGGATTGTGTCGGAACGGCAGGAGTCGAATCTTGAAAGTGGTGTTGTAAGCCACCTGTCGCCTTGATTTGTGATGAATTGAGCAATATCCGTCGAGATCCCCTATAGAAGACACGAGCAAGCCCGTGAACACTGCTCAACCTTCTAAACCTTCTAAACCTCCTCAACCAGCTCATCGTGCTCTTCATTGTGATCCCTCCAATCATTTTAACGACGAAGACGAGCTGACTTAGTCTCTTAGCATATTTGGAATACCAAAATATATAACTATGTGAAGGAACTAATGAAAAGGCAAAAAAATCCAATGGAAAACCTAATAGCCTCGCAACCGTTATGGCCAATGTCGCCTTCAATTTCGCGAACGATTGTTCACGATTGGATCGAAAATGGCCGAAGAACTTCGTTTAAGTTGAACAAAATTGATTTAAAGCCTAATTTTATATCAAAATCGATTTAAACCCTAAAATAACAAAATCTGCCTAAACCATAATAAAATCTACTTAAGCACTAAAAGCTTCAACTGAACCTAGATCTAAGCCAATAATATCAACGTGAATGGAGGAAATTGTTATAAATTTTGCATTAGTCTTGCGTTAAATGCTTCTAGTGTCGATTTATGTCAAGATTGGTGCAAGAAACCATGATTTTGCTCCTAAATTTGAGCTTGAATGAGGGTGGAAATGGAGGAAAAGTTATGGAGGGGAGAGAGGAGAGGAGTAAGAAAATGAGAGTGAGAGTAGTAATGTGAGTAATTTGTAACAAATTTTATTACTCCGTATGTAATAGGATTTAGGGTCGGCTTTGGATAGTAATATAGAATAAGTGCCAAATAGAAATGCCTAATAAGGGCACGAACAAGCATAAAAAATCAATTTTTTAAAATAAAAATAAAAATTACCATTATAATAAGAACAAATTTAGCCCAAAAGTATTTTTTACTACCCTATTTAGACGCTTGTATACTAAACCCATTTTTTTAGATTTTTGTCAAATATAAAAGCCCCTTTTTTTTCTCATGCCCTAACTTCTGGCAAATTTCTGAATTCTCTCCCGAGTCCGTAATTCCGTCATGATTCTCTCTAGTTCCTTCCATTGATCCGGCGCACTTGATCCGGCGATTAGCAATCGATCTGTCGCAATTGATCCTGCGAACTCTCTGGTTCCTTCCAAATATAGCAATCGATCTACGATTTTGCTAAAAAAATTCCGTCGCAATTGATCTGTCGAATTCTTTCGATTGTGGTATGGCATCTTCAACTGAGATCTCTAATTCCAATTTGATCTTAGAGAGAGCACAAGAACGCATGAAGAGGAAGAAGATGGAAATCCTCATCCCTCACCGAGGCGGAGAATCGCTGAACTCTGATGCTCCAACAGAAGTGGAAGTCGTCGAGGAGTCTTCAGGCTGAGGCGAAGCCTGAGCCGCCGAGGAAGGCTAGGGCTAAGATGGGAGAAATTATGGGGTAATCTACTTCTGACTGCTCTTTCTTCCAAGTTGAATTTCATTTTCTTAGTTTAAACTTGTGGAATTGTTTTCAATTTGAGTAGATTTTGAACAAGAGCGATCGAGTTATCTATCTTAGACAGGCCAATGCTAGATATCAGGATAGGTGACATTATGCAAATCAAATTGGTTAGTTGAAAAAAATTTCAGTAAGTATTTTACTAGTTTTCTGCTGCATCTCAGGCCAATGCTAGAGATCAGGATTCTGCTGCAAATTCTTCAGTAAGTATTTTACTAGTTTTCTGCTCTGCAAAATTTTCACTATTTCATCAGCTTATGCTTCCTTATGCTAGGATAAGAACTAATGAACTCAAATTTTCATATGAAACCAGCTTTATAGACTTTAATTAGAACACACTTTAAGATTGAAGTTGATAATATTGCGATATTTTTGTTCATAGACTAGTCTTGTAAGATTGATATTTGTTTGGTTTGCTTTACTGAGTCAAATGCTTAATATGTACTCTTAGTTGCCTAAATAATAGCTTTCTAATTTGTGGTTCCATATTGAAATCAGAGATGGGGTGGGTTTTGGGTTTTGGGAGATTGAGAAGCAAAGCAATTCGAGTTTGGTTCTCTCCAACATTGAGCCCAAACAGATCAAAGTTTGGTTCCAAAACAGAAGGTATTTTAGGAGAAATCATGGCTTATTTTAGGAGAAATGTCATGAAGTTATTACTTGTTGTGCAACTCAGAATTCTAGACTCCCTTAATTGTGACCTCTGATTGATTTCCTTTCTGTAATCAACCAAATATAATCTCCTGTCGGTTCTTCTATGCTTCAATAATCCTATTTTAGTTAGCCTTCCTTGCTTTATTCATCAGTCAAGAGCTATACATTTTTTACCTTTTTTGTTTTCGAGTGATAAATAGGGTTATTGCTCTTCAGTAAACTATTGGTTTAATATTATAGGAACCATGCAGCAGCCTCAATAGAATGATCAGATCTCTGATGTGATAAATGCATTTCTGAATCCCAAGTGTCATCTTGCAGATTCTGACACTATATATAGGTAAAATTGATGATGATCATTTGGTTGTTGTCCATTTCTTTTGTGGGTTTCTTTTCTTGGAGAAACAAGTCTCTCAAACTGCACACTTGGTTGTTGGAATGTTTGGGAAGCACCTTTTCCTTACTGGCAATGATGATGATCATTTGGAGAAGGTGGTTGTGGTAAACATATGTCATTATATTAGATATCGTATTGAATATGCACATGTGGGTGTGTAAACATATGTCATTATATTAGAATTTGGATAGTAATACCATTGAATTTTGCATCAGCTGGGTGATAATGCACTAAAGGACATAAAAGTAGCAGGAAGTGCAACAGAGACAATTATTATATATGGGCTTTTGTATCTTCTAATATGGGGTGAAGCTGCAAACCTCAAATTTATGCATGAGTGCATTTGCTTTATATGGGCTTTTGTATCTTCTACTATGGGGTCAACTATTTAATTATTTTTTATTTCAGTTTCATGTTTGAATTGGTTATTTAATGATCTGGCTTGTGCAGCTTCCTGTGATGGGCTGCTGCTATCTGAGTTGAGCTGAATAATGTTGGCTCTAGCGTCTTGATATGACTGAATATTGTTGTTGTCTTCCTGTATGTTCTGCTGTTGTCATGCCACAATTATTTGTGGTTAGTTGGATGCTCAGGGTTGAAGTTCGAGGTAGGACGGTGCCAAAGAGCTTAGGAGAGAATGTTATCAAGACATATTACAAGAAGAGGAAGAGACTAGGAGAAGCAGTGCTTCTGTCGATGAAGAAAAAAAGATCAGTTTCGAGACTCTTAGGAGGTAAAGTGAGGTGATAATTTTTGTAGTTGGTATGTTTCAGGAAAGTTGTATGATATGCTAATAATGGTTTTTGTTGGGCCAGTGTTGATAATGATTTTTGGCGGTCTAGTTTTTGTTCCTGGATTTCTCCCCTGCCCTTGCCGCTGCATTTAATAATATAAAAAAGAATGATTACCTATATTTGCAACATATGATTACTGATTAGCAATTTCCAAAAGCTAAGATTGGCATGATATGCATTATCTAGGCCAATAGCATCAGAGCCTTTCATGATCCTCATCCTTTTGCAAGTGCCAGTGAACATTCTGTACAAGAGCTAATGAGTGAGTAGATTTGTACAAACAAGTAGCTTTTGTAACTGATGTCATATACTACAAATACAATCTGACCAATTGAACCATGTCATCAATACTTTTTTGATAACAAATTGATGACATTTTATGAAAAAAGTAATGACAATCGAACCGTCATCAAATAACGATGAAAATAAACGTCATGAAATAACGATGACAATAAACTTCATCAAGTAGCAATGATTTCTGATGACAATCGAACCGTCATCAAGTAGAGATGACATTTATGATGATAGTTGATGACAATCAAACCATCATCAAGTAGTGATGACAATTGATGACAGTTTATGAAAAAATCGTACGTGATGACATATATTTGATGACACTTTGAGTAATGATACTAAAAATTATATGTGATGACACTAAAAAATTAAACGTGATAATAAATATTTGATGACAACTTTGTTTTTTTATTTATGATGACAATTGTTTTTTATGCGGTGATGACAACTATTTTTATGGGGTGATGAGATTTAATGACAACTATTTTTTGTGATGATGTAAAAACGAACAAACTTTGAGTGATGATACTTGATGATGGTTGTTTGTCTTCAAGACCATTGTCATCGAGGCCCTTTTGATGACAAATTAATCGAACCGTCATCAAGTAGTGATGATAATTGATGACAATCGAACCGACATCAAATAGCGATGACGATTGATGAGAATCGAACTGTCATCAAGTAGAGATGACATTTATGATGATAGTTGATGACAATCAAACCGTCATTAAGTAGTGATGACACATATTTGATGACACATATTTGATGACACTTGTTTGTCATCAAGGCCCTTTTGATGACAAATTAATCGAACCGTCATCAAGTAGAGATGATAGTTGATGACAATCAAACCGTTATCAAGTAACGATGACAAGTGATGACAGTTGATGACGGTTCGAACCGTATGATGACGGTTGTTTTTATATGGTAGAATGTCTTTGATGATACTTTTTGTTATCAAAAAAGTTGTCATCAAGACATTTTGATGACACTTTTTGTCTTTTATTACACTTTTTGTCATCAAAAATTTTTGATGACAATGAAATAAATTGTGATGATAGTGATGATGGGTGTTTTTATGTGGTTGAATGTCTTTGATGATACTTTTTGTCATAAAAAAGTGTCATTAAGACATTTTGATGATACTTTTTACCTTTTATTACACTTTTTGTCATCAAAAAATTGTGATGACGATGAAAAAAATTGTGACGACGGGGGATGACGATTTTTTTATGTACTTGATCGAATGCCTTTAATGATACTTTTTGTCATCAAAAAATGTCATCAAGACATTTTGATGACACTTTTTACCTTTCATTACACTTTTTGTCTTCAAAAAATTGTGATGACAATGAAATAAATTGTGATGATGGTGAAAAAATTGTGATGACGGTTTTGAAAATGATGATAGTGATGATGGTCAACGCCGATCAACGGTCGGTCAACGCCGGTCAACGGTCGGTCAACACCGGTCAACGATTGGTCAACAGTCGGTCAACGCCGGTCAACGGTCGGTCAACAATCGGGTCAATTCGGTCAACGGGCGAGTCAACCCGGTCAACGACCGAGTCAACTCGGTGGGAGTGGGGTGGGGATGGGGAGATGGGGGGTTTTGCCCAGTGTTTAAAAAGGCGAGGCGACGTCCGAGGCGATGGCCGCCCCAGATTGCCTAGGCGCGCCTTAGAGGCGAAGGCGATCGCCTTATACATAAAGATTTAGTAATTCATAAATATAAATATATAATGTTAAATAAAATCATTTAATAACATTTTAGGACATAAAAACATATTTATAAAGCAAAAAATCCAAATTTTATTAGTAATAAAACCAAATTTAAAGATAATGTAATAAATTAGTATGAAATTTTAGTTTTTAGATAGCAAAAAAAAGGCAAAAAACTATTAAAATAAAGTCTTTTCAAATATAAAATACTAAAATAAAGTTAAGGGTGGATCAATCATCAAAATCATCAAGATCTTCATCCTCCAGTTCAAGATCAACTTTAGCATCCTCGTCCACTCCGGGGCTAGATTTATAGGCTTCATCATCTTCTTCATCTTCTTCATCTTCCTCTACTATGCGCAATGATTGCGTTTGTGAGCTGCCCTCTCCTCCATTTCTATTTCCTCTAGATCTCAAGTTGAAACGTTCTTCATTTGCACCTGAAGCGTTAGCAACATGTCCCCACGTCAAACTCTGATCACCTTCATACACGAGCTCATCTTCAGGATCTTCTGGACCTTTTCCTGTCAACCATTCATTTGACTCATCAATATCATCCAAGCTGATTGGGTCAATGCTATGACGCATCTCAAATCGCTTAAGCAATGTGCGGTTGTACTTCACAAAAACCAAATCATTCAGCCTTTTTTGATCAATTCGGTTTCTCTTCTTGGTATGAATCTGCAAATATTTAAGGTGTTATTCCACATTAAGTAAATAAGCATAACTTGAAACAACTTATTATCAAATATGTATTTTAACTTACATGCTCAAAAGTGCTCCAATTTCTTTCACATCCAGAAGCACTACAAGTTAGGCTTAGAATTTTAATTGCAAATTGTTGCAACAAAGGAGCAGATGCACCATAACAACTCCACCAATCAGCTGAAAATTGAATAAAAACAAAAATTGTATTACTAATCATATAAACCCTAAAATGTGTACCTAACAAAAAAAAAGAGTTTTTAGTACATACCTGGTGATTTTGTCTTACGATGTCTAATGGCCAACTCATTTCCAAACAAGCCTTCTGCTCGTTTGTAAAGAGCGATCTCCTCCATGACCTTGTCCTGATGGCTTCTCTCCCGAATCACCCTTTTCACAACGTGTAACAAGCCATCTACAACTTCTGCACATTCTGCACCTGCTGGGTTATCATAATATTATTCTGGATTGAGGTAATATCCAGTTGCATGTAAAGGGTGGTGGAGTTGGCATTCCCATCTCTTATCAATTATAGCATAGATGTCAAAATATTTGGTCTGATTTTGATTGAATGCTTCAGCAATGGCTTCTTTTGCTCGATCCATAGCCTCATATATGTAACCCATAGCAGGTTTCTTCTCAGAATCAACCAATTTCAACACTTGTACTAAAGGAGCACTAACTTTAAGAGTGTAGAGTACAGAAGTCCAAAAACTAGGTGACAAGATCGTCGCGGCAGCCTTTTTCCCTCCAACTTCTTTGGCCCATTTGCTTGTTATCCATTCATTAGATTGAAATAACTTCCTCAAATTATTTTGCTGCTTGTGTATTGAGGATAAGGTAATAAATGAAGTTGCAAATCTTGTCTTCCCTGGCCTTAACAAGTTTCGCTGACCAGTAAATCGTCTCATCAAATTCAAAAGACCAGTCCGCTGATATATGTAGCTAGAGACATGGATTGCTCTCTTAAGAGTACGGTCAATTGAAGGTATAACACCAATATCCTCAAGTATTAAATCTACACAATGAGCAGCACAGGGGGTCCAATATAAATGTGGATAATTCACTTGCAAAAGTTTACCTACAAAAATATAAGTACTTAAGTTAACTTATATAACACAAAATTACAAAGGAAAGATAAAGCTTAGAAAAAAATAAGGATATAAATCTTTACCAGCATTCACAAAGTTTGCCCCGTTATCAGAGATAAGTTGCACTACGTTAGCTTCTCCCACTTTTTCAACCACTTTGCTCAACAACTCACATAGTTTAGCTCCAGTCTTTGGGTAGCTTGAAGTATCAATGGACTCGAGGAACATGCTTCCTCTTGAGCAATTAACCAAGAAGTTGATGAGCGATCGATTGCATCGATCGGTCCATCCATCTGACATAATAGAACAGCCCGTCCTTGCCCATTCTTCTCTATGAACATTCAACAGCTCATTAGTCCTAGCAACTTCATTTTTCAATAGTGGAACTCTCACTTCATAAGGCGTTGGTGGCTTTGCTCCAATTCCGGCCCTTGCTATGGAATCACATGCTTTAATGAATTCTTCATCAGCCAATACGTTAAAAGGGATTCCTGACTTGTAGACAAAGCGAGCAATATCTTCACACATTTTCGCCCTCACTTCTTTTTTGTAAGCTTCATTGATAGTACTTTGCTTCCCTGTCCCTGTAGCACGTGGTGTTGATGTCGTTGTCGACTTGAAGAAAGTATCAATAGGACCAACTTGTCTTTGAATTTTTCTTTTTGTAGGGGCAGCCGCTTGTGTGGTGGACATTATCCTTTTCCCCTTTCGATCAGAAATAGGGGCTTCAGGTTCATCATCAAAATCATCATCTACAGTAGTTGGCTCTTCGCAATTAGCAGCCAAGTTCAGCCTGTCCCGTTGGCTCTTTTTCTTATCCATGTAGTCTAGAATTTCCTTCCTTACATGCTCAGGGCACCGAGCGCAAGCTTTGACGTTCCGATGTCCTCCACCAAGATGTTGTTTTAGCCTACAAATTCCACCTTTAAGCACTCTGTTGCAGAAAGTGCATGTCACATCGTTCTTAATTTTCTCATCGGCAAGAAACCCGTATTTCCAACCCGGGTCAACTTTGTTATTCTCAGCAGCCATTACAAGCCTGGTAAGTGAACATATATTTGTAATAAGTTTATTTAATAAAATCATTTGAACATAAATAAAACAAACTAACCAGAGAGTAACTAATCTATGCAAGTAATGCAACAACGGCAGCAACCATGAAGTTAAAAAAAAATATAAATTCAGTAACCAACAAATTAACACTAATCTTACTAACATGACTGATGAGAATAACACTATTAAATTATAATAAATTCAGTAACCAGCAATTCGTTGTACATTTGATGCCATGAACAAAGTAACAGAGGAGCTTGAGGGAATTCAGCAACAAACAAATTGGTTTCCAACTAACAAAGTGGATAACCATGGTATTCTTCTATATCTTTTTAATATGTGCACAACCTGGTATATCTTGTTGCTAAAACACGATTTTTATGCATGCTCTGTGCAATGTAAACATATTTGTGAGTGTGTGACATGATTGTTTACAAAGCTGCTAAAGATAAAAGATTTATCTTTTAAAAACGATAAATAATTTCTGTAAGGATTTATCTTTTAAAAAACAATAACTACTTTATATCTTATGTAATTGAAACTAAAATAAAAAAATGTAAATTAGATAGAAGGATAGTGGATTGAATAGATATAATTGAAAACTATACATGTGTCAATAGCAAGGAGGACCAAGTGGCTTTTTTTTTAACAAAGGGAGTCCTTAACCTATAGTATATAGAGGCTGATGTGCAGCTGTAGCTTCAAAGCCTTGAAAGTTTATCTACAGCATATGTAACTACCTTCTCCCCTTCCCCTGGCTGGTTTGATAAAAACTTATAGATGCCAGCTTGCTCTTTCTGTTAAACAAGTCAGTTAGTTAATAAGTGGTGAATCTAGCTCCCTTGATCTAATGATGTCTAACAATCTGTCCCTTGATATAATGATACCATCTTCACTTGTAAAAGAGGAAACAAGTCCACACTACAAGGTGAATTATACAAACTTTACAAATCAATTAGTTAATAAGTGGTGAATCTAGCTCCCTTGATCTAATGATGTCTAACAATCTGTCCTTCAGTCCTTGTATTCATGGTTTTTGTCTTCGTAGAGTGAATCTACATCTGAACAAGAAGTTGGCCAATCTGATAATGACCAAGGATCAAATAGAATTCAGCAACAAATAATCAAGCAGACCAGCAGAAAACTGAAATAAAATCTCATGTCTTAACATAAAAGAAGAGGAGACAGAGAAAGAGATAACATCAAAGAGGAAGAGAGAAAAGAGGGACTTACTTGTTGAACAGTCGAATTTCAAGTCTTGATGGAACTTGAATGCCGCCAGATGAAGAGAGATAGAACGAGAGAATGAACGTGAAGTCTGATCGTGTATTGGGTATTTGCATAGCTTAAGGATATAGATATATAGATATAGAGGAAATATAGGATAAAAGATATCTTTATGATATAAATTCCATATATAAATTCTATTAAAAGATATGACAGCCAAGAAGGATAGAAAGAAATACTTAGCTTAAGGAAACTATATTTAAAAGATAAGAAAAGTGAAAAAGAAAGATTATTAATTCAAATATTTAAAAAATCAGTATAAGGCAACCTAGGCGAGCCAAGGCGAGATGCAGCTCGCCCGGCGCCTAGATTGCCTAGGCATTGCCTTTTCAATGTTGCCTCGCCTTGCCTAATGCAGGCGACAGGTATGGCCAGGCGCGCCTGCGCCTCGCCTTTTCAAACACTGGTTTTGCCATTTACCTAATTTTTGCACACTCCTTAATATCCACCTAATTAGGCTCTTTTTTTTGCTATTTAATTAATTCATCCTTATAATAATTCACAGCCCTGTATCTCCTAATATATCTAATGGCCCTAATTCATCCCCAATTTCTACCCAAGGAGACCCGAACCAACTCTCAAGTAATTAGTACTACTTCTCTGGTTCCACAGCCTGGACATACATAACTGCAATGAGAAAACCAAATTAAGAGGAAGAGTGGAGAAAACCATGAACAATTCCATTGAAATTACTTGTTCTACTTTTAATCAGCTTCAAGCCTCAAGGCTAACACAAAGTTTAACTTACAAAAACAGTCTAGACTCTTCTTTCCCTCATATCACATAAACTCTTGGCAGCAGAAATCAGCATTGACACTCCTTTTGACCTGAAAACTTGCAACTACACCTCTCAACTATACATCAAATCTGAAGTCCTAGACCTTGTCTCCTGTGAGTCCGAGTGGTTTTTAGTCTGGCTACAAGAAGGGCAACTGTCAGAAGCGACACTGGACAGAGCCAGCCAGCTGCAATACCCTCCAAAGAAGCTCGGACAAAAACGCACAGATTGGCGCACAAAAAATAGAGGATCAGTGAAGATTTTCATTCTTCAGAGCAAGAAGGCACACTAAACGAATATCACTTCAAACTTTGAACAGGGATTACTTTGTATATGGCTTCTGAAATCAGAGTCTCCTTGAAATCTGAAGTTGTACAAAGCCTGACGCTGTGTCAAGCCAAGAGGGTAAATTTTATAGATCTTGAGCTCATTGCCTCCCCTGATGCTCTCCGGCCTCTCTTGTTTCCAGATGGGCACATAATTCAGGCCGTTAAACTTCTCAAACACTGCTTGTTCGAGTGCCTTGAGCGTCAAATAGCCCGATCTGTTGAGAAGAATACAATGATTAGAAGTTGTGGTGAAGATCATGCATGACAGTCACAACTCTACATATCAACCTTTCTACAGATATATTGAAATTTGAATTCCCGAAGCTTACCCATTGCATGGATCCGAGTCCTGTTATGAAAAATTCGCGTAAACGAATATTGGATTTTTCTGATGTTAATACTTTCAAATTTGGTGAATACATCTAATCTAATTAACTTTTTGTTATTTTAAACTGATTTTCTAGAAATTATTAATTTCTATTTAGGGTAAGAGTTTCAATATAATTTCCATATTTAGGGTAAGAGTTTCAATATAATTTCTATTTGGGGTGCATCCTCCTACTCGGTTGTTTTATACAATACCTTTGAGATGGATATAGCCCCATATGAATTTTGGTGCATTTTAACTAAATTCAGTTATTATTGTCACATAGATGAATTTCAGTTTTCTTTTCCTTCGGTCTATCGGGCGCATCCTACTGATATGTTCAGGGTATGGGTGCCCCCATCTCGATCCCCCAGATTCTGCATGTGCGGGACTATACTGGGGTGATGATGATGAGTTTCGATATAGTTTCCAACTTTATACCCTTAAAATGTGTCCATGAGCACACATACCCATGATTATACAGGATAATCAAGTCATATGATTACCTGAGAAAAATGGACTCCATCGCGAATCTCCCTCTTTCTCTAGCATATACATGATAAACAGTTTCAGCACCTCTAGAACACTTGCAAGGATGTTTCTTGGTTAAAGAACTCTTTTCTTCACTCTCCCGAATCTTAGTTGCCAGATGAATGCATAGACGGCAAGAAGAGTGCACCGCAGCCATATCAATAAGCGCTTTGAATGAGTCTGATGGGCCTTCGTACTTCCACCTATTAGCAAAAGAAGACGTATAGTCAGTAAGGGTTCTTCCAGCAGAGAGATTAAGAAGTCTCAGTATGGTCTAAGGAATGTATTATTTGCTAAAGAGATTGTCACAAGAGTTCACCTTAAAGATTGGTTGTATGCATCAGGATTTTCAGCAAGATATTTCATAGTCTTGGCAACTGAACTTACATCTGCTAGCTCCTTAATATGGAGCACTGACCCGGGACAAGGAGCAAACTCTTCAATATTTGGAGCACCAACAACCACAGGGATGGAGCCTGTAATTTTTGAAGCAAGTTTTGGTGTGATATTTTAAGAGAAGGGAATAAAAATCTGCCCATGTAGCAACGCATATTAAAATTAAGCAACACATTCATACTGAAATGCAAGGGAAAGAATACGTGAAAAAATACTTTGGCAAAGGCACAATTCAAAGAATGGGTGCTCAATGGTAGAGATCGTATGGTAACAAAAACCAACACCTAATCCAGACATTATTATCAAATTGTATGGATTCCCTTGATTCAGTTACTTATTCCAACCCTGAGAACTTAATATTACAATTGAAAATACTACATATATATTCTGAATGAAGCAAACAAGAACAGACACCAGCAAGTAAAATAGAGAGAGCTTTGCTACTATACCAGCAACAAGAGATTGGAAAAACTTCTCAGTAACATAATCCTCCTCATTTGAGTTTTCAAATGCTAAGCTAAACTTGTAGTGTTTCAGTGCCTCTACCTTGTTAACTGCAAAGTGAAAGAGAATAAGCAAGAAATTGTACAAACACCATGCTAGCAAAAAATATTGGGGCAATTATAATTACTGTTGAAAAGAAGATACTTTGCTAATAATGTAAGAAACACTTGTATCCAATTTGAAACCTTTTCACAAACACCAATTAAATGAGCAAGAACGCCAACAAACAGAGACAAACTGTCAAAGCATATTCAAAGGAAGGACCGTTTCACAAACACTCTACTAGGCCCAAATGGCCAACAACAACAACTTGACCCAGTGTAATTTCGCTCCAGCAGAATCTGGGGGCCAAGATGGGGGCACCCCTGGCTTAAAGCAGAGGAGGTGCTCCCAAATGGCCAAATAAGTAAAAAAATATAGAAGATAGCTTTAACCAGAATCATCTTATTATCTATATAAATGTGATCCATAATGACACAGAGCCTTGATTCCACCACCAGTGAGATATAGCGATTTTTACAGGTCTAAAATAGATAATGGTTATGCTGTATAAGTGGCACATGGGGCATATCCATTAAGACTTATTACATCTTAGCATCACAGGCAAGAATTTCAATTTAAACCCCCAAGTGTGATCTTATTTGTTGAGATTACAAAGCAAAACATCATAATAATCTTCTTCATTTTCCCTTCTCTTTTACCTAATCTGCATTTTGTGGGACTTATCTTTTTTCTAATTTACAATGCGATTCTTAATCTAAACCATTGGTTTTAATTATCCAAATTCAAAGTTCTTGGTTATCATCATATGACGTGATACTAAAATGAATGTTTCCCAAGTGAGACAAGCAAAAAGTGAATAAAGAATGAAACTAGCGACATGAATTTTAAAAGCCCGACACAAAAGCATATAAATGGACTCAAAATATAGGCCTTATACTTTAATAATTTAATGTCTATGAAAGTATCACCAAAGGCACTGATTGGACGCCGAAACACAAATTTCCCAGTAAACCACTTCTATACAGAAAGTAAAGTAAGAAACTGGAATTGATACAAACCTTTTCCATCACGGTTTCTGTGGCAACCACCATAAGAATCTATCTTGATCTCACTCTTTTCTAGAGCTTCAAGAGCTTGCAAGCGAAAGTTACGGGCACCGCAATTAGAGATGAAAGCTGCTGCAAGAGCAGTCTCAGTTTTCTCTTGTACAGGTGCCATGATATCATACTCAGCCCAAGAGAAGTATCCGACAGGAACATCTGAAGAAAGGCTAGTTGTCATCACAACAGTATAGCCCCGTCTGAAGCACAAAGCAAAAGTTTCAACCAGAAATTCCTTGAGATATTACATGGTCAAAAGGCTTGAATAGAAACAACAACACGACCGATACATGAAATTTTTTTAACTTTTATATGCAGCTTTATACCATAATAAATCAACAACAAAGCGTTTACCATTATAGCTCATAATTGTACATGGTTAAGTAAGGATAGTAGTAAAACTTAAAGAGAGACATCTATCTCTACCATATCTGTAAGAAGTAGGATTTTCTTTAACTTAACTAATACAAGCCTAGTAGTAGAACTTAAGAGAGACATCTATCTCTAGCATATCTGTAAGAAGTAGGATTTTCTTTAACTTAATTAATACAGGCCTATACCACCTTACAGCAGAAAATTCTTGAAAACTCTTCAACATAATAACTACAAACACCATAAATCAACCACTGAAGAGTATAACACATTTCTCTTGTCTTGAAATAGCACTATGCATGTTTGTCAGGCAATAAGCACCCCATACACATGAATTTCTAGTTATTATATAATTACTATATAGCATACCGTCTTGCATGGTCAATGTTATTCTCTGCGTAATATTGGGACGATTCCATCGACCGAAGAATCCCAGCAATTCCATTCTGTTGTGGGCTAAATGCAGCATCAGGCTTCCCAGGTAAACCATGCCCAAACTTACATCCAACAGAGCAATCTTTCCAGTCCTAGATACATAGAACAAAGAAACTAAATAAAATGGAACAGAATTGAGGAAAAGATTTTTCTTTTCTCCTAACAAATAATGCAAAACTAACCAAATAATAGAGTTCAAGAACCACTATAGGAAACCAAAACTAAATTCCACAGTACGCACTCAAAACAAGTATTTCTTATCAGTTCAATTACATACTGGATTGAAATTCCTTTCAAATGTAGTCATAATTGTCATTTTGTCACGCACACACTCTTTTCTATATTTGCGAACAAATCAAATCCAGAGCTTAGGAAGATTGATAGCATCGCCAATCACAAAATCAACACCCGTTCTTCCATTTCCACAGCTATATAATTAATTACAGCTAATATCAACTACTCAAAAAACGGATAGAAATATGATTTATGCTAACCTGTTCAGCCCCAGTGACCAAGACAGGTTCTTTTTGGAAATCCCTAGAGTAAATCAAAGCATCTTCTCTCTCCAACCAGCTCTCGCAACTCTCCTCTTCCCCTGCAGATCCTCCATGAGAGCGAGCGTCATATCGCGCCGTATCGGTCGGGGTCCCTTGAGCTTCGGGGTGGGAGAACGAATCGGTCCACCACGAGTTAACCAAAGCAGCGTTCTTCGCCATGTCCAATTTCCCTAGGAATGAAATCTCGGCTATGACTACAAGCGCCACCAAAAACGGCATCAGGTTCCACCATTTCTTCTTCGGATTTTCATTGCTCGTCGTCCCCGTTCTGCCGCTGGTTCCATAGCCAATTCCAGTCAAAGAACCCATCGATTTCTGTCGCTCCAGATGAATTGGCTTCGGAGGACTGCCGATCTCCCCCTCTCCCACTACAATTTTCGCAGAAGAGTTGTTGATTCAGACTCTGGAAAAGGCTATATAGTGTGTTAGGTGAGCATGGAAATCAAAAGTCGTTGGTCCTAATTTTAGATTTTTCCTTCTACCAAAAAAAAATTTAGATTTTTCTTTTTTCTCATTTTACCCTATCGGGTTTAGTTATAGTATAGTTTAACAAAAAATTATATGGGTGGATTTGGCTAAAGCTCAATTATTTAAATATAAATATGATTTAATGGTTAGATTTAGTTTATCCTTTCCAAATGTACTAATCAATTTGTTTTTTTAATTTTTCTCTTATGGTTCACTAATTTACAATAGGGACTCTACCTATAGAGTTTCTAATAAACTCTACCAAAATAAGACTGCTATTTGGTGAAGGACATCTGGTGGGTTGGGGGTTTTTTTCCCTGATATAGGATAAAACTAGTATGTAGTCTCGTACCTTGTACGGGTTTTTCTTAAATAAAATATTAATATTAACAAAATTTTAATTATATTTTTATCTGAGAAAAACAATTATGTAAATGCTTAAATATAAATTTTGAAAATAAATATTCTAGAATTTGTATGATAGTATAAAAAATATCCAAATAATCTTCCTATCTATCATATCCAAAAATAAAAGATTGTTTAATAATGAGATTTTCTATCTTATATTCTAAAAACATGGATAAGAATTTATCATATCCAAAAATAAAATATTATTTTAAAAAAAAAGGGTGGTGTGGTCCAATCTAAAAGTGACATGTGTCGTTTAATATTTTTTTAACCTCCGCTTTAGGTTATAGTTATGATTAAATTAGGAGGTTACGTCCATTGCACCAAAGTTGTTTCATGAGCGGCATGTTGTTAATAGAGCATATAGTTATTGGTTTTAGACTATGTTTCTATTCTCTTTTTATGCATTTCTAGCTAGATTTTAATCTTAATTCGTAGTTTTGTTTTGTTTTAGTTTAGTTCGGAATCTACGCTCTTTTGTGCTTCATTGCAGGATTTAAAGGATATCAAGCTATGGACCGGAGCTAAGGAACTAGGAACAAGTGTCAAAATATGAGGACAGACACGACCCGAGAAGGTTGGGCACGCCCCGCGCATAGGCTCGTGCCAACGCCAAGGAGATGGAAGTTTCTAGAGGTTGAGCACGGGGAAGAAGGCTGGAGCGCGACTGCGTCTAGGGGGTTTTGACCGCACCCAGCCCGCATTGATCCGACGCTGATTCCGAGGCTTCGTTTCTTCTTTTAGCTATCTTCTTATTATTTTAGGATATTCTGAGATTATGTTATATATACTTTTAGGTTTTTATTTTGGGAGTTAAGTTTTATTACGTTATTCAACTTTGGGGAGAACTTTGGGAGACAAAAACCCTAGAGAAAATTTTGAAGAGATACCCGACTCTTGTAAGTTTGATTTCTTCTTTAATGTCGTTTTTTAGCTAATTTTTCATGTCCAACTAGTTAGTTGAAATTGTATGCATGATTGTTTCTTAGATTTGAATTATTTCAACTTGCCTTGACTAGATTGAATTACTACATGCTTGATTGATTAAATTCGCTTAGGATTTTAATAGATTGATCACCTATTCTGATTTCTAGGTTGAATTACAACTAGAATAACTAAATTTACGGTGGAATTTGGTTATTCTTGGATGAATCCTTTGATTAAACTTATATACAGTGGAATAAGGTTAATCAAAGGAAGAGAATGCAATCACATAACTTCATAAATATACGGTGGAATTTATGAACGATGTCCCTATTAAATGCTTTGAACTAATTTGCATGATCAATTTGACATAGAAGGTTTTCTAGGATAATTCGTTAAAAGGTTATTAAAGACGGTGCATATGAATAACCACTTTGAGCTTGAATTCCATAAATTCACAATAGATTAGTCAAGGGAATTGAATTAAGAACAATAAAGGATCAATACTCATGTATGCAATGGATACAGAGCTAGTTGGACGCTTTCTTTCTACTTGAAAACTCAATTATTTTACTTATTTTTCTTTGTTTTCTTAGACTAATAGTTTGGAATCTGAAAATCCCCTTTATTACTCTAGTAATATTATTTAAACACTGGAAATCTAAGTCTTTGTGGTACGACCCTTGCTTCCACTATACTTATGTTTGAAAGTTAAGATTTTTCTTTGACAACGCTTTTACCACGACATAAAAGTGCTCGTCTATTGTCATAGAGTATCCTCAATGAATGAGTGAATTCCATAATGAAGTTTGCCACCTGTTGACCTCTTTGAAGATATGGGTGATTTTTACCATTTTAAAGACCAGAAGGCGGAGAAGAATATTGGCTCGCATCATATCGATCTCTCATAGGTGGTTCCTAGCGTCTTTTGTGGCACCTACAAGGTTGAGGTTGTCATCTTCGATCTCCATATCAAAGATCCCTAAACTTAGGGCTTCTTGGATCCCTGCGCGTAGTTCTAATGCTTTGAAAATGATGACTGAAATGTCTTTGCATATATTTAATTGTTCCACGTGATTGGGTTCCCTCCATCACTTTGAATGTTATAACTGAAAAAGGTTTCTCTCAATTCAATTTTAGACTCATCTAGGTTTCGGTTTTACCTATATTTTTTCTTTTCCATCTAATTTATCCATTTAGGTGGTTAGTTTTTTTTCAAGATCCACATCATTCTTCTTTGCTTCGGCCCATTTTCTTTGTTGGTGTTGTATGAATATTACTATGTCTTTATTTTTTTTCTTCATCATCCATGAAAACAATCAAATTCCGTTGGTACCATAGGCCCCATCAAATGAGGATTATGTCTCGAATTGTTTCTTTTGTTGTTGGTGTCCACTTGTTTAATTATGCTTCTAATAAGAAGTTCTATTATATGTATAATCTGTTTTGCATGTGGACATAATATTAGCAAGTGGTATATGTTCTAGCAAGGGCAGGCACAAAATATGCATTCGAGAGTAATCGGTATATGTTTATCTTATAGATTTTATTTTTTCCAAATGAAACACTACAAAAGTGGTATTTTATCTCTGGTGTTTTTTTTTAAATACATCCCTGATGTAGGATAAAACAAGTCAGGGATAAATGTTGAGGGTATAATAAACCTAATATCCCTGATGTAAAAAAACCAAGTCAAGGATATTAGATCTGTTTCCTCCAATGAAAGAACCAACCTAATATCCCTGATATTTGCAAACACGCCAGGGATATTAGAGTTGTTTCCTCTTATAAAAAAACGACTGTAATATCTCGGGTGTGAACTTTTATACCCGGGATATTAGAGTCTTTTTTTTAAAAAAAATATAGCATTTGTTTTGTACATATAGCAAAAAAATACATTTTATTCTTTTATGTACAAGAATACACCACATCCTAACAAGTGAGAGCACCACATCTTAATAAGTGAAAATTTCCAAGGACAACCAAAAGTGAAAAAAATCACATCTTAATAAGTGAAATATTTTGAGAACAACCAGTAAATGAAAAAAATCTGAGATAGTCATAGAATCTACTCCATTCACAAGGTAATTTGCTCCACAAGGTAATCTGCATACTGAAATATCCAACTAAAAATTAACTCAGGAAAAAACTAAGCTAGATAATAGATCGTATCATAATTATGAAACTATCATTCTTAAATTATAGAAAAAGACATTGTTTTTTCATGTCCGAAGTATGCACATAGCCTTTTATCTAACAGGTCCCGTAACATCAATAACCAAAAACCAAAAGGCGAAAAAAACACATCAAAGATTGCCTTTTTTAAAGAACAATATTGGAGATTATCTAGGCATGCAAAAATCATATACCATAGTTATTGAAGGACCTTCTACTCATAACTAAATAACAAGCCAGTTATTGAAAGACCTAATGTAAAGAAGAAAAGTGACCATGATACTCCAATGAAAGATACAATATGTAAAATCCAATGCCCATAAGGACTTTGAACTTCTAGTCATAACTAAATAACTAAGTAACAAGTCAATAGCTAGCAATTGTGCACGAAGTACAAAATCAGTGGGTGAATGACCAAGCAATAAAATATTTGCCTTAAAAGCAGCAACATTTCCCATTTTTTTTCTCCTCTTGCAAACTATGGCTTGTTACTTAGATGGTCATTTCCTCACACAGAGCGCTAAAGCCCTTTCGAGGGTAAGGGCTATTCCAACTGGTTGAGCTTGATAACATGTGCAGCGGTAAGTAAAAGACCGCAACAAATCTCGATGCAGCACTGACGTTCACAGTGGTTCTTCCTCCAAGACCTTCTTTGGCGAAAAGACTGGAGGGGCTTATTCCCACAGCGGATTCCTGAGAACCTTCCACCGGGAAAGAGTCCCTTCTAGTTGAGGCATCTTCCATTCATATCGATTTGGGTTTTTCCGCTGCTCGTTCAATCAAGCGTGATGGCACTTAGCTTGTCACTCCGCCTCGTGCGGCCGCCAATGCGGAAGGATGCCGCCGAAAAGAGTGGAACGCTGCTTTGCTCTGCTGGAAGCGTCGGATCCCTTGAAAATTGATACCATGGAACATCAACAGTGGTTTTTAGAAGCTGGAGAAGATGGCATAGATGAACTCGCCATTCTTGCATTAAGTAGATCATTGCCTAGACGAGATAAAAATCCAATACCTTCTTAAGCCACTCTGCCAGAATGCCCTGTCAAATGCAGTAGATAGAATTTCAAATGATAAAAAGACAAAGTGCACATGCTCTAAGAACCCAAGTTTGGAAGGCAATAAAACTTGAAAAATTGTCTACATCACACTTAATATTTCTGACCTCAGTTGTTGAGGATGAAAAATGAGCAGAGCCTAAGACAAAAAAACAAAACAAAGGAATGAACATGAGACAGCTAGAAAAAGAAAGTAGACGATGCAAACATAGCAACAAGGCAACTAATGTTGGGACCTTTAATCCAGCAAATAATCCAACACATATGTTGGTCACACTTTTAGAGTGCCATGATTGCCTTTTGTCGGCTTTAAGACACTGTTCAATGATCCCAAGAAGTGATCATATTCCACCGTACTGCTATCCTGAGATGGGATTCAAATTCGAATAAAGATGCTACAAACATGCAGATGAATAGAAAAGTAGGCAAACGATTCTTGAAGCATCAATTACTTGAAAAGCAAACATGGTACCAAAGGAAAGAAGCATCTGGTTGACCAACATTTTGCTAGCAGTTTCAAGCTTCAACATCAAGAGAAATACAGTTAGAATGGTGTACCTATGAAGCATGAAATTCAAGCATTCAACGTCTAAATGTTTCATTTGGGAGGAATATATAAACAATGTTAGACTGAACCACTGTAGAGATAATGCTTCATTTGGGACGGATATTGAACCATTGAAGCACATGAAACAGAGAAACTTTTTAATAATAAATATAAAATTTCATAGGCTCGCCCCATTCCTTCTTCCACATTGCATAATATAACTACAAAAACCCCATGACACTTTTGATTCTTTTGTAGATTAAAAGCAAAAAAGCAAAGCAGATATGACTGGAACAATATAGATAGCATAAAAATTCCAAACACCATAAAAACACTGAACAATTATGCAAGGATCATGAACAGAAAGACAGAAGCACGTGTTACTAATCCTTACAGCAATATGAGACCAAATTGTATTTTGACGAGGCAAACAATGTAACATTCTCGACCAAAATGCATACGTCATTCGACGTTCATATAAGATTAAGAACATATGCATAGCATATTAGCATGATATATAGTGCATTTTTAAAAGAAATATTTATTTTCTAATTAAGTTTATTATATTTTAAAAAGTTTTTAAGAAAAAGTTAATTATTTTATGGTAAAGTTTATAATAAAGGAGATTTGAGGGTGAAAATCGCAATTTTGGAATTTTTTTAGCCGACTTCTTGGTGAAACCGACCTTGTTTCTTTTATATAAGTATGTGTATGTTTTCATGATCTTCAACATGAAGATGTACGCAATCAAAGAAAAAAAAGAGAGAGAGAGGAGGGGAGAAAAAAAGGAGAAGAATTAGATTTCATGGTTTTTAGTTGGATCTGGTACAAGATCTCTTCTATCGGGTTTTAATCTCGAAGTACAAGCGTGATTTGGTAAGTTTTTAATTAGTTAATGATTTATCTGGATTTTCCTAATTTTTTCAGATCTAGATCTACAGTTGATTTTGATTTGAAAATCGGTTGATCTATAGTTCTCGGAGGGTGTTTTCGATATCGGATTTATATTCGGTAAAAGATTTCAGAGTATTTTCAGGGTTTCTCTTTGTAATGATTTTTGGAGACCATTGATCAAGTTTTACAGAAAAGTTTGAACTAGAAAAGTGTTCTTCTATATATATAGTTTATTGTTGTCAAGTTTTAAAAAGGATTTGGAATTATATGCAAGGAGTTATAATGCATTCTGGCATTTCATTGCATTTGGGGTTAGAGTTTGTAAGAGTAAATAGCCTAATTTGCATTGGGTTACATATAGGAGCCCAAGTAATAGACCGTGGTCAGATTCAAGGGGGAGAAATATAGTATCTGGTCGGGAAGAAGATCCAACCCTATGTGCTATATGTGCCATACGGATATATGAGCTATATGGATATATGTGCTTTATGGATATATGTGCTTTATGGATATATGTGCTATATGAGCTATATGTGTTATATGCGTTATATGGATTATATGGATATATGTGTTTTATATGATAGCTCTGAAATTTCCAGAGTTGTTTGCACAGAAAGTATGTTAACAGATGGCATATGATATATGGTTACATGATGCACTTGATTGCATAGCATATTACATTGAGATTAAATGGACATGTGACTGTCTCGCCCTGAATTTGTATTACAGGATCTACGGGTCATACAGGATCTTCGGATCATACAGGATCTTTGGATCACACAGGATCTACGGATCATACAGGACCTACGAGTCATAATTAAAGGGACCATAAGAGTCCATATACAGTAAACCCGGGGCAGATTTAGGCTTGAACAGTTCACAGAATAAAGAATCGGAAACATCAGCATTTGCATAGTAAATTCATATATGATATATATAATATGTATGTATATGTACATGGACTAAATGTTTGACTCTATGTGAAATAATTGATGATGGTTTATATTCACTGAGTATGCAACTCATGTAAATCACAAAATAATTTTTCAGGTTCAGCTAGTTCTTACTGACGTGTGTCCGTTTAGAGGTCACATTCATACAGGTCGGCCAGCTGAAGCTCAATGCAACCTTCTCCTCCTCATTTTGCATCTTAGACATATGGGATATAAATAGAAGTTAGAGTAATAGATGTTTTAGTATGAGAAGTAACAACATAGATGTGTATGTGCAATCTTTTATGGTTATTAATGTTTGCTATGTGCTTATGTGAAAATAGTCGTTATATGTGAATTATCTCCTTATATAAGAGATAAGTTTTACAGAGTATATGTCATAGGGTGTAAGGTTGTCACAAAGAAGATATGACGGTGGTGAAAAAATCGATTTCTTTCTCCCGGGTTTGTAGTTTTCTGGTTCCTTCCTAGGACTGAAATTAACCAACACAAGAAATATCATATCGAGAATAAGAAGAGCAGAGGAGGAGTGTCACCGTCCTCATCAAATTAATCTGGTTCCTTCCTAGGACTGTAATCATCTCCTCGTGAATGCCAAAGTGAGAGTAGGACTAAAAGTAGGCAACATCAAAGTCCGTGCAACGGCGCTTCTCTGAGCCGGCGGCGATGGTGGAGTTTTCAGTAGTAGGAGCGTCACCGTCCTCATCGAATTTCGCTCGGAAGCATTGGCTGCTTTGACAGTCTTCTCAGTGACCCTTCTTTTCTCTCGAAATCGAATTTAGGGTTCCAAACCAATTCTCAACATCGGCAAAAAAACAAGTGGAATTTTGGATCAATTGAAAAATACGAACCATGGTAGACATAAAGACATTAGGAAGCAAAAAACAATTGACAACAGCAAGTTCAAACCGATCAATTTTGGAGACAAAATTGAAGACTTTGACGTTGCAGAGAAGATATGTCGGCGGTGAATTCGAATTCTTTCTCCCGAGTTCGTCGTTCCGTCCTGATTCTCTCTCGCTGGTTCCTTCGGAGAGTTGTTTATGAGAAGAAGATATGTCGGATTCTCTCTCCTTCTATGCTGATTCTCTCTCACTGTTTCCACCCAAGGCTAGGGTTTTAAAAGTCTATTGCGCGTGTTGATTTTTTTTTAATTTCACATATATCCCCGATATTTCCTATCCGGGATATTTGCTATATCTTTTATCCCCGGTGTGTTAACTTTTATCCTCATCAAGGATATTTGATATATCTTTTATCCCCGGCGTGTAATCTTTTATCCTTATCAGGGATATTTGAGTTTACATTAAAAATACTACGTTTTTAAATATCACTGTCGTGTAAAAAAATTACCCGGGATATTTGATTTTCATCAGCTTAAAAAAAAAAAGAAAAATCTTTTTTCTTAGTATCTTACCTTATTTTATCTCTAATAAAAAACACCCGTGATATTATACCCAGAGATAAAATGGTATTTGTGTAGTAGTGAAATTTTTAATCTTAGGTTGGGTGTTGAGCTTCCAAATCCAGTTTAAGTACTCTTTTGGTAGCCTTTTTTGTCATTTATCATGTTGAGAGTTGAATGAGTGGAAAACTACCCTTTTTTTGTTGGGGCCTCAATATAGCCTGTTTGAAATTGTGTTTTTTGGGAGTGAGTTTTTCTTGATCTTGTTTGGCATATCCTTATCATGAATCTTACTAAGCCTTTCAGAATTCCCTTTGTTGTCTAGCTATAGGTAGTTGTCCATCGTTTCTTCCCAATTGATGGCATGTTCATATTTTCCCTCGATGTGAGCTTTGTGTCTCCAACCCAGATGTCTTTCCAGAATTTTGTCGTTTTTTCATCCTTAATCTGTCATCTTAGGCCTTCCTTAAAGAGATCAATTAGTTCGGTTAGCTTGTTCCATTGTTCATGTGTATTGTAAGATATGTTGTCATTTGAAGTATTTTAGGAGATTATAGTTAGCCAAATATTATTTGGTTTTGCTGTTATTATCCATAGTAGTTTCACTTGTAGTGCTTTATTTATCTCTTTGGTCTTTAAAATTCCTAGTGCACCACATTCGTAGGTCTACAAATGTTGTTCCATCTAATGAGGGGTTTATAGTTTGCGTTTTTATTCTAGAAGAAGTTTTTGTTTATTTGGTCTAACTATTTATGAAGCTTTGTCGGTAGTAAAACTCTACATAATGTAGCTAGATTAGGTTCCGAGATTCGCTTTAATAAGAATTCTTTGACATTCTAAGGAGAGAGTATTGGCCTTCCATTTTGCAAGTTTACTTTGTCCATTTGTTATCAGATGGTTGAATGTGTCATTTGTGTCCCTTTCTTTTAATATTAGTAGAGTTGTCAAAAGTTGACATGGCCTGCAAATCCAACCTGAACTGCCAAAAAGTTTTAGGGTCAAGACTTGAAAATTTGAACTTAAAACCCGAAATAAATCGAACCCGATAGACACGAAACCCCTTGGGTTGATCGATTTAGTATACTTATGGAATGTATAAATTTTATTTTAAAACTTATAACATATTTTATTATTTGTGGGCATATTATTTTAATTGTATTTATTTTATTATTTGTAATCAATGTAATTATAGATAGATTATTCACCAAGAAAGGATATTAAATATCCTCGTGTAAAAGCCCTATTTAAAGGGACCTCCTCCATCAATAAAGCGGACTGATTCTTTTTCTTTCAAGAAAACCCGAGTACCATTGTCTAGGACAATTCCAGGTATTACAATTGGCATCGTTTGTGGGAAGAAGACAAAATTGTTAGCCACCGGGAGGAAGACGTCAGCCGCACCATCACTCGTGGTTCGATGAAGGGAGACATCACCACCAGCCATGCGTAGCAAGGAGGCCTCCGCGACATCGGCCGATCATGCTATCGAACAAAGGCGATGAGAGATTGAAGCTAAAGAGCTTACGCAGGCCGTGAGAGCGAAGGAGAAAGCATCACCGCCGTTGTTGACCATTAAAGAGATCATGGATTTTCGCTCTCAATTGTTCGCGTCATCGAAGAAGAGAATGCGATGGAAGTCGGCGACGGGTCCAACACTGCTATGGTTCGACGATCAGAATGCGCATTAAGGAGGCAGGCGCCGATTCTAGAACACAAAGCTGACGCTACATCGGGAGACATCATGAAACTCAATTCCCATATTCGAAGCAAGGAAACGCCTCCTGACCTCATCGACATTGGTATGGATCCTGAAGGGAAATCCATTGAACATGTTCAAAAGGTCGTAATCAACTAGAAGGAACCATGGAAATACTTCCTCATTAGTGAGTTGTTGATTGATAGGGAGTGAGGCACGATCATAGAATTGTTATGATGGAACTTGGATTTGTTCGCTTGGAGTCCATATGATATGCCCGGGCTAAAACCTAGTGTCGCATGTCACAAGCTGAACGTGTCTCCAAATTTTAAGCCTATCGTACAACGACGTCGATAATCATCGGTTCTTCACACCAAGGAGGTTTTGCCAAAAGTAGCCAACCTTGAAGAGGCAGGTGCAATTTGAGAAGTTACATACCTAACTTGGTTTGCAAACACTATTGTGTTTAAAAAGAAAAGCGGAGATTGGCAAGTATGCATCGATTACACCGACTTGAACAAGGCTTTCCCAAAAGACATGTTTTCGTTACCTAAGATAGACCAGCTCGTGGATGCCACTACCGGGAGAGAACGAATGAGTTTCTTGGATGCGTATCGAGGGTATCATCAGATATTTCTCTTCGAGTAAGATCATGAAAAAATAGCTCTTGTGACACCACGCGGGGTAAATTGTCATAGGGTAATGCCCTTTAGCCTTAACAACGCTGGCGTGACATTCCAGAGGATTGTCCTTAACCTCTTCAGGCCACTAATAGGGAAGACCATAAAAGTTTACGTGGATGACATGGTTGTCAAGAGTATAAAGGCCCACTTGCACCTCGACCACCTACATGCAGTCTTTGATATCATGAGGACTATAGGCCTACACCTAAATGCATCAAAATGCTTTTTTGGAGTATCTTCAGAGAAGTTCTTGGGATACCTTGTGTCTCGAAGAGGAATAGAAGCAAGCCTAGATCAGATTCAAGTTTTCCAAAATATAGAAGGGCCAAAGATTGTGAAGCTAGTGCAAAACTTAGCCGAAATAGTCGCAAAATTAGGATGCTTTATAAACAAATCTTCTGACAAGTGCCACACCTTTTTTAAGAACATGAGAATGAAACAAACCTTCTAATAGACCAGCAAATGCGATGAAGCATTGAAACACTATTTATAAACCACACCCATACTCACTACTCCTGAGCCAAGAGAAAAAGGCAGTGGGAGAAGTCATAGTTGTGAAGGGCCCACCCAAAGTTCTTGTGGTAAGGGGAGAGGGAGAAGTTGGAATTGTGGTCCTAGATGCAGCCTTCGAAGGATCCCCGGTTTCCATTTGGATGGAACGATCAATTTCCATACAAATCTGACCCTTTCTTCCCTCTTTTTGTTTTTGTTAGAGGATTCTGGGTTAAGGAGATGAAAGAAGAAGATGGTTTAGGTCTGGTGTTTGATAATAACAAGAGGGGTACAATAGTAATTTACATTTATTTCTAACAATTTTAAAATCTTTCTTTACAACTATAAAAACTCTCCCTCTCAAGAACAATAAATGTTCTATTTTTCAAATGCAAACTAATTATCCTATTAATATGTCCTATTGGATTTATTCAATCTTCTCCTTAATCATCATTATTATATACTAAAACGGAGGTTAAAAAATTGTTAAATAACATGTGTCACGTTTAGATTGGATCACACTACTCCTTTTTTAAAACCATTCTGATTGGTTGAAATTTAATTGAGTAATTTTTATTGGCTAAAAAATAATTGTAGACCCAACATAAAATAAAATTATTTTTTATATCCATGTGAAAATATTCTATAAGATTTGCATTTGGCAATTTTTGGCAAAATAACCATTAAATAAAAAAATATCTAATTCTACAAATCTGTAATTTTTTACAAGATTATAAAAAATGAGTTTGGTTCAAATGAAATAAACTCTTATCCTGAAAATTGAAAAGTGCACTACAAAGTACGAAAAATGCATTACAAAATACTAAAAGTGCAATCCGAAAAGCATACTACAAAAAATATGAAAAGTGCACCACAAAGTACGAAAAGTGCAAATGCGAAAAAATGCATTCCGAAGTAGGAAAACTGCACTACGAACTAGAAAAAGTGCATTCGTTTTATTTTTCAGGATAAGAGTTTGTTTTATTTGAACTAAACTCTATAAAAAATATATGAAATATTTCATAATATTTAAATTTAACAATCTTCCATATATATGTCATTGTTCAAAAGTATAATTATAAAAGAAAAAAAATCCAATTCTTAGAAATATTTTATTGTTTCAATATTTTTTTCTCTAAAATGATAGTTTTTTTTACAAATAAGATAGATATAATTTTTTTTATCATTTCATATTTCATCTTAATCAAAATTTAAAAAATATAAATAAAAAATACACTAATTTCATAAAATCCCGTACAAGGTACGAGAGCTAAGACTAGTAAACTAATAATTTAAAAATATTTTGAAATAAGGGCTTTATCTGCTATAATACATAAACTTCGGATTTTAATTCCAAAGAGTAGTTTGTCCCTTCTTTCCATCAATTCCCTTCTCCAATTAGTCTATTGATCTCCAATTAGTCTATTGATCTTGTTTCATGCAGGCATTTGTCATCCCCTATCCGAGAGTCTACCACCCTCTACCTTAACATCTAAAGTAACAGTATATTTTCCATGACACAATTGCATTATTAGGATAGTTAACCCATATTTGGATCACCACATATAATGCATTAAGTTGAATTAAATTGCATTAAACCATGGCGATCCAAACAAATCCTTAGAGCAATGAATACGTTATCAAGCCTAATCACCCTTACAACTAAATGTGATTTATTAGCAAGCAATGCCAAGCATGCTCCAACAGACCTAATAAGATTCAAAACCCGAACTAACTCAAACTAAATTCAGCTTGAGCAAAAACTGACCAAGCCAAATAATCACGCACGACCTCAAGCCAACTGACCCTAATAATGACCCACTAAACAGCCAATTTGACCTGCTAGATTTCCACCTCTTCACTGGTTAGTAGTCACTACAAATCAATATAAGGTTGCTTGGTGATCAACTTACCAATGGGTGCCAGCACAAATGAACAACAAACTGAGCATCACTCAAGTGAAAAAGAGCTTTAGAAATGCAATCTAGGACCCTAAAAATTAATTAATTTAAGAAAAGAGTAATTGGAAACAAGAAGGCAAGAAACTCAAATGAATTGTATTGTGCTACGAAGGAAGAAAATTGAGAAAAGACAAGAGTAAAAAAAAAAAGGAATTCTAATCTACATGAATGAATTACCGAATTTATCCAACGCACTAATTCTGTCCAGTAAACAAATTATGCGACACACTCTACACCCCTTAACCAAAACTATAATTTCAAAATAGCAGTCCTATGAAGATTTAAGATCGAGTGTAGAGAACCAGGTGCCACAGTTACTTGTGCTCGCTTGAACAAATTCAATATGCCATTCAAAATAAGTGACATCAAAAACCAGAGAGATAAAAAAAATTATTCAAAAATGAACATTATTAGATGCAGGTTGAGCATCAGATTATGGCTAAGGTTAACATAAGATTGAAATATATAGCAGCACATGAATCCTCAGCAATTTTGACCGAATACACATCGATATTCCATAGTCGATAGACTCTACTATCATTCGCTCTGATCAATCTGAAATTTATCTCAGTATTCTTACAAGAAAAATTGAACAAATTGCAGTGAAGAGGAAGATAAATCAAAATCGCGCCAAGTAGAAATTCAGAAGATATTGAAGAGAGAGACCTGTGACAATAGCGGTGAGACCAGTACCATCAATTCCCTCGGTAACCTCCTCAGCTGTGGAAGAACTCGAAAACCCAGACGGCCCTTTTCCGCTAAACACCCACATTTTCTGGGTGTAGAGAATAGATAGGGTTTGGTGGGATTGTGTCGAACGTTGGGAGGGGTTGGTGGTTATTTTAGCCGTTGGTTGTGGTCATGGCAATCCTAAATATCTTTCCAGTTGAGAATGAAGAGTCTCCATCTCGGCACACCCATGCACTCTGCGCCTTAGCAAAGAGATTTACAAATAATCATCCGTTAAAGAGTCATATTTATAAGAAACCACCCGCTATTGACATACTTTTCTAAAGACCGCCCATTAAACACTTCTAGTCATCTACCTAATACAATACTAAACTAGAAACCATGTATTGGACACTTAGTTTTCATTAGTTTTAAAAATTTACACTTCAGTATGGTGACTTTTAACACGAAGTTCATAAGAGAAGCGATCAACGTAAATATGGGTGCATTTTGTGATGTGTTTCGTCTCGCTACAAAGGACCGACATCTCGTTTTACAATCCCACTTCGTTCTAGGGTTTGATTGGAGCGGAAGCAACAAGTGAATGGTGCGCAGGGGGCGCGCGTAAATCGATGCAGCAACGGCGTTGTAGGTTCGAATGGTACGGCGCGGATCCAGTAGGGCTCGGATCAACAACATCTCGAATGCGGAGTAGTCTCGACAGAATCGCAACCGAGAATTTTGAGGACAATTGGAAGAAGGGTTTAGAAGGATTTTGATGCCTGAAGGCCTAGGGAAGAGAAACTCGATTCACAAAGGCAATTCTTATTTGTTCAAGCGTGATAATCCAAGAGTATCTGACATATTAAATAGACTGATCAATATAACCCTAGAAAGCTAAGCGAGAATGGGCTCGAACATGCAAGTCTAACCCATCTCGTTATTTAAATAAAATAGTGAAAATATAAATTATAGTAATTATAGTAATATATCTCTTAAAATACAATGGAATCAAAATAGGGCGGAAACCCGAAGACCTGAATCAAGACCCGTGGACTCAGATGCTTCGGCATCATAGCATAGTGGCGACCTGGAAAAGGAGGTGCGCGGTCGCGTCACCAAGCCCCTAGCCCGCGGCCAAACAACAGAACATTATGTCGAGATGGAGCGGGCTGGCAAGCTCAAGGCGCAGTCGTGCCTGGATGGTGCGCGGCCGCGACACTGCATGACGTCGTCACGTCGCGTCGTTGGTAGTCCGCACTAGCGAACATTGGCTCGGAATGACTTGGCTCGATCCTTGACTCCTCCAATTGGCCTGAAATGTTGTCTAGGACCAAAGATGTCAGCAACATGGTAGTAGGAGGGTCTTGGATCGAACTCACAGATTGAATAGCCTTACTTATGACAGAAGCTGTTGATGCGGTCTTGGGCTGGAATGTATCATTTCCTCCCAAGTATATAAGAATTTAGTTAGGGTGCAAACACCCCTAAATGCTTCAGAACGAGTAGAGTCATGACCTAATATTAGGGGCTCAATAATATTGTAAGAAAATACAATGTTATAAAGAGATACTTCAGAGACTATGCTCATATTCCTATTTTATGCTAATCCAGTATAGTCTCAAATGATACATTTAAACAAACAATGCCCCAATCATCGGTACTAAAATCCATTACTAGCGTAATATTGATAATAATAACAAAAACGTTGTTATCTCTAAGGCAATAAATATAGGCAGAATACATCAACAGACGCCTGTACTTACACTTTTTTTCCCTTTGGACCCCTATACTAAATAATGTTCAAATAGACCCTTGTACTGCCCCCATTTTTGCCTATTGAACTTTTTTGCTTGCGTGGACTAGCGCGTGATTTACAAACCAAGCTGAAGAGAGTTATACCAATTATATTTGGTGACATGGAAATTAAAAAATAAAAATAAAACAAATGTTTTATATAAAACCATGCTGAAGGCCATTGTCCTCTCTCGAATGTCGCCATTGTCTCCGTCTCCAATCTCGAATGCCGCCATTGTTTGCCCTCTTCACCAATCGTCTCCAATCGTCTCCAATCTCTTCTTCTCGACGCTCATGGCTTACTCGGATGCTAGAAGCACGCTGAACTCAAACACGAATCCATGGCAATGGCCTCACAACAGCGGTGATTTGGGTTTCCCAAATTGTTGGTGTGGCATCACGGCTTCAATCAAATACTCAAGAACAGCTTCGAATCCTGGAAGACGCTTCTTAGGATGCTCAAATTATGGGGTAAGCTTTCCTGATTTCACTGATTTCGTAAAATCTGGTTTCTAGGGTTTTTGTCAAAATTCGCAAATTTCTGGGGTTAATTGAACTATGTGGTATTGGTTTTGTGTGTGTTGCAAGAAGAGAAATGGAAGTTGCAATTTTTTTAGGTGGGTTGATCCATCATTGATAGATGAAGGCAAAAGAGTCATTGAAGAGCTGTTGAAGGCCAAACAAGAAGAGGTGGACAAGGCCAAACACAGAGCTAATGTGTTGTTGAAAGCCCTGATCATTGTTGTAGGGATTAGTGTAGTCAAATTTGTGATGAGCTAATGTGTTGTTCCTTGGATGTTTGTACCTTGTACTCTGGATGTATTTTGGCTAAACAGTGTAGCCTAACTTGTACTCCGGATGTGTTTTGCATGAATTTAATCTGGCTAAACAATGTTCTCTTTTTAATGCTTTGGTTTGGTTATTGAGTGTGTGAAGCAGCTTTGGTTATTGAGTGTGTGAAGCAGGATTGGTGTAATGCTTTGGTTTGGTCATTGGTGATCTTTTTGTGTTTGGCAATAACTGACAAATGCAATATCTGACAAATGCAAACTACAAAATGCCACTAGTCATTTCATACTACTAAAACAAGTTTCATACAACTACAATTCCACTAGTTTCATACAGCAAGTAGTGAAATATCAAGTTTCATACAACAAAACACAAAAATACTAGTGGAATATTAAGTTTCATACAGCAACTTGATCAAGTTTCATACAACAACTAGTCATCAAAAAGAACAAGTTTCATATCAACTACTTCAATTCCACTAGTCATTTCCCACTACTAAAACAAATTGGACTGTCTGGCTAGTCATCAAAAAGCCTTGCAATTTCTTCAACCTATAGTCTGCTTGAACCCGTCTGGCTAGCAATGGAACCTGAGTTGGGGTGAAAGCTTGCCTTTCCATTTCAGCCCTTGTCACTGCACGCTTGCCTTTCCATTTCAGCCCCTTCTTCTGCATTGGAAAGGATACACTTTCTCTGGCATCTCTTGTAGGCCTTGGGACCCTCAAAACTCTTGAAGATGGAAGCCCTTGCTGCAATCAATTAACCAGTGAACCACAATCAATAACCACCAGTGAACCACTAACAAAAGTACTAACACAGGTGATTAGAAAACTAACATTAAGGATTGATACTCCAGTGTCAGGATTGGTGTAGACTCCCATTCCTACAAGTCTTCCTCTGCTCCTAGGCTGAGTTGATTGTGGACCTTGTGCCTGAGCTTGGCTTCCAACATCTTCTATACCCTGATCAAAACAAAATGAACACCACGAGTGAGCTTTTTGTTTCACAGTTTAAATCAAAAATGATTCAGTATAGATGGAAACCTGGTCTCTTCCTGTAGTTGTTGGTGTTTGTCCTTGTTGAGAAGCTGGAGCATTCACCTGAGCTTGACTTCCTTGAGCTCCTAAACCCTGACACATTAACACTCACTTTGTAAAACATGGATGGAAGGGAGTATGGCGATCACTTTTACGTCGCTATAAAAGCACTGCCAAAGAAAATTCCTAACTTCCTAACCTAAGTGTAGTGGAAGCAAGGGTCGAACCCACAAGGACTCAGATTATTCGTATTTATATAATATTATTAAGCAGAAAGGTTTTTTTTTATGATTTTGAACTAAAATCTAAGTAATTAAACTAATTAAAGCTAAGCAGAAAAAGTAAGTTGAGATTCAAATATGGAGAAAAGCGTCCAACTAGTTTCGTATCCATTGCATACATGAGTTTTGATCATCGATTATCCTTATTTCAATTTCCCTTGACTAATCTATTGTGAATTTATGAATTCAAGCTTATTGTGGTTGTTAATATACACCGTCTTTAACAACCTTTTAACCAATTAACCTAGAAAACCTTCAATGTCAAATTGATCATGCAATTAAGTTCAAAGCATTCAATAGAAACAATATTCATGAATTCCACCGTCTATTCATGAAGTCTTGTGATTAAATTCTCCGCCTTTGATTAACCTTATTCCACCGTCTATAAGTTTAATCAAAGGATCCATCCATGAATAATCAAATTTCACCGTCTATTTAATTATCCTAGTTGTAATTCAACCTAGAAGTAGAATAGGTGATCAAGCTATTATAATCCTAAGTGAATTTAATCAATCAAGCATGGAGAGATTCAATCTAATCAAGGCAAACTAAAATAATTCAAATCTCACAAACAATCATGCATACAACTTCAACTAACTAGTTGGACATGGAAAATTTAGCTAGAAATCGACATTAAAGAGAAATCAAACTTACAAAAGTCCAATTGATCTTCAATTGCAAAAATAGGGTTTGTCTTCCACAAATCTCCAAATTGCATAAAACTCCAAAAAGATAGCATAAGCTCTCCAAATAAAACCTAGAGAAAGTATTTATATTATGTCTAAAAATATCCAAAAGACTAATAAAGTCGGCCCACAAGATCACACGAAGGCCCAAGTCAGCATCGCACAAACGCGCCGGAGCGCGGTTTGGTCCAGTGAGAGCGCGGGGGCGCTCTGCCCGTTTTGGCCGCGCTCCGCCAGCAGCAACTTTAGTGACACTTCGGAGGCTGTTTTGACCCCCTTAGAGTTAGAATTTGGACTCAGAGTAAAAATATGAATTGTAGCTCTTCGAGTTAGATTTCCAATGATATCAAATTCAGCTTCATCCGACCACTGTAGCTCCCAAACCAAGCATTGCAAGATAGAGGTGTCAAAAAAAGACTCCAATGCATGAACCGAGTTTAAGCGTTTTTATCCCTCAAGCTCTTGGGCCTTAGCTCTTCCAATATTCACTTGCACTACTTTAAGCCTCATCTTGATCCTCCACAACCATCTAAGATCCATCCCATCCATGCTTGTTTACCTAAAGATTTGCAAAACCCGAATTTCCTAGAAAACCTAAAAACCTAGAAACTAAGCTAAACTAAGCTAAAACCATGCAAATTAAACATAAATATGCATCCTAAACCCTACCTAAATGCGAGCTATCAAAGTACAAAGCAATAGAATTTCTAAAACATAGATACAAACCTAGTCTCTTCTTCTCTTCCTGGATGGGGGTACTCCAACAGATTTTGATGCCATAGAATTTGTAGGATCTCTGCCTCTATTAGGGCAACTTTTCTTGTTGTGCCCTCCCTTCTTGCACATAGTAGATGTCATGATCCTCCCTTGTCTGGACATCTTGCCAAGCTTTTTAGGCTCATCCCTTGGTTTTTTCCTGTTTGTCTTTCTCCTCCCCCTTCTCTTTCTCATTGGAGGTGGCTCGATTGCTTTATACTGAGATTGTGGCCAAAGCTTCATGCCTAGCACAGGTTGTAGTGGAGTGGAATATGCCTTCAAGTATGTTGCATTCTTGTGCAAGTGGCATACAAAGTCAACAGGATTCATTTGTAGTTGGTTCATGGCACATATAGCATGTGCACATGGGATTCCTTTAAGTTGCCAACTCCTACAGCTACATGTGTTCCCATTTAAGTCTACAACATGCCCATAATCCCCATCTTGCACTTCAAACCCCCTAGCACCATTCTAGGTCAAATTACACTCCATGGCCCTAACCTTGTTTCTCTCTAGACTATGCAGTGCCATAGGTGCTATGTCACAAATCCAACCCCTTGAAAAACCTTGCATCTTAGTAATCCTATTCATCACTTGTTTTCTAATATCTTCAAGCATGGTGATGATAGGCTTGTACCTAGCAGCCTTGACCCAACTATTAAACGTCTCACTCATATTGTTCTCAACAGTATCACATTGAATTTCAGTATTTATAAATGCCTTGCAAAAGCTCTCCTTACCATAAGCTAGAAAATCATCTATTAAACCTGCGCCTAACCTGTCAAGAGCATCTAGATTATCCCTTAGTTGAACCTGAAAGGTGGACCAACAACATGCCCAATTTTTTTTTCTCTTGTCAATCCCTTTCCATTCCTTAGCCCAGTTTGCATAAATATGCCTAGCACATAGCCTATGCTCTGCTTCTGAGAGAACATCTTTCAAGGCTGCCCTAATACCCTACACCATAAGGAAGAAAACCAATTCATATGAAAGTGAAGTGATAAAAGCTAGAATATGAAATTTATACTCAGTTTACAAGAAAACAAGAAAGCTAAACTCAGCTTGCATGAATATGAAATTAAATTGAAAAAAACTCACCAAGTGCATATCACTGATCATGGTTAGTCCCTCTCCCATGCCAAGCTCCAAGTCAGATTGTAATGCCCTCATGAATCTTGTCCAATTAACAGTGGTCTCACTACTTGTCACCTCCCATGTAATTGGGAACATCTGGCCGTTTCCATCTTTACCAATTGCCACAAATAATTGTCCCTCAACAACCCCTCTCAAAAAGCAAGCATCCACACCAATTATCCTCCTACAACCATTTTTCCATCCTTCTTTCAATGGTTTGAAACAAGTGTACAACCTCCTAAAGACTTCCTTATCAGACTCCTTATCTGTTACCACAAAGCATGTGGATCCTGGGTTGGATCTGTTTATCTCATCCACATAATCATACAACCTAGCATACTCTGCTCTGTAATCCCCAACATTCTTCCCTAAGATCCTTTACTTTGCCCTCCTACAAGTGGATATGCCAACATACATTTTCAAGTCCTTCTTACATAACTCCTGAAACTCCCAAAGTTTCAATGATGGTTGTGACACAATTCTAGCCTCCAACTTAGCAGCCAGGAATTTGGAATTACACAACCTGTTACTATTGTACCTCCTACATGAATGTGTGTGCCAGTATGTCTTGATCATGAAATTCTTGCTTGCTGCATCATGACTGGCACGATTTGTCTACTTGCATCCTGGATGCTGGCACTTAGCCACCACCCTAAGCCTCTCATTAGGTTTAAGCTTGAGCTTTACACCTCTGTGGACAACATACTTAGCCACAGCCACCCTAAACTCCTCTACACTCTCAAAAACCATGCCAATTTCCCATATGGGGTATTCACAGTTTGCATTGTACAACTCATGCTTTGTCCTTCTTCTGTTCACCTCTCTTTCATCACCTCCCTCAGATCCAGATCCATCACTATCCATATTATAGTCAGATTCAGACCCATAGTATGGCTCATCACCACCTATTTTCCCCCTATAATCAGTGCCCTTTCCATTCCACTCTTCATAACTCTCATCATTTCCAACCTCTCCCATAGCCATCTGAACATGAGCCATCCTCTCCTTGTGCACCCTCCTTCTAGCCCTAAGTTCCCTAGCAGCAGCTCTCACCTCCCTCAATTCATCATCAACATCACTGTTTTCACTCATATCTAGTGAAACATCCTCACTTTCAGAACTCTCTTCATCCTCTCCATTCACATAGTTCTCATCATCCTCTCCTTGTGCAGGGTTCTCATCAACCTCTCCTTGTGCTTAGGACTCATCATCCTCTCCTTGTGCAAGATTCTCACCCTCTCCTCCAGCTATCACCTCTTCCTCATCCATATTTTGCTCAACTCCTAACTCTTGAACCTCCTCTATCCCTTGAACCTCCACCACCACTGGATCTGTTGGAGTTAGACCCTTTGGAAGACTTTGCAAGTATTCCTCAACATCAATTTCCACATTAGCCACCACAGGTTCATTTATTTCGTGCTCAATGTAGAAATCTAACTGAGCCCCATCCTCAACTTCTTCCACAATTTCCAGCAAAACACTATTTGACAATATCCTAAATGAGTTACTATCTTTCCCCTTGTAGTATAATGCCTTGTATCCCTTGTAGCCAAGGCCCTTTATATCCCAATCTAGATCAGGGATACTAAACTTATCACTGTCAATGTTTGCACTATAAGACAGAGGAAAGGAGGTCCTATACTCAATATGATCTTCACCCACAAATGAACCCCCATGATGCCAAGCAAGATTTAAAGTTTTAGACGTCATTCCTGGACCAACAAACAAGCTCAGATTTTCACACAGAACAAGCAAGCTAAAGACTTTTGGATCCAAACATGAAAGAGCCCTAAATCGGCAAAATCAGTCCACAGTAACGAGAATCAAAAGCAAAATGCATAAATGTGTAACTCAAAATCCCAAATCGAGGAAGAAAACCCTAAATCGAGCAAGAAAACCCTAAATGGATTACTCATACCCGATGGGCGGGATTTTGACAGTGGTGAGCTCAAGGAAGAGCATTCACCTGAGCGTCTATGTCGTCAAGGATGCCTCTTGCCAGAATCGAGCTTCAAGGCCTTCGATTGCACTCCACCGATGGCTTTCGATTGGCTTCGTTTCCTCTTTCGCGGGTTTCGTCTCCCTCCCTGGCCTTCGATCAAAATCTTTTGATCTTCTTTTTGTAACAAAAATAACGACTATATGATTTGTATAATATATGCTTTGGATTAAAATATGAACTACGTGGCATGTACTTGTTATAAGTGGTATTACGTGGACAATTGGTGGCAATTACCATGACACGTGCGCGCGCGTCTGATACACGTAATGGGGAGAATTTAGTGAAGGGTTCAATAGGCAAAAATGGGGGCAGTACAGGGGTCTGTGTGAACATTATTTAGTACAGGGGTCCAAAGGAAAAAAAAGTGTAAGTATAGGGGTCTGTTGATGTATTCTGCCAATAAATATACCTATGTTTATTTATTAAGTAAACCAATGCTCCCAACATAGTGATATCAAAAGGTTTAGAAATGCATGTTCACTAGAGTATATGTAGCGAGTTAACTATCCACTTGCCACAATTTCTACGATATGTCCTTTGAAGCGGAATGTTGGGATTTGGTATCACAATCTGCTGGCTATAGATTGAACCCGACATTGGGTGGTACAAAAAAAGGGATAAATATTAGGGAAATTCCGTCTGGTACCCCTGAACTTATGGCTTTTCCGGGTGGTGCCAAAAAAAAAACTTAATCCATAAAATACCCCCGAGGTTTTGAACAATTCCGGGCCGTGCCCTTTCACTCGATTTTCATCCATTTGCCGTCAGATATTTTATATAAAAAAAGAAAAAGAAAAATAATGGCAAAAGAAAGGGTTATGACTTGAGTTATCTAAAAAAATCAAAATCGTGTTGTATGTCGTACGTACTCCAGAGAAGCTCTCACAAAACACAAACGACAAAGGTCAAACTCCAACTCTGGTAAAGGCTAGCTAGCGGCTGCAGCGTCGGCCGGTAGATGGAGGGCGGAGGACTGACCACAGAACGAAGGCAAGCGGCGGTTGAAGGGTTGTTGATGGCGGGCGGCAACAAGTAAGGGGTGCATTTGGGTATAATCTTCGAAATTGATGTGATTTCGGTTACGTTTAGGGCGAAGTAGTTTGTGATTAAGCTGATTTCTACTTTTATTTGTTGTTTTAGGGTCAATTTGGAAGCAATGTGTAATTGTAATATGAAATTAGGGTTTAATTTTATAGTTAGGGTTTTTTGATTGATGGTCAATCTTAGATATATGAGGCCAAGGATTATACATTAAGTTTTCCTTTAAGGTAAAATGTTGGAGTTCTTCAGTACAAACGATTACAATTCTTGAGTGTGTAATATTTGATTGTGTTCATTGGAAGGTGCACAATCTTAGGATTTTGAGCAATATGTAATTATGTAATATACAAAAGTCTTTGTATGGTTAATTAGGTAGTTTATTGTGTGTTCAGTAGTATGCTGAATAAGGTACTTTATTTCCAAGTCAGCTTTTAATCACCAGCCAAAGTAATAAGCTGACTTCTTTCCAAGAGAGGAGGTGAAAAGAGAAAATGAAAGAGGTCTGGCATAGTACGTTGTGGATCCGCTCTATTGTAGACTTGTAGTTCAGCCATCAGCTGCTAGCTTTTAAAAATTTGTGCATTTCAGCAACTTATGTTTCATAGTTGATTTTTGCATTTTGCAGCTTATGTAGTTCAGCTGCAACTTATGTAGAACACAACTGCAACTTATGCAGAAAACAGAATTTGTAATTTATGAAGTTTAGCTGTTTCTTAGTTGATTTTTGCATTTTCCAACTTATGTAGTTAAGCTGCAACTTATGCAGAAAACAACAGCTGCAAATTATGAAGAAAACATAAGTTCTAATTTATGTAGTTCAGCTGTAACATTCTGAAAATTTGTGCATTTCACATGAATGTTGTTTTTTTATTTGTTAAATTAATTTCTCTTAGCATCTATTTTTTAAATCAATTTCTCTTAGCCTTTGTTTATGCAGTTCAGCTGCAACATTCTGAAAATCTGTTGCATTCCACATCTGTTTTTTCTGATTCATCACCATTATGCTCAAGATAATCCATACTGAGCGAATTTCCTGGTGGTATCTAAATTTCAAGATAATTTAACTTGGATTTAGTGAATAATGATGGTCAAACATCTATGGATATGGCTATGAGCTTTGAAAATCCAATGCCGTCTCTCAAAGAGGTAAATAAAGCCCTCACTTGATTACAAATAGGTAAATAAAGCCCTCAAAGAGGTAATAAACACAAAATTACTTACTTGATTACAAACAGGTTCTTTTACATCATACCACTTGTGCAATTTGCAAGGACTAAGAATAACAATAGCTTGATCCAATACAACCCTCAACAAATACATTCAAGGAAATCCAAGTCTTAACCACAAAACAATGTACACCTAAATCGCTACCATAACACGGTGACCAATAAAACCAAGTACATGACAACCGCTACCTTAACTAGCCCTTGTAAATATGAGACGAGCTCCTTAACAACATTCTTGACTTCCTCGATGTCATTTCAAGTCACACCGACATCATTTTGAGAGTTGCTTTCAATTCGAGGATCACCTGACTCACTTGATTTTTTCATACAATATATAACGTATGTGCATCAAAGGAATGACACATATCAACATCCACATTCTTCAACTGTGGATTTTGAACCACTTTATGCAATTGAGCAGTCAAAAGAAGAGATGTCACTGTTTCATCTGTAGTGAACAATGTTAATTATCAACAATATATCAATTCTGCAATTTTGCTCTAGTTGAAACTTTCATATGTAATAACACAAATTGAAACCATTCAAGAGCTAGAACAAGCACAAAATCCATCTATCCAGGTTGTAGAAGGGGTGGAGGATGTGTTGATTTCCTTTCAAGAAGAAAATGATTCCAGTGAAAAAGGCAACACTCGCTTTCAAAAAATGAAACACAAAATGGAATAATGCAATGAAGATATTTTGTTGATTTCTTTTCTGAGTGATTCACTTGCAAATAGGATTGCAAATAGGATTATCCAAACTAAGATAAACTCAAATCATACTATAAAACACTTATTCATCATCATGGAAAGGTTCTCAGTACTGACTCAAATCTAGGAAGATATTTACTTCTTTTTTCAAGTAAAGATGCAAATTTCAGTAATACCTTTTATCAACAAGGTCAGTTTTGTTTCCAACAAGGACAATTATAACATCACTCCCTCTTTCAGTAGAAACCTCCTCGATCCATTTTGATGTATTGAGAAAGGATTGCCCAAGCTCTAATCCAGGCTGTAGAATTAAGAAATAAGAATTGGGTCATTCAGTATTCAGTCCGAGCAATTTTTAATTATGCAGTGTTGCTTTCTATTTACCTTGAACTCTTCTTGAAGTGCCCTCACATGTCTACTTATCATACATATACTGATATACAATGCAGCTAAACCATACTGTAATCATCCTCTTCATCCCCTAGCCTTCACATTGCACAATAATCGCATATAATCAACTAAATTATACTCTAAACCTCCCTAACTTCAACCATTAACACATTATTTGCAAAAAAGCCCTAAATCGCAAGAAGTAATACCTGGAAATTTAGCCCTAAATCTTCATCCACCGCCAATCGCCGTCCGTTCATCCACCGCCAAGCGACGTCCGTCCACCGTGCAATTGATATTCGCATTTTTAGTATAGTTTTTGATAGGTTTTATTTGCTTATTAGGTTTAGTTTTGTTTAGTTTAGGCTTAGTTTTGAGTATTTTTAGATAGTTTTGCATATTTCTGTGAAAAGAGTGGAATCTATGCTATTTTGTGAATTTTACAGGTTTTAGCGAGGAAAGGAGCTGAATGGAGTTGAATTTAGAGCATTGCAGCGAAAGACGGAGGAGTGCAAGATTGAAGAAGTCGGAGCTCGAGAGTACAAGAGGAAGTGTTGAAGAAAACAAAGCCTAGGCTCGTTAACGAGGCTGTGAGGGCTCGTTAACGGGGCCACGAAAAGAAAGATATTGAGTATTATTTTATAATTCACCGATCCTGAGAGGGAATTTATTTCCGTATCGGTTGAGTATCTTTTTAGAATCTTTTGGGGTTATTAGAATATGTATTTTAGGTCTTAATATCTTTTTAGATTTTATTTCTATCTTTTAGGGATTGTTTCTATCTTTTTAGGAAAGTTTATATCTTTTAGCCTTTTTAGTTTTTAGTTTTTTAGTATAAATACCCTTCTATCTAGCACAGAAAGGGAGCTTAATTTTGGAGGATATTTTTTGAAGGACCGAAGGAGAGAGAGAAGTCGGATCGGAAGAGGACCGCCGAGGCTCGGTAGACGACGGTCGTCGGGTGGTCGTTGGTCGTGATTGTGGTTCGGTATTTTTATGTTTTTCGGATTCTTCTGAATCTCTGTAAGACGATATATTTTTAATTAGAGTTTTGAGTTTTGTTTCAATGTTTCTTTTTATTGAAGTTTTTAGTTTCTTAGTTATGATTAGTGAGTAGTTTCTTTTTCTAGGATCGGGGTTAAGCCCGGCATAGTTGAGCATGTTTGATGAGTAAGATTGAGTTGTGAATGCCTTTTATCTTTGATTGAGAATTGTTTGCTGTGCTTAATACCGAGACGAAAGTGGAGGTAATTTGAGTTTTTAATTGAGTTGAAAGAGGAAGTTACTAACTTGAAGGTTGATATTGTTTGAAAACGAAAGTTTTAAGCTTTAGATCTAAAACAAGCAATTAAGTGAATTAGGATGCGAAAGTAGATTAATTTACTTGCTAAGTCAACGAAAGTTGATGACTCTATCTGTTTAAAGGCATGATCTTTTCTTCTTACGAATTCTTATGCTTGGCTATGTTGTGGTGTTCATTGTCCTAGATTTTTGCTTTATTTGAATTATTTCTGGTGAATCTTCGTTGCTGAGTACTTGCCTCGGTACCGAATTTTAATTAGAATGTAGTTAGGTCGTTAGTTTAGTATTTTAAGTTCGGTGGTTCGTTAACGACCCTGACAACGTCGTTAACGAGGCAGCTCGTGAGTGTTTTATTTGTTTTTGTTTGATTTTTGTTAGATTGATAAACAAACAACCTTGCTTCATGTGGAACGATCCTGACTCCCCTGTACTCAGCGGGGTCCTGACTTACAAATTTATTTGTTGGCCGAGAAACCCTATCAACAAATTGGCGTCGTTGCCGGGGAAGCAATGAGTTGTTAGTTTATCTTCGGGATCGGGAATAGCCCTACCCCGTTTTTGTTTTTAATTTTTGTTTTCTTTGTTTGTTTTCTCAGTGTATGCCGGTAGGACGAAGAAGGCTTCAGTTTGATAACACAGGTTATTACTCAGAACCAAAACGTTCTCTGCACTGTCGACTCCGAGAAAACCGAGCCATGGCCACAACAGAAGAGATGGATCGAGAGTTAGAGATCCTCCGGACCCAGATGGAGGCACTGAAAGCCGAGAAGGACGACGCAGACGCAGAAGCTGAGCGTCAACGAGCTGACAAGGCTCGACTACAAGAAGAGTTGGACTCCTATCCAAGGAATGCCAAGCAATACATGCATCCGGAACTGAGGGTGCCAGAATCCCCTATTGTGCTTCCAGCGATAGAGAAACCTTTTGAGATCAAGTCTCAATTTATATCCTTAATCAAACGGGCTCAGTTTGAAGGGAAACCTGCTGAGTGCCATATGGAGCATATTAGAAATTTTCTTGATTTATGTGACACCGACAGAGGCGTGGGAACTGTTGGACAAGCTGGCCAATTACGATGCTATGTATGGAACCCAACAGGCTCCACAAACTCAAAAACGTCTCTATGTACCCAACCGAGATGAAGTTGACCCCGATGTTAAAAATCAATTCTTACAAGATGAGGTCAACCGTCTAAGGAAACAGGTAAGTTTTCTGAAATCCTCTCAATCATGTCAAGAATGTGGTTCTTCTGCACATAGTACTTCTGCATGTACTAACATTGAGCAGGTTAGAACCGCTGAGACAATAGTTGAGATGAATTACATGAGAGGACCCTACAGGAACCAGCCTAATTATAATGACAGGTCGAACAACTATCAACCATGGGGCAATCAGAATACAAGTCAAAATTACACAGGGTAACCACCAGATAGATGACCTGCACCATATCGACCTCCAGGCCATCAGGAGACGCCATCATGGGTTCAGGAGATAAAAGAGAGCATCAACGGAGTGAACAACAAGGTTGATGACGTTCAAGCTCAGTTGAACCGACAAGATAAAAGATGGGGAGAGTTCGATATTTGGAAGAGGAGCGTTGATTCCCAACTAGGGGACCTAGCTGCACGGATTCCAAGACCACAAGGGCAACTCCCGGGCCGCCCCGAGGAGAACCCTAGAGGCCAAATAGCAGCGGTACACCTCAGAAGTGGGAAGACACTACCAGAGAGAATTCAAGCTGAAGAGAAGGAGGAACAGGATCTCGCTAACCAGCTCGTTAACGAGCCAGCGAGAGCACATACCGAGCCCGCATACCAGGGTGACGAGGCTCCGAGGGTATCTAACGACCCTAACCCAGGTAAGTCTACTAATCCGAGCCTCCCTCTCAATCCCAGGGTAGTTAACGACCCCATCAGGGTCGGTAATGACCCGCCGAGGACATCAATCGACCCTAGTGTCAACCTGGTACTCTCACCTCTCGAGCCTAACTTGGTTCCGAGAATGGTGAAATCTCTTCCATTTCCAACTAAGAAATCTATGGACTCTACTGAGAGTAAGTTCAAGCGTTTCGTTAAGATTCTTCAAGGCATTAATATTTCCATCCCATTCCCTGAGGCCCTAAGCGAAATGTCGGCTTACACAAAATTTTTGAAAGATATTCTTAGCAGGAAAAGGTCCATTACAGAGCTGCAAGATGAAGTCAGATCGATAGCTCTACCAGAAAAGCTGGGAGATCCCGGGAGGTTTGCAATCACCATCGGCATAGGCAACCACAAGTTCAAAGCTTTATGCGATCTTGGTGCCAGTTCTAGTCTTGTTCCGCTCTCAATCTGGTCTAAAGCAAATGTGGGACCACTAGAGCCAGTAGACATGAATCTGTACATGGCAAATGGGTCAAGTGTCAAAGCCACAGGAGTAGTGGACGATTACCCTATTCTAGTTGGGAAATTCTTTATACCGAATGATTTTATCGTCCTTGATATGCCTGAAGACCCTCATGTCCCCATAATTCTCGGGCGACCATTCTTAGCCACAGCAGGAGCAAGAGTTGATGTGCGGAAGGGACTCCTCACTTTTGATATAGGAGAAGAACGGGTGGAATTCAACTTGGATCAAAAAGCCAACGACCCAATTGGAGTGGCGCAAATAGAGTTGACTCAACCCGAACTCGACACAACAGTCCCTACCGAGCCACATCTGCCGATCACTGAGTCTCACGTGCATGAGTTCAACCAAGGCCCTACTACAGAGGTTACAGAAAAGTCCAAACCACCTTGGCTTTCGGACTACACTAACAATCCAGGGATATCGAGCTTGCTGATAGAAGAAAAGGGTCCTAATTTAGCAATTCAAGCACACAGAGGCAGTAAGGCTACAAGCAGGGTATCTCAAGACCCCAACATGGCCATACATGAACCACCATGAGACTAGCAAGGGAGCTCGTCGGGCTAACGACGTTAAACATAGCGCTTACGAGAGGCAACCCGCTTTTTAGAATAGGTTTATTTTATTTTATTTTATTTTTCTTTTTAGATTTTTTCTTAGCTTTCTTTCATTTTTCTTTTTTAGTTTTAACTAGGATAAAAATTAGAATTTTTGAGCTAACAAAATTTCAGGAGAAAGGGATCAAAAAATCACTCAAGAAGGCCACAGCGGCTCCTTAACGACCCACCCAGGCTCGTTAACGACCCGGTTCGGAAGACCCGACTCGTCACAATACTGGGCAGGTAAGTATTTTAACCTAATCTATCTATTTTACCCTAGCCGTCGCCCCCCCTTCTACCCTTACCCCTCCTATATAAACCCTTCTACCCCCTTCCAAAATTCTACCACAATCCTCTCAAAATTCACTCCCTCTCAAACCCAAAATACTCTCAATCCCTCTCCCTTCTCTCCCACCGAGTCGGAATCCCTCACGCTACCGATCACCGAGAGGCCGTAGTTACCGGAGCTCGGAAACCGTTCACCGACGAGGCCAAAGCTCGTTAATCACCCCCATTCCGACCCTTGTTCTTCAATTTCTCGGTTCTCCGGTATGATTTCTAAACCCTTGCTTGAAATTTCATGATTGATTATCTATAGGGTCGAAATTTCATATCTTGAATCATGTTCTTAGGAAGGTCGATGAGCATGCTTGATTTTGTTCCTAAAAATTCTTGATTGTGCTTAGTTGTTCATGTTTTAGGAAAGATTATTCATGTTAGATTAGTTATTGTAATCCTTTAGTTAGGAAAGCAAGAATTTTTCTTGTTCTAGATCTAAAAGTTCAATCTTTGCATGTCAAAATTCCGGGTAATTTTTAGCATGTTCGGGATGGGTAATTGAGTAAGTATGGGGTGCTTATACCGATGGGGGATATGTGGAAAATAATAGAAGATTGCATGCTTGATTTGTGCTGAATTTAAGGTAGATTAAATTTCGGAAAATTCTGGTTTTGCTCTCGGCGGCTCGTTAACGACCCACCCAGGCTCGTTAACGACCCTGCATTTCTTCATCGATCGCCCCGAGCTCAGAATCGTGAACAACCCAATTGGGTAGTTTACGAATAATTCCGAGGTTAATTTTGAGACCAAGTATGGGGTCTCGTACCTATCTATTTTTGAGTGGATCTTATCTTGGAAAAATCTCGATTATTTTGTAGGATCCATGGCTAGTTCAAGCAGACCCGCTACCAGAGCCCAGAAGAAGAGGAGGAACCATAGGTCTCCATCCCCACCTCGAGTGGATGATGTGATTTTGAGCAGTCAGAGCCAAGTACGGCGCTACCGAGATTTTCTGTAGAAGGACCATTACACCCGATGGTTCTCAAAGTCTAGCGCTGTCACCACGGGCATCTACACGGATGTCAAGAATGCCTTCATCGTCCTTGGGGCCGCCCACCTGTTGAAGCAAGAGAGCTTGCCACACTATCCGGCCCTCACATCCGAGTTCTTGGCCACTTTGGAGACCAACTTCTCGTCGAAGATCTCGGCAGGACGAATTCGGTTCGGACTCGGTAACGAGGACCGTGACTTCACCATGGCGGAGTTCAATGCAATCTTGGAGCTCCCAAACCCGTCGAGAGATTAAAGCTTGAAGGAATACCGAGTGACCCGAACTTGGAGCTACATCACCGGGGAGGTTCAATCCTCTACCGCGGCGTTATCCGGGGCAAACATAGTCAACCCCATCTTCCGGATTATTTTGAGAGTCCTCGCCGCAACATTTTGGCCGAAGAAAGAGTTGAACCGGCCTACAAGAACGGAGGTCGCTTGCTTCCACACCATCCTCTTTGAGGAGCCCGGGCCCTTGAATTTGGGGTACGAATGGCTCTACTTCGTCGAGAAATCCACCAAGTCCAAGGAGGTGTGGTGTGGCAATTTGGTTAGCCTCTTGGCTAAGAATCTCGGAGTAGATCTCACCCGCTACACACCGGCTCACGCCCAACTCCTCAACAGAAACTATTGGTATAGTTCCGGGATTTTCGTGCAAGCCGAGGGAGGCTACAAGGTGAAGGTTCAAGATCGACTAGTCATACCTTCCCTCGACATGTACGAGCTACTCTATGTACCAAATTGGTACGAGGTGTGGACGGGACATCCCTACCCATTGGAGCCAAAACCGGAGGACGAGCTCTCGCTTAGGCCATGTGAAACCCGGTTTGAGCGTGACGACGTGGATGAATATGAAGAAGAAGATGAACAAGAGGACGCCGAGGTAGTAGGCAACGACACCGAAGAAGCCGACACCGAGGGCGGCACAGAGGAGCTCAATTTTGAAGAAGAAGACATCGACACGGAGGTGTTAGGAGGCAACATCTTCGTTGACGAGCCCACTAGGGTCGTTAACGATCACTTCCAGCCACACCCCAACCCTGTTAACGAGGCACCCAGCTTCGTTAACGAGGTGCCGAGAGCCCCTGTCAACCCACCACTAGCTCTTGTCGACCCTCATACTTATGGCCTTATGACTTACAATCCGGTGATGTATCAAGACCATTTCCAGCCTCAATACCAACCACCTCCTCAGCCCGAGTACGCAGGATCGAGTATACCACCACCATGGGCCGGGGATCTTTCTGCACGGATGCAGCAACTTCACCTCCAGACGGATCACATTCATAGGAGGATGGATAGATGGGAAACCGTCTATTCCGCTCGCATGTCGATGGAGGATGAGAGGCAGCGCTAGAGAGAGGCGGAGTATGTTGAGCGTTGGAGGACGATGTACGACTTCATGGGGAACTTTGAGCACTATTTTCCTCCACAAAACCGTTGATTCAGCTCAAGATGAAGTTTCTTTTCCTTGTTTCCACTTTGTAAGTTTTATATCTTTCTTTTCTTTTTCTTCTTTTTAATTTTTTGTTTTTTGTTTTGTTTTCTTTTCTATTTCTTTTCCCTCTTCTTCTTATTCTCCTTACAGTGGGGACACTGTAATTTTAAGTATGGGGTGGGGAGAAAGTAGAAAAGTTATGTCCTAGGTGTTTATGTATTCTATGTAGTTGTTATTTCTTTAAAACTAAAAAAAAATCGAAAAATTGAAAAAAATTGAAAAAATGAAAAATCCAAAAAGAGTTTTAGAATTGATAGATATCCCCTCTTAAGTTCTATGATAGCGATCACTAGCTTAATCATATAATTCCTTGCAAACATGTCTTTAAAAGTATAGCCGGATTCTCAAACTTGAAATTATTGTTTTTAGAAGAGAATAGCATTTGATGAAATTGAGCACATATACTTTATAGCATAGATGATGCAATCCAACAAAATTTACCTTGTGAGTATTTTTGGCCTTATAGGGAGAACATCATAAATCCCTCTTCTTTTCTTGTGTGATTTACTCTCTTTATGCATATTATCTCTTGGAATTGTGATGGTTATCTATTTCTTGAGACCCTTATAAGATTTTTAGTTCATTACTTGTGAAGATCATATGATGGAGAACTTAGTTTTATAAGCCCTATTATTCCCTATCTACCTTTATATTATTCCTTCTTTTGATAACTGATTCTGGCTTGAAACCTTTTGTTTTTAGCTCCACAAAAATTATTCCCTAGCCGAGATAAGCTTGACCCTATCCGGGAATTAGGACTTAGATTGGAGAGATAAAGTTTTGTGTTTTGTTAAAAAGAAAAGAGCTTATATTTGCTTAAATTGAAGGGTATTTGGGAAGGGTAGATTGGAAGTCTCTTGTTATTATATGTAAGAAAGGGGGTCTCTTGATAGAAAAAAATGCACATAATAAAGTTTTTGATGGATGTAGTGAATAAAAAGGAAGAGGAATGTATACGGTGGATCGTTAACGACCCGGATATGGGCTCGTTAACGAGGCAACGAAAGAAAAAAAAAGAAAAAAAAGGGAGAAAGAAGAAGGAAATAATAAAAAAATAAAGAGTTGAAGTGCATTTGTGTTTAAAGGTAATATCAAGAGATTCTTTTATTTTTTATGAGACTTTCTAGGATGATAAAGGGTGAGTGAAAATGAGTGTGCATAAAGAAGAGTGAGTTTGGTATGTTGTTTTATGAAAGTTTTGGTGAGATGTGATTTTTTAGGAGTCTTTGATTCCCGGATATTATTAGCACCACATAACCAAATATTTTCCACGTCCTATTGTTATTACCAAGCCTCATTACAACCCGGCCGAATGGAAGCTTCTATAGAAGCTTCTATGAAGAAAAGAGCTTATATTTGCTTAAATTGAAGAGTATTTGGGAAGGGTAGATTGGAAGTCTCTTGTTATTATATGTAAGAAAGGGGGTCTCTTGATAGAAAAAAATGCACATAATAAATTTTTTGATGGATGTAGTGAATAAAAAGGAAGAGGAATGTATACGGTGGATCGTTAACGACCCGGATATGGGCTCGTTAACGAGGCAACGAAAGAAAAAAAAAAGAAAAAAAGGGAGAAAGAAGAAGGAAATAATAAAAAAATAAAGAGTTGAAGTGCATTTGTGTTTAAAGGTAATATAAAGAGATTCTTTTATTTTTTATGAGACTTTCTAAGATGATAAAGGGTGAGTGAAAATGAGTGTGCATAAAGAAGAGTGAGTTTGGTATGTTGTTTTATGAAAGTTTTGGTGAGATGTGAGTTTTTAGGAGTCTTTGATTCCCGAATATTATTAGCACCACATAACCAAATATTTTCCACGTCCTATTGTTATTACCAAGCCTCATTACAACCCGGCCGAATGGAAGCTTCTATGAAGTTTTTCATTGAGCCTAAGTTCTCTTGATGATTCTTTGCTTGTTTTGACAAATCTTGGGTGGAGAGTATAGGTGATATAAGTTCTAATTTCTATGAGTTTTTGTATATAAGATGAGTTGAGAGATTGAATTTATAAGCCCAAACACATGAGAGTTGAGTGAAACACATTATATCCCTTGAGAGGTTGGATCGTATTATTTTATGTCTATTTAAGTGCATATATGTGTGAGGATGTTAATAGTCTTTTGCTATAATTTTCTTATGTGTAGATGTTGCTTTTTAGAAGATGGCTATGTCTTGATGAGCATGATTTGTTTTGGTTTTGGTTAGTGTCTTGTTTATTGCTTGAGGACAAGCAAGTCTAAGTATGGGGTATTTTGATATTCGCATTTTTAGTATAGTTTTTGATACATTTTCTTTGCTTATTAGGTTTAGTTTTGTTTAGTTTAGGCTTAGTTTTGAGTATTTTTAGATAGTTTTGCATATTTCTGTGAAAAGAGTGGAATCTACGCTATTTTGTGAATTTTACAGGTTTTAGCGAGGAAAGGAGCTGAATGGAGTTGAATTTAGAGCATTGCAGCGAAAGACGGAGGAGTGCAAGATTGAAGAAGTCGGAGCTCGAGAGTACAAGAGGAAGTGTTGAAGAAAACAAAGCCCAGGCTCGTGAACGAGGCTGTGAGGGCTCGTTAACAGGGCCACGAAAAGAAAGATATTGAGTATTATTTTATAATTCACCGATCCTGAGCGGGAATTTATTTCCGTATCGGTTGAGTATCATTTTAGAATCTTTTGGGGTTGTTAGAATATGTATTTTAGGTCTTAATATCTTTTTAGATTTTATTTCTATCTTTTAGGGATTGTTTCTATCTTTTTAGGAAAGTTTATATCTTTTAGCCTTTTTAGTTTTTAGCTTTTTAGTATAAATACCCTTCTATCTAGCACAGAAGGGGAGCTTAATTTTGGAGGATATTTTTTGAAGGACCGAAGGAGAGAGAGAAGTCGGATCGGAAGCGGACCGCCGAGGCTCGGTAGACGACGGTCGCCGGGTGGTCGTTGTTCGTGATTGTGGTTCGGTATTTTTATGTTTTTCGGTTTCTTCTGAATCTCTGTAAGACGATATATTATTAATTAGAGTTTTGAGTTTTGTTTCAATGTTTCTTTTTATTGAAGTTTTTAGTTTCTTAGTTATGATTAGTGAGTAGTTTCTTTTTCTAGGATCGGGGTTAAGCCCGGCATAGTTGAGCATGTTTGATGAGTAAGATTGAGTTGTAAATGCCTTTTATCTTTGATTGAGAATTGTTTGTTGTGCTTAATACCGAGACGAAAGTGGAGGTAATTTGAGTTTTTAATTGAGTTGAAAGAGGAAGTTACTAACTTGAAGGTTGATATTGCTTGAAAACGAAAGTTTTAAGCTTTAGATCTAAAACAAGCAATTAAGTGAATTAGGATGCGAAAGTAGATTAATTTACTTTCTAAGTCAACGAAAGTTGATGACTCTATCTGTTTAAAGGCATGATCTTTTCTTCTTACGGATTCATATGCTTGGCTATGTTGCAGTGTCCCTTGTCCTAGATTTTTGCTTTATTTGAATTATTTCTGGTGAATCTTCGTTGCTGAGTACTTGCCTCGGTACCGAATTTTAATTAGAATTTATTTAGGTCGTTAGTTTAGTATTTTAAGTTCGGTGGTTCGTTAACGACCCTGACAACGTCGTTAACGAGGCAGCTCGTGAGTGTTTTATTTGTTTTTGTTTGATTTTTGTTAGATTGATAAACAAACAACCTTGCTTCATGTGGAACGATCCTGACTCCCCTGTACTCAGCGGGGTCTTGACTTACAAATTTATTTGTTGGCCGAGAAACCCTATCAACAGCAATCGCCGTCCGTCCACCTCCCAAGGTCGTTCACCCTCAGCCTTCCCTCCTCCCGTGGCCGTTCCCATCACCCTTCGCTCACTGCTTCATCTTTGTCGTAAGAGAAAGCCAGAAAGGTTTTTTAATCCACATCCCATTATTCTGATTTGAAGGATAAGGTAAAAAAAAAAGCGTAAATTTCTTTTCTTTTTTTTTAAAAAAAAATTAAGCATGTAAACGGAAGTTGGAGTATATTGAGTGAAAGGGAACGAGACGGAATTTTCCAAAACCTCGGGGGTATTTTACGGATTAAGTTTTTTTTTGGACACCATCCGGAAAAACCATAAGTTCAGGGGTACCAGACGGAATTTCCCGAATAAATTATACTAATTTATTATGAAATAAATTCTAAGCTAGAATGAGTTATTACTCCTTTATAATAAGTGTAGTGTCTCAGGATTTGGAGAGTGTTCCTGTCTTTATAATTCCAATTATAAATTCGAGATCTTTACATATGTTTATAATTCTTTTCTCATAAGCATAAGTGTTTGAGAAAACATTATAACGAGAATTTTTACGTGTATATTTATATATGTTTCGGTTTATATAAACATGAGTTAAATCCCGTTAACTAAAATTGCTTCCTAGAAATTTAATAAGATTACGAAATGGAATGAAGGTTTAAGGAAACAAGCAAAATGCCCTTGGAGGTTACTGTTGTCGGCTGTAACAGATTCTGACAATGGTGTCAACGACGAAGTCGCACATGGGACTAGTGGAGGTCGTGGCAGTTCCTGGTGGCTAAAGTGATGGACTTAAGCATGCAAGAAATGAAGCAACTTCTTTGGAAAAGCTCAAACTTTTGTGATGCGACCTTTGTTTAAGGACGTGACGGATATTGACGTTGGATCGAGTATCGTGTCTCGAAGATGGCGAAGCAAAAGGTTTTGGTCCAAACCAACGTTGGATTGGCTCGAACAATTGAGGAACAACATAAGAACGAGAACGAGAGCTTGAAAATATTGATCGATTGAATGCAAAAGGGGTCGCAAGCACTAGGACTAGTTATAGGAGAAACCCTCAATTGATAATCTAATCCAAAGTTTGCGTAGCTCTTGAACATTAAGCTAAGCCCCTTTATATAGTGGAGGCATGCGTAAAACCCTAATAAAGCTAGAGCGCGCCTAGGGCTCGTGTGCAAACGAGGCCCAACGGCGCGAGGCGTAATAAAGGCCTTCCATTATTATAAAACCAAGTCTAGTAATGTTTAAAATAAGAAAGCATACATAGGTAAGAAACATAGATGTCCTTGGCAGTCGACACCGAGGTGTCATGACAAAGCCAACACACGGAGCGTCGCTGAATGGCAAGGCGCTGGCAAGGCAAGACACGTTAGCGACGGTGCTGGAGAAGTCGAAGGCGTGCCGGAGCGGCCAAGGCTGGACGGTGAACATCATGTTGCAATGCAGGGTTGCGCAGAAGGAATGGCTCCCGGCGCGACTGGCGAGTCCAAGGTGGATGTGTCCAGCGTCGGACATGAGGTTCCGAGGCATGGTCCATGGCAAGCAACGTGACATGCGATGGCACCGAGATGGGCGCGCCATGTCCAGTGGCGATGCGCGACACCAAGGATTGAGTCGCGGTCTCGACGGCACGGGCTTGAGTGACCGGTCCCTCCGAGCGCAAGGCGAAGGTGTCATCTTCTTGGATGGCATCCAAGGATGGGTCGCATCACCCTCCCCCACTTGGTTTGGAAACGTCCCCGTTTCCTCATAAGCAAGCTCGACGTAGGGGGAGAGATCCGAGACGTTGACCGTGGTATGGACAACGTACTTGCCCGGGAGATCAATACGATAAGCGTTGTCGCCAATGCGCTCCAAGACTTGAAAGGGTCCATCACCACGTTGATGAAGCTTGGTTTTGCGGGCGTCCGGAAAGCGTTCTTTGCTAAGGTATAACCATATGAGATCTTTGGGGTGAAAGACTAGGCGACAACGCCCCTTGTTGTGTTGCGCCTCGTATTGGCTCGCCCGACACTCCAATTGAAGGTGTGTGTGCTCGTGCAAGTGGCGAATAGTGTCGGCGTGGTTGGCTGCGTCGATGTGTTCGCCGGTCTTCATGGGGTGCGACACCAAGTCCATGGGCGAGTGTGGATTTCGCCTGTAGACTACCTCGAAAGGGGTCTTCTTTGTAGCCGAGTGTTTGGACCCGCTGTAAGAAAACTCAACGAAAGGTAGTAAGTCCTTCCACTGGCATGGGTTATTTTTTAGCACCGTCCGAAGAAGGGTGCCCAAGGTCTGATTGCTCAACTTAATTTGACCATCGGTTTGGGGGTGATAAGCAATAGAAAACAGTAATTGTGTATCTAGCTTTCCCCACATCATTCTCCAAATATGACTACAAAATTTGGTGTCCCTATCGCTAATGATAGTCCTAGGAACACCATGCAATTTCACTACGTGCTCAAAGAACAAGGTTGCGATTTCATTCGCATTGTTGTTCCCTTTGCACGCAATGAAATGGGCCATTTTGGGAAACGGTCCACAGCTACAAAGATCGAGTCTTTGCCACACCTTGTCATAAGGAGGCTCGTGATAAAATCCATGGAGAGATCTTCCCACGGAGCGATCGGAATGGGCAAGGGCTTTTAAAGACCATGAGGTTGAGACCTTGCCATAGCCGTTTGGCACGACACACAACCTTGACAATACTTGTGAACATCCGAGGCCATGTGAGGCCAAAAGAAGTGTTCACGGAGTGCTGCCAACGTCTCGGCTATGCAAAAATAGCTTCGACCATCATGTGCCTCCTTAAGCAACAAGTGCCTCATCGAAGAGCTCGGAATGGAAAGCTTCCCGGACCGGTAGAGATACCCATTGTCCAAGAAGTATGTCTCATGGATCTATTGTGCTCGAGGTTCTTCTGATCGGTTTAAAAAATTGATTATGCGAATATAGTTCCTTAATCAAGGCGAACCAGAGCAAGTTGGCATGCAGTTGAGTAAGTAAGACATACCTATATAAGAGAGCGTCAGCCACTACGTTCTCTTTCCCTTTTTTGTGGGCTATCACATACGGAAAAGTCTCCAAATATTCAACCCATCGAGCATGGCGGCGGTTGAGTCGTTTGACTGTTTAGATACGCTAAGGCCGCGTGGTCCTTATGGATTACGAACTCACTTGTCCAAAGGTAATGCTGCCAAGTTTTTAATACCCTAATTAGTGCATACAATTCCTTGTCGTACGTAGGGTAGTTCAAGGTCACCTCAGTCAGTTTTTCGCTAAAGTAAGCGATAGGGCATTTTTCTTGGAGGAGTACGCCACCTACTCCATAGTTGGAGGCTTCCCACTCGACCTCTAACCGTTTAGAAAAGTTCGACAATTGTAGGACCAGAGCGCGGCACAAAGCGTCCTTTAAGGCTTGAAGGCATCCTCATGGACGGGCGTCCACTTGATTGTGGTTGCTTTCTTGGTAAGATTGTGGAGTGGTCCGGTGATGGAACTAAAGTTTTTGACGAATCGCCTAGGGAACCCCGCGATCCCTAAGAAGGATCAGACCATCGTCGGGGTCATGGGGGTGGGCCACTCTCGGATGGCGCGGATCTTGTCGTCATCCACACGTTGGCCATCCTTGGACACGACGAAACCAAGAAAGTTCGTCGTGTTCGTGCTAAAATAACACTTAGTCAAATTTACAAAAAAAGAGTGCTCGTGAAGGCAATCTAACACCAACCTAAGGTGCCTCGCTTGAGAATCTAAGTCCTTAGAAAACCCAAGAATGTCGTCAAAATACACAACAACAAATTGTCCAAAAAATTTATGAAAAACATGGTTCATCAACCGCATAAAAGTACTAGGGGAATTTGTCAAGCCAAATGGCATGACAATCCATTCGTACAGACCATGCTTGGTCTTAAATGCAATCTTCCATTCGTCTCCTTCATGCATGCGGATTTGATGATAGCCGCTCCGAAGATCAATCTTGGAAAACAAAGCGGCGACATGAAGCTCAACCAACATGTCATCCAAGCGCGGAATCAGGTGCCTATACTTGACGGTAATCTGGTTGATGGTGCGGCATTCAACACACATCCTCCACGAGCCGTCTTTCTTTGGCACTAGAATCACAGGCACGACACATGGGCTAAGAGACTCTCGAACGAAACCCTTGTCGAAAAGTTCTTGGACTTGGCGTTGTAATTCTTGAGTCTCCTTTGGAGACGCCCTATATGCAGCCCTGTTTAGCAAGGATGCTCCTGGCATGAAGTCAATCTTGTGCTCAATCCCTCAGATCGGTGGCAACCCTTGTGGTAACTCGTCCGGCATGACGTCTTCATATTCCTTCAACAAAGAAACAAATGGACAAGTGTAGTTTATGATCTAAAGATTGAGTAATAAAAAGAAAAGGACAAAGAATGAAACAAGTAGAACTCCCCTGAAGTGTCTTAGTAATGTCGCGGTGCTATGCTAGAAGCAAGCGATCCTAGAAGATGGGGCTCGGCTTCCTCAATCAATATGGGGGATTCTGGGCCATTTTTGGTGAACTTGTAGCTCCTGGAATTTTTGGAAGAATGCCCCTAGAAACGAGTGTAAATTCGTCCCGTAGCTCCTGAAATCCAAGTTTTCGTGACGCGACGGCGTGAGGGGCGGCGTTGGAGGAAGGCAGCGGCGGCCCACGACTCAAATTCACATCTCCTGGACATTTTTTCTTCTGTTATGTTGGAAATTCAAAAATAAGTGGATTCCCCCACAGAAACTCCTATCAAATCATTGAAAAAATGATGGAGGCCTTTTTTCTCCATTTTGGCGTCGCTCGGCGCGGTCCCGGAGCCATGACTTAGATTTTGTCGGCCCAAGTTCGTGTCATGTGGGCGTTTTTTGGTCCCATCTTCATTTTGGATAGAATGGGGAGGTTTGGAACAAGAAACGCCGCTGGCATGTCCGGGCTCTCTTAGAGTGGCCGTTGGTGCTTCCTTTGGCGTGTTAGAGTCCCTGTCGCTAGCCTTTTGTCGTTGCCTTTCGGCTTCATCCTGTAGAGCTTCACTAGGCGACATAGGTAAGAGTGTCACGCGTTTCCCATGGAAATTGAACATGTAAGTGTTTAAATATCCGTCATGAAACACGCGACGATCAAATTGCCATGGGCACCCCAACAAAAGCTGTGTGGCGTCCATAGGCGTAACATCACATAGAATTGAATCTTTATAAGCACCAATGTAATAGGAAAAGATGAATTGCCTGTTTACCCAATCGCCGCCATCATTTGATATCCATTGAAGCTTGAACGGTTGAGGGTGCGGCATGGTTGACAACTTGAAATGGTTAACCACCTTTTGAGACAAGAAGTTGGCACGACACAACTTCCCGAATTAATGATGACGTTAACAGACACGTTATTGACCAAACAATGGGTGTGGAACAATTGTTCCCGTTGATCGGTCTTAGGAGCCTCTTGCATGCTAAGGGCTCGGCATGTGATCAAGGTGAGCTTGGACACGCCTAGTCCTTCCGATGGATCACATTGAAGCTCGGTGCCTTCTTCCAATCGTGACGCTTCTTCTTCTTCATCTAGGCTCTCATAAGGGTCTCCTTGAGCCGTAAAAAGGACCTTCTTTTGGTTTGGACAGTTGCGTTGCATGTGACCACAAACGCCACACTTGTAACAAGCCATGTCAGATGCCCTCTTGGCGGTGGGTGCCGCGGAACGGTCTTTCGGTGCACTTGGCGTCGACTGCGTGGTCTTTGTCTTGGAGGCACTACTTGTCTAAGAGTTTGGCATAGAAGAAGGTAAATGGTTAGTACCTAAACCGGATTGACTAGGGATAGAAGAATACCTTGAATTGGACCAAGATGGCTTGGCACGACTCTCTTGCTTGTAAATTTGCATGGTCGTGTGCACAAGAGAGTTGAGATTCTTTATAGGCAAAATTTCCAGCCGGTCTTGGATGGACTGCCTTAGACTCGAAATAAAGCGAGTTCTCGTGACTCACGGTGAAGCGCTAACGCTAGCTTTGAAGAACATGTCTTCTAACTTAGCATAGTACTCCTCTGGGGTCACGGCTCCTTGTTTAATGTACATGATCTCGATGTGCATCTTGTCCTTGTAATCAGCGGGAATATACCGCTACTTCAGAATGTACACAAATTGGTGTTATTCCCGAATTAGGGGCTTGCCTCTTCGAATCCTTTCGTACTCAAATAAGTTCCACTAAGTCCGGGCGGCCCCATGAAATGGCAAAGTCACCACCTCAACCTTCTCCTCGTCTTCATAGCCTAAATGTTTGAGCGTATGCTCGGTACCTTGCAACCACTCAATAAATGCATCAGGATCATAAATATCGTAAAAGGGATCGAATTTTACCTTGATTTCACGTCGAGTGGTGCGCGAGTCACGTGCATCACGCCTATCACGGTCTCGGCCAGAGCTTCAGTACCGAGGTGAAAGGGCATGCCGAGGGCGTCGATCGCGGGGTGGTCCACGACCGTAGCCGTCGTCGTCATCGTCCGGATCATCCCCACCGTCAGGACGCCTCGAACGCCTGCCATCGCGGTGTCGATCGCGCTGGTGGCTCTGTCCAACCGTGCGAGACCTTCCATGGACACAATCATACTCCCTCTGATTCTTGGCCAAGTGTGGCGGTGGATTCCAATCGAAAAGGCGGTTGTCAACCTCCACGGGGTCTTTCACCTGCAAATGATCATAACTATCCACATCAGAATCATCACCGAACTCCAAGTAGGGGTTCTCAAATTCCGAATGGGGCTGCGAGCACTTTGATGCTCCAAAAAGTCTTGAATGCGGTAGTCATCGGCGTCGTAATACTTGACCTCATGCTTCCGCTTTGAGGTTTTGTAAACATACTCCGGCGACTTGTGCTTTTTCTTGTGGCCACCACTAGCATGTTGACGTCATTATTCCTCCAAGTCATACTCGTCATCGGAATGGACGCCAAAGACATGTTCTTACTTGTAATCGCGCGCCAATTGATGACGATCTGCGGTCCTTAGATCACCATCGTACCGATCGAATTGGGGTGGTCCATTTTCCTTGATCGATACCATGCGATGCATGGCACCATATGGAGAGGATGGCTAGGCGTGGCCTTTGCCATTGGCACGCGGGCGCGCAACATCGTCGTCCGACAAGCTAGGGTTTCCATGGAATTTTTATGCTAGTACTTGCCCCAACGGCACAGTACGCTTGGGCCGCGTATTACTTTTGGCCAATTGGCGTTCAAGCTCAGCGATCCGAGCGTCCTTAGCCGCAAGTCCTGCTAGCGCTGCTTCATGCTCCGTTTGTTGTGGCGCCGATGGATCCTTGTTTCGGTTGTCCTCGTTGCCCGATTCGGACACGGTACCTATTGTCATACCAATCATAGCGCAGTAAGCGGTTCACAAAAACGGCCAAGAGTTTATGAGTTCGGTTAAGTCGGACCGACCCTTAATGTTCAACCACACGAACAAAGAAGGATTAGCTAGGTTTAAGGTCACTCAACTCAAGCAATAATAATGGATCCAAAATACTAGCAATGTATCTAGAAGCAATAAATGAAGCAAGAAAAGATTGGACAGAGAAGAGATATGAGAGAGAAAAGTAAGATATGCAATCGGCCAAGAGATATGGTTGCCGAATTTATGGGATTGGAGAGAGGAGGGATCTTACCTTATTTTTGCTATGATCCTGCAAGATTTTTTTTAACCATTTCGGAAAGATCTTACCTTATTTTGGCTATGATCTTCCGAATATATATATATATATATATATATATATATATATATATATATATATATATATTAATATGGTCGAATCTTCTCTATGGAATTTATCCTCTAGAGAAAATATGATATGGCTAGCAAGATAAAATTTTGAATATGGATATGATCCTCTATCCAAATAAATGCAACAACCAAGATATGCACGATCAACAATGGTGAGAAATCGGCAATGGTATACAACAATGAGCATGCAACTAGCAAGACAAAGATGCAAATGTCACCAAAATCAATTGAAGAGTCGAGTAGGTCTAGGTTGTTTTGTTTAATTAAACTCAAGCAAGAAAAAAAAATTTGGTACCCTAGATGAAGATCGTGAAAGATGGATGGATCTAGGGTTGCAAGAAAGGTGGAGATTCGTGTCAAATAAACTAGAAAGGGTGTAACAAGACTTACTTGAACCGTGGTTTTGATGCCAGTTGATGCGACCCCTTTTTTAAGGACGTGTCGGATCTTGACGTTGGATCGAGTATTGTGTCTCGAAGATGGAAAAGCGGAAGGCTTTGGTCCGAACCAACGTTGGATTGGCTCAAACAAGTGAGGAGCAACACAACAACAAGAACGAGAGCTTGAAAATATTGATCGATTAAATGCAAAAGGGGTCGCAAGCACTTGGACTAGTTATAGGAGAAACCCTCAACTGATAATCTAATCTAAAGTGTGCGTAACTCTTGAACATTAAGCTAAGCACCTTTATATAGTGGAGGCATGCGTAAAACCCTAATAAAGCTAGAGGAACGCCTAGGGCTCGTGTGCAAACGAGTCCCAACGGCGCGAGGCCCAATAAAGTCCATCCATTATTATAAAACCAAGTCTAGTAATGTTTAAAATAAGAAAGCATACTAAAATCGGCAAGAAACATAGATCTCCTTGGTTGTCGACATCGAGGTGTCATGACAAGGCCAAGTCACGGAGCGTAGCAACATGGCAAGGCGTTGTCAAGGCAAGACAAACAGGTAAGGGTGTTGGCAAAGTCGAAGGCGTGCTGGCGAGGCCAAGGTTGGGCGGTGAACCTCAAGTTGCGACGTAGGGTTGCGCCGAAGGAAAGGCTCCCGACGCGACTAGCGAGTCCAAGGTGGATTTGTCCACCGTCGTGACATGAGGTTTCAAGGCATGGTCTAGGGCAAGCAACGTGACGTGCGATGGCACGAAGATGGGCAGGCCATGGCCAGCGGTGATGCGCGACACAAAGGATTGAGTCGCGGTCTCGATGGCATGGCCCGGGCGCGAGTGACCGGTCCCTCCTAGCGCAAGGCAAAGGCATCGTATTCTTGGCTGCTGTCGAAGGACGGGGTCGCATCATTCTGGCGAGGTGTAAAGTTTTTGGCGAGGCACGAATGACGGAAGACAAAAAAGGCCGATGAAGCTGGGGTTTATTTTGGGAAGGGTGATGATAGGGTAGTTTTTCGAGGCCAAGTGGCTCGAATCAGGCCATTTGACGGTGGTTGGAAAATAGGGGAGGGGAGCAATGACTACTTTTGGCTACAAATGGAGAGCGAGGGTGTAACATCCCCGGCCAAAGTGCATACGTCATTCGGCGTTCATATAAGATTAAGAGCATATGCATAGCATATTGGCATGACATATAGTAGGTTTTTAAAAGTAATATTTATTTTCTGATTAAGTTTATTATAGTTTAAAAAGTTTTTAAGTAAAAAAATTAAATATTCGGCGTTCATATAACATACCTTCTGTTGCACAGAAGGTATGTTAACATATGGCATATGATATATGGTTACATGATGCACTTGATTGCATAGCATATTGCAATGAGATTAAAAGGACCTATGACTGTCTTGCCCTGAATTTGTATGCCTAAGAGATGGTAAATGAACAAATGAGGCCTAAGATGCTTAAAAGTCAGTAATGGAAAAGAAAAAAAAGGTTGGTGTATGAAAAGAGTCAGTAATGTAAACCCGAGGCAGATTCAGGCTTGAACAGTTCATAGAATAATAAATCGGATACATCCTCATTTGCATTTGCATAGTAAATTCCTATGTGACATATATAATATGTATGAATATGTATATTGAACAATTGATTGACATTGTGTGAAATAATTGATGATGGTTTATATTCACTTAGTATGCGACTCATGTAAATCGCAAAACAATTTTTCAGACTCAGCTATAACTTACTAGCTTGTGTCTCTTTTAGAGGTCACATTCATACAGGTCGGCAGTTGAAGCTCAATGCAACCTTCTCCTCCTCATTTTGCATCATAGACATATATGAGTTGTAATATAAAGTTAGAGTAATATGTATTTTAGTATGAGTAGTAACGACATAGAACTATGTGTGTGCAACCTTTTATGGTTGTTACTTTCTGTTATGTGCTTGTTTTTGGTATCAGAGCAGGGATATGATTATTTAAGGGCATGCATTCATAAGCATATGTAATTAACAATAGATTGCATTCATGAGCATGATGCATAAAGGAAAGAAGGTTCATCCATGCCACATCAGTTTATAAGAGCATCTTATACATCACTACATGAGCATACATTTCATACGCATGTACCATTAGAAGAGAAAGTACAGAGGAAATGGTAAAGGTACAGATGATATATCGGAATTGTATAGTAGAGTTACTAGTTGATTTGATCTTGTTATTCCTGCACGAGTTTGATATTATATTGGATATGATTGGTTTTCAAGATACCATGCTAAATTGGATTGTCTTAGAAATAGGTAGTGATAGACTCGCCTAGTAAATCTAGAGTGGTTTTCTACGATGATAGACAAAAGGTAACCATCTGCTTAATATCTGCAATAGCGGCTTTTCGCATGATCAGAGAGGTATGTGAGGCATATCTGGCCCATGCAATAGACCGTACAGTTGAATGTGATGAGGTTGGAAATATTCCCGTTGTTAAAGATTTTTCAGATGTGTTTCCAAAGAATCTTCCTGGATTGCCACCTAATAGAGAGATAGAGTTTACTATGAAATTAATGTCAGGTAATGAATCGATTTCTATTCCTCCATATAGAATGGCTCCACTAGAGTTACAGGAACTGAAGAAACAGTTACAGGAGTTATTAGACAAAGGGTTCATTAGAGCTAGTGTACCACCTTGGGGTGCACCGATTTTATTTGTTAAAAAGAAAGATGGTTCCTTACGATTGTGCATAGATTACAGAAAGTTGAATCAGGTGACAGTGAAGAACAAATATCCATTGACAAGAATAGATGCTGTATTTGATCAATTTCAAGGAGCAAAGGTATTTTCGAAGATAGACATTCGATCAGGATATCCTCAGTTAAAGATAGCTAAAGATGACATTGCCAAGACAACATTCAGGAGTCGATATGGACATTATGAGTTTCTGATAATTCCATTTGGTTTGACTAATGCAGTAGCGACATTTATGACTTTGATGAACAAGGTGTTTCAATCTTTTCTAGATAGATTTGTGATCATCATTATTCATGATATATTGGTATATTCGTGAAGTACATATGAGCATGTTGATCATTTGAGTACTGTGCTACAAGTCTTGAGGGATAAAACAGTTGTATGCTAAACTAAGAAAGTGTGAATTCTGGTTTGATCATATGGTATTTTTAGGACATATAGTATCTGGAAGAGGTATAGAGGATTGATTCTAAAAAGTTTGAAGCAGTGGTAAACTGAAAAGCATCAACTAAGTTACAGAAGTTCGTACCTTTCTTAGTATGGCTGGATACTACACACTATCTGTGGAAGGATTCTCTATTGTAGCTGCACCACTTACTAAATTGCTATGAAAGAATGCTCAATTCCATTGAAATTCTACGTACCAACATAGCTTTGATAAGTTAAAGCAACGTCTAAATACAAAAACAATATTGAGAATTCTTATAGGTACAAGAAGATTTGGTATTTACATTGATGCTTCATATCAGAGTCTTGACTGTGTCTTTATGCTAGATGGAAAGTAACTGCCTATGCATCATGACAATATCGACCACATAAAATTTCTTATCTTGTACATGATTTAGAGCTGGCAGCAGTAGTTTTTGCCCTAAAGATTTGGCAGACATTATCTATATGGAGAAAGATTCTAAATCTTTACAGATCATAAGAGTTTGAAGTGAGTTGAACATGCGACAGATGCACTAGATGAAACTACTGAAAGATTATGATTGTACAATCGAGCATCATCCTGGAAAGGCTAATGTTATAGTAGATGCTTTTAGTCGAAAGTTCAGTGGTGTGATGGCCAATATGCACATGACTTCATTATCAGATTTGATTTCTTTCCGAGGTGTAAATGCTAGACTACAACTAGAAAATTAAAGATGCAAATTTGAGATGGGAAGTTGATAGGATTTATTGAACAGGATCGACAAGGTAAAGATATGTCATTTGACATTCAGGATGACACATTGATGTTTGACCCATATTCATAATGTTTTTCATGTTGGTATCTTGTGACGGTATCAATCTGATCCTTCACATGTGTTAAGAGATTCAGAAATACAGCTTGCAGAGAATCAGAGTTACATAGAGGACCGATCATGATAGCAGATTACAGAATCACACAGTTACAGAGATAGATTTTGAAAGTAATTTAGAAGAATCATGGTATAGAGCAAACATCTTGTGAAACAAAGGATAAGATCAGAAAGTCATATGAAGAGATAGCGAATTTTGAGGATAAAATTCTTATAGAGGGGGAGAAATGTAACTTCCCCGACCAAAGTGCATACATCATTCGGCGTTCATATAAGATTAAGAGCATATGCATAGCATATTGGAATGACATATAGTAAGTTTTTAAAACTAATATTTATTTTCTGATTAAGTTTATTATAGTTTAAAAAGTTTTGAAGTAAAAAAATTAATTATTAATTATTTCAGGGTAAAGTGTGTAGTAAAGGAGATTTGAGGGTGGAAATCGCAATTTCTTACAATTTTAGCCGACTTTCTCAGCCGACCTATGCATGAAAAGATAGGAGAGGGGAAAAGGCACAGTTCCATGTTGGATCGTAATCTGTTAGCAGTGAGCTTGGGAACTGGCAATTAAGCTGTTCCCAAGGCAGCGGAAGTAAATAATCGCAAGTGATAAAAACAGTGAAAGGCACAGTTCCTTTATAGAGGAACCCCACTACAACCAACTAGTTGTATGGGTAAACCTCTACCTCCGCTTGGAGGATTTTGAATGACTTACTTATATTGATTGCTTTGTTCCTTAGTTACACAGCCAGATTTACACTTCTCTGTTCCTACAAGTTCTTCCTAACTCTAGCAACACTAGTAAATCCTCTCAACTGAGTTCCTAAGCTCACAACAGCAAAAGACAAGTAACTCAAACCTTACGATGACTTCTCAGTTCCCTTGCTCCTGGGAACTTCAGCTTCACCGTCGTCGAGATCACACACTCACCGACGGGGACTTCTCTTCCTTTTCTTTCTTTTCTCTGATGTGGGTGTTTGAGAGTTCTAAGAGAAGTACTCAGACCGAGTACTATTCATTTGGCTTTATAGTCCATTTAGCTTGGACAGTCGCATCTTTCGTTTGTGTCCAAAATGCCCTTTGCTTGATGCCCAAATTGTACTTTCTTCACATGTGACTTTGGTTTGAACTAGGTCAACTTCTTGGATCAATCGGACCGTTGGATGAAGCGTGACAATTTGATCCTCAGACTGTTCCCTCGGGCTGTCTGAGACAGAATCCCACGATCTGCGCTGAACGGTCGTTGTCCTCACATGTGAGTTCCCATGTCATGGGAACTGACTTCTTCAGAGTTCCCTTGATGGAAACTTTTCATCGTTGTAAGCTTGTGTTCTCTTGATTGTTTGTGGGAGTTCCCACTTCATAGGAACTTTCCTCTTAAGAGTTCCCTTGATGGAAACTCTTCATTGTGGCCTGCAGTGGCTTTTGGTCATTCGTAGGAGTTCTTGGCTGTACCTGTGTTCCTTAGAAAAACTTGAACAAACCACATTAGTTACCTATGGTGTTTGTCATTATCAAAACTTAAGAGAATTGAATCATTGATCCGTTGTTTAGAACCAGAGGTCCCAACAACGTCCCAACAATTTCCACCTTTTTGATGATGACAAACCCATCACAAAAATGCAAGTATTTCAATGAATGATATGCTGATGAGTTCCTAAGTATAATTTTGGAGAGTCATTTTTTGGTGAAACACTTAGATTTGGGAGCCACTTCTGGTGAGACACATAGTTCCTATTAAGCTTTTTATGCAGTTGTTCCCCCTTAGCTTATGCGTGGTCTGTGATAACTTAAACTTTTAACTCATCTCGCATTTTTTGTCTTTCCCCCTTTTGACATCATCGAAAACAAGTAAAGCAAGAGGAAGGAAGGGAACACGCAATCAAAATAAAGACCATTTCATTACTTAAGATAATATGTACAATGGGAACCTAAGTACAATTTGTGGTCATTTTTGGATTAAGGGAACACGAGGGGGGAGATCATGGGTTCTGAGGGAACAGGGCGTCACAGAGGCGCGTAAGGACTTGTGTAAGCTTTTCTTGTCCTCTGGCCAACACTTCTTGGTCCCTAGCAATCTGGTCGAGGGTGTTGGCAATGCGGAGCAACACTGGAGAGTTCCCCTCTTGTGAACCAGACTCTAGTGGAGCCGTCTCCTCTACAGGCTCCGAGTGCCTCATCTTCTGGGAAACTGTAATGTCCAGTTCCCTTCCAAGCTCGATTTCGTCTTTAGAGGTGTCGTAAAGACCCTCTTTTTGTAGGAGCTTCTTGATCAGCCCGGAGTAGGAAAGGGAGTGGGACTTGGAGGCCATGCACTTCTCCATGTGCCCAAGGATTATTCGGGGAAGATTTATGGGCTTCTTGAGGAGGAAGTGGTAGAGGATGATGGCATCTGGGATGTTGACGACCAAGCGCTTCTCTTGGTGCGGGATCACCACGTTGATGATGAATTGGTGAGCGAGCTTGGCAACCAAGGATAGGTGATGCGTCGAGAGGACTTTAGAGGGAACCCGACCCTCGAAGATTGTGTTGCACACCTCGGCGCTATTGAAGTCGCCCCAGAGCTTGCTGGGCACCTCGCTGAGCCCTTGACCAAGGACCTGGAGTTGAAGGCGGATTGTCGACGTTGTAAAAATGAACTCGTCGCCTTCGTGGGAGAGAGTTCCCTGAGTGCCGTCGTTGGTGATAGTGAAGTTGTTGTAGAATCGACGCACTTGTGAGGGATCTACGCTCACAGTCTCTTGGCAGAGTCTCTCCCAGCCCTGGGCCTTGATCAGGTCCCACAGTTCCCCTAGACCATTTTCAGTCAACACTTCTTCTGAAACAATGAGGTGAGGAAGAAGCTTCTTGTGCTCATCGACATGATGCTTGGTGGTCCCCTTCCCCTTCCTTGAAGTGCTTTTAGATGTGTTCCCCCTAGAGACCGTGCGAGGTCCTTTCTGCTGAGGAGGTGCAGCCGCTTCAATCATAAGCACGCGGTCCCTTGGTGGTTGGGAACTCGTGGACACCACCATTTGGTGTCCAGGTGTAGGGATCTGTGCTTGCTCCTTAGCATCTGGAGCTTTTTCTTCTTCGTCGACCTCATTTTGGGAGGTCCCTTCTTCCTCGGAGGAGCTCGATCTTGAGCCCTCCGCGTCATCTTCAGGATGACTCGTTGTTGCCTCAGCACCTCCAGCTGGTGCGAGGTCCCTACTCTCCATGGGCTCTTCAGGAGCCACCTTTTCTGGGGACTTTGTCCCTTGGGAGACTGTGTGCTCAGAGGTGCCCCGATTGAGCTCGTCCTCAATTGCCTTGAGCTGGGTTTCCTCCTCGAGAGTTCCCGTGATGATCGGAGGAGGGTCCTTGGTCATTTTGCCGATGACCACAGAGAGAGGAAGATCGTCGTCGTCTGAGGTGAGAGCGACGGTACTTTTGGATGGTGAGAGAGAGGGGAGTTTGGTGGTGGTGGGAGATGTGATGGAAGAGGGGAGAGTAGAAGAAGGAAGAGGGGTGGTTAGTTGAGTGGAAAGGGGAGGAAGAGATCTGGTGACCTGGGGAGTAGAGATCCCCAAAGTAGAACTGGGAGTGGTGGAAATGTGTTTTGGTGAGGAGGGAGGAGAAGGGGTTTTGTGAGGTGAAGGTGGAGTTGGAGATCCCGTAATGATGGGAACGGGAGGAAGTGAAGAAGGTTGGGATGGTAGAGTTCCCATCGTGGCGGGAACTGGAGAAGGTGGCGGAGGAGGAGGAGTTGGTCGTTTTGTGGGAGGAGGTTTGGGAGGTCCCTCGATTTGAAGAGGAGGGATGGAGGAGGAAGAGGGGAGTAGACTCTGGGGTTCGGAGGTCCCATCGTCGGAAGGGAAAGGGTAAGGAGGTTTGGGAGCACAAGAACTCTCCTTGGAGCAGTTCAGGTAGTCCTCAAACTTGAAGAAAGCCTTCTTTCTGGGCTCCGAGAATTCAGAGGCCTCAGAGTGTTTACGCTTTTTGGATTTGGAGGGGTCGTGGGAGTGTTTGGATTTTTTGGATTTTGAGGGATCTTTTGATGAGTGGCGGCGTTTGGATGAATGGCGGTGTTTGGATTTATGGGGTTTTTCATTGATTGAGGGGCGAGCGTCTCCGAAGTTGTCAACGATGACAACTCCGGAGGAGGTGTTGGTATTTGGAGGAGGGAGAGGAAGAGATTCAGAGGAGGAAGAGGTCCAGGAGACGGTTTCGTCGGCCTGAGGAGGAGGAGGGGGCAAGAAGGGGCTTACTTGATTGTATAGCCCTTGGATAAGAACATCCTTCATCGTTGGGTCCGATTCTTGCTCGATCTCTTGTAGTTGAGAGACGAAGAGGATGCGAGGATTGGCATGTACCCACGCTTTGATCTGGGCGAAGGTGTGTTGAGGGGCCATTTTTGTAAGAGATTGGGAGGTTTCTTGAAAAGAGAGTGAAAGAGATTTGGGGAAGACGATTGACAGAGATGTAAGAGGGAATAAAGGTACCTAATGAACGTGAAAGAGGGGTTTTAAAGGAGAGAGGAGGTGAAGGGTAGAAAGGGAAGTGGAATAACCTCGATAACCGTTGCCCAATGAACGTGGGGCGCCGTTTCAACTTCTCAAGCACGCCTCTGGACACGCGTCACGATCTCTTGGGAAGTCCTTTTCAAATTTTGAATACTTGGCCTTTAACGCTTCAGAGCCTCTGACACAAAAGTCCGCTTCCCAAGTGACGGTTTTTCTTTGCAGATTAGTCAGCGTTCCCTTTGTAGATGCATCAGTTCCCATGATCTTATCAAGGTCAGGGAGAGTGAAGTGGTTAAGGGAACTTCACACTCATCTTTTTGTGGGGCTAGGGAACTCAAAGGGAAACAGACAATTTGCAACTCGATAGAGGAAATATTTTGGCTCATGAGAAGCATTTGTCTGATCCCTAGCTTAGGGTGGGTCATATGATCAACCGTCATGGTGGCTTGTAATGAGGGATAAAGGGAACTCTGGTTGATCATTTTGGGCCAAAAGAAATAGAGTTCCTTTGTACACATTTTTCTCTAGACTAGTAATCATGGCATAGTGAAAGCAATAAATCCAAGTTCCCTATCATGCAATCTTATATAAACTAGTCAGGCATTAAGAGAGAGACAAACAGGGACTTGTTTAGTTTAGAGTTATCATCCCTAGAAGCATTCGAAAACGCTGGTAAGGACGTCTGTCTAAAGCTTTGGTAAGAATGTCCGCAATTTGCTCTTCAGTTCTACAGTGTTCCATCGAGATGTTCCCATTTTCGACATTGTCACGTAGAAAGTGATGCCTTATATCAATATGCTTAGTTCTAGAATGATGCACAGGATTTTTGGAAATGTTTATGGCACTAGTGTTATCACAGAGTATGGGAACTGGGCTAAAAGACATACCGTAATCCTGGAGTTGTGACTTAAGCCATAGAACCTGGGAACAGCATGATGAGACTAAGCATGACCATAGAAAATGGGGCATTCCTGATGTGCTCTTTCTGTCAACCAAGTGCCCTGCAAAATCTGCATCTGTGTATGCAATGAGCTCAAGGGAACTGTTCCTTGGATACCATAGGCACAAGTTATCGTTCCCTTTGAGATACCTGAAAATTCTCTTCACCTCTTTCAGGTGTGATTCCTTGGGGTTAGCTTGAAAACGAGCACAAAGACATACAGAGAACATGATATCAGGTCTACTAGCTGTTAAGTAGAGAAGGGACCCGATCATACTTCGATAGTTCCTTTGGTCCACACTAATACCTGTTTCATCTGCATTGAGCCTTGAATTTGGTGAGATGGGAGTGTCGATGGGTTTGGAGTGTTCCATTCCATACTTCACGAGCATTTCCTTGATGTATTTCTGTTGATGAATCTTTGTTCCCTCCTTTGTTTGGGATATTTGAAGTCCCAAGAAGAACGTGAGTTCCCCAATGAGACTCATCTCAAAATCACTGCTCATGAGGTCCTTAAACTTCTCTACAAGAGTTTCGTTAGTTGCTCCAAACACAATGTCATCAACATATACTTGAACAATCAAAATGTCTTTAGATTCTTTCTTTAAAAACAAAGTCTTGTCTATGGAACCACGAATGTATCCATGGGACAAGAGGAATTGAGCAAACCTGTCATACCAAGCTCGGGGAGCTTGTTTGAGTCCGTAAAGGGCCCTTTCCAGGAAATAGACATGGTTGGGTAGTTTCTCATCTTCGAATCCTGGAGGTTGGGCCACATACACTTCTTCCTTGAGATGGCCATTTAGGAAGGTTGTTTTCACATCCATTTGATAAAGTTTGAATCCCTTGTGAGCGGCATAGGCGATGAGGAGTCTGATTGCCTCGATTCTGGCAACTGGTGCGAAGGTCTCATCGTAGTCAATCCCTTCCTCTTGCATGTATCCTTGTGCTACTAACCTAGCCTTGTTCCTTGCTACAACTCCAGTATCATCGAGCTTGTTCCTAAAAACCCATCGAGTTCCTATGATGTTCTTGTTTTTGGGCCTAGGAACTAGCTTCCAAACTTTGTTCCTCTCGAATTGGTGGAGTTCCTCTTGCATGGCTTGAATCCAATCTGGGTCCTTTAATGCTTCTTTGATATTTTTGGGTTCCACCATTGAAACAAACGCGTTAAAAGCACAAAAGTTATTGAGAGAGGAACGAGTTTGCACACCTTTATCAAGAGGGGAGATGATGTTTTCAAGGGGATGGTCCTTCCTTTGTTGAAAGGTTCTTGTATGCGTGAGTTCCTTTGCATGTGTATCATCCTCAGTTGGTGTTTCTTTGTCATGGGAACTCTCATCTCCAGCTTCTTCATTTGATGTTTCTTCAGAGATTTCTGGCAGGTTCCCTCTTTGTTCCCCTTGAATACTTGATTCTAGCAGGGTATTGTCTTGGGGGACAGCAGAGTTGTTCCCTGAAGAGGGGACCTCGAGAGAGTTGGAGGTGTCTTGTAGTTCTTCTGAGGAAGGAGCCTCGAGGGAGGTTTGATCAGTGAGGGTTGGACCTTCGTCGTTGTTCCCTGGTTGTGGGATATTGCTTGCACTTGGATAGTCTTCATCCCTTTTCCTTGGCTCATCTTCGTCATCATCATCGTCTTCATGTCTGACTAACTTGAACAGAGTTCCCTTCCCTTGGGTCTCGGTTACCATCTTTATAGACTTTTCATTGAAGACGACATGAATGCTTTCCTCTATCTTCTTGGTTCTTTTATTGTAGACCCTGTAAGCCTTGCTTTGTGATGAGTATCCCAGGAAGATCCCTTTGTCACTTCTGGGGTCGAATTTGCCAAGATTGTCTTTGCCGTTGTTGTGAACAAAGCATGTGCAACCAAATGTTCTCAAGTGTGAGATGTTTGGTTTTCTCCCTTTGATGAGTTCATAGGAGGTCTTGTTGATCAGGGGCCTTGTCATGGCTCGATTCAGGATGTATGTAGCTGTGGAGATGGCTTCAGTCCAGAAGTACTCAGGAACTCCACTTTCGATCATCATGGTTCTAGCCATGTCCTCCAGAGTTCTGTTCTTTCTCTCGACCACTCCATTTTGCTGAGGAGTGCGAGGTGTTGAAAAGTTGTGAGAGATCCCATTTTGCTCATAGAAGTTTAGGAACTCCGAGTTTCGAAACTCAGTTCCGTGATCAAATCTGATTGCTTTCAGTTTCAGCCCCAAGCTTACTTCTGTTCTTTTGATGAAGGGCTCAAATTCTTCAAACGCTTGTGATTTTGCCTTCAAGAAAATAACCCAGGTGAATCTTGAAAAATCATCAATTAAAACATACATGTACCTTTTTCCACCGTAGCTAGTTGTTCTCATGGGACCACAGAGATCCATGTGAATTAACTCCAGGGACCTGGTTGTGCTTACCACCTTCTTGGGTTTGAAGGAGGTCCTGGTCTGTTTCCCTCGAACACATGCTTCACACATTTTGACTTCTTCGAGATTGATCCGTGGAAGACCAATGACCAGATCCTATAGATAAAGCTTCAGGATTTGATTTACACCAGCATGTCCCAGTCTTCGATGCCAGAGTTCCGTGTCATCTTGGGAACTCGCAAGGCACAGCTTCATTGGTGGTTCAAAGTTGGTGTCCACCACATACACATTGTTGTATCTTCTTCCTCTCAGAATTACTTTGTTGGTCTTCTTGTTGATGACGAGATATTCATCTGAGTCGAAAGTGACGATGTTGTTCCCTTGATCACACATCTGGGAGACACTCAGCAGATTGTATCCCAGATCCTTTACCAGATTTACGTTGCTAACTTTAATAGATCTATTTAGCAACACTTCTCCTTTTCCAATAACTTCTCCCTTGTTCTTGTTGCCAAATGAGACGTGGCCTCCTTCGGCATGAGTGTGGAGTGAGATGAGGATATCCTTGTTTCCTGTCATATGGTTCGAGCATCCACTATCTATGAACCATGTACTGTTCCCTGTCACTGCCACCTACAAGGAAAAGTTAGTGTTTGAGACCCAGGCAAGATGACTCTTGCCAGGTCCCTTGCAAGGGAAAACATTTTCATTCAAGATATAGTCAAAAATGTTGATGTCTTTGGAATTTTGAGAGTTGGAGTTCCTTTGGTGATGAGCATGACGTTTTTGTCTGTTTGGGAACTCATGGCTTCTAGGGGTTTGGGCTCTCTTCTTGGGACATGCATCCTTGTAGTGCCCATGAGCACCACAGTGCCAACATGTCTTGTAGTATTCTCCCAGGTAGTATTTTGGGTGTGGTCTCTAGATACGGTTCCTATCCATGGTTTCTTTGTTGTACACTCGAGACCCATTTCCCTTAGCAATTTTGACATAGATTCTATGTCCAGAGTTCCCAGTATAGTAGTCTTTCTCACCATGGTTTCCACTCTCTAGGACCCTGATTTTCTCCTCGAGATGAGCATTTTTCTGTTTCTCGCACTGGAGTTCTAAGGCCCTACACTCATGGATCTCATGTTCGCTCAGGGATGACTTTCCGTTCTTGGAGCCCTCACCTTTGTATCCTATGCCATGTCTGGCTGGGACAAACGTAATTTGGGAACTAGAGGCTTCAAGATGTTCTAGAGTCTTACTCAGGTTTTGCAAGAGGGTGTTCTCATCTTTCTCTAGAGTTTTGATTTCTCTTTCTAGGTCTACGATGTGAGACACATGGGACTTGAGTTTTCTAGAAGGGATATGCAGTTGGGACAGGGCTCGAGACCAACTAATTGAGAATTTATGTGTTCCTGTTTTTCCAACTTGTTTTGCAGTTTTATGTTATCTTTGACAAGACTTGAAAGAATTTTCAACAACTCAGGTTTTTCATAGTTACTCAAGGAATCAAGAACAGTTTCAGTGGTTACCTCACTGGGTTGTTCCCCAGTGGTTTCTCCTATGGCCACGCCACACATGTCTGGGAGTGCCCATGACTCAGGATCTTCGTCTTCATCATCGCTCTAGGTAGCGATGTAGGCCTTCTTTCCTTGCTTCCTGCCATGAGTTCCTTGTGGACATTCCTTCGCAAAATGTCCTTTCCTGTTGCATTTGTAGCAAGTTACTTCTGAGAGATCCTTCTCTGTGGGCTTTCTTTGGGAACTCTGTCCCTTTCCCCAGTTCCCACTGTTCCGTTGAGACTTTCCTTTGTAGAAATTTCGAAGAGCCTTTGTTAAAAGAACTAGCTCTTCATCCTCTTCTTCTTCGGAGTCTTCATGTTGTTCTTGGGTTGATTTGAGCATCTTTTCGATCTTGAGTGCGATCCCTCGATGAGCTCGAGTTTGTTCCTTATCATCAATCTTCCTCTTCTCATGTCCCACTAGCTTTCCAAATACTTGATGGAGCATAAGCGTTCGATTTTCTGGGTTTTCCTTGAACATCGTTCTCTCGTTTGCCCATTCTCCAGTCAATCCATTGAAGAGTTGTTGGACCTTCATTTTGTGGGTGATTTCTTCTTTTGTGATCCCCAATCCTTCCATCTTAGTGCAAAGTCCTTCAGACCGGGATTGGTAGCTGTCGACGGACTCTTCCATTTCCATTTGGAAGTTGTAGAACTCCCTTTTTGCATTCATCTGAAGATCTTCTCTGAGATCTGAGTTCCCAACGTGCATTTGTTGGATGGCTTCCCACATTTCCTTGGCTGTGTCAAGGTTTGCAACCCTGTAACAATCTTGTACGCACATGGACCTTTTTAGATACTGTTTTGCTTTGTAGTTTGCCTCCATGCACTTGTACTCGTTGGGACCCCACTTTGAGAGGTCGTTGACAATAGCTGGATCGATTTCGAAGTTCCCCCTTTCGATGACACACCAGGCTTGGTAGTCTTGGCCACGCATCCAATCCTTCATGTTGCGTTGCCAGCTTTCAAACCTTCCTGTGATAAGCCTTGGCGGCTTACTGGTATTGTTCCCCACCTGAGTAAGTTCCTGAGCCATTTTGACACCTGCGATGCTAACACAAATCTAGAGCGCAAGCTCTGATACCAATTGTTGGATCGTAATCTGTTAGCAGTGAGCTTGGGAACTGGCAATTAAGCTATTCCCAAGGCAGCGGAAGTAAATAATCGCAAGTGATAAAAACAGTGAAAGGCATAGTTCCTTTATAGAGGAACCCCACTACAACCAACTAGTTGTATGGGTAAACCTCTACCTCCGCTTGGAGGATTTTGATTGACTTACTTATATTGATTGCTTTGTTCCTTAGTTACACAGCCGGATTTACACTTCTCTGTTCCTACAAGTTCTTCCTAACTCTAGCAACACTAGTAAATCCTCTCAACTGAGTTCCTAAGCTCACAACAACAAAACACAAGTAACTCAAACCTTACGCTGACTTCTCAGTTCCCTTGCTCCTGGGAACTTCAGCTTCACCGTCGTCGAGATCACACACTCGCCGGCGGGGACTTCTCTTCCTTTTCTTTCTTTTCTCTGATGTGGGTGTTTGAGAGTTCTAAGAGAAGTACTCAGACCGAGTACTATTCATTTGGCTTTATAGTCCATTTAGCTTGGGCAGTCGCATCTTTCGTTTGTGTCCAAAATGCCCTTTGCTTGATGCCCAAGTTGTACTTTCTTCACATGTGACTTTGGTTTGAACTAGGTCAACTTCTTGGATCAATCGGACCGTTGGATGAAGCGTGACAGTCTGATCCTCAGACTGTTCCCTCGGGCTGTCTGAGACAGAATCCCGCGATCTGCGCTGAACGGTCGTTGTCCTCACATGTGAGTTCCCATGTCATGGAAACTGACTTCTTCAGAGTTCCCTTGATGGAAACTCTTCATCGTTGTAAGCTTGTGTTCTCTTGATTGTTTGTGGGAGTTCCCACTTCATGGGAACTTTCCTCTTTAGAGTTCCCTTGATGGAAACTCTTCATTGTGGCCTGCAGTGACTTTTGGTCATTCGTAGGAGTTCTTGGCTGTACCTGTGTTCCTTAGAAAAACTTGAACAAACCACATTAGTTCCCTATGGTGTTTGTCATTATCAAAACTTAAGAGAATTGAATCGTTGATCCGTTGTTTAGAACCATAGGTCCCAACAACGTCCCAACATTCCAGATCTAGATCTACAATTGCTTTTGATTTGAAAATCAGTCGATTTATAGTTCTCAAAGGGTGTTTTCGATATCAGATTTATATTCGGTAAAAGATTTCAGAGTGATTTTAGGGTTTCTCTTTGTAATGATTTTTGGAGACCCTTGATCAAGTTTTACAGAAAGGTTTGAACTAGAAAAATGTTCTTATGTATATATAGTTTATCGTTGTCAAGTTTTAAAGGATTTGGAATTATGCACAAGAAGTTATAATGCATTCTGACATTTCATTGAATTTGGGGATAAAGTTTGTAAGAGTAAATAGCCTAATTTGCATTGGGTTACATATAGGAGAAAAAGTCATAGATTGTGGTCAGAGACAAGGGGAAGAAATATAGTATATGTCGTAAATAGGTAAGTATAGACCAGAGATTCAACCCTATGTGTTATATCGATTATATGGATATATGTTCTATATGAGTTATATGGATATATGTGCTTTATGTATATATGTGCTATAATAATATATGTTTTATATGTTCTATATGGATATATGTGCTATCTGAGCTATATGGATATATGTGCTATATGAGTTATATGGATAGATGTGATAGCTCTGAAATTTCCAGAGTTGTTTGCACAAAAGGTATGTTAACATATGGCATATGATATATGGTTACATGATGCACTTGATCGCATAGAATATTGCAATGAGATTAAAAGGACTTGTGACTGTCTTGCCCTGAATTTGTATACAAAAGAGACCTACGGGTCGTACATGAGGCCTAAGATGCCTAAGAGATGGTAAATGAGCAAATGAGGCCTAAGATGCCTAAAAGTCGGTAATGGAAAAGAAAAAAAAGGTTGGTGTATGAAAAGAGTTTGTAATGGAAACCCGGGGCAGATTCAGGCTTGAATAGTTCACAGAATAATAAATCGGATACATCCTCATTTGCATTTGCATAGTAAATTCCTATGTGACATATATAATATGTATGAATATGTATATTGACCAATTGCTTGGCATTGTATGAAATAATTGATGATGGTTAATATGTATGAACATACAGGTCGGCCGGCTGAAGCTCAATGCAACCTTCTCCTCCTCATTTTGTATCATAGACATATATGTGTGTGCAATAGATGTAATATAAAGTTAGAGTAATAAATGTTTTAGTATGAGTAGTAACGACATAGAACTATGTGTGTGCAACCTTTTATGGTTGTTACTTTCTGTTTTGTGCTTATGTGAATTATCTCTTTATATAAGAGATAAGTTTTACAAAGTATACGTCATAGGGTATAAGGGTGTCATAGAGAGAGTGCGAGAAGGAGGGGCGAGTGGTGCAAGGAAGAAGGGGGTTCCGACCTCCTTAAATAGGTTAAGGAAGAGGGTGGTCATCGACCACGTGGCTGTGGACGAGAGTATGGCATATGGTATTGGCGATAGACAACGACAACCATGCAAAGGCACAGGTGTGCAGGTTCATTTATTGGCAACAGGAGGAGAGCTGGCGATTGGGCCACATTGGCTTGGCAAGAGGTGGAAGTAAGAAGGGCAAGCAAGAGGAGGTAAAAGAAGAGAAGTGGGGAAAATGAGCTCAAGGGCTCACTAACTTGGTGGTTAAGATGTGGAGGAGGGAGCAATATATTATAGGTTGGAATCCGAGAATTTTCCTTAGGGAAGTTTTTCTTAAAAGCCTTTTTATTTACATTTTTGGCTCACAGTTTGTTATAAGCATCCAAACTTGTCCGATTTATTTTATAAAATAAAGTTAACTTGCATTATATAAATAATTTTCTTTTTGCAAGTGTATTTAATAAATAAGGGCCTAAAAATAAAATAAGGTCTTAATTATTCTTCCCAATAAAAAATCACAAGTTTGCCCTTATAAAAGAGTGTGATATTACATGAAGAGTGTATAGTTGAAGTTGATGTGTTTAATATAAGGGTGGATTGATTTACTTAGGGACCATGTTGGATAAAATGGTGATGTGCAATACCCTGAATTCAATCCTCTGGTTGACTTTGAAAAATAAACATTTACTTCAATGTTGGCATGATATTCGGGTCAAACAACATATTTAGAAAGGATTTGAGACATTATGCTTTAGAAAATAGTTTTGATTACTACTACTTACATAATAACAAGTATAAAGTTTTTGCTTATTTTAAGAGCAACCATTGATATGTGGAAGGAAAAGGTGTGTCTGTGGCAGTTCTGGTTGTAGGTTCAAGGCTTTAGCAAGAATAATGGATGAAGATGGTAGTTTTCAGCTTAAGTCATCTAATCTTGGACATCAATGTTGGTGGGATAATAAGAACACTAAGGGGAAGTCCCAATGGTTTCCGGAAAAATATCTAGAGCATATAAGGAGGATCCAGAGCCATGGAGGTTTAGGAAATTTATTCATATTGTTAATAGGAACCATAGTTTGTTGTCTAGCACTTGAATTATTCGCGTTCTATCATAATTCCATGACTTGATATTTTTGTTTGTTGGAACCTTAAGGCAAATATGCGATGTCTCTTCCTTCCCAGCATGCAAGTTTTTTCCCCCTTTTATTTCCCATGACTTAGTGTCTTAAGAGAATTCCATTTCATGGTTTGATTCTAGGCTTTATCATTTTGGGCAGAGCAGTCACATGTGGTGGGCTGGCCGAAACGTACGACTTTTTATTTGAACAAATGGCTTCTCTTTCTTTATTTTCACTTCATCTTCCTCATTCCTAAGCCTCGCATGGTTTTCAAACAAATTTGGTGCAACCTCAAGCCTCAATTAAGTTGAACCTTTTTGTTGATTGTTGATGTGAACTCGTCTTCTAGGAATCTGAATCCACATGAGGATCTCGTCTTTAGGTGCGTATTGGGTCTCGTTTGAGTAGCAGAAGCAAGAATGATTGACATGAGGTCATTAGAATGGGGATGAGAAGAGATAAGAGTTGATCGATTCAAGGGAGAACCGATCTAGAGGGAAGATAGATGGAGGAGGGGTTGACGCACGATCGAGAATAGTAGGAGTGATGAAAGGATCGATGGAGGGGATGATGGTGCAAAGAGATCGCCACGAGAATCCAAGGAATTCCGACAACAAACACCACGCAGCTGACCCGTCTTTAATTGGATGGATCTTCCTCTTCCGAACTCGGAATTGAGTGATTCCAATTCGAGAAGTTAGATCTCTGAGTCTAGTTTAACCCCTCAAAAGTTAAGACCTAGATGATGAGTGGATTGAAATATATGTCGATTTTACTAAGGGGTGCAGAAACCACCGAGATGGATGATGGATCGAAATGGAGAGAACAAGGGGATATGGATGCTTGACAACTTGGATATGACTCACCAAGCTCTCAAACAAACTAAGATGCTTGAGATTGTCGGATATTACTCACCAACAACTTGAACAACAAGAATTGAACGAACGAAAACAAGAACAAGAACTTGAATTGAAAGATGCAAGGAAAGTAAGCAACAAGGTTTTTCGTTCAATCTCGCAACCAAGGGTGAGGGGGACGACCATATAACCTAGAAAGCAACCTCACAAAATTAGCCCCTTCACTTAAGGAAATTACACAAATTAACCCAAAAACCCGAAAACTTAATAATTGTCCTTTCCGTCGAATTGTCACTTAGAATCATGAAGTAGAATAAAACTCCAACCATCTTCATTGCACTCTTTCGGAAAGCTACACCCCATGAGCTCTTCTTGCACTTGACATAGAATGGCCTTAGCTCGGGATCGCGTAATACGACCTAGATAAGGTGGTGTAGTTCCTTGAGCTTTGGCACCATCAAAACCGGAAGGCAAGGGCGCGCCACCATCCAAGCTTGTTGGCGCGTCTAGGGTATGCCGAGGCTCCTCCAAGTGTTCCGACGTGTGCTCCTCCAAGTGTTGCTCCTCCAAGTGTTCCGAAGTGTGCTCCATAGTTGGCTCGGACATCGATGGAATCACATCATCATCATCCCCTTGAAAAGGGTTCGTCCTCGAACCTAGATCCTGCTCAAACTCAACATCATTGTTAGAAAAATAAGGAACAAGATCGGATACGTTGAATACCTCATGGACGCCATAATTCGGAGGAAGATCAAGCTTGTAAGCATTGTCGTTGATGCGCTCTAACACTTGGAATGGTCCATCTCCACGTGGCTTAAGCTTAGAATTTCGAAGAGTAGGAAACCTCTCCTTCCTCAAATGAACCCAAACAAGGTCCCCGGGTTCAAAAATCAGCTCCTTGCGCCCTTTATCAGCTTGGCGCTTGTATTGCAATGTTCGCCTCTCCAATTGAAGACGAGTATCCTCATGAATCTGCTTAATATACTCAGCCCGGTCCCGTCCTTCACGACTCTCTCGATCGGACATAGCATAAGGCGCTAAATCAAGTGGTGTAACGGGATTGTGCCCATACACCACCTCAAAAGGCGTCTTCTTTGTAGCGGAATGAATGGACCTATTGTAAGAAAACTCAATGAAAGGAAGACACTCTTCCCACCTGCGCAAATTAGTTTTCAAAATAGAACGCAACAAGGCACCAAGGGTACGATTAACGACCTCGGTTTGCCCATCCGTTTGCGGGTGGCAAGTAGTAGAGAATAAGAGCTTGGTTCCAAGCTTGGACCAAAGAGTCTTCCAAAAGAAACTTAGAAATTTAACATCACGGTCAGAAACAATAGATTTAGGGACCCCATGCAACCGAACCACATTATCAAATAACAAAGTGGCAACATTAACAGCATCATCGGTTTTGTGGCAAGCAATAAAATGTGCCATCTTAGAAAATCTATCTACCACCACAAAAATAGAGTCCCTACCCATTTTTGTCCTAGGCAACCCCAAAACAAAGTCCATAGAAATATCCTCCCATGGGGCACTAGGAATAGGCAAAGGGGTATACAAACCGTGAGGGTGCACTTTAGACTTTGCACGCACACATGTAGCACATGAAGCACAAACGTTCTCTACCAACCTAAGCATGTGAGGCCAATAGAAATGTTCCCTAAGCATATGCAAAGTTTTCATGACACCAAAATGTCCCATGAGGCCGCCACCATGGGCCTCTTGGACAAGTAAACGCCTAACTGAACCACTAGGCACACACAAGCGAGTTCCCTTAAAAAGAAACCCATCATGCAAATAAAATTGATCCCGACTTCCCCCCTTCAAACAAGCATTAAAAATATCACTAAACTCAGCATCATGAGCATACAACTCCTTCATGAAAGAAAATCCAAGCAATCGTGCATCTAGTAAGGAGAAAAGAGCGTACCTCCGGGACAACGCGTCGGCGACGACGTTGTCCTTGCCTTTCTTATGCTTGATGACATAGGGAAAGGATTCAATGAACTCAACCCATTTGGCATGCCTCCGATTCAGTTTTGCTTGCCCTCTCAAGTACTTCAACGCCTCATGATCGGAATGGATAACAAACTCCCGAGGCAAGAGATAGTGCTCCCACACCCTTAGCACTCGAACAAGAGCAAGTAGCTCTTTGTCGTACGTGGGGTACTTGAGCTCGGAACCTCCAAGCTTCTCACTATAATAGGCTATGGAACGTCCCTCTTGCATAAGCACACCACCGAGCCCGATTCCCGACGCATCACACTCAATCTCGAACATCTTGCCAAAGTCGGGAAGAGCTAACAACGGCGCTTGTGTCAACTTAGCCTTAAGGGCTGCAAAGGCCTCTTCTTGCGCCTCTCCCCACATAAATGGAACATTCTTCTTGGTGAGGAAGGTCAAAGGCGCAGCCAAGGTACTAAAATCACGAACAAACCGGCGGTAGAAACCGGCTAGGCCAAGGAAACTCCGGACTTGTGTCATAGTTGTCGGTGTTGGCCATTCTTGAATCGCCTTCACCTTCTCTTCATCTACTTGAAGTCCATTCCTACTCACAACAAAACCAAGAAATACCACGTGATCCGAATTAAAGTGGCACTTCTTGAAGTTAGCAAATAGGCGTTCCCGTTTCAAAGCTTTAAGCACTTGCCTAAGGTGCTCGGCATGGGATGATAAATCGTGGCTATAAATCAAAATATCATCAAAGTATACAACCACAAACTTACCAATAAAAGGGCGGAGGACGTGGTTCATCAAGCTCATGAAAGTGCTCGGAGCGTTGGTTAATCCGAAGGGCATAACCAACTACTCGTATAGGCCTTGCTTGGTTTTGAACGCCGTCTTCCATTCATCTCCCTCCTTCATCCTTATTTGATAATATCCGCTCTTGAGATCAATTTTGGAGAAGAGACTCGCCCCATGCAGCTCGTCAAGCATATCCTCAAGTCTCGGAATCGGGTGACGATACTTGATAGTAATATTGTTGATCGCTCGACAATCAACGCACATCCTCCATGTGCCGTCCTTCTTAGGCACAAGAATGACGGGCATGGCACACGGGCTGAGGCTCTCACGCACATATCCCTTATCAAGGAGCTCTTGGACTTGCTGTTGAAGCTCCTTAGTTTCCTCCGGATTGGCTCGATAGGCTGGACGGTTCGGTAGAGTGGCATCGGGGACAAAGTCGATTTGATACTCGATTCCCCTAAGCGGTGGTAGTCCCGGTGGCACCTCTTCTTGGAAAAGCTCCTCAAAGTCCTGCAAAAGAGTAGATATGGAAGGAGGAAGATCAACTAATTCTTGGGAAGACAAATAAGATTCTTGAAAAACAAGTAAAACGCAAACGCCACTTCCCTTGAAAGTATGAAGAATCTCCTTCGGTTTGGCCAAAAGCAAGGGCGTAGAAGGGCCACCTAGAGCTAGCTTCTTGTCCTTCTTTCCCTCTCGAAGCGCATGCTTCTTCCTTTGCTCCTTCGCTGCGTGGTCCAACATGATTTCATGGGGGGTCATCGGGTGCAACGTCACCTTCTTTCCCTCCATTTGAAAGTGATACTCGTTGGAGACTCCATGAATAGCTCCCTTATCATATTGCCAAGGGCGCCCCAAAAGAAGATGACAAGCGGTCATCGGCACCACATCACACTCCACCTCATCCTTGTAAGGCCCTATAGAAAAGCAAATACGAGCCCTTTCCTTGACTTGGATCGGGGCATTAGAATTCAACCAACATAGAGGATAAGGTAAAGGATGGCAAGTAGTTTTCAAGGAAAAGCGATCCACCACCTCTTGACTAATAATATTACAACAAGACCCGCTATCGATAATCACACTACATACCTTATCCATAATTTTGCATCGAGTGTGAAAGATAACCTCTCGTTGGCTAGGTGTGGTGGTGTTCTCCGTCATGAAAAGCGTCCGTTGTACCACGAAGCACTCACCCTCCTCGGCGGTGACATGGAGGCCGTCTTCCTCAACCTCGGGGCTCTCTTCTTCCTCTTCTGCAGCCCCTTCTACCTCATACTCGTACTCCCCTTGGGAGTTAAGAAGAACCTTCCGTTCGTTGGGACAATCCCGAGCATAATGCCCATGTCCAAGGCACTTGAAACACTTCACGTCGCTCGCCTTCACACCGCCTTCTTGCCGAGGACGTGGGGGAAACTCCTTCCTCGGTTGAGGAGTCGAGTCCTTCCTTATTTCCGGCTACCTAAACTGAGTTGGTGGTGCCTTAGGAGCCGTGGATGAAGGCTGCCATGTTCGAGAAGTGGTTGAACTCGAACGCCGTTGAGCAAGTTGCTTGTAGATATGGTTGGTATAATGAAGCACTTGCTCAATATCGGTACCCCTACTAAAATGCTGCATACTCACCACATTTTTTAGTTCCAAATTTAACCCATTGACAAATTTAGAGATGACATACCCGTCGGGAAATTGTACTCGGGAACGGAAGATGAGCATACGCAGCTCGTTGTAGAACTCATCGGGAGTCCGGTTTCCTTGACGTACTTGCTCCAAATTGGCATGGATGCGCTCCGTGTAATCTTGAGGCACGAACCTCTCTTCTAAGGCCTCTCTTAGATCTTGCCATGTGTTAAGTTGAGGCATCCGACGTGCTCTCCTCAAAGCCTTGTCCTCGAGCCACCATTGGTAAGCAAAGTCGGTGAAGTGTATGGCCGCCATGGCCACCCGCCTCGCATCATCATAGCCATAGAAGTCAAAGATTGAATCCACCTTGGCAAGCCAATCAAGACAAGCATCGGCGTCGGAAGTTCCCGAAAACGTCAGCACGTTCAGCTTGATGCCGTAATGGGGATCCCGGGGCCGCTCTTCTTGTTGCACCGGCGCGCCATGCCAAGGCTGCCAGGCACCACCATTGGCCGGCCCTCTAGGAGGTTGGCCGCGCCTTGGGAGATGCAAGAGAGGTGGGGGTTGAGTAGCCGTTGCAGGATTGACTTCTTGATAACTCGGCGCTCCATAACCTGACAAGTTAGTAGCACTAATAGGAATATTATTAGGAAATGTAGCAAATGAAGGCCTTACCCCGGAATTGGCCACAAAGTGTGGATTGTAGAAGCTCGTCGGAGGAATGTAAGGAGGCATAATCCCCATGGAGGTGCTCACACCGATGGATGCTTGCGCCTCCGAGTTTGGCAAGTAAGAAGTAGAGGCCTCCTCTTGTAACGACTCCACTTGGTTAGCGCTTTGTAGCACACTTGGTAGAGCCCCCGTTTGAGACACCCGTGCTCTATCATCTTGGCCTCGCACTTGGCTCTCTAAATCAGTCAACCTAGTTCCCAAAGCCTCAATGTATTGTTGCAAGGATTGTTGCATGTTTTGCAACATGGCAGCCACCGAACTAGTGGACGTCTCCTCAACTTGTTCCTTATTCTTGTCATCACCTACACTTGTCATCGTAAAAACAAGGCAAAGATCAAGGTATAGAGGTCACACGAATTAATCACCAAGACTTGCCCGAGATGAAAATCCGACAAGTTGCAAGTAGGCAAAAACAACAAAGGCAACAAAGAGAGAATTCACCACACACTTGCTTAGGAAAACAATGCTAGGAAGCTACTAAACCACCAAGACTCAACACCAAGTATTACAAATTAATTAATTATTTTTTTTTTGTTTCGAGCAGGCCTTTGCTAGGCACTACTAGACGACTACTCTTTGTAGGCCTTTTCTAGGCACTACAAGATGACTACTCTTTCCGTGCCCGGCCCCTTATTAGCTTTACGCCGCCGGGCAAGGTTTTTCTAGTCTTTAATCTTTCTTTCTATGTCTGGCCCCTTATTAGCTTTCGCCGCCGGCAAGGTTTTTCTGATTATTCAACAAAAAATTTCAAGACACTTAAACAACAACACAAGATGTCTCGTCTTGGTGTCATTCCCGTATCCTAGCACCGTAGCCAACAACAAGCATGTAATGACAACAAACAAGGCTGGTTTGGACCTCAATCCCACGTTTTTTAACTCAGCAAAATCAGCAAGACACACTTAAAACCAACACTAAAGAAAGGCTTAAATTCAAGCAACAAATGCACCCTTTCAACTACCAACTTTTGATAACTCTTTTTGGGTGTTCTATTGGAACGTTTTTTGAGCATGGTTTGCGCTGAACACACACTCGACCAAGACAACCACAAGATCAAGACAAAGCAACGACCACAACAACACACAACAAGGACACTATGGTCGCACGCAACAACACAACGCAACAAATAATGAGTTCGAACCTAAAACCTTGCAACAAGTGGAAATTCAAGGTCGGAACAAGGTTTAGATGGAGATACCTTCGCGTGGCTCTGATACCACTTGATGAAAGGATCGATGGAGGGGATGATGGTGCAAAGAGATCGCCACGAGAATCCAAGGAATTCCGACAACAAACACCACGCAGCTGACCCGTCTTTAACTGGATGGATCTTCCTCTTCCGAACTCGGAATTGAGTGATTCCAATTCGAGAAGTTAGATCTCTGAGTCTAGTTTAAGCCCTCAAAATTTGAGACCTAGATGATGAGTGGATTGAAATATATGTCGATTTTACTGAGGGGTGCAGAAACCACCGAGATGGATGATGGATCGAAATGGAGAGAACAAGGGGATATGGATGCTTGACAACTTGGATATGACTCACCAAGCTCTCAAACAAACTAAGATGCTTGAGATTGTCGGATATTACTCACCAACAACTTGAACAACAAGAATTGAACGAACGAAAACAAGAACAAGAACTTGAATTGAAAGATGCAAGGAAAGTAAGCAACAAGGTTTTTCGTTCAATCTCGCAACCAAGGGTGAGGGGGACGACCATATAACCTAGAAAGCAACCTCACAAAGTTAGCCCCTTCACTTAAGGAAATTACACAAATTAACCCAAAAACCCGAAAACTTAATAATTGTCCTTTCCGTCGAATTGTCACTTAGAACCATGAAGTAGAATAAAACTCCAACCATCTTCATTGCACTCTTTCGGAAAGCTACACCCCATGAGCTCTGCTTGCACTTGACATAGAATGGCCTTAGCTCGGGATCGCGTAATACGACCTAGATAAGGTGGTGTAGTTCCTTGAGCTTTGGCACCATCAAAACCGGAAGGCAAGGGCGCGCCACTATCCAAGCTTGTTGGCGCGTCTAGGGTATGCCGAGGCTCCTCCAAGTGTTCCGAAGTGTGCTCCATAGTTGGCTCGGACATCGATGGAATCACATCAAGGAGCAATCCTCAACTAGTAAACTCGAAATAATATTATGTGTAACTAAAAAATGAGTTTGAGAGCCCCTTATAAAGAGGTGGCTCCCAAAACCCTACCTAGAAATGGGCTAATGGACTAGGGTTTGCATGCAAGCAAAGGCCTAACGTCCAAAGCCCAAAAACCGTAAATAGACAATACTAAAAGTAGCAATAACCAAAATGGGAAAGACATAAATAGAAAAATGCTAAAAATAGGAAAATACATAAAATAAGACGAAGTCCTAATCCAAGGGGGACGCCATGGTCTTGGGCGCCTAGGACTACCTGGAACTGTGTCTAACCCTAGGCAGGGTCACAACAATTGTTCATCCTCTAATATGATTCTTGGGAGGGATTGCTTTGGTTCTACATGAATCGGGGTATTTAAGAGAAATGATTGGTCACCTTTTTATTTAATAAAAATTTGGTGGGAATTCAAAAGTTTGTGAGGTCTTATATGTAATATCTCTTGAATCACGTGATGTTCCATGTTTTAGTAGGTGTTTGTCCCAGTTCATATTTGAGTTTGAAAACTCCCAGGATGACTTCACCAAGGAGGTACGGGTATTCCCAGTTGGGATCTACTTTTCCTTCGTCAACTCTTCTTAACACAAGATTACTAGTTGCCAAGCTCCAAGGTCGTATTTTATTGTCCTGGTCAACCGCTACCCTTCGCTTGTACTCTATGGATTTTAAAGCTGACACATCCCATCGCTCGTATCTTAAGTTTATTTTTACACTTAATGTGGCTTGGTATTCTTTGACTTTAAAGTTGAAAACTCGAGAGGACGTGATGAAGGCCTTAACAAGTACCAGAGCATCCACACCATATGTAATACTTGACCCGTAGGTAACTTCCGAGATAGGATTTAACTCAATATAATCCTTTAATTATATTAATGTTTTATTACCTTCTAGACATATATATTTTTATAACCCTTAATTCTATAAATTTTATTAAAAGAATAATAAAATAAAATAAAATATATATGTATCTAATGGAGATAATTAGCCGGATACGCTAACTGAAAAACATATCTACATTAGATAAAAAAAATCCTACCAAATCTTGTACATAAATATCGGTTACTTTGATCACCAAAAATTCTATCGATAGGATCCTTTTTAATCAGCCTAGGAGATCAATCGAACCAATTCACCGCTATCCATTGCACCCAATTTCATCATCATCTTCATGCCTCGTCTCCACGCATCACCTGTGCTGCCGACGCCGCCGCCGATTGATCCCGGTAAGGTCGTTTATACGCCATCCTTCCTTTCCAACAACCTAAGGTTCTGTTTTTTTTTCTTTCTCTCCGTTTTGGTCTCCTTTTTGAGCCTCGATCAATTTTCCGACTCATCTGTAGATAGGACGTTGTGGGAGAGACGGAATCCACCGCTGCCGTCGACTATCGTTAGGAACCAGCACTGGTGAGATTTCATTCCTTTGTTACTCTCTGGGTTGTCGGTTTGGGCGCGTTTGTAAAATTAGCGAGGGTGGTCGTCGATGGGGGGGTCGTCGGAGGGCATCGTTAGCCGGAGCCGCTGACGAGGGAGCGAGAGCAGTCTTGACGATGGCCGCCGGTTGGAGCGAGGGGCGAAGTTTCGGGGAGCGCAGAGTGGGCGTGAACAGGGGCGATAATCGTTGCTCGCCTACGCCCTCTCTCGATGGTGCGGTGACGGGCCGAGTCGTCTGAGAGCCCGAGCGCTAGGGTGAACCAGAGACGGAAGTCTCGAATTTGGGTTGAAGAAGGTAGGGGATGGGCCCCGCTTTGAAAAGTCAAAGCTCCTTAGGTGGACTTGGGAGAGTAGAAAGGGATTTGAGTTTGGGCTGGCCAACCGATCGAGGGTAGGGGAGCGGGCTGGAAATGGGGCCTTGCTTGCCTAATTTTGGGTTGGGTTGTTCTTTTAATTTGATTAGTTGGGCTGAGCTAGTGGGGCATTTGAAGAAGGAAATTGTATGGGCTACTTTTACTCGGCTAGGTTATGGGATAAGTTTTATAAAAGGAATAAGGGGTTGGTCTAGCTCATGCTAATATATAATAGTTATGAATCCTTTTTAATAAAAGTAGGTTGTTTAAGGAAATTAGAAGTGGCTTTATCTTTGGGTTAGTTTGGTTCGGCTCGTATTTGAATTAATCTTTTCCTTCATAATTCTTTAGGAAATCATTTTCGCTTGAGGTCATAATTCCGTCTTTCTGAAGGAACCTTCATTTCGAGGTAAGTTGTTTTTTCGACTTGCTCGGTTCTTCTCTACCATGTTAGATTGCGTACCGTTATTGTAGGGCGGGTTTTGGGAACTAGTCCCGAATACCTTTTTAAAATTGTTTTGAGCTTCTTGGATTTTTGTGTGCGTAAGATAGTTTGGAATGTATTTTATCGAAAAGATATTTTAGAACGTTTTCTCTGTGTTGGTACCGTTTCCGACACGGCCCATCGTAGCTGGCGTTGAGGAAGAGTTGGCTACGTTTGACTTGTGTAAAAGGGAAACCTTGCCCCTTAAAAATGGAAAATTATTATCTGTGTGGTTTTGGCAAGTGCTCCAGTGGAGGCTTAGTCGGGGTTAGAAGGGAGATTCTGAAGTGGGGTGAGAGGGCCTGCCTCTACACTCGGTGCGGTGGTGAGCGCCTGGGAAGTCGGATTGTGGAAAACGAGGAATTGCATTGTTATGGGATTGTCATTGTAAATGCGTATGTGGCTATGTGTGACTGATTATAACTAATTTAGGTATTGGCATTTAGAGTTATGATTGCGATTGTTGATTTGTATGCTGATTCTAGAAATGATTTCAAAACGTTCTACAGTTTCCGTATTCTTTCTAACTCGATAGATTAGACGCTGACCCTTCGGGGAATATTTTTCAGTTCCAAGAATGAACCAGGGAGCCGTGCAGGAACCGAGGCTAGATGGTGGGTCGGAGCGGTAAAGAGCGCGTGTCATAGTGGGATGGGTTTGACATTAGTTTATTTATGATTTCTAGGATGTTGTTTTTACTATTACGTTAGAGTTGGTATTACTACTTGTCTTCTTGTTTCATTGAATGATTTTATTATTGGTGGAATTCGTCGGATTTGGGGATATTTATATTCAGGTTTTCGGGAATACATGCATAACTACGTTTTTCTATATTAGGTTGGATGTTTTTATTTTGTTTTCTCGTCGTGCCTGCGTTGCAAGATCCTAAAGTGTAGTTGTCAGCCTATTTAATAGTACCTAGTAAGGTCTAACTTAAAACCAAAAACCGGCCGGTGTTTTCAAAATGTTTTCACTGGGTAGACATGTTGCATATAGGGGAGTAGGTGAAACGTCGCGACTTCGCCCCATCAGCCGAAGGAACTCACGTAGAGTAGTAAGAATACCGTTAGTAAATAGGATGTTTAAATTTTGATCGTGGGACTTTTTGTTATAGATGGCCCCACCAACCCAGAGCAAGAGCTGCTGAAGCCAATGGAAGAGGCCGCGGAAGAGGCCGCGGTAGAGGCCAAGGTCGGGGTTGTGGAAGGGGTAGAGGAGAGGCCCCTGTAGCTGCTGAGCCAGAGGTACAACATGATAACCCACCAGGAGGAGGTTGTTGAGAGTCAGGATATGGCTGCTGCTGTTCATCAAGAGGACAGTGCATCTGTCGCTGGAGGAGGTCTCCCGGCAAACGGGGCTCAAGTGGGAGAAGGAGTGCCACCCGCAGGACTGGCCCCAGAGGTGAATGCTGCAATCCAGCTGCTATTGCAGACTTTGATGGGCGCGGGAGCTGCACCGAATCTGAACACAGTTGCGGGGCAACAAGGAGCTGAGAGGAGGGCACCAGGACCAGATTCTATTTTGGCTGCCTAGCTAGGAGCAATGCCAGATTCACGAGGACCAGTGATAGTTGATCATGTGGTCGAACCGATGAGACAGTATCGCGAGCCTGACAAGTGGCTCGCGGAGTTTAGGAAGACTGGAGTGCCGAACTTTGTTGGAGCTCAGGGTTCTGACGTAGAGCAGTGGTTGAGGAGGGTGAAATCTGCGTTGGACTCCATTAAGGCACCGAAGGAGCGGAAGATGTCCTTAGTAAGAGTCTGCTACAAGAGAGTGCTTTTGACTGGTGGGAGTTGTGTAGGGACCACCGGAATGAGGTGACTTTCGAGGAGTTTGAGAGGCGGATTCGAGATCAGTATTGCCCTCCGGTGGTGAGGGCGGCTCGAGAGGCTGCTTTTCAGGATGCTGAAACCGAAAATATCACAATATCTGAGACTATTCTGATGTTTCAGCAAGAGTTGGCAGCGGTGCCAAATGTGGCCCCTACTGAGGAGTTGAAGATTGTGACCTTTCTAAAAAGGTTGCAGCCGCATTTACGTGCTTATGTGTCTGGTCTCCGACTCGCGACATTGGCAGACGTTCAGCAGTCTGCTTTGGCTTATGCTATGGCCACGACCCGACAGAGTCAGCTAGAGGTGCATACCACTGGGAGCAAGAGGCAGAAGTTGTCTGCCCCGGCAGAACCTAGGAGAGATAGTCGTCCCGGCTCTTCTCAGCCGCAACGATCAGGGTTTCAGTCACAGGGTCGTCAGGACCAGCGTCGTTAGAGTCAGTCCACTGGAGGGCTGAGAGAGTGCTTCAACTGTGGAAGCACTACTCATTTGAGGAGTCAGTGTCTGAAACCAATCAGGAGTTGCTTCACTTGTGGGAAGCCTGGCCATTTACAATAGTATTGTACTGTTGGAGCACCTTCACAGGGATCTTCACCGGGAACGGTGAACCAGACGCCTCATCGTCAGCCTCAGCAGTTTCAGCAGGCACCGAGTCAGGGCAGAGGACGCGGCGCATGAGTTAGTACTACTGGGGGAAATCAGCCTCGTATGTTTGAGATGAGGAGGGCTGATGCCTTACACGCGCCGAATGCTACAGGTATGATTTGGATCCAGTCTAGACCTGTTCATATACTGTTTGATACGGGTGCTACCCATTCTTTTATGTCTTCTGCTTGCGTGGCTAGACTAGGACTGACTTGCACTGAGGGAGTGTCTTTTGTTGTGGGGCTGGCTGACGGTAGTAAAGTGAGAGGTTATAAGGAGATTTTACAGTGCCCTATTAGAATAGGAAATAGGGATTGGTATGCGGATTTTATAGTAATGCAGTTGTCGCCAGATGATGACGTGATTCTGGGGATGGACTGGATGATACGTTACCAATCAGTTTTGGATGCACACAAGGGTACATTTACAGTGACCGCAGATGATGGGACCAGACATGTGTGTCATGAGTTAGGGCAGGAGGGGCCCGGATTGGTGATTAGTATGGTAAAGGCCGCCAAGTTGCTTTGTGACGGATGTGTAGGATATTGGTGTTATGTCCTACAGGGGGATAAGGAGGGACAGCACATTCAGGACATACCAGTAGTGTGCGAGTTTGAGGACGTTTTTCCCGAGGAACTTCTAGGATTACCTCCTCAGAGAGAGGTAGACTTTGGGATTGAGTTGGAGCCTGGGACGAGGCCGATCTCGAGAGCCCCATATCGCATGGCCCCGATGGAGATGCATGAACTGAAGGCACAATTGGAGGAGCTATTGGAGAAGGGTTACGTACGACCGAGTGCGTCGCCATGGGGAGCTCCAGTTCTGTTTGTGAAGAAGAAGGATGGTTCTCTCCGTATGTGTATCGATTATCGGGAGTTGAATCGGGTTACATCAATAACAAGTATCCGTTGCCACGTATTGATGATTTGTTGGACCAATTGCAAGGGGCTACTGTGTTCTCCAAAGTGGATTTGAGGTTGGGATATCACCAGCTGAGGATACGGGAAGAGGATATTCCCAAGACGGCTTTCCGAACGAGATATGGGCATTATGAGTTTGTAGTGATGCCGTTCGGACTAACGAATGCACCCGCTGTATTTATGGAGCTGATGAATCGGGTGTTTATAGACTACTTGGACAGATTTGTAGTATTGTTCATTGATGACATTCTGATCTACTCTCAGAGTAAGGAGGAACACGCCGAGCATCTCAGGCTAGTGTTGGGAGTACTGAGACACCATCGGTTGTTTGCTAAGCTGTCCAAGTGTGATTTCTGGCTGCCTGAAGTTACCTTTTTAGGTCACGTGGTATCTGCTCAAGGAGTTATGGTGGATCCTGCAAAGATTGAAGTTGTAAAGGCATGGGAACCTCCGAAGAATGTGAAGGAGGTGCGGAGCTTTTTGGGACTAGCAGGGTATTACAGGAGGTTTGTGGAAGGATTTTCCCGGATAGCCCAACCACTTACCAACCTGCTTAAGAAGACCACTCGCTTTGAGTGGAATGAAGCCTGTCAACGGAGTTTTGACGAGCTGAAGGGGAGGTTGACTTCGGCTCCTATACTTGCTCTTCCTCAAGGGAATGAGGATTTTGTAATTTACAGTGATGCCTCCAAAGTAGGTTTGGGCTGTGTGCTGATGCAGAGGGACAGGGTGATTGCTTATGCCTCCAGACAGTTGAAGCCGAACAAGAAGAATTACCCAACTCATGATTTGGAGTTGGCAGCTGTGGTACATGCTTTGAAGATATGGCGTCATTACTTGTATGGGAGTACCTGCAAAGTGATGACAGATCATAAGAGCCTCAAGTACATCTTCACTCAGAGGGATTTGAATATGCGACAGAGGAGATGGCTTGAGTTGTTGAAGGATTACGACCTTGAGATCCTTTACCACCCAGGGAAAGCAAATGTGGTCGTTGATGCCCTTAGCAAGAAGACGCCTCAGGAGAGTATGTTGGCTCATCTAACGGCTCAGCTAGAGTTATAGAGAGAGCTGATTTGGTACGGTATTGAGGTGCAGATTTAGCGTTATCAGGGCAGTCTGAAAGCCCTAGAATGTCGGCCGTCTTTACTTGAAGAAGTAAGACAAAAGCAGGAAAATTGCCCGATGATTCGGCATCTGAGACAGAGATTGAGCCGTGGAGAGGCACCCGACTTTGCGGAGAGAGCAGATGGTATTTTGTGTTTACGTGGTCGGATTTGTGTGCCTCGAGATGCAGAGTTGAGGCAGAAGATTTTGCAAGAGGCCCATGCTACACCTTAATCAATCCACCCCGGGGCAAGTAAGATGTACAAGGATCTGCGATAATTTTATTGGTGGGATGGCATGAAGCCGGATGTAGCGAGATTTGTCGCTAAGTGTCAAGTCTGCCAGCAGGTAAAGATCGAGCACAAGAGACCTGGAGGAATGCTTCAGTCACTCCCTATTCTAGAATGGAAATGGGAGGACATCTCCATGGATTTCGTCACAAGTTTAAGACTCAACAGAGGCCATGATGCCATTTGGGTAGTGGTGGATAGACTGACAAAGACTGCTCGCTTTTTGCCTATCAGGGAGACATGGCAAGTGAGCAAGTTAGTGGAGGTGTTTATTAATCAGATAGTTAGACTGCACGGAGTGCCTAAGACGATTGTGTCGGACCGAGATGGGCGTTTTACTTCCAGATATTGGCAGCAAGTGCATGAGGCATTAGGGACGAGATTACATTTCACTACTGCTTATCATCCGCAGTCAGACGGTCAGACAGAGAGGACGATTCAGACTCTGGAGGACATGCTGAGATCCTGCGTTCTAGACTGGGGAGGTCGGTGGTCGGATCACTTGGCTTTGGTGGAGTTTGCCTATAATAACAGCTGGCACTCGTCGATTCAGATGGCTCCTTATGAGGCTTTATATGGTCGGAAATGTAGGACACCGCTGTGTTGGGATGATCCCTCAGATGTAGTAGGCGAGAGTCCACAAATGATTGAGGAGACGATCGGGAAAGTGGCTTTAATCAGAGAGAGAATGTTAGCTGCTCAGAGTCGCCAGAAGTCCTATGCAGACAAGAGGCGTAGACCGTTGGAGTTTGAGGTAGGAGCCCACCTTTGGTTGAGAGTATCGCCTACCCGCGGGGTAAGGAGATTCGGGGTGAAAGGAAAGCTGAGTCCCCGATATATCGGTCCGTTCGAGATTTTGGAGAGAGTAGGCGAGGTGGCTTACTGGCTAGCATTGTCGCCTGCTTTAGAAGGAGTGCACCATGTATTCCATGTTTCACAGCTGAGACAGTATGTCCCGGATCCTAGTCACCGACTGAATTATGAGGAGTTGGTGGTAGAACCAGATCACACTTTCCGGGAACAACCATTGAAGATTCTAGACCGACGAATGAAGAAGCTGCAGAACAAGGAGATTCCTTTGGTGTTGATTCAGTGGTCTCGACGAGGAGTCGAGGAGGCCACTTGGGAGACGGAGTCCAAGATGAGTGAAAGTTACCCAGAAATCTACACGGGTTTAGTAGAAGCATTTAAGGAGAAGATTAGTAATTAGTGTGTTGTTTTCAGATTTGATGTTTGCTTCGTGATTGTTGTTCGCTTGACTTGCCTGTTTGACCGTTTAAATATTTGATTGACATATTGCATGTTGGATGGCTAGTACTGGTAATGTTTATTGTTATAGACAAATTCTTGTTCGAGGACGAACCCTTTGTTTTAGGGGGAGAGGTTTGTGAAACCTCGAGATATAGTTTATAGTTTCCTTTATTAAATAAGTTTCGGGACGAAACTTTCGTAAGAGGGGTAGTATGTAATACTTGACCCGCAGGTAACTTCCGAGATAGGATTTAACTCAATATAATCCTTTAATTATATTAATGTTTTATTACCTTCTAGACATATATATTTTTATAACCCTTAATTCTATAAATTTTATTAAAAAAATAATAAAATAAAATAAAATATATATGTATCTAATGGAGATACTTAGCCGGATACGCTAACTGAAAAACATATCTACATTAGATAAAAAAAAATCCTACCAAATCTTGTACATAAATATCGGTTACTTTGATCACCAAAAATTCTATCAATAGGATCCTTTTTAATCAGCCTAGGAGATCAATTGTACCAATTCACCGCTATCCATTGCACCCAATTTCATCATCGTCTTCATGCCTCGTTTCCACGCATCACATGTGCTGCCGACGACGTTGCCGATTGATCCCGGTAAGGTCGTTTATACGTCATCCTTCCTTTCCAACAACCTAAGGTTCTGTTTTTTTCTTTCTCTCCTTGTTGGTATCCTTTTTGAGCCTCGATCAATTTTCCGACTCATTTGTAGATAGGACGTTGTGGGAGTGACGGAATTCACCGCCGCCGTCGACTATCGTTAGGAACCAGCACTGCTGAGATTTCATTCCTTTGTTACTCTCTGGGTTGTCGGTTTGGGCGCGTTTATAAAATTAGCGAGGGTGGTCGTCGAGGGGGGGTCGTCGGAGGGCATCGTTAGCCGGAGCCGCTGACGAGGGAGCGGGATCGGTCTTGACGATGGCCACCGGTTGGAACGAGGGGCAAAGTTTCGGGGAGCGCGGGGTGGGCGTGAACAGGGGCGATAATCGCTGCTCGCCTACGCCCTCTCTCGATGGTGCGGTGATGGGGCCGAGTCGTCTGAGAGCTCGAGCGCTAGGGTGAACCAGAGACGGAAGTCTCGAATTTGGGTTGAAGAAGGTAGGGGATGGGCCCCGCTTTGAAAAGTCAAAGCTCCTTAGGTGGACTTGGGAGAGTAGAAAGGGATTTGAGTTTGGGCTGGCCAACCGATCGAGGGTAGGGGAGCGGGCTGGAAATGGGGCCTTGCTTGCCTAATTTTGGGCTGGGTTGTTCTTTTAATTTGATTAGTTGGGCTGAGCTAGTGGGGCATTTGAAGAAGGAAATTGTATGGGCAACTTTTACTGGGCTAGGTTATGGGATAAATTTTATAAAAGGAATAAGGGGTTGGTCTAGTTCATGATAATATATAATAATTATGAATCCTTTTTAATAAAAGTAGGTTGTTTAAGGAAATTATAAGTGGCTTTATCTTTGGGTTAGTTTGGTTCGGCTCGTATTTGAATTGATCTTTTCCTTCATAATTCTTTAGGGAATCGTTTTTGCTTGAGGTCATGATTCCGTCTTTCTGAAGGATCCTTCATTTCGAGGTAAGTCATTTTTTCGACTTGCTCGGTTCTTCTCTACCCTGTTAGATTGCGTACCGTTATTGTAGGGCGGGTTTTGGGAACTAGTCCCGAATACCTTTTTTAAATTGTTTTGAGCTGCTTAGATTGTTGTGTGCGTAAGATAGTTTGGAATGTATTTTATCAAAAAGATATTTTAGAACGTTTTCTCTGTGTTGGTACCGTTTCCGACACGGCCCATCGTAGCTGGCGTTGAGGAAGAGTTGGCTACGTTTGACCCGTGTGACAGGGAAATCGTGCCCCTTAAAAATGGAAAATTATTATCTGTGTGTTTTTGGCAAGTGCTCCAGTGGAGGCTTAGTCGGGGTTAGAAGGGGGATTGTGAAGTGGAGTGAGAGGGTCTGCCTCTGCACTCGGCGCGGTGGTGAGCGTCTGGGAAGTCGGATTGTGGAAAAGGAGGAATTGCGTTGTTATGGGATGTTGGTGATTTGTGTCAAGTCATCAAATCCCTACTAGAGCATGTTGAGGTTATCAAGTCATATTGGTAATGTCAATTGGTATATTGACATATATGACTTTCCATGATGGTTAAATATTTGTCATAAGATCCAAAGGTGAGTCGCACACCACCACCGAGACAAGGAACCTCATGTGCATCGTGACAAGGGCGCGCCTAGTGTGTGGCGACGGTCGATGCAACGGCGCGGTGCAAGCGCAGGGCTCGGCTTGGACCTCGGTTTTGAGGTTCAAGGCTCGGCTTGGTTGGGGCGCGCCTTGTATGTGAAATTGAGGTTCTAGACAAGGTCGCAAGGTCGCGCCTAAGGTGGTGCGATGGCACGGTGAAGCTAGTGACGCGGTTGCGAGGCTGCGGTGGAGCAACGAGGCGCGCCTAGGGCATTGACTATGGCGTCGAGCATGAATTGTGTTGCTAAGGTATGGTTTTGAGCTTTGTAATTGAGTCTTGTAACTTTTTGCATATTCTAATATGAATTAGGAAGCTTCTCTAAGCTTGGTAGATGCTCTAAGCAAGAACCAAAGCTAGAGTTTAGCTTGGCACATAGTTAAATATGCTAGAGAGAAGTTTCTCAGCTTCATACTAGCTTAGAGTGAACTCTAGGAGCTTGAACAAGCTCAAGACTCATTGTACATTTTTTATAAGAAGCTCATGTAGCTAGGAACTAGCTCATGGAAGCTCAATGTAGCTCACACTAGCTCAAGTTAGCTCAACTAGCTAGAAATTCAACTCAACCTAGCTCACACTAGCTCAAGCCATCTCAACTCACTATAAGCTAGCTCATGGAGCTAAGGGGTAGTGACAATCCTTAGGTGACCTAACTAGGTGGTGGGGCCGGTGGGCCGTCCCAAGGGGCAAGCCACATGGGTTGGTGGGCCGCATATGCACGCGCATGGCATGGGCTGATTGCCTTGCCATTTGGGCCGTGTACATGGGCTTTTGGATTGGATTTTTGGGCTTCCTTCTTGGGCCATTATAGGCTGGAATTAATAGCCAAATGGAGTCCATTGGGGGATGAACTTGGACGCCCAAAGTGATGACAAGGAGAGAGAGAAGGGTAGTTACAACAAACTCCCTAAAATCACTCTCATCCACTCTTTCTTGTAACCGCTTTGTAACTGCCATTGAGGGCAGTTATTGGACAGATTTGAGACACCATATAAGGGGGAAATGTTGTCCATTTGAGGGCATGAAACATATGAGAAAAATCAGTCTCTGAGTCCACAAGAATTCGGCAAGAGAAGAGAGTGAAAACATAACTCTTGTAGTCGGTTTTGACTAGGGTTGTTTGTGTGAGTTTTCTCAATTAAATCAAACACAAGAGTGATATCATGGAGATTTCTTCCAAAGTGAAGAAGGAGAAGGAACCTCAAGTTGAAGTGCATGGGGCGTTCATCCAAGTGAAGGAAGAACCACGCACATCATGGGACGATGAGTTCGTTCAAGTCAAGATGGAAGAAGAATCTTGGGACTCGAATAAGGTACGCTTGTTCTCAATGGTTGTGTCTTGCCAACACTTCCATTGGTTCGTTTGGTTACGTTTTATCCCACAACGGTATTGCACAACCCTTGGCAGGGAATAGGGGCAATATACGTTGAAGGAAAGATTGATCTAATCGTTCGACTCGTAGCTTTATCCAAGTCGACTAACAAATGATATAAAAGGGGTCGATGGTGATTGCCTTCATGGCCTACACCCACGAGACTACCCTTCAATGGGTCTACTCGTCTTGCCTTGATTATCCTAAGGATCTACAAGGATCGACTTCCCTTCAACAAAGACAAAGCAAACATACTTAAATGATTGCATGCTAACCCTAAAGACCAACAATCTTCAACGTATATTTGTGTTTATTTGCTTTTGTTTTGTTCATTTCCATGTTTGCTTTGTTGGTTTATCTTGTTAATTTCGACGATATGGCTAAACGAGTGGATAAAACGGTGAATGACACTACCTCACAATTGAGGGAAGTCAAGATAGAGCCTCTGAGTCCCATTCGGCCTAGTAAAGTACAAGGCGGTTTCATAGACTTCCACGAGTGGCTAGAAGAGTACAACAAGAGCAATTTATATTGGGATTGGGTCCTTGCTGACGTGAGGTGAGAACCTGATTTCAATGATGCCTTACAAGGTGAGGTTTTAAGGCCTCAACCCTCCATGGTGATGAAGAATCGTGGTCCAAGATGAGATCATGAGGCAAGGCATGTGTACTCGGGTTTCAAGTGCCATGGCAAGTCTAGGGTTAAGCACTCACGTGCTAAACCAAGAAGGAACGTCCCTAGTGGCGTGGCCTTGGGAGATGGAGGGGCCTCGGTGGGAGGCAAGTGTTGGCAAGTGGTCTATGGGGACCAAAGGCCAAAGAAACCGGTGTATTGTTCTCTTTGTGGCGTAAGACGCCAAGGCTGATTTTATAGTTGTAGTTGTTTCCTTTTGATGTACGTGTGTGCATGTTATTAGCATTAGATGTATGTTATAGATTGTGTGTGTTTGTATACCTTGATTAAAGGGCATTAGTGTAACTTGATCAAATAAGATCATGTAATAGTTTATGGCTTGAAATAAACTATGGTATGATTCAATGTTAATCTTAACAACATGTGTGCAAGAAAGGGACTTAAGTCTAGTTCTTGGAATCAACTCGAAAAGGTTGATTATAGGTTCATTCATTTTGGATGATCCTATCCAGACTACCCTTGAGTCGACCATTCTTTGATTGGAACGACCCATGCTCTAGACTACCTTCGGGTCTACTAGAGTAATTAGATTACCTTCGGGTCTACTAATGAAAGGGTCTACTGGACCAGACTACCCTTGAGTCGACCATTCCTTGATTGGGACGACTCATGCTCTAGACTACCTTCGGGTCTACTAGAGTAATTAGATTACCTTCGGGTCTACTAATGTAAGGGTCTACTAGATTGCCCCCCACGTGAGAGGGCATGCACATGTTGGCCATGTATGCACTAAAGAACACATAGAAGAGATGGTAAGAGTCTATTGATAAGATGCATGTGGAAATTTACTAAGTGATTTCATAAAATTCATGTTTCTTATGGAAAAGGAAAATAAGGAAGTCTTGATTGGTTTAGATTGAGACTTGTGGTGTAAATGTAGAGAGCAATGGTTGTATGAGAGTGAGATCTCTCATGACTAAGTCAAATAAGTTTGACAAAGGATTGTAAAGTGTCAAATAAAATTTTTTGATACTTTGGCATGACAAAAAGTTCATGTCTAGACCGTTTTATCATATGGTTAAATCCTAAATTATATGACCTGTCTAAATTATAAATGTGGTTTGATGTTGACAATAATGAATGTTAGCATGTTATTTTGCCTTGATAAAGACATGCAAAATGTCAAAAGAAATTGTTTTACAAGAGGTTTGGGATCGGCGCATAAGGTGGCTAGGGTTAGAACCTAGACACGCCTAGGCTAGGCCATAGGCGCGCCGGGTGGTGTCGTGACTCGACGTCGTTCCTCGAAGCGCTAGGCGTTCGTGGTTGGATCCAATGGAACATTGTAGGCACGCCCTAGCAGGGCCGTCGCCTAGAACCCCTCGGTGCATGGCACTAGACGATGATCGTCGCGTGGGGGAGGCGTCGCGTCAATCGCAACGCAATGGCGTATGCCTTGGCACGATCTTGGGATCGAATATGCCTAGGCACACCGAGTCGTAGCGCTCGGCACATGGCAAGGCCAAGGATGCAAGGCAAGGCAAGGAACGCACGAACCCGACGCGTCGCAAACGGAGTGCTCATCACTCGACACTTGACGACGCGGTGCATGGTTTGAACCTCGGCATGATTGGCATGCGCAAAGCCGCGCCATGGCTGGGTGACACCATAACCATGGCACAATGGGGTGTGCAAGGCGCGCCGAGGCTGGTTGAAACCGAGCCTTGGCTACGGTATAGCATTCGACGCATGGCGTCGGTGTGCACTCGATAGGCACACGAGGCGCGCCTATCATAAGGCATTAAATTGATTTTGAATAAATTAATAAAACCATATTTGAAGTCATACTAGGTTCTCCTAGTTTAGGGTTTTGATAAATTTGTGATTAAGTTTGGAAACTTGGTTCATCACATGTTCCATATGATTGTTTGAAATGCTCATGGTATGTGTCATTGCTTGGATGGTTCGAATTTGTTTGAGAAATTTGAAAGGCTGGTTTTATGACTTTCAAATAGACAAGTTATGGTCTAGAAAAGACTATGAGGAATTGTTTCAATCCTCGGATCCAAGGAAAGTGTCAAGAGCCATTAGGGCTTGTAATTGACAACTTTGGTTTATTAGTCTTATGGTTGAGAAACCATTGAAAGGATTAATGGAAATAATGACATAGTTGATGAAAGACAAGTCTTAACTTGTGTATTAGCACTTGTGGTAAAAATGATTGTCATATGAGCATAATTCTTCTAGTTTTCCTTGATGAAAGGTTCTAAGAAAGAAGAATTGAATCATCTAATTGCAAAGAGGATGATCCTATGGGAACTTCCGATAAATTGGTAGTTAGGATGAAAGGAACATAAAGTGGACTACTTTGTGTTGGAATGGCCAAAAGAAAAGGAATGTCATTTGGAAGTCCTTAAAAGATTCTATATGTTTATAACATGAAAGATATAGTAGTTTAGTCACTTATGGTTATGAAGTGTCTAATGAGTCTATATGAAATGACATGATATACTTGGTAGAAACCAAGTTGTAAGGTTGAATAATAAGACCTTGTTCTTCATTGATAATTTATGAAAATGTCAATGTATAGAGATGAAGGTGGATTAGATTGTTCTAAATCTTCGTCTTGGTTGAATTACATTGAGATGGAAATAAGAATTCCATGCTTATACACATGATTGAGAAACATCTTTGGGTTTATGAACACACGGTTATAAGTAGGTGTGTCATGACTTGGGGATGCTCAAGTGGATATTAAGATGTGGATATCTTGACATAGGCCATTTGTCAAAGATATGGTTGATGCATAAAGGCATTGGATGTGTATGAAACTTCCTAGGTTGGAAAGTTTGAAGGCAAGTTGGATCACTCAACTTAGGAAGACCTTTATTCGCGAATTGGTTAATTCCTACTTTGATTGATGGCGCGCATTCTTGGTGTTTCCAAGAGGCAATTTGCTATACTCCAACTTCTAGTTGGAAAGTGACATCTAAGTATGAGGGAACCTTGTAATGAGGCACATGCCATAACTTAGTGTCAACTCGTTTGATTTTTGTTAAGCACATCGAGGTTGTCGATTTCTCTCCGAGAAGATTGACATAAGTGTTTGTGTTAACTTCAATCGAGGGATGGGGGTAACAATCCTTACAACTGTAAGATTTGGACACCCAATTCCCCTACATCGAAAGGTGTGGGATGAATTCAATGTGGAAAGCCAAAGTCATGGAGTTGGAGAGCATTCATAATATTTCATATTATTTCCCATCAAGGTTTATGCTTTGGACCACATGAAACCTAGTTTTGAAACAAAGTTTTCATTAATGAGTTTTGGTTGCTTATGTGGAGCATGATAGGAAACTCAACTATGCATATGTGGAAGTGTAAGGCTTCTTCCAAGTTAGAGTAACTAAGGATGACTCGACTAAAGCATATGTGAGAGGATAAGGGACGAAAGAGCTTGCATATGGGACGAAAAGAGCCTTTACCAAAGCGTCAAAAAAGGATAAGCGTAAGAAACTCATGTGTGAGAGTTACTACATGTACTTAGACAAGTTGATGTGGTTCAAACCTTAGGAGCACCACGATTCTTTAGTGCATGAATGTGATGATCACAGGGTGTAAATTCAAGTCTACGGACATTTACACTTATACATAGAGTTTGTTTAATAAATTTCGAGTTTTGATGACATGGCTCAAATGGGGGAGGAATGTTGGTGATTTGTGTCAAGTCATCAAATCCCTACTAGAGCATGTTGAGGTTATCAAGTCATATTGGTAATGTCAATTGGTATATTGACATATATGACTTTCCATGATGGTTAAATATTTGTCATAAGATCCAAAGGTGAGTCGCACACCACCACCGAGACAAGGAACCTCGTGTGCACCGTGACAAGGGTGCGCCTAGTGTGTGGCGACGCTCGATGCAACGGTGCGGTGCAAGCGCGGGGCTCGGCTTGGACCTCGGTTTTGAGGTTCAAGGCTCGGCTTGGTTAGGGCGCGCCTTGTTTGTGAACTTGAGGTTCAAGACAAGGGCGCAAGGGCGCACCTAAGGTGGTGCGATGGCACAGTGAAGCTAGTGACGCGGTTGCGAGGCTGCGGTGGAGCAACGAGGCGCGCCTAGGGCATTGACTATAGCGTCGAGCATGAATTGTGTGGCTAAGGTATGGTTTTGAGCTTTGTAATTGAGTCTTGTAAATTTGTGCATATTCTAATATGAATAAGGAAGCTTCTCTAAACTTGGTAGATGCTCTAAGCAAGAACGAAAGCTAGAATTTAGCTTGGCACATAGTTAAATATGCTAGAGAGAAGTTTCCAAGCTTCATACTAGCTTAGAGTGAACTCTAGGAGCTTGAACAAGCTCAAGACTCATTGTACATGCTTTATAAGAATCTCATGTAGCTAGGAACTAGCTCATGGAAGCTCAATGTAGCTCACACTAGCTCAAGTTAGCTCAACTAGCTAGAAATTCAGCTCAACCTAGCTCACACTAGCTCAAGCCATCTCAACTCACTATAAGCTAGCTCATGGAGCTAAGGGGTAGTGACACTCCTTAGGTGACCTAGCTAGGTACCTAGCTATTCTAGCTAGGTGGTGGGGCTGGTGGGCCGGCCCAAGGGGCAAGCCACATGGGCTGGTGGGCCGCATATGCACGCGCATGGCATGGGCTGATTGCCTTGCCATTTGGGCCGTGTACATGGGCTTTTGGATTGGATTTTTGGGCTTCCTTCTTGGGACATTATAGGCTGGAATTAATAGCCAAATGGAGTCCATTGGGGGATGAACTTGGACGCCCAAAATGATGACAAGGAGAGAGAGAAGGGTAGTTACAACAAACTCCCTAAAATCACTCTCATCCACTCTTTCTTGTAACCGCTTTGTAACCGCCATTGAGGGCATTTATTGGACAGATTTGAGACACCTATATAAGGGGGAAATGTTGTCCATTTGAGGGCATGAAACATATGAGAAAATCAGTCTCTGAGTCCACAAGAATTCGGCAAGAGAAGAGAGTGAAAACATAACTCTTGTAGTCGGTTTTGACTAGGGTTGTTTGTGTGAGTTTTCTCAATTAAATCAAACACAAGAGTGATATCATGGAGCGTTCTTCCAAAGTGAAGAAGGAGAAGGAACCTCAAGTTGAAGTGCATGGGGCGTTCATCCAAGTGAAGGAAGAACCACGCACATCATGGGACGATGAGGTTGTTCAAGTCAAGATGGAAGAAGAATCTTGGGACTCGAATAAGGTACGCTTGTTCTCAATGGTTGTGTCTTGCCAACACTTCCTTTGGTTTGTTTGGTTACGTTTTATCCCACAGCGGTATTGCACAACCCTTGGCATGGAATAGAGGCAATATACGTTGAAGGAAAGATCGATCTAATCGTTCGACTCGTAGCTTTATCCAAGTCGACTAACAAATGATATAAAAGGGGTCGATGGTGATTGCCTTCATGGCCTACACCCACGACACTACCCTTCAATGGGTCTACTCGTCTTGCCTTGATTATCCTAAGGATCTACAAGGATCGACTTCCCTTCAACAAAGACAAAGCAAACATACTTAAATGATTGCATGCTAACCCTAAAGACCAACATGGGATTGTGATTGTAAATGCGTATGTGGCTATGTGTGACTGATTATAACTAATTTAGGTATTGGCCTTTAGAGTTATGATTGCGATTGTGGATTTGTATGCTGACTCTAGAAATGATTTCAAAACATTCTACAATTTCCGTATTCTTTCTAACTCGATAGATTAGACGCTGACCCTTCGGGGAATATTTTTCAGTTCCAATTATGAACCAGGGAGCCGTACAGGAACCGAGGCTAGATGGCGGGTCGGAGCGGTAAAGAGCGCGTGTCATAGTGGGATGGGTTTGACATTAGTTTATTTATGATTTCTAGGATGTTGTTTTTACTATTACGTTAGAGTTGGTATTATTACTTGTCTTCTTGTTTCATTGAATGATTTTATTATTGGTGGTAATTCGTCGGATTTGGGGATATTTATATTCAGGTTTTCGGGAATTCATGCATAACTACGTTTTTCTATATTTATATAAAAAGAAAGGTTGGATGTTTTTATTTTGTTTTCTCGCCGTACCTGCGTTGCAAGATCCTAAAGTGTAGTTGTCAACCTATTTAATAGTACCTAGTAAGGTCTATTTCTTAGTAGCGCTCCGTCGGAAGTCGGGGTGTTACACCATAAGTCATGGTAAACCGAGTCTCATTTGTTTCCCTTCGAGAAGTTGTTTGGTAGGTCAATAATACTAGTGAAGTAACTTACCCACCACCCTTCTGCAGTGCCGTTAGATTGCAGGTGGAAACGAAGGAGAATTTTAGCACGACTCCCAAAGTCGTATAAAAAGTGCGCGTTTCTTCACAATAAAATTACGGGACGTGGTCCGTCATAATGGTTATTTGAAGCCCGAAGAGGCAGATGAGATTCTTCAAAAACCAGCAAACCTTCGCTCCCATGATCTTAGCCATTACTTCGGCTTTGACCCACTTCGTGAAGTAGTCGACAACCACCAGAATGTACTTTATCCATCCCACCGCCTTTGGTAATGGGCCTAAAATGTCCATTTCCCACATCGCAAAGGGGCAAGGGTCGCGTGAATTGATTATAGTGGATGCACAACTAAATGCTGGATGTTAGAGTGTCTTTGGCATCTATCACACTTCTCAACGTGAGTCTTAGCATCCTGCCTCAAGGTAGGCCAGTATAAACCTAACCTTATGATCTTATGGTCTATAGGGCTCCATCTTGGATGGCCCTTGTAGAGTCCCTCGTGTGTGTTTCCCTGAGTATTTTTCCTTGAGTGGGTTTATCGACGCAAATCAAATCAGGTTCCACAAACCCCCGACGGTAAAGTCGATTCCTCACGCCAAAATAGTGCACAGACATGAGTTTCAATTTTCGAACTTCATTTGGATCATTTGAAAAATCCTCATCTTGAATGTAATGGATAATTGGTTCCATCCAACCTTCTGTATGGATGGAGAAATTTCCTCCTATCAAAGTTCACATCATCTTTCTTTCGATCAACACGCAGTTTCTTACTTCCATGGGTAGGTTAGATCCTAGTTTAGCCAATGTGTTTGCTTTGGTGTTGGATATTCGTGGAATTGCCTCCCATACAAAGGTTCCAAGGCAACGAAACCAATGCTTTGACCTTCTTGCATCATGTAGGAAGAAACCATGTCTTGGCCTCGTATTGTTTGGAGAGTTGTTGTGCCACCAACTCCGAGTTAGTGTAGACTTGAATATTTCATGATGCACTAAGTAACTCCATCTCATTGCATGTGATCATCGCCTCATACTCAATATTGTTGTTAGTTATTTTCAAAGAAAAGTTAATACTTGATTTTCAACGAAGGCCTGCTTAGAACAACATGATAACTTGCATTTAGATCATGTTTAGGGTGCATTTTATATCATGTTTAGTCATATTTTTATCTTGAATTTCGAGTTTCTAAGTTGTTTTTAGTTGTTTTGGTACGTTTTGTGGTTCGATATCTACACTTTCCTTTGTTTGGTATTGCAGGACTAAATGAGAAGGAAATCGAGTCACTTTAGGAGTTTAAGAAGTCAAAGAGCCTGAAGAGAAGTCCAAGCCTAGAGATCTGAGGCAAAACAAGGAAGAGGATGGGAAGAACCCAGGTAGCAAGTCGGGTCCTTGCTTGAGTAAAGACCCCGAGTGAAGAAGAACCCGTGTAGGCTTAACTGAAGAGTACTCAATCTGATACTTGGTTGGGTACATGTCCGGTGACATCCACTGAAGCGTACCCGACTAGGCTCTTACCCGGGTATCAGACCGTGTCGCGGGGGTTTTCCGGAAGTGAGTTATAAGGGACTACCTGTCCAGGTAGTAGCCCGAGTAGTCTTGTTTTGTACCAAAATATCCTATTTAGGATATGTGTCCTACCTTTTCCTTTTGGGAGACTTTATAAACCCTTCTTAGGTTTGTTTTTAAAGAGTTTGGGATTTTTATTATTGCTTATTTGCTTGGAAGACAAGTTTGAAGTTTTCTAGTTGGAGATTGGAGATTCTCTTTGCTTTGGAGTTTAGATTTGCTGGATCTTAATCAAGTTTGATTGTTTATTATATCTAGTATGTTTAATCTCTTTATTGATTTTATTTCTCCCTTCTCCATGACTAGCTAGACCCTAGGTTCTAAGATTGGGGTGAACCCAATGATGTGTAGGTAGACAAATCAATTAAATTGCAAAATTTGAGTTTTATTTAGTACAAAAGTGTCTTGAATTCTCTTGTGGAATAACAATTGTCATAGAAATCTTGAGATTAGTTTGTTTTTTCAAGTCGCGAAAGCGAATATTGAGTCAAGTTGGTCTTAAATTCTAAGTGCTCAAAGGTCTAGATTCTAATTTGTAAGTCACTGTAGTGGATATTTAATTGAGTCTAGATACATTTGCTAACATTCGAGAGAATTAAGTTGACACATTAGACAATTGCCTTCAAAGAAAGCAAAATGAAGATTGTGCAATCATTCTTTATAGTGTACTGAAGCAATTGTTGTGGGGATCCTTGATCTAAGGAGCTTTTCTCCCATTGGTGTTCTCATATTTTACTTGTTTGCTTATAATTAGTTTGATTGCTAAAATCAATATTTTCTTACTATTTATGGCTTAGTCTACTGATAATTTGAAATTAATACTACTTAGTTCTAGAGTTATACACCTTGGTATTACAATTGATCTCGTACACTTGCGGGGTGGGATTTGTGTTGAGAGGGTTTCTTGACAACAAATAAATTTGTAATCAAGACCCTGCTGAGTATAAGGAGGTCAGGATCGTTCCACAGGAAGCAAGGTTGTTCATTTATCAATCTACTAAAAAGCAAACAAAAACAAATAAAAACACTCACGAGTAGCCTCGTTAACGACGTTGTCAGGGTCGTTAACGAACCATCGAACACAAAACACTTCAACTAACGACCTAATTAAATCCTAATTAAATTCGGTACCGAGGCAAGTACTCAGCAACGAAAATTCACTAGATATAATTCAAATAAAACAAAGATCTAGGATTTAGGGACACCACAACATAGCCAAGCATAAAAAAGTCGTAAGAAGATAAGATCATGCCTTTAAACAGATAGAGTCATCAACTTTCGTTGACTTAGCAAGTAAACTCACAAACTTTCGCATCCTAATTCACTTATTTGCTCGTTTTGGATCTAAAGCTTGAAACTTTCGTTTTCAAACAATATCAACCTTCAAGTTACTAACTTTCTCTTTCAATCAAGTTAAAAACCTAAATTACCTCAACTTTCGTTTTGGTATAAGCACAACAAACAATTCTCAATCAAAGATAAAAAGCATTCACAACACAATCCTACTCATCAAACATGCTCAACTATGCCGGGCTTAACCCCGACCCTAGAAAAAGAAACTACTCACTAATCATAACTGAGAAACTAAAAATCTCAATCAAAAGAAACATTGAAAACAAAACAAAACTCGAATTAATAAGAAAAATATCGTCTTATAGAGATTCAGAAGAAACCGAAAAACATCAAAATACCGAACCAAAATCGCGACCAACGACCCCAATGACTGTCGTCTACCGAGCCTCCTCGGTCCTCTCCGATCCGACTTTCTCTCTCTCAGCCCTTCAAAAATCTCCTCCTAAAAATTCTCCTCCAAAATCTTCCCCCTTTCTATGCGACAGTTCCACCTCCACGGTCCTATCTAGCAACTTTTAGCAATGGGGTCAAGTTTGGTAGTGAAACAAAGACAAACCAAGGCGGCCAAAATCGCTCGGGCACAACGTCGTCATTGGGGATTAACCTCTCTCCCTCGGAATTTCCAAATCCATCTCCTCCTCCTAGCTGAGAATCGATCGGATTATGGAGGCAATAGGGAGAGATAGAGATCCAAATAAGGAGGAGGTGGCAACATCTTGGAGTTGGCTCACTAATACAGTTTATCAACTTGTGTAACAAAATGTAATCTAGGGTGCACGTTTAGACACGTGTCATGATCTTGTTAATCCGTTTGCAATTCTGTTAAACGTGCCAGTAGAGAGCTTTATATAGCTATGAAGCACTTGTATATAAATCATTCTGAATAAAATCAATTCCTCTTTTATCCCAATCTCTCTCATCTATCTATCTCATTATCAATTGTCAATTTGAGCTCGTTTTGTTGATCGTGGTTCCTCTTTTTCAATCGATCATCAGGTCAGTTCTATGAGTTGTTCTTTGATCGAACTTTAGCTTAGTTTATCCAAATTCTTTAGTTGATACAAGATATTCGATATCATTGGTATCAGAGCCGGCATCATGTGGCCATGAATAGAGCGTAAGATCTGTTAAGGAAGCAGCAGTCCGTGAAGTAGAGGAGGTTGTGGCTTTGAGATTTGAAGATCTGGAAACACGAATGCAGAGATAGAATATTAAGATAAAATAATGTACATTTCTCCTTCTTCTTGATGATATTTTATAAATATTTAATTTCAAAAAGAAGATAAAATATTGATAAAAAAGATTTATATTTTTCAAATATGAAAGAGATAAGATTTTAAAAAATAACTAACTTAATAAATAAGATATGAACGATAGAGTAAGGTTTAAATAAAACAACTCCTTATCCTACAAAATAAGGAGCTTTTAGAGCCCATGGATCAAAGTGATCCAAGGGCTAATGTTCTATCATTTTTAGGGAAGCAGTGGCATTTTGGTAATTTCTTGGAAATTACAAAAGCGCATTGCTATCATGAAAAAGTGCATTACTAAATAAAAAACGTACACTAGTAAGTTGAAAAAGTGCAAAAAAAATATGAAGCCAATGAGGCATGCACTCCATGTTCGATTCATTGTAAAAGTGCATCGTTATGGTGAAAAAGTGCATTGCGAAATACCAAAAAGTGCATTACTAAACCAAAAGAGTGCATCACCCTAGGTGTCCAATTAACTCGATTTCGATTGAACTTAATCGCCCGAAATATTTGGGGTTAGTAATGCACCTTTGGTATTTCGTAATGCACTTTTTCACCATAACGATGCACTTTTGTAATTTTTGATAAATTATGAAAATGCCACCACGTCCCTAATATCGGCCCGTGAATCAAGGAAATCCAAGGGTCTTCTTTTGACTCTTCTCTTGAGTTCCCCTAGACCTAGGAACTCGTTCTTCTCATCCAATTCCCATCGTGTGGGAACTTTGGTTCATTGAGTTCCTATCTCTTGGGAACTCTGTTCTCTTCTGAGGTTGGTCGCTCTCCTTTCGTCCTTGCATTAGTTCCCATGGTGTGGGAACTTGTTGTTTTGTGCTTTGCTCTGTGACCTATGCTGAAATACTTGGCAATTGACGTAAGATCGCATGGTGGTTGTCATTATCAAAACTAAAGACGTTGTTTCAGTGTTAATGAACGTGAGTTCCTAACACCGACTCAACAGTCTTCTTAGGATTTAGTTTATTCTCAAATTGATGTCAACTACCGTTTTTTTATATAACCGAGATGGTCACTAAGGTAAACAAGTTTTTCTTTTAGGGTTTTAATTCGATTTAATTTCTCAGAGTTGTAATCTTGTTTGCATCTCCCTATTTGAGTTGAGTAGTGTTGTTTCTTTTCAATGTGAATACTGTTGATTCATATGTTTCTCACTTATTGAGGTTTCTCTCATAAATTATGCCTCTCTCTTCATTCTTATCTTGCTCTCTCTTTATCTCTTCACATCATCCCTTCTGCTTTCTCTTTCTCTGTCCATATTCTTTCTTCTTCTCCAATTACATGTTCAATTTCTCTAGGGTTGCTGCAATTTCTAACTCTTCATCTTGCATTTGTTTGTTTCATCTATTTTTTGTCAAGGCTAATGAATTAGTAGCCATGGACACACACCACTTGAGAGGGATCCAATCGACTAGGGCTCGAAAAAGAAGGTTTACTCTATCTCTGCCTTCTTCTTTTTTGCCAATCCCATCCAAAGACAAAGCACAGAGATGGAAATAGGGACAAAGGGCGATTGGAGAGGGTTGGTTGATGATGAGGGGCGAGTGCTTTGAAAAGGCTGAGGCTCTTCTTTAGGGATGACAAATTTGAACCTTGATTAGGGATTTTGGATATGGTTAATTTTAGGGATTTTAGTGGGATGGGCTGATATGATTTGTTTTGTTTGTTGGTTGTCTTCCATGCTTTAATATGAGTTGTGTCTCTTTAAAATTAGGGATTAGACTGGGTATATGTGGTTTCAATTGCTCATTTTTTTTCTATTTTTTTTATTTTCTCTCCAATTCTATTGATGCTCAAGGATCAATATACAAAGTGGGGAGGAATTTGGCAAGTACATGCACTCGAAGGGATTCTTACACCTTGATATAAAACATGGCAACTTTCTTATGGTCTTGGGGCGTAAGCAAATCAGATACATCCTTAAGAATCATGGTGACTTCAACACATTATTGCATTTACTATTGTAGTTCAAAAATGGGTAAGGTCTTTAGATTTCTGATCTTCTATTGATGAAATGCTGGTTCATTATGATATCTGTTAGGAAACAAATATGCTTAGGAATAATATATATAATAGGAAATACGGAAGAGCCCTAGAATAGAATAGAAGCGGGTTAGTTATCAAGGGCATGTGTGTCTTTTTGTGTGGAGTTTGTTAGAGTCAGCAACCTTTTGGGTTGTTAGGGTACCTTGCTAGTAAGTATAAGTACTGATGTGTAGTTGAGGGAAAAGTATCCAAAATAGTAGAGAAAAGCATCGGGCTAAGCCTTGGGCTCTTGGAGATTCATCTCCTTGAGATTGGCTCTTTGGAAACTTATTTCCATTGAGATTTATCTCGTGTTCTCAATATAATCAGTTTTTGTGTGTGTTTTAAGTGTTTTCCGATTTCATACTCTATCAATGTCACACTTCCATTTGGCTTTAAATGGTCTGATGCTGAATTATTTCAAATCTTCTTTACCGTTAAAACCTTAAGAGCTTAATGATATATAAGGTAAAAACTTCGGGAACTTTTTTCTAAAATAGGCACGGAAGAAAGATTAATTCCGGAATTACGCTTGGTTTAAAAAGTTTTCCCAATATAGGCTGGCGTTTGAGGTTTGGACTGAAGTCGCTGAATGTAACAGAGGTTTATGTACACTTGTAGGAAGAAGAACGTAAGTCGTTGGGTGGCAAGGAATGTTGTTTAATTCTTCCTTGTTTAGTGAATTAGAGTTGCTTTATATATGGTGATTGGTGGAGTCTTAGTTTGCCCTGTCTTACATAATTACAACTGTGATTTCGCTTCCCATGCTTTTTGTAGTCATATTCATTGAGTTATCTTGATTTATTGTATAGGAGTAAAAAAATGAGAGCATTCATGGATGGAGATTTGCAATATTGTAGTGCTATCTAGAGAATGGAAAGGAAACCAACTAACCAAGGTGTGCATGTTGTGCTCTAATGCCATGATGGATCAAGTTATAAAGCTGCCATCTTAAAAGTCAGAGCATGTTTTTTTTTACATACTTTTTCCTAAATTTGAAATTGAGTGAGAGTCCTATTCAGTTAGGATAGAGTTGAGCTGTATTTAATTTAGGCATTGTAATGTTGGTCAAGTAAAACCTTTCAAGTTTGTGAAAAAAGATGGACGACCAAAGAGGGTATTGCGTGACATCTTCTGGACATGGTAAGGCAACCAAGATTAGAGCCTGTATCTTTAAGGGCCCGTTTGGTATTGATATCTTGATATCAGATATTGGTATCGGGCTATATCTAGTGTTTGGTATGGAGAGTATATAGATTTAGATATCGGTATGAGTCATATCTTGTGTTTGGTATGGGAGTATATAGATATCGGCTCATATCTTGATATCAAAAATAAGGCATTTCTCATGATATTTGATATACCCCAATAAAAAGAGATATGAAAGGTATGAGATATGAATGATATCCCATATCCGATACCGATACCGATATCGATATCGATACCCGATACCGATATCCGATACCGATATATGATATCGATACCAAACGAGCCCTAAGAGTTTCTTGCACTCTATAATCAACTCTCATTCGCTGCACGCGTCCCACAACTAGTCCAATAAACAAACAACCCGTACTAGTCTCTCTCTAGAGAGACCGGCCGGTTTCTTAACGAGTTAACTATAGATATCGGATCGCGTTTTACTATAAATAATTATATAAATCATACTAATAAATATAAATAATTTTTTAGATCACGGTTTAATTATGTTGATCTTATTTTTCGGTAGAACATAAATCATACTAATAGATTTATTTGTGAAAGACACCGAAATAATAATATAACATAAAAATAAAAATAAAATTAACCATGCAAGCCAGTCATTTTTATATATTTCATACACTGTATCATTCACTCAACTTTAGTGGTTGCCGTAGTAGCGGCATTATTTGCAGAGGAGTAGTAGCTCTTAAGAGCGCAGGGAAGAAACACAGGCAACAAAAACCCAAACAGATTAAAACTCCATAGCACCAAGTTGACTAGAGAAAGCGCACTCGCAAAATACAGCTGGAACGACCCACCTCTCTCTGACGCCATCATCTCGCTCTCGCTCCGGGCCCACTCGACGACTGCCGGCATCCTCCAGGAGTTGTAGAAGACGGGGATGAACGCCCAGACGGGGCCGGAGAGGCCGGCGGCGAATGTGACGCCTTCCATGGCCACCTGGGCGGCGAGGCGGAAGAGGTGGGTGGCGGCGGCGGCAACGCCGTGGTCGTCGGCGCCGGCGACATGGATGCCGTGGAGGATGTAGATGGTGGGGAGGAGGAGGCCGGTGACTCCGGTGAAGCGGGCGTAGTGGGGGAGGATTCGGTTCCAGGTGGCGGGGAAGACGGGGGCGGGAGCGGGACTGGGTGGTGGTGGGAAGGAGAAGGTGAAGAGGAGGAGGAGGTAGAGAGTGGAGAGGAGTATGATGACCGTGTCTTGAAGGCTGACGTGGCCGGTGAAGGCGAGGAAGGCCATGATGGCGAAGCAGACGAGGTGCCAGGTGGTTGGAAATTTGCGGCGTGGGTGGCGGTGGCTTTCACCTGGCATGGCGGAAGAGATCGATGATGGATGGAGCTGGATGAAGGGGAGTTGGAGCGAGCTGATCAATTGTGTGTGTGAGGGACTGACTGAGGGGGTTATTGTGGGGGAGGTGAGGATTGATGGGAGGAGATGATGATTGATGAGAAAGCGTCTAAGGTGAAGAGCGAGACACGTGTGTTAACCACAATATAGGTGGTATCGGTTTCTGTTCGTGATCGATATTAGATTTTTTTCATCATCAATAAAACATTCCCTACGTAATTCTAAGTGGTACCAAGTAGATTCCTACAGCTTCTTTGCCTTCTGATTTGAATGAAACTCTGATTACTCTTATTGCTAAAGTTAATGAACCTGAGCTTATTAGTCAGTTTCCGCCTATCAGTCTTTGTAATGTGACATATAAAATCATTACGAAGATCCTGGTTAATCGTATGCAGTCAATTCTCCCTCAGTTAATTGGTCCGATGCAAGGAAGTTTTATCACTGGCCGTTATATAACGGATAACATTGTGCTTGCTCAGAAGATTCTTCATTCTATGCATCGGAAAAAGGGTGTACAGGGTTGGATGTTATTGAAGCTTGACCTTGAAAAGGCTTATGACCGACTCCGCTGGGATTTTGTTATTGATACACTCATAGATGCTGGGTTTTCGCAAGTTTGGGTTGATTGGATTCGGGCTTGTTTGCACTCCACTTCTTTCCGTCTCCTCTGGAATGGTGAAGTTACTTCCAGCTTCTTCTCGTATCGTGGTATTCGGCAAGGAGATCCCCTCTCGCCGTATTTATTTGTTCTGTGTATTGAGTGTCTTAGCCAAATGATATCCAAAGAAGTGGCGGCTAATCGTTGGAAACCCATCTGTCTTTCTCGTGGGGAACCAACGATTTCTCATTTACTTTTTGCGGATAATATTATGATATTTGTGGAGGCTTCTGTTGCTCAAATTCGTGTTATTCAGTGTTGCTTGGATGATTTTTGTATTTCGTCAAGCTAGCGAGTTAGCACAGCAAAGTCGAAGATATTTTTTTCGCCAAATTTTAATTCCGATCTTGTGAGAAGAATCCAGCAAGAATGCGGTTTTCAGGTTACTCAAGAGGTTGGGAAGTATCTTGGTATGCCTATGTTTCATGGGCAAGTTAAAAAGGAGACTTTCCAACCTCTCTTGGAGAAGATCACAAAGAAAGTACTTCAAGGTTGGCGGGGGCGGTTTCTTAGCCTTGCGGGGCGCATTACTCTTGCTAAGTCTGTTTTGTCCTCATTACCGGTCTATACAATGCCCACGGTTACGTTACCTAGCGAGATTTGCTTGAAGATTGATGCTTTAACTCGCAATTTCATTTGGGGCGGTAGTGAGGATAGGCGTCGGATCCACCTTGTTGGATGGGAAGAGCTTTGCCGACCGAAAGAAAATGGCGGACTTGGCTTCGGGCAATGAAAGATTTCAATGTGGGTTTGGTGGGTAAACTCGGTTGGCGGTTCTTAACGGAATCGAATAAGCTTTGGGTCGATGTCCTTCGGGCCAAATATATCCGCCCCTTGGGATCGACGTCTATGGCTAAGTCTCATATTTGGCGGAGTATTGAGTTGGGAGTGCGGAGAGTTGTTGTTCATGGATCGAAATGGTGCGTGGGGAACGGCAGGTCCGTTCGATTCTGGCTCGATCGTTGGCTGTTGGATGGGTGCCTCATTGATTCGGCACTTCAGTTTGTGGCGCCTACTGAGTTGGATTTATTGGTTTGTGATTATTGGCAGCAAGGCGAGGGCTGGAAATGGAACATGCTGAATGATTTTCTTCCTACTACTATGCTTCTCAAGCTTGCTTGAATTGGCCTTGTGGAGGATGATATGTGTTTGGATGTATTAACTTGGTCCAATTCCCCTTCGGGCCAATATTCTGTTGGTGCGGCCTATGCTTCCCTTAGGAATGATGTTGTTTTGTTAGAAGTTGATCGGTGTTTGTATAAGCATATTTGGGCCGTTCATATTCCTGAACGTGCGCGTGTTTTTTCTTGACTTGCTAGGAAAGGCGTTGTTCTAACAAATGTAGAGCGGGTTAGGCGACATTTCGCCACAAGTGCCCTTTGCTCGATATGTTCTACCGAGGAGGAGTCGTTGATCCATCTCTTGCGCGATTGTGATATCACAAAGCGCTTTTGGGAAGATCTTCACCCTCCTCTTGCCAGGGAAGTCTTTTTCGAGTCTGATTTTGATTGTTGGTTACGTCGTAATATCTCTTCCAATCACAAGCATATTAGTGGTTGTGATTGAAATTGTATTTTCGTGACCGCTATTTGGTGGATTTGGAAATGGCGTAATAGATGTATCTTTGATTCTGTTCCGTTCACAGGCAACCATAAGGTTTTCATTATGGAGCAATCTTCAGCTTATTCTCGGGCTTCCTTGTTAACGGAAAGACGACAGAGAGAAGAGCGCTTTATTCTGTGGTCCCGTCCTTTGAATCCTTGGATGAAGATTAATACTGACGGATTTGTTCGTGATGGCTTAGCTGCGGCAGATGGCGTCATTCGGGATAGCAATGGACAATGGCAAGTAGGCTTTGTTCATAATATTAGTATGTGTATTGTTCCTATGGCTGAACTTTGGGGTGCGCTTCAAGGTTTACGTTTAGCGTGGGACTGGGGGTACAGGAGGGTTTGTTTAGAATTGGACTCACAACTTGTGTATCTTTTTCTAAATAAACTTGTGGATCGCTACCACCCTCTTTTTAGCTTGGCTGCTCAATGTCATGGCTTAATTCGTAGGAACTGGCATGTTCAGGTCCGTCATGTTTACAGAGAAGCAAACTGTGTGGCTGATTATTTAGCTTCTTTTGCTTTTTCCTTTAATTTAGGTTTTTCATGTATTGCTTGACCCGCCAGAGGGTGTTATTTCTTTGCTTGTTGCTGATGTAAGGGGTCGGGCTATCCCCCGTTTGCTGACTACTTAGCCTTTTTTTCTTAATTAATAAAACGCCTCCTTGAGGGGCCGGAGAATACTGTTTCTCCTTCCACCAAAAAAAAGTGGTACCAAGTAGAGGTGTATCCGGTTTCAAAAGAATTGGGGAATCGAATCGGAACTGAATTGAATCGTCGGTTTCGATTCCGAAACCGAACCGGAATACCCAGGTTCCAGTACCGATTCCTCCCTCCATGGAACCGGAGAACCGGCGGTTCCCCAGTTCCAGAACCGATTGTTCTGGAAACGCGATCGAGGTTTCTAAATTCCGCAGTCGCGGTTTTAAAACAAAATGCCATTAAACATTTTGTTTTAGCTACATGCGGCCACAATTTCCAAAATTGCGATCATGGGTAACTAGCCGTTGTGGCCGCGATCGCGGGAAGTTAAAACAGCAGTTGCGGTTTAAATAGCCGTTGGAAACGCAACTGTTACTGCGGTCGCAGTTACTTTTCCAATGGCTATATTCTAACGATCAAATAGATTCCAACAGATATTTTAAAAGGTAGTTTATTTAATTTATTCAAGCTATTGACATGCACATGCATTTAATCAATATGCAAAATTATACTACTCCCATCAGAGGGAGTATATTTTTGATATAAAATCATAGCAAAATTTTAACAAGATCCTGACACGACGACAAATCATGCGAAGTTTTTCTATGACAACTTGTAGCAACAACAACTTGCCCCTGGGCATTTGGTTTGGTGGTTGGGTCTTCTCCCAATGTACACCATGTCTTGGGTTCGAGCCTTGCGGGTGGCACATGTGATTTATTTCACTTGTGGGCAAGATAGCTCCCCTTGGCGCATGCCTTTGTGTTGAGGTGCGCCACCATTAATGCGCCTTGCAATTTACCCCCTCCCCGTGACTTAGGGCAGCGTGCGAGAAGGCACGGGATTAGTTGGGACTACTCCTTGCGAAGGAAGTTCGAGCCCCGAAAACCCGTGAACCTCCCTCCCCCAAAAAAACGTGTAGCAACAACTTGCATATCTTTATTTTAAATAGGCGACACAACAGCCGCCAAATCATGCCAAATTTTTCTATGAGGTAAATTTCCTTATTCTAAGAACCCTCTTTACTAACAACCTCACCACCCATATCTTTTTTGTGATCATGGATCATTGGATCTTCTATTCTTCTTCAAAGATCTTATCTAAAGTTTCAAATCAACGGTTGCTAGATTAACCTTTGCCTTCTATTGATGTTCTGTCGCCATACATGCCTTTTGCGCCTAATGGACCATTAGCATTCACATTCTGATTCCCGTTGATCCTCTCTGATGTACAACGTACTTGAAGAACATTGCTAAAGAATCTAGCCACAAGGTCTACACTTAAAACATATTGACAATTCAAGCTGATTCCCAAACGATTGTTAGAATCTCCAAGAAAAGCCAGAGCGATGGTGACAAACAGGCCAGGATTACTATCAGCTCTACCCAAGAAAGATACAATGATCCTACCATCAACAACTCGTCCTCTAGCACAACCATCTTTTACGATTCTTCCTAATCTTTCCATGTATATAACATGCTGAGAATAAGGATCTTAGGTTTCTACCTAGGAAAAATTAGCAAAGCAAACAAAGCCGCCTTTCATTCTAGAACTGTATATTATTCACTCATTCCTGTAGCATAAATCCCAAAAGCAACAAAGCCTATGGTTAGTGATCATAGGCGCACCTTTAATTATTTTGGATCCTTGACAGGTGGTTTACACAATTACAAGCAAGTTTCAGCCCGATTCAATCGAATTAACCCAAAAACAACCTATGAGAAACTGTAATTGATGTTACCCGACGAATTCGATCTGTTTTATCAAATGGGCTGTACAGATTACATAACGTCAGCGGCGGATCTAGGGGGGTGCACGGGTGGGCAACTGCCCCCCCGTTCGCCGGAAATACTAATAGAGAGTGGGGAGGTGCAGCGCCGGAAAGGGGCAATACATTGCAGAACCGAGGGCAGGATCCGAGTGGGCGTGGCCGCGTGGGGGCACGACGTCGGCGAGCCTGGAGGAGCCGAGAAAGTCGGAGGCGTTACCGCTATTGTTGTCTATTGAGGTTGTTCTATTGAAGTCGACGCTTTTGTTAATGAGGGGGCAATTTGTTTTTATTTTTTTTGAAATAAAAACAACCCTTTATAAAGATTGAAAGGACAGGAGCAGTGCGTGCACCAGGTGCCCCAATTTCTTTTCTAAGGGAAAATTGGATATTTTCATATACCCACCAAATCTTATCTAATTAGCTATATATCCATTAAAAACTTTGATAATAGCATATATATCTATCAAATTAGAACATTCTTATATAATTACCGAGATAAGTTATTTTACATATATAATATCAAAATTCCGATCCCAAAAACAAAATTATTAATTAAGTTAGGTAGATTTGTGTTCATCTCCTATAATACTTCAAATAATAATAATGGATGTATAATTAATTATAGTACATATCACACAGTATTACATTATTTTAAAATTTTATTAATCAAATAATGTGGTTTATATTAACGTTAAATCTCTTAAATCATAAATCATGATTATAAAAAACTTAAGAATTATATCATATATGTACCGATGTACATTTTCAAGTTTATAAATTTGATTTTTTTAATTAATCATGAGTTAGGATAAATGTACAAAATCGCTTATAATTTATGGATATGTATCTAATTTTAAAATTTTAATGGATATATATCCAAATAATCAAGTTTTGATTAGTATATAACCAATGTTCTCTTCTTTTAATGAGGGGTAATTTCTTTTATTTTTTTAGAATTTAACAAAAAAACTAAATAAAAAATGTCCCAATTCATCCATTCAGTAGCTCTCACTCAGTACAAAAAAACCCAAAAAATCGAGGATTTCGTTCCATCGTTCGTGAGTCATCGCATGCTACACAACCTACATGTTTAAAGTTTGCCCCCCATTCCGAAGATTCTGGATTCGCCACTGCATAACGTACTTCACTCAGCCTTGCTAGGAGGAGAGTAGTACCTCTTAAAAGCCCTGGGTAGATAAACAGGCAATAAAAACCCAAACAGATTGAAACTCCATAGCCCCAGGTTAATCAGAGCAAGCCCCCTCCCAAAATACAGCTGGGACCCACCTCTCCCTGGCGTCATCATCTCGCGGCGGGCCCACTCGAAGACCGCCGGCATCCTCCAGGAGTTGTAGAAGACGGGGACAAACGCCCGGACGGGGACGGAGAATTGGGCGGCGGACGCCACGCCTTCCATGACCACCTGGGCGGCGAGCAGGAACAGGTGGGGGGCGGCGGCGTCGGCGGCGTGGCTGTCGGCGGCGACGTAGATGCCGTGGAGGATGTAGAGGAGGGGGAGGAGGAGACCGGCCACGCCGGCAAAGAGGACGTAGAGAGGGAGGATCCGGCTGGCGGGGAAGATGGGGGTGATGTCGGCGGTGGGTGTTGAGGGGAAAGAGAAGGCGGAGAGGAGGAGGAGGTAGAGGGTGGAGAGGACTATGACGGCGGCGTTTGGGAGGGAGACGTGGCCGGAGGCGGCGAGGAAGGCGATGATGGCGAGGCAAATGAGGTGCCAGAGGCTCGGGAATCGGCGGCGCTGCTGCTGCTGGGTCCCACCTGACATGGCTGATTGGAGAGGAGAGATGGAGCTTGATTGTGTGGTTTGGGTGCTGGGGATTGGATTGGGTGTGAGATTGAAGTTTCGGGGAGAGAAAGATGGAGGGTTTGAGGTGGAGAAAGCACCCACATGCCTGTCGCGTGGGATATTATTATCAAGAGAAGTGAAGTGGTAATGGGTTGGTACTTGTAGTAGAGAGAAATAGTAAAATGTAAAAGTATTATTGTTCAGTAAAAGAGTACTCATACAAGATATCAACTCTACACAGTCATACTCTTATCTAGATAACTGTTCAGTAAAAGAGTACTCATACAAGATATCAACTCTACACAGTCATACTCTTATCTAGATAACTAACGTACTTAACGGCCTCGGCTGAATCCACCACATAAAGTGGATTTTTCGCCCCCAAGATGGGACAACGTGTCAGGGTACTTGCAGACCGGTTCTATGGAGAACCGGCTTTCAAGGCCGGTTCTATGGAGAACCGGCTTTTAAGGCCGGTTCTATCCAACCCATTACACATATATAAAAACATGGAATTAAGTGGTTAAATTAATTTAAATAATATTTATTAAATGGAATTAAGTGGTTAAATTAATTTACTTTAATAATTTTTTGTATAGTTAATATAGAATTTAATATGATTGAAAACTAACATATTTATATAATGGTTAAACAAACAAAGTCAAAACAAGTTGATTGATTACGGAAATACATCGAAACAAAAACTAAAAGTGTACATTGAAATAAATTGCTCTAAATATCCCAACCTTTCATTCAGTTGTGCACTCTACCCCGACCTATCCAAATTTCACAAAATATCTTATACTTTGGGGTTAGTTGCGCACTCTACTCACTAAGTGTCCACACTTTGGGTAAAATTATGAATTAGCCGCTCACCTTTTTCGTTTTGTGACAATAAATGCCCAATCCATGTACAAAAAAAAAATTCATTTATAACATAGCTTTATAGGTTTAATTTTCTCATTTATAATAATTACTTTTATTATTTACTGATATAAATCTCACCTTTATAACAACCACATGACATAAATCATTAAACCATAACTTTTACTTTATAATGTAGTTCATCTTAATACTCTTTTTTATTATTTTTTTAAAGTTCAACACAAGTAAAAAAGATTTCATAAACCCTTACAAAACTTATGTTCTATTGATTTTTATTGATATCTTGTGATCCGAAAGTATAACGAGATTAGCTATCAATCTTGAACGTGGTTAAGATATGGAATCGATCTTTTTCGCTAAAATTTTGTTAAAATAAGATGGAATTTAAAATAGGATTAAAAGAATTTGGATTGGATAATAATAATTATATAGGTGTTTTTAAACACATCTTTTTAAACGGACTATAGACTATGGATATAGCTTCAAACGAGGTTACTTGCAAGTTAAGAACTCGATTTCTTACGTTAACTATGAAACTTAAACTCGTTTTCCGACCTAGAAGAAGAAAAAAAATGAACTCGATTATTACATTGACTTGAGCCTTCGTTCATGTGGCCTATAAGATTTATAAGATTATGGGCGACTTATGTTCTTGAAAATACGTCCTAAGAATTTGAGCATAGATAATTCAATGAAATATATCAATTCTCTTTATTTCATTCCTTAGTTTTATTCATATAATTCCACTTTATATGAATAAGGAATTATCTAAATTATTATTCTAATAATTTAGCATATAAAATTCAATAATAATATTTTCTATATTATTATTTCATGATAAGGTCTTTTATAATTTTAAAAAAATTATAGCTTATTTATATGAGCATGCCTTTAAATAATTTCATAAAATCCTAATATAATAATGACTTCCCATAAGACTGAACAATTCTAAACTGAACAATTCTTAAAGAATATAATAATTCCTTATAAGAATGAGATTCAAAAGGAATAGAGCGATTTTTTTATAAGAATAAACAACCTAACATATTAGAGAGTATATTTCTTACTCTACTTTGGTGCAAGTTTGATACAACCCAATCTCTTAGGCAGTACCAAAATTGATCAAACAGTAGAGCCAAGGGAAAGGCCTGCGGCCTGGAGGGAGATTGACGGTGAAAGGAGGGAGAACAGACAAATTAGGGCAAAATACTTCTTGTTATTAATTATGAGAATTAAGAAAGTATTTATACTAGGCCCTAACGGTTCAAAAAAGGCATCCCGGGAAAGAACCGTAAAGAAAACCCGAGAAGGAGTGACTCACTCAACAAAAAAAATAAAAATAAAAATACTAATAATAGTCTGATAAGCGACATGATATAAATTAAAAGGCTAATAATAATATAATAATCTAATAGGCTTACGCCGTTCCCGAACGGGTCGAGATCCCGCTGTCACCGGCTCGATCCGAGCCATATCAAAGTTTTACAATGGATGATGGCCATATTTATAGGCCAAAGGTGAGGTAAAAACTTAGGTGAATCTCCATGATTTATGCATGGAAATAAGGAGGTGAAGAATGTGAATAATTCACCTTGTACAAGTTACCTCCAATCATGCATTATACAATACTACATGTTCAATCATCTCTGGATACAAGCAATAGGTAAAAACTAAGGGTAACTTGTATACATGTGTGCATGCATTCATAACAAATCAATAATTTTAAAGGAATATAATGATTTTTTTATAAGAATGCACGATTCTAAATGATTTCTTATAATGATAAACGATTCTAAATCAATATAACGATTTCATATAACAATAAACAATTTTAAATGACTTCTTATAATAATGAACGATTCTAAATGACTTCTTATGATAATGAACGATTCTAAATGAATATAACAATTTCTTATTATAATCAATGATTTTAAAGGAATATAAAGATTTTTTTATACAAATGAACGATTCTAAACGATTTCTTATAATAGGTACGCATGAAAATTGTATAGCTCACTTTATCACACGTTTATATCTTAATCCGGATATGATCAAGTCATTGTAAATGATATTTTGCCATGTATATAATTGACTTAGTTGAATTGTATATTTAATATATTAATACTTTACTCTCAAAAAAGGATTCGTATAACAACTACATAAACTAGATATATATTTTTGTGTGTGTGTGTGTGTGTGTGTGTGTGTGTGTGTGTGTGTGTGTGTGTGTGTGTGTGTGTGTGTGTGTGTGTGTGTGTGTGTGTGTGTGTGTGTGTGTGTGTGTGTGTGTGTGTGTGTGTGTGTGTGTGTGTGTGTGTGTGTGCGTGTGTGTGTGTGTGTGTGTGTGTGTGTGTGTGTGTGTGTGTGTGCATTGAAACTAATTATATGAGTATGTGAGTGAAAACTAATTATATGAGCAAGGAAAAAAGATAGCTTTTAAAGCACAAATTAAATGCAAACATGTACAAATAGATAGTCCTAAATATACAAATTGATGATATTGACACACAAACATAAGTTTATTTCAATTCACAAATAAGGGTATATTAATGAACAAAAAGGGTTATATCAATAAACAAATACGAGCATATTCATGAACAAATAGAGTATATTAATGAACAAATAACAGACAAACAAAGTTATGTTAATGAACAAAAAAAGTGATATTAATGAACAAATAAGGATATATTTATATATGAACAAATAGGGTATATCAATGAATAAAAAATGGTATACCAATGAACAAACAATGGTATATCAATCTTGAAAAAACAAATATATTTTTTTCTAGATCTATTTTAATGTACGCTTTTAGTTTTTATTTCGATGTATTTCCGTAATCAATCAACTTGTCTTGACTTTATTTGCTTAACCATTATATAACATTTTTTATTTTTCATCCATATTAAATTACATATTAATTATACAAAATAAATTAATTTAACCACTTCATAATATTAAAAGTTGAACATTTGAAAAATTTAGAGTAGCAGAGAACCGGCCTTGAAAGCCGGTTCTCTAGAACACCGCTCTGCAGGGCCGGTTCTCTGTCTGACATATGTCACATCCCCGGGGCGAAAAAGACTCTGCACCCGGGGGATAAAGCAACGCCCTACTTAACATATTGTAACAATTTTTATTCTAACAATATAACCTCAAAGATAAGATATTATGTTAATAGAAAGCATAATACGTAAATGAATTGTAACTATATTATATTATTAACATTTTTTCTCGAGTGAGACTTTTTGGACAGACGAAGTTTGCAAACTAGTTGTTGGAACCTTGTCTTGAGCAACGACTTAGTGAGAATTTCGGCAAGTTGATCTTGCATGGAGATATGTGGTACCCGGAAATTACCTTTTTGAATATATTTTCGGACAAAGTGAAAGGCAATAACGATGTGTTTCATACGATAGTGGAAAACCGGGTTGTAACTTACGCTTTTCGCACCTAGGTTATCATAGTAAAGGACATGTTTCCCTGAATAAGTGTAGTCGAGTTATGAGATCAGGGATTGTACCCATACTAGTTCAGAAGCGGCAACTGCAAAGGCTTTGTACTCAACTTTTGTAGAGGACATTGCGACACTTTTGTTTCCTAGAGCTCCAAGATATTAGTGTTGTACCAACATACATGATATAGCAACTTGTGGACATAGTCATATTTGTCTCCAACCCAATCAGCATTCAAAAAGGCATGTAGAATGGGAGGAGATTCGGAAGCAATGCTAACAGACTGAGTTTGTTGAGAACATAAGCTATATCAATCCGAGTAATGCACAAATATTGGAGGCTTGTAATGACCATACGATAATCTATTGGAGCTTGTACCGGACCCCCTACATCTCGAACAAGAGAAGATGTGATAGCAATTGGTGTAGAGACGGGTTTTGCATCGTCTATTCCTGTCTTAACAACAAGAAGAGTAGATACTTTCGTTAGGACAAAATGATGTCATTTGTTCGTGGTAGAACCTCCACACCAAAAAAGAAAGTGTTCCTAAAATTTTGATAGACTATATCCTTGGAAGAACTTGTTATTATAATGTCATCTACGTACATAAGTAAATAATTAGTGCACATTTGGTGTTGAAGATAAATAACGAGGTGTCGGGCACATAATTGCACAAGCCAAGATATAGAAGATGATTTCGGAGTTCAATGTACCAAGACCTAGGACTTTTACAAGAAAAAATAATTTTTTTTGTCAAAAATCATATTTTTAATATAAAAATCACCATATTTTTCAATAAATTAAACAAAAATTTCAATTAAATACAATTACATTATACATCTACTTCATGAAATGCAGTACTCTTATAATGATAAACCTATAATGTTTATAAAATAAAAAATAAAAATAAATATCTAATTCAAAATAAAGCATCAAAATAATAAAATACATATAATGTTCATAAACTCAAAATAAGACTCAAATCAAATCATTCAAATAATGAAATACAAAAGAATGACTCCCTTGCTCCCATCCCCTCGTTCCCAAACCTCTGAACAGTACCCACGACATCCCAATCGAAACCCTAGATCTCGAAACCTAGCCCAAATTGGTGCAATAATCGTTCTAGTCCTCTGTCAAATCCAGAATAATGAAGAGAAACTCCATTTGTGGGGTGTTTTTGGCAAACTGTTACCCCGAAATCCCGAAACTGCTCATAGTTCTGACGGCGGCGATAATTCAGCCCCGACACATGCCGACGCCGTTGAGGTCAACAAGGCTAGAAACAACCACATACCATCCAAGAGAAGGCGTCGAAAGAGGCTTAGGAGGCTCTATCTCTCGGAGCCCAAAGTGATTTGGAGTCTAGGGTTTGTTAAAGTATGGTACTGTTCATTCCGGTTCTTCGTGATTTTGTATGGGTCAGCAGCGAGGCGTCAAACGGCGCAGCGTTTCAGGGAGAGAAGACAGGTGGAAGTTCTTTGGGAAGGAAGTTGCCTCCTTCTCTGGATGAGCCATGATGGGCATAGTAAAGTCAGATCGATCAGGTTGTTTCTTTTCTCTCTAATCCTTGTGAAACTAAATTTACACTTGATAATCTCTAAATGAGTTTCTTATGCCAATAATCTGAACCGTTGGGAAGTCAACCTCCTCACACAAATCTTGCTAGCTCTTCGTTACTACTCTTTTATGCACTCTGAAGATTGCAAATTGTTTACCTGGAAACAACAAAGCTTAGGCACCTTAATAAAGAAACAAAGCACCATAATGAAGAAAAACAAGAAGTCCTTAAAGAAGGTCTTATTCTCTGATGAAAAATTCTCTAAAGAACAGTCTGAGCATGTGGTTCCACATTATCAGTTGAACATTCAGTTTGCCATGGTCAATGAGACCTTTAATGGCATTGGCTTTAAGAAGCCTTTTGAGGGTGGCCTTTTACTGTCTTTGAAAAACAACGGTGAAACAAAAGGAAATTTGGATTTCCTGAGAAGGATGAATATTGAGTGTGACCATGATGATGCTTATTCCTATGCTGGTTATGATGTTGAGAAATCTCTGAACCACATTATAAACTTAACCTCAAATAAAGAAAGAAAAAGGAATCTTGCAACTAAGAATTATAACAGCATTTGTGTGAATGCTAAGAACCATGAACGCTTAAGGGTGTGTATGTGTTTCTATAACCAGGGTGACCAATTAGAAAAGACAATGATCAGTTACTCAAATACTATAAATAGAAAAGAGGAAAAGAAAATTATAGCTGATATGTCTTGTGTGTGCAAAACTGTGATGTCAAAAGTTTGTTGGTGGAGGAATTACTATGATGTAAGTGATAAGATGAAGGAGATTGTGGCAAAACCACTTGCATCTGTTCGGTGCACTGAGTCCCTAGGGGGCTGGTTCATGGTTGGTTTTGTCATGATATTGTTGAGAGGGTTTCTTGACAACAAATAAATTTATAATCAAGACCCCGCTGAGTACAGGGAGGTCAGGTTCGTCCACGGGAGATAGTCAGTATCAAGTTTTGTTACTTTTCACGCAAGCAATCAATCAAAAGCAAGGAGTTTTTTATCAAGGAAGAGAAATTCTAAGGTTTAGGGTATCCCCACAACAGCAATCATGCATACAAACGTTCATGAAACACATAGATCATGCTTTTATCACATAAAGGTGTCAACTTTCGTCAACCTAAGCAAGTAAATCAACTAACTTTCGTTGAATTAATAAACTTACTATCTAATCTCTTCTACTTCAACTAGGATAGATCCGCTTTCGCTTCAAAACCCTAAATTGATCATTTTGATTCAAAGTTTCAACCTTCGCTTCAACTATGAATGAGAAATTCCCTTAAACTTTCGTTTCAAGGAGTTAAGAACAAGAGAGAAGATCCATGCAATGAAAACAATTAAAACATGATCATGAACAAGCATGCACAACCATTATTGGGTTTAACCCCAACCTTAGAGAGGAAGACTACTCACAAATCATAATTAAAAAACAAACAACTATATTAAAAAGGAAAAGCTTACAACTTTGAATCCAAAACAAACTTGTTCTCCAAGCAACACCAATCTCTCTTCTCTCCACTCTCTCTCTCTCTCTCTCTCTCTCTCTCTCTCTCTTCCTCCTCCTCCTCTAACGTGTCCCTCGGGCCCTAGACCGGTGTTGGTTGGATCTCTCCCCAAAACAAAGGGTAGACAAGTGTTTATATAGAAAAGCTAATCTATCTTAAAGCTATCTATAAGGAAATAATATCTTCTAATAAGATATACCCCTTCTATCTATCTAATAACATAAAAGGAAATAGGATAAAAGCCCATTAAACACGCCGACTCGGTCTTCCGCTACGTCTCGGGGTGGCTCGGCACCGACCCAAAGTGGGTCGTCACCGACCTTGTTCAGCACTTCGAACATTGCTGAGTAAAACTTGCGTAGAGGATTCGTTACAACTCCGTTTGACTCCATTCTTTTTCCTATGTTCTTGTAAAGAAATTATCTATCTCTTTCCAAGCTCAAACTTAATCTTCAATGACTTTACTTGAGCTCTTAATATTCATCTTCTCTTCAAACTTGAGTGCTATCTTCCACTAGTTTTGCTCTTTTCCTCAAAAAGTGCTCCAAATAGCTTCTAAAAACCTACAAAACACCAACAAAGCTTATGTAGACTCCATATCTCAAGAAAACACGAAAACCTACACAAACGACTCAAAACAAAACACAAAACTAAAGAAAAAGACTCAAAGACACAAAAACACACCCTAAAACAAGACTAAAAAGGCGGACATCAGATATCCTCACTAAGAATTTTGAACCTGATGTACTATTGCATATATCAACTTAAGATGAAGAAGCTTAATGAATATATATAATTGCCTTTACTATATGTACTTAATGAGAAATGATAGACAAAATTTATATAAGGAAAGAAAAATACCAAATGGAATGATGGCTTGTAGTGACAATTGGGTTCTGAACTTGATCATGGTAAGAATTAGAACTAAGATACATAGTTTTTATGATAGGAAATGTATTTTGCAGAAAATGTACATGAGAGTTGTGAATAATATGAAAGGCTGTAGTTCCTTAGAATACTGGTTTAGTTTCTTGATATCTACTTTACACTATTGCTTGCCTAAAACTAATGATTGTGATGCAACTTTATGTGCTGATTCTAGATTATATCATGAAAACTGGATACTTGGGAAAATAAATGAGATATTTGATCAATCATACTATTTGTAGGCTGTTTGCTCTCCTTACTGTTAAAAATATGGTTGAGCATGCTTTTTATTATGTTGTAGTTGTTTGTAACCCCATTAATGCAGAAAGCATGATGAAATGGGATCCACTATTTGAGTGTAGCTGGTGGAAGGAACATAAAGAAAGGAAGGAATCAAATAAAAGAAGAAAAGGAAAAAAGCTAACTTATGGCATTTTAAACTATCAGAATGCTACATCAAGGGTAAGTTTCTTTCAAAATGATATAAAGAAGCACTGGAATAAGTCTAAATTAATAAAATGGAATGGTTATGACAAGTTTATAACCTCTTCTGTCAATGACCATAAGGGAATAAATCCCCTAAAAACTGTTCATGGAACCTGGTTGTCTGTCTGCAGCATTAGATTGAATCAGAAAAAGGGAAATCAAGATCAAAGAAGATATAAAGAAAGACAAAGCAATGGAAAAACTACGAAGACTGGATTTGCTCTAGAACTTCCAAGTAAATGGAAATTTCTGAATCTCTTTTTTATGGATAAGAAAAATGGAAAGAAAGAATGTATTGCCCTTGGTGATGTAAAGCTAAGTTGGTTAAGGGAGACAGGAAGTTGTTGTACAAATATGAACATTGAAAATATTGTTTTCTGGAAGACTTGTATACAAGGTGACATGAACTGGATCGTTCAGCAAGGTTGTAGTTTGGATTATGAAACCAGTTTCAATATAAGATACTGGTTTAGATTGAGCTATAATTATTACAGCAATTGGAACTTATATTTCTGTTTGTATGATACTCACATGGAAGGTTTAATTGATAAGGAATATGAACATGTAAAGCCAGGAAAAGGTAAGAAATCAAGAAACCCCGGGATTAGGAAACTTATTACCCAAATTATAGCTCCCATTTGGAATCAATTACCAAAACAAAGAAGGGAGTGGATGCAAGGTCATAACAAATCTGTTTAACATGAAGATTGGCTTATGGAATTGTAGGGGAATGGGGAGAAAATCTTTCTGGCCTGAGTTAGACTCGTTTTGTAAAATTGAGCGGATACAGATTATGGCAATCGTAGAAACAAAAACTGATAAATTACCAAGTGACCAAGTCTGGAAGCGAGTTGGGTTTGATAACTTAATTTGGTCTCCTGCAAATGGTAGAGTAGGAGGTATTGCAGTTCTCTGGAAAGAACACCAATTGGTTAACGAACAAATATCAGTAGTAATTCAGCATCCAAGGTATGTCATCCTAAAATACTATAATGTTATTACAAAATATACAATTGCAATCTGTTTGGCTTATGCACCCCCTAATGTCGGGGACAAAGAAATATTTTGGAAACAGCTAACTGAAACACTACAAAATTTACATCTTCCCATGCTGATTATTGGTGACCTAAATGAAATTCATGATCCAAGTGAGAAAAAAGGGGGTGTCTCCCCTGAGCCTAGTCGATTTGAAAGACTAATTAGATTAAAAAATGACTGCCTTGTTGAGGATATCCCGTATATAGGCAACATATTCACATGGAGGAAAAATAAACAGAAATTGATAATATATACGAGAAACTCGATAGAGTGCTGGTCAGTAACAATATTATTCAGTGGTTCCCAAACATCTCTACAACAAACCATGCATTTACTAGCTCGGATCATTGTAAAATCTCGGTAGAACTTAACAATGAAATAATGAATAAAGCCTTGCCTTTTAAAATAGAGAAAATGTGGATGTATAGGAAAGATTTTAGAAATGTGGTTAAACAATCTTGGCGAGCCCAATATACAGGATCAAATATGTTCCAACTTATGAAAAACATAATTACTTAAGAAACAAGCTAAGAGCTGGAACAAACACACTTTTGGAAACATTTTTGAACAATTAAAAGAAATTGAACAACAACTTCTGGAAATCCAAAATACGATCCTGATATCACCACAACCCAGTATCATACAAAAACAAAATCGATTATTACAAAAGAAAGAATGTATTCTCAAATATCACAAGACATACTGGAAGCAACGAGCCAAGACAAAACATATTAAATTAACGGATACAAATTCTGGTTATTTCCACAAAATAGCAAATGGAAGGCGTAATAGGAAAGTTATCAAAGAAATAGTAACAAATGAAGGAACCCATATTGTTGGAATAGATAATATTCGAGATAAAATTCGAATGGACTTAAAAATAAGATATACAAAAGAACCAACGAATCTTAATGGTGCCTAAGAATTCCTTAACTTAGTCACGAAAGAAATAACAAATGAAGATAATGCTATGCTAATAAGTCTGGTTACCAATGAAGAAATCAAATCGACAGTAATGGGATTAGGAACAGACAAATCCCCGGGGCCAGATGGGATGACGACATAATTCTATAAGAGATATTGGGACATTGTAGGCCCATCGGTCATTAAAGCGGTTAAAAGCTTCTTTCATTCTGGAAAATTGTTAAGACAATTCAACCATACCTTTATAACACTAATCCGAAAAATTGACAATCCGAGCTCAACTAATCATTATAGACCAATTAGTCTATGCTCAACAATATATAAAATTATATCTAAAATTATAACGGAACGACTTAAAAAGGTGATAAACAAGATAATACACCCTCTACAAGGTGCCTTCGTTTCAAACCGAGCAATTCAAGACAACGTTCTCATAGCACATGAAATATTCCACTCGTTCAGAAGTACCAAAAATAAAGACGGATGGATTGCCATTAAATTGGATATGGAAAAGGCCTACGATCGCGTTGATTGGCCCTTTCTTTTCGAGGTATTACATAGATTTGGCTTTGACAACAAATTCATTGATTGGGTTAGGGAATGTGTTTGTTCCGCATCCTTCTCGGTTCTAGTAAACAATGGTCCCACATATCCATTTTTTCCTGAAAGAGGTCTAAGGCAAGGTGACCCGTTGTCACCGTTCCTATTTGTTATTACAACAGAAATTTTGTCAAGAAAGCTACAAATCACTAGCCAATTAGACAAAAAAACAATCGGATTTCTGATATCTAGAGGGGGAACCAAGATTCCTTTCCTTGCTTTTGCAGATGATATTGTTATCTTTGCTAAAGGATCCCAAGGATCTTGCCTAAATGCTAAAAACATCATTGAAAATTTATGCAAGATTTCAACACAAAAAGTCAATTATCATAAATCTGCGTTTCAGGCTTCTAAAAATATGACGAACAATAAAAAAAATCAGGTACAACAAGTTCTAGGAATCACAACAATGACGGATATAGAAAAATACCTAAGTTGTCCGATTATTAATGGTAAAGTAAATAAAGTCACCTTCAAAGAACCAATCGGAAATGCTAAAAAATAATTAACGAAATGGAAAGCAAACTCTCTCTCTCTCTCGCAAGAGGGGCGTACAACTCTAATCCGATCCAACCTAGCAACAAAACCTAATTATGTCATGCAAAGTTTTATGCTACCTAGCAGTGTGCACACTGAAATGGATAGAATTAACAGAGAATTTTTTTGGAACAAAGATAGGAATTACAAGCCACTAGTGGGATGGGATATAATATGCAAACCAAAGACATGTGGAGGACTAGGAATCCGAAAAACAAAACACATGAACAAAGCGCTTCAAATAAAACTTCTATGGAAAATTTTAGCTGAACCAAATAATATATGGGTACGTATAATCAACCAAAAGTATTTTAGGAATGATAATCTATTTTCATACAAGCTTAAATCAAACACATCCTGGCAGTGGAAAAAACTTATGAATCTCAGAGAGGAGTTCTTTAAAGGTCTCAAATGGCAAATAGGTGATGGAAAAACGGTAAACTTTTGGAAAGACAACTGGAACCCGGAGGGACCTTTATATCACTATGCCTTAAGTCCAAACAATATTAATGAAAATTCTAAGGTTTCAGATTGGATCTCTAACGACCACAAATGGAAAGTGGATGAGTTGAATAAAGTATTGCCTAATGAGATTGTGGCTCAAATCCAAACGACTCCGCTACCGGACAATCACATCCATGATAGGCTCTACTGGGCACCTAGTAAAAATGGATGGTTTTCTACCTCTTCATTCGTGGAATTGATTACAAAAATAGAAACACAAGCATATTACATGAACCAGTGGATCTGGAAATTGGATACTTATCCAAAAGTGAAGAATTTTCTTTGGAAAGTTGATAATAAAGGGCTTCCTATGAAATCAAGATTAAGGGATAAACAGGTCGTAACACCGGATGGGTGTGTACTTTGTGACTGCTCATTTGAAGATTCAACACACTTGCTAACTAAATGTCCCTATATGCTATATATAACTAGCAAAATAAACACACAAATAGCAAACATACTTAAAAGTTATGACTCTAACAATAAGACACCAAGACAAATACTAAGTGAATTGTATCACATCCTTGGAAAGAAGGACTTCACAATCACAGCGGTTATCTGGTGGTGTACCTGGCACCAAAGAAATAAATTGATCTTTCAACAAAACCAGTGTGATGGCATTCAAGACTTAGCAAATTATATTCGTAATCAATTATCCAACTGGGAAAAGTCGAAACAATGGACAAAGGATGAGTCAAGGATTGGGAGCCCACAAAACCAAGCAAAGAAAAGGAGAATACAATTGCCTAAAAAATGGAAAAGACCAAGGGAAGGTTTTGTAAAAAACAACTTTGATGCCTCTAGACTCCTTAATGAGCAGACATCAGGAGGAATCATTATCAGGGACCAAAGAGGACAAATAATTCATATGATCGTGCGGAATTTCGGGCACACTTCTATTCTGAAAGCCGAAGCTCTAGCTCTTAGGGAGGCGGTTAGAGAGGCGAAGAATTTGAACTCAGGAAAGGTGGAAATCGAAGGAGATAACCTGCAAGTCATAAATGTTGTTAATGGAAAAAATAAATGCCCGTGGGAAGTAGAACTAATTATTTCTGACATATTGGTGTCTTTGTTTGGAAATAAAGATATTACAGTTAGTTATATTCCTAGAGAGTGCAATGTTGTGGCCGACAAAAATGCTAAATTGGGCCACAATATCCCAATTGAGAGTATTAAGACTCACTCAGAACTTAAGGTTCTCATCCGAAAGGATGCTCTAGGACGCCCTCCGTAAGGAGTGCGCTCTAATCCTCACCTAATCAAAAAAAAATTCAAATAATAAAATACAAATAATATTCATAAATCCCTAATAATAAGAACAAATATCTAATCTCAAATCATCCATATATTAAAATACATAATCAAAGATTCATGCATTCAACGAGTGAAATAGACTCGTCAATTATTATCAAGGGCTACTCCAAAACAAGTTTCTTCATACCTATAAATTATAGAGTAAGGTTCAAATAAAACAACTCTTTATCCTATAAAATAAGGAGTGTTTAGAGTCCTTGGATCAAGATGATCCAAGGGATGATGTTCTATCCATTTTAGGGACGCGATGGCATTTTGATAATTTCTCAGAAATTACAAAAGTGCATCGTTATCGTGAAAAAGTGCATTGCTAAATATAAAAAGTGCATCAATAAGCCGAAAAAGTGAAAGCAAAAATAAAGCCAGCAGGACACGCACTCTATGTTCAGTTCACTGTAAAAGTACATCATTATGGTAGAAAAGTGCATTGCGAATACCGAAAGTGCACTACTAACCCAAAAAAGTGCATCATACTGGGTGTCCAATGGACTCGATTCTGATTGAACTCAATCACCCAAAATATTTGGGGTTTAGTGATGCACTTTTTGGTATATACTAATGTACTTTTTCACCATAACGGTGCACTTTTGTAATTTCCGATATATTACGAAAATGTCACCGCGTCCTTAATTTTTCGAGAATATTAGCCCTTGTATCAAGGAGATCCAAGGGTTCTAAATGCTCCTTATTTTATAGGATAAGGAGTTATTTTATTTAAACCAAACTCATAAATTATAATATAGAAACATAATAGATGTAGTTAATTTCTATAATAAAAGATTCATAGTTAATTATATACTCCAATTCAAATATTATTAATTTCATCATAAGAAGAAACATGTATATAGTATCAAAATTAATCAAAGTCAAATGTAGTAAATTAAATTGTGTACCGGTGAGAATGGGAAGAAAAAAGTGACAAAGAAGGAAAATTAGCGGTAGGAGATGACAAATTTGTCTAAGTGACTAAAGTAAGGGTTAATTGAGAAATACTAATCGACTAGTAGAGTAGCAACTTGTAAACTAATTATCAAAATTAGGTTTTGCATGTAAGGGATAAAACAAAAATATATAATTATAATGAAAAGTACATTTTTAATCTTGTATCTGTTACTTTGTTGTTTATTAAAACTAGTTGAATTCACGTGATACTCACGAGATAATTTTACTAAAGATTATAAAATATTGTATTATTAATATAAAATTTAAAACACTTATATATAATAATGTAATAAAATTATGTAATTTATAAAAAAAATTAAGATTGTGCCCCATATTTTTTTAACATATGGATAAAAAATTATATATTTCACCCTAGTCTTGTTAAAAGATAAAAAAAAATATTATGCATAAAATTAATAACAAAATTAGATCAAGTTATTATCAACATATAGATAATACAAGATAAAAAAAATATGTATAAACAATATCAACATATAGATCAAGTTATTATATTATAAAAAATTGAATATATAAAAAGATTTATACAAGTGGTATAATATTTATTATTAAAAAATATAACATTATTTTAATCAAGCAATGCCACGTGGTGCAATTTTTCAATATACATGGTTTCTGCTTTATAATTAAACTAGTATGTATTCCCATACCTTGTACGGGTTTTTCTCAAATAAAATAATAATAATATTTTTTTAAATATATTTATCATCTGATAAAAATAATCATGTAAATGCTTAAATATAAATTTTGATAAATATTTAAAATCAATAAACTGTAAAAGTTTGTTTATTTGAAACAATAATATTTTATTAGTATTATGAATTAAATTAATATCCAAAACATGATAATTTATTTAAATATGAAAATAAATAAGTAATAAGATAAAAACTTATCAATTTATTATTTAAATATGAAAATAAATAAGTAATAAGATAAAAACTTATCAATTTATTATATACATGGAACCGTTGAATATAAACTTAATTATAGTGATATAAGATTCTATGTACATTGCGCTATCTTTATATTAAATTTAATTATCTAAACATAGCATATGCATTCTATTTAAAAATAAAATAAATAGCCTATGTATATATAGATGCTCAATCTTATTAAAATAATTATATTTATAGATATATAGTCTATCTATCATATCCAAAAATAAAATATTTTTTTTTAATAAAAAGGGGTGGTGTGGTCCAATTTAAAAGTGACACGTGTCGTTTAATAATTTTTTAACCTCCGCTTTAGGTTATAGTTATGATATATAGTACTCTTTCTAATAACATATAATATACAATAATAATAGTATCAGTTTCTGGGTTAACTACCCGTGGCAATATTGATAATCAGATACAGTTAAATCATTAAAGTACCAATTGGTTAACCATAACAGAATAATTTTTTTTTTCGATTCATTTAACAAAAAAGTGATTTCGATTATGGTTCTTTTTGCCCGACCCTAGTGGGTGGTTAGTAAAATCTCACCATATTCGACCCATCACGTGTAACCTGACCCACTAATCACCTGTTTTTGTTCGAATTTTCATCGGTATATTTGGATCAGGTAAAACGAGTGGGTCGGTCACTTGCGGGCCGCGGATAATGTCCAGCCCTACGGGGCTACGGGCTACGGGCTACGGCTGAGTTTTAAACCATCAGGTTCGTGTTCGACTCTTACCAGTGCCTTCTGAGCTCTCATAGTTTTTTTGTTTGTGAATTGAAACCAGACTTTCCAAACAATTTTCACGGGGCACACCTTGCTGACCCGTTTTCAATTTTCACTTCGGCTCTCTCTCCTGAGTTTCCTTTCGATCTCTCTCGCCGTTCCAAACAAGATTGCCACCGATCCGCAACACCAGTCTCCACTACCACGCTGTCGTCGTCGGGCCGCCTTTCATGGTAAGGATTTGGCCTATGTACTAAATGTACAAATTTTTTTTTCCGTTCAATCTATTAGAGGCTTGGAGTAGTGCCTCCTTCGACGTTAGATCTGTCTTTGGTGGATGTTGGATCTGATCTTTGGTTTCTCCCAGCTGATAGAGATCAATATTCCTTAATTTCCTTAACATTAGTGATTCTTGTGTGACTTGGGGGTTTTATGTGGTTGATTGATTAATTAGCATCAGTGTAATTTTACTCCTTATCTTAGTAGAAAATTATTCGACTATTTCCTGAATTTTATACTGTGATAAAAGATCTGCAAAATTTGTTTCTTCTCTATCGACCCTAGTCATTGGTTGTGCCAAAATTTGTTTCAATTCTTATATGATCTATAGAGATTTTGGGTGCGTTGTTTGTCCATTTAAACACATTCAGATCTTCCAACTACGATAGGCTATTGGTTTGTATTATCTTGTAAAGGGTATCGAATGAGGGATGGATAACTAAGAAGATAACACATAGAGGGGGTTAATTTGAAGGAAAAAGGTATAAAATATGTGGTTGATTGGATTAACCTTGCTTTAGGCATAGTAATAGTTTTTTTTTTAATGATGTATGGATCAGCAGATAACCAACTTGATTTATCCAGTCTAATCTGGGCAATTTATCTCTAATATCCAGGGTTTTGGGTTGGATTACGACCATGATTTCATAATTAAAAATCCCTGGATGTCCAGTAGTGCTCACTCCTAACTGAAGCTTGATGTTTTAACAGGCAAACACAATGAAATTGTATCTAAGTTGCATAAGGAACACTCTTGAGGCAGCCCTATGTCTTCAGGTAAATGGGCTTTGGGGTTGGTAGCGAGTGAAAACTGGCAAGTTTTTTTGCTCAAATAATTTGTTATCCTTATTTGCAGAACTTTCCCTGTCAAGAAGTGGAGAGACATAACAAACCCGAGATTGAGTTGAAGTATGCTATCTAACTGCTTCCAAATTCCTTTTCCTTGTAATTTGTTATCATTGTAGTTTTCTTCTCATTTGCACATCAGGAAATAAAAAGAAAATGTTTTTGATGCTTGTGATTTTCCTTTCACTATAATGTGTTATATCCTTAATGCTTCTTATATTATGATTGGTTGAGGTTTGGCTTTGGTGGTGTATCAGAACAAATCTGCAGCTTCATGTTTATGTTGTTGTTTTTGGATGCATCTATAATAATTTTTTGACTTCTTTTGTTGTTAGAAGGCATTGAGAAACATGTACTGACATGTCTTTCGGTATCTTATCAATATTTTATTTTCAGGACCAGCCCTGAGCTTCTGCTAAATCCTGTAAGTTGTCTTGAAATTTAATCTGCTGTTTTACTGCCTTTATCTCATTCATGTTTTGCTCTTTATCATATCTGAGTCCCAACCTAAAATCTCTTCCCATATCTGAAGGTGGCACTCTGATGATTGAGAACCTTTGATTATCTTTATATGTAAGAGTATGCATTTGAATAACTATTATTCCCACTTATGAGTTAATGCCTTAGCTGGAACTATACCTTTATTCATAACTGGAACTTATGGTGCTCTCTAGTCAGAGTCGAGCATTATGATGATAGTTTTCTTGTGTGCATAGTTGTATATATATGAAACCTCTCTGTAAAGTGATGAGAACTAACTTAAATGCAAGCATTGGAGTGATAAACTGTGTGCATCTAGGCAATTTCAGATTTTGTATCATCTTCTGTTACTGCACTTGTTTTGAATTTGATATCAAGTTGTTGCACAGATTTTGATTTGTCGAAATGAAGCTGAAAAATGCTTGATTGAAACATCAATTAACTCACTACGAATAAGCCTCAAGGTGAGGATCTCAAGCATGAACTTTCTTTTCTTTCTTGCTTGCATATTTAAGATAGTAGGTGTAACTCCATCGCTCATATAACCTCTCCATACATCTCTGATTACAGGTGAAACAGGCAGATGAGCTTGAAAATATACTAACTAAAAAATTCCTCAGATTTTTGTCTATGAGGGCTGAAGCATTTCAGATCTTGAGGAGAAAACCTGTACAGGTATGTCAGTAAGGGGCTAAATCATAATGATTTTAAAATTCGATTGTCAACAGAGTTGGACTCGTGTATAGTAATCCACGCCACAATTACAAAATGAACTGATTGCTAAAGCTTGTTTTGGAATGCTAGATTTGTCACATTTACATTGCATCATTTTGCAGGGCTATGACATTAGCTTTCTCATCACAAACTATCACTGTGAGGAGTTGCATAAGCAAAAACTCATTGATTTCATTGTGCAGTTTATGGAGGCAAGACTTCCAATCTTAACTTGCTGCTATCTCTTCTCGATTCAATTGATTTTTGAGCGTAGACAGGGATCAATTTATGAGTTTGAAGAGATGTCTAATGTCAGCTGTATATATAGTTTTATGCTTGTCCATTCATTTCTTAATGAATCTCATTTTATCTGATTGCAGGACATTGATAAGGAGATAAATGAGTTGAAACTATCAGTAAATACACGGGGTAGACTGGTGGCAACGGAATTCCTGAAGCAATTTGTATAATGAATCTTAGCAATAATCCCAGAAACATGGTCACCCAGAAACAGGCGTGGAAAAGTTCTGAGTTGATGCATCCTCTTGTTTCCCTGCATCTGCAAGCTTGGATTAGGTAATGAGCAAATTCGATGTTTTTTCAATAGGGATTGAGGAAGATTCTGATGGAAGGCATGTTGACGGTTTAGTCTCTTGTAAGTATATGTCGTTTTTACCTTCAAATTCGATGTTTTTTCAATAACGCAAGGACAAGGGGGAAATATGAATTCAGTGAAGAGTGACTACACTAGTATTCTTGTAAAAACATAACCCGACTCGGAATTGATCATTCGAGAATCGGGTTTGGGTAGTTTCCGTTGTGCCGGGTCCATAATATTTTCATCACTGGTTAAAATTGGGACGAGTCGTTAATAATTTTTAAATTTTAGAAAAAATTGTAGTATTAATAATTTATAATAGTTTTGTCAAAATCTAAAATGAAAATTTGGAATAAATGAAATCATTGGAGTAATGAGCAAACTTTTTTTTTTTTTTGAAATTAAAGGATTAATGAAATAATAGTTTTTTTTTGAAATATCTTACAAAATATCCGTTCTGAAACTACTCTGTCTTGTAAATGCTCCGATCGTCAGTTATTCCCAGTTATCCGTTCATTGATCATTGTTGGTGTATTGGTTGGCTGAATGGCTTCAACCCCTAAACTAACTAGGGGATACATCCGATTCTGTGATGGATGTTGATATGATTGCTGCTGCTACTACTCTGTCTGATAATACGAGGTTTGTTAGTCAGGAATATGCATAGTTCAAGTGGTCTAGTGGCTCTCGCTATAGCCATTCCACCACAGGTCCACAACCAACTACGGGTTACGTCCAGACCTTCCTAGCACTTGGTGACACTTGTACCCAGCCCAAAACATATCGTGATCTTCTTGCTTCTTAGTGTCCCTCAATAGGTCCTGTACAAGCGGCTTTCTCTCATAGGGATGATTGTCTTGAACTTTACGAAGATGATGACGAATTATCTGAGAATGATGATATTGCGAGTCCGACGATCACTCTTACGGCGGAAGGGAATACAGCTTTTCGTCGTCCTTGGGCACATGCCATCATATTGCGCACTCTAGATAAGAGCCCTGGTTTTATGCAACTTGGTCGATGTCTGCATTTGAAATGGGCAATTAAAGGAAGATTCTCCCTTATTGATATTGGCAATGATCTTCTTATATTGTCAGATTATTATATTGTCAGATTCTCAAATGATGATGACTATCATCATGTCATGACACAAGGACCATGGTTGTTGGGTGATGGGTTCCGAATTTTTTAAAAGATGAAATTTCGGTTATGACTGTTTGTATTCAGATTCCTAGGCTCAGTGTTGAATACTTGAATTAGTTGAATACATTAATGATAAATTTCTTAACCAGATTGGACAACGCGTTAGATAAGTGGTCAGAGTTGATGAAACGAGGAAAGTGGATCGAGGCCAAGACTTGGAGAATTAGTGTGGAAATTGACATTACTCAAACCTTGATGTCTCACTTCCATTTTGAAGGCAAGACTTGGATAATTCAATATGAAGGCATCCGTGTGATTTGGTTTAAATGTGGCAAAATTGGACATTGTGTGCCAGAATGCCCGCTTATGGGATCTCTTCTGGAATCCATTGCTGATCCACCTCCTTCTAGTTCTCTTGCCTCGATGCCTGCGAAGAATGATGTTGAATTTGGGCCATAGATGAAGGTTTTGTGCCCATCAAGGAAGAAGTCTAATAAGACCGTTTCTCGTACTAAGGAATCTATCTGGCCCATCTAAGAAAAATTCTTCAGTGATGCCCATCAAATCCTTTCTCTAACAATCAGAGTCGTTTGGTTCTCGCTTTTCTGCTCTCAGAGTTGAAGATTTTGAAAAATCTAACGCCTTTGTTGAGATTATCCCCGCCCCTCCTAAAAATAAGGAATATCCTGATCCTCCCAGATCTACTTCCCCACCAAAACCTGTCTATCCTTTCAAGGGGATTTATGTGCATAAAAATTCCGCCTTTAATGCACTAATTGTATGCTCTTTCCTCTTCCGTTCCCAATTGATTCTTCATACTTGTAACTTGCAAAACAATGGACACAGGGGGCGGAGACCCCCTAATCCACCTCCGTTTCATAAGTCAAAAGAACAGTTGTCGAATCGAATGTTGAGGTACAACAAGAAAGCTAAAGATCCAGCGAGTATGAATCCCCTTGAACAGTGGAGCTAAGCGAATATTAGCCTGTTCAAGCTCTCAATAGGTGTGTTCAATAGCCTAAGCAAGTATCAGTCTATCAATCAATATGCTTTCCCTACACGACGAAGACGTGTATTTATAATGGAAGAAGGAGAGGCTTGGGGGCCAAAAATTATATCCATATGGCCGAAAATTCTATCTTCCAAGGGCTGGCCAACTGCCTTAAGGCCCAAGTAAGGAATATTCTACCCCTTCTCCAACTTTAATTCTATCTTTAATGAAAGATAAAATCTCCCATTAAGTTGCATGACCACCATATTTAATATAATAGGAAAATAGATAAAAGATAATAAATAAGCAACAATAAAAAAATACCTTTATGAAGATAATGTTAAATAATATGGTAGCTATTTTTTACCCGCTCACAATTGCCCCACCTACGTCGTTGTATACGTTTTCTCATACATAGTGACGTAGGGTACAAAGGCTTCTTAGTCGAAGTGGCCATGCGGATTAGTCGATCGGGTTCCTCTAACGTGTGTGCGTGTGTGCGTGCGTGCGTGTTTGTACATTCATGAGCAAATATCATGAGATTTAATATTTATGAGCGAATATCATAAATCTTATTTGCGAATATCATAGAATTTATATCTATGAGCGAATATCATAGATTCTATTCCACATACACGCATATGTAAAATCTATTAGTGCGATTAACTAATGTTGCGCTTATACTTTTTTTTATGCAAGACTCAAACTAATGCAAAAACTGACTTTTATTAATAAATAAACGTGAATGTCATGAACCTACAAGACTAAACAAATGAATGCAAAACCAAAAAACCTAAGGGCCTCATCAAAACCACATGGGAAATAGAGTGCCCTATTTACATGCATTTCCTAATCCCGGGATCCCTGCGCGGGGGAAAATGGGTAACTGCGATCATGATCACACTCTCGTGAAATCAAGCTCTCAGATGCAGTGTCGTGGTCGCGGAACTCGATGCCGCGGTCGCGGTTTGCCCCAGACACGATATCTAGCGTCTGAACTAGCGTCGTTGTCGCGGGCCCGAGGTTGGTCTTCGCTTTTAGGCTCGTCTTCATTCTCGACTCCTCAAGATCTTCTGGTTCATTTTTTTCAATGTACTCACGCAAGTACCATTTTTGAACCAGAGCCGGAGGTGGAACTGGATTTTGTAGCTGGAGCTGGAACTAAGCTGGATTTGTAGCTGGAGCTGGAATTGAAATTACGAGCTGAATCTGCTAATAAGTCTTCGGTAGAACGAGCTGAATATATAATATATTAAATTGTGTAGAATTACCATAAAGGGCTTAATAAATGGAGTAAAATTATAAAAAAGATATGTTAAAATGTAAAAATTTGCCTTATTTTATCATTGTTTCTATCTTATAATTCACCATGACTACCCTAAAATTAATTACAAAAGTGAAAATAAATATTGAAATGTACAAGTGAAAATAACTCTAGTTTCAATTCAATTTTACATTTCTGGTTCACCTCTTCAAGCGAAATCCAGTGTTCCAAAATTGATGAAGAGACCGACTTTCTTTTCTTGTTATTTTTTTATTGGTATTTCGTTAATTTTGTGGGCGGTGAACTAGATTTGGGCAAGGTGAAGGCGGCGGTGAAGTAGATCTGGGTAGCAGTGAGGTAGATTTGACCGGTGGTAGGGTGGAGCGGTCGGCGCACTTGGAGGAGAGGAGGATGCATTCTCGGACATGAGGGAGGGGACGAGGGTATCAGGGGAAAGAATTTTAAATTTCCAATCCACTCACAAGCTAGTAAAAGCTAGGGGGAGGGAGCGGAGAAAATCAGGCTGATTTCAGCTCCATCCAGCTAGTTCCCCTACTCGGTCAGCTGCAACGCCTAACACACCTCGGCGAACACACCTCGACGGCTCATAAATTTCAGTTCAGCTAGTACAAGCTGGGACACGCTGTAACCGAACGGAGGCTAAGATTCCTTGAAGCCTATGTTCGACATCTTTCGGCTCCATGCTCGATCTGACCACTTACCTTTACTTCCCTGTATGCATGACTTAGGAGTTCCTTCATCAGGTTCTCATCCGCCATTCCGATTTCAAGCAGCGTATGATGCATGAGGAATATCATTCTTTTTACGAGTTAATTGCTTGTTGGTTGGAGAGTTACCCCTATCTTTGTCACAACAACAATATAAAATACAAATATGGAATACCTTTGTATTTGGAAATATTTTTCATAAAAAATGACGTCTTTGGGGTCAGTTGGACTGTATTCATATCAAGATTTGTTCTCGTCCTTATTGGAGTTTGTTTTATTTGGAGAAACGATTTCAGAAGGTACTTGAAGAAGTTTTAGCCCATGAGCAAATGTTGTGGTTCTAAAAATCTCGTGCTTAGTTTTTTTTTATGGATGGAAATCGTATTTCTCTTTATTTCCATCTTTCTACTATTGTATGTCATAAGGCTAATCACATTACAACTTTGGCCAGGATCGCGGATGGGGATGATCCGAAGATCGCGTACGTCACTTGCTATGGGTCCTGCGAGTTCCTTATCAGGCCGTTTGGTCTAACAAACGAGCCAGTCACATTCTTTACCCTCATGAACAAGGTAGTCTATCCTTTCCTTGATCATTTTGTGGTGGTATACTTGGACGATATAGTTATATATAGCCGCACCCTTGGTGATCATGTGGAGCATTTGCGGCAATTATTTTAAGTACTATGGGAGCATGAACTCTACGTCAAGAGGGATAAATGTGCCTCTTCCCACAGAGAGTTTCCATATCTAGGCCACATACTTAGGGGTGGTCGAATACGCATGAATCCGGCCAAGATCCAAGCCATAGTAGATTGGGAGCCGCCGACCAAGGTGACCGAACTCATATCATTCCTAGGGCTAACCAACTACTACCCTCGGTTCATCAAGGGCTATTCACACATCACCATACCACTTACTAATCTGCTTAAGAAGGGAGGGCTTGTGCATGGGACAATGAGTGCCAGACTTAAGAAGATCATTACCGAGGAGCCAATGATAGTCTTACCGGACTATGACAAACCATTCGAAGTCCAACAGATGCCTTCGACTTTACTCTCGATGGGGTGCTAATGAAAGAGGGGCATCCTATATCTTATGAGGGTCGTAAGCTCAATGACATCGAGCGGCGCTACATGGTTCAAGAAAAGGAGACGATGACCATTGTCCACTTCCTAAGGACTTGGCGTCACTACCTCATGGGATTGAATTCGTAGTCAAGACCCACAACGTTGCCACCAGCTACTTCCAAATCTAGAAGAAACAAACATCGAAGCAAGTACGGTGACAACACTTACTCGTAGAGTTTGACTACGAGCTAAAGTACAAGCCACACAAGTTTGTATTCCTTTTCATTCTAATGAATCACATTCTTGTGATGTTCCATCTACCTTGGATTTTCATACCCCTTTCTCTTTTGATGGAAGTACTGATTGTTGGATCATTAATCGACTATAATTCTGAGTTCGGTGCCAATATGTTTAGTTATGACCAGAAGACCATCCGTTCTAAACTTGCTTAGTCTTTTTAAACTAACATATTCACCTTTCTTTTCCCTCTACATTTTGCTTGGTGTTTCCTACCTCCTTTTTGGAAATATCAAACAATAAAAGAGTTGCTCAAGAACTAAAGACTAAGTGAATGAGGAAAGAATTCACCCTAAGAGCAATGTATCGTTTTCTTATGTACTATTGAGAAGCACTTAGTATAGTAATTCATATTCCACTATCGTTTTCTTATGTAACATGACCACATTGTAAGCAATGATAATTCCAATATAAATAGATGGATATTCCACACATTTGTTTATATTTAATTGTGTTGTGTTATCTTAGCCTCGGGTAGCTTTGGATGGAAAAATCTGAGTTCACTGGCGGTAATACCCATGTTTAAATATAAGGAGTGTTACAAGAGTAGTGACTACCGACAAGGTTGTTGCAACCGTGAATGATAACCGAGCATCCATGGAAGAGCGTGATCATGGACTTTATCGCGGGTCTGCCTAAAGCCGAGGGTTATGGTAGCATCGTGGTGGTTTGTGAACTGATACTCCAAATACACCACATTCATCCCAATAACCAAGGAGTGCCCTGTAGAGGAGGCAACTCGTCTTTTTCTCAAGCATGCGGTTAAGTATTGGGGCTTGGCACGAACAATCATCAACGACATGGACGAGGGATCCACGAGATGGTTTTGGACAGAGTTGTTCAAGCTATTAGGGTCGGACTTATGATTTCAACAACATTCCATCCTTATATTGATGAATAAAAAAAGAGGGCCAACTATCTACTCGAGTTATATGTAAGGCACTACGTGAGCGCATCGCAAAAGGAATAGCCCAAGCTCCTTGATGTGGCTTAGTTCTCATTCAAACTCCAACAGAATGAGGCCACGGGAAAGAGTCCGTTTGAGGTCGTCATTGGATTCCAGCCGAATACTCCGAGTACCATCGCCTCAGGCTATAAGAGACAAATGACAACAATGTACATGTTTCCCAAGGGTTTGCAAGAAGAGCTAGACTTAACCCCAACCTACATACTCAAAGCCAACAAGCGGACCAAGAAGTGGGTTGACCAACGTCGGAGGGATGTTGAGTATAATTCGGGGACTTAGTCATGGTCAAGCTACACTACATCACACGACACTAAGGACTATATAAGGCGCTAATCCGACAATACGGGGGACCGTTCGTGGTTCTCAAGAGGATCGGGAAACCGCTTACAAATTAGATTTGTCGTCAAGTTCAAGATTCATCTAGTGTTCCACGTGAGCATTCTCAATCCGTATCATGAGGACAAGGACAATCCATCCCAATAGGATGAACAACAAGAACCGATGGAGATCAAGGCTTCTTACGACAAGGAGGTTAATGAAATCATTGCTAACTGAGTGGTACAAGAAAGGTATCAAAGACTGAGGCTCAAGTACCTGGTGCATTGGATGGCTCAACTTGACACCGAGATGACTTCGGAACCAATCGAGGCTCTTAAGCAACTCATGGACAAGATCGAGGCATTCAAGGGCCACACAACGGGGACATCGCGATATTTAGTTGGGGAGAATGTCACTCACTGTGTTCCCCTAACTGAGACGGACACGAGACAAGGCTTCTAGGCACAAGCCTAGAAGTTTCTAGAGGCGTCTTGGGCCTTCTAGAATGGGTGCGCCCACTTCGGAACTCCCTAGAGCAGGCATGCCCCTCCTAGAGTAACAAAGCCCAAACGTGCCCCTTCCAGTGATGCACAACCAAGCACGCCCCTTTTGGAAGCCTCTAGAACAGGCGTGACACATCTGGAATGGGTCTCCTAGGCGTGCCCTTGCCTTCCACCAACTTCCATATGCGTTCCTCCCTTAGAAGGGTCTAGAATTGCCTAGACTTCACATAGTCTAAAATTTTCCCATATAAAGGGGTGACCTCACCTATAAATAGCCATCGACCCCTCATTTGCCATCCATCCAAGTTCAAGGCATCAAACCCAATTGTAAAGCATACATGTAAAGTTTTCCTTGTGTAATACAAAGCTCTCTTTTCCCGCCCCTTAGCATACTAAGTTGCGATATCGGGGCAAGGCTTGACTTAGCTTCTTAGAAGGACCAACTAAGCTATGAGCCGCACAGTTTCAAATCGGGATTTATCAACCCGTGTCATATGCACATGCTGAAATATATGCTAGACAGTGGCGGATCTAGGGGGAGCATGGGTGGGCAGCTGCCCCCCCGTTCGCCGGAAAAATTAACGGGGAGTGGGAAAAGTAGCGCCGGAAAGGGGCAGGGCAGATTGGCCGACACCGAGGGGCAGTGAAGGCAAGGTGTGAGTGGACGGAGTGGGCTTGGGACTGTGGGGCGACGCCGGCGAGTCTGGTGGAGGAGTCTGTCGAATCAGGTCGAAGTTCGAGCAGCGGCAAGTTCCAGATCTAAAAAAAAAACGAGGGGGAAGAAGAAGGATGAAACTCCGGGTTTCATTAAATGAGAGGACAAAATTAATAAAAAAATAATCTAGGGCTAATGAAACACTGCGTTTAGTTAAATGAAACACAGTCAAACACTGCACTTGGAAAAAGAACAGAGGCTGAAAATTTGAAATGCCCAAATTCAAGCCTTTGACAAAAACACAAAAATGAGGGTTTCACTTGTTTTTCACACAAATTCAGCTGTTCAAGCCCTTTAGTTTTTCAAACTTCTATTCCCACAATAATCAACCGGTAACATTTTTTTATTTATTATATGGATTTTTTTCCCTAGATCTACAATTTTATGCTCAAGTTTTTATAGAATATATAATTCAAAGCCAATGGTTGGCAAAAAAATAGATCATTTTATTTTATATTTAGAGATTAATGTTCATGTCATCCTTTAAGAAATGATTAAAGATCACTATTGTCTTTAAAATGTCCCTGGTGTTTTTTTTCCCTTTAATTTTAATAATATTTTGATCATTTAAATTCAATATATCATCAACACAAGTAACAGTGTAACACTAGTTAATTATAATAATGTACATATCATTGATTTAATTAAAAAGCTAAAAGTAATCGTATCCGTATACTAGTATGTTCCAAATTAACTATCAACTTTTACATGAATTTAGAATTATAAAATGGTAATTTTATAGTGTAAAATATTTTCCACCGACCAATTTTTTTTTTGGGTGTGTGACAAGAAATCTAAATTCAGTGGCAAATTCTGGGTGTGTGGTCCAGCCGATAAAGACCATGAACAAGGTAAATCGGCTTGCGTTGAAAGTTTGCCCCCCCTCCCCCGTCCAGACGATCCTGGATTCACCACTGATGCTAGATAGCTCATTAAATATAAACTTCTTATTGAATATATGATACATTACATATGTCGATAATAAGTACATGGTGAAATGCTAATGATAATTGATGACAACAACACTCTAGAAACAATGGCGTTTTAGTCATTTTTCTTTCAAAATAACGGTATAGGTGAGTTTGGAATAATGACATTAACTTACCATTGGGCAAATTCCTAGTCTATCATGACGTCTTGACTTTTTAGTACAATAAAACTTAACCAAGTACAAAACTTGATCATTGGTGATCCTTGTGTCTCCTTTTACGGATAAAAAGTTGTTTTCTACAAACTTTGAAAATTCGGTCTTATTCTTATAGAGTTTGTGAAAAACTCAATGAATAAAGTTACTAAAACTCTGTAGCAAATTAATAAACCCGTTGAAAAAATGAAAATGAAAAAGAAAAAAAAAGTTGATATGGAGAGAGAAGAAAGCAATCTCAACAGTTAAATGAGTCTAAAATTAGTTAATGTCCCAACATAATAACCCTCAAAGTAAGTTAGTTAATGTCCCACCGGAACAACATCCCTCGAAGTAAGTTTTTTTTCTACAATTTTATATTGCTCTTTCTTAACATATAATTCCAATTTAAAACTAAAATTAGTTAAAGTCCAAATATACTATTGTAATAAGATAATGTAGTTCATAGTAATATGTATAAAATACTTATAAAAATAATAATTAGAGCATGGTGTGTAGAATATATAACATAATTTTTTAAATTTAATTTATTAAGGTTATGTAAAAGGATTTTTATCTTTTACTTCGTAATGAATAAAATAACGTTTATAAATATGAAAAACATTAATATAAAGATTGGTGGAGAAGATAACAAAGAGAAAAAAATATAATATAATATTATAAATTAAAGATAATTAGGGTATGGTATCTAGTAGAGTTGTCAAAAGCTGAAACGACCCGAAAAACCGATCTGAACCGCCCGAAAATTATAGGGTCAAGACCCGAAAATCTGAACCCGAAACCCAAAATAAATCAAACCCGATAGACCCGAAACTCGTTGGGTTCAAACCAAAACCCGTTGGGTTTACCCGATTTTTTGTATTATTAGAATATATATAATATATTTTGAAAATTATAATATCTCATTATTTATTCATTCTTTCTTGCAATTTTATTTTTAGAATATATAAAAAAAATAGCACCCCATAATTCACTTTGCAAAATACCTTGGTTTATAATTTTTTAAAATATCTCATTTGAATTTTAAATGGTTGTTTTTTTATAACAAAAACGCTCCTTTTTTTTTTACAAAATTTATTGCTCCACGAAAATCTTATTTTTTTCTAAGTATTCTATTACATCTCCATTTTTGTATTTTCTATGAAATTTATTGATCAATTTTAAGTATTTATTTTCAATAAGTTTTCTTATTTTTAAATATTTCTTGAATTGAAATAAAAATTTGTTTATGTTTTGGTTTTACAAAAATATCTCATATAATGCATTTACATAAATCCAAAACAAAGATGGTTATGTTATATAAATATCTATTTTTTCGTCTTAAACAAGACTACGAGAGCTTGTGCTCTCAAATTTATTAAATAGGACAGGGAGTTATAGGGCACGACCGAGATAATGTTACTCCCATTGCATCCTCTCTTAAAAGGTTCACAATATTACTCAGTAGTTCCTCCAATATGTGTAAACCTAGAGGCAGGTGATGGCCATAAGCAACCAACCCATCAGCTACCCGATTCTCCTCCCAAAAGACATGTCGGATTTGGACTACCCAATCTCTACATAAGAAGCCATGGCGCCTACTCACCAGGCTAGCTAAAGGGTGAGACTTGCAGATATTAGTGCTCAAGAGCAGAACAATTAGTTATGAGTCGAGTTCAAGGATAACTCTACGACAGCCTTACACCCAAGCAAGTTACAAGTTCTAAGTCGCACCCCACAAATCTGTCGCAGGTACCGTGAATATCCCGATGTTCTTGACAAAGCCCGCTACCCATCTACCTTCTTCATCTCATAGGACTACATCGGTCTCCCTTGCTCCTTAATTTGCTACCACCAAGCCACCGATATTCAACTTAAACCACCCAACACATGGTCATTGCCAATTTATCAGTTGCTCGTCCTTCTCTACTCCCTCACGATCCTTCATGAGGCATAACCATGCGGCTTAGGCCTCCTTGGCTCGGCCAATGAGGAATTGTGATTTATTTGGGGGATGTCCCTCCCACCGAAGACTCATTGGTTTCTCCACTTGCACAACCACCAGACCGTGACGACAAACTGGGTCCCCCATTAAACGTCTCTAGTCAAGCTCGTATTTCCTCTCAGATTGTCTTCTGCTCACTCCACAGGCTCCCGCTCTAGGAACTCTACTAGCTTATTGGGCTCTTTAAGCAGAGTCCACACCTCCTTCGCGTGTAGGCAGTCACGGAGGAGGTGTAGAATAGCCTCATCCCCTTGTCCACATGCTCAATAGGTTGCCTCTCTCTCCATGTGCCTCCTAACCCACTCATTGTTGGTCAAGATCATACCATTGCTCGCCAGCCAAAGGAAATGACTAATCCTTTTTGGGACGTATGCTCTCCAAATCAGCTTTAGGAGCCTTCTTCTCCTCGGATCGTTGGCAGGTTGTGGGTGGAGCTTTCATACATTGTAGCAACAATATACTCCCCCGACGATGAAGGATCCCAACTCAGTGAGTCCTTCATCCCTGAATCCTCCATGATTGCCAAGACTGCTAACTTCAACAAAGATTCATTGGGGAGGGAATCACTCAAGGATCCCCAACTCTAGACTACCCTTAGCTATCCAATACTCCTTCATGATCATTACTTTCTCCTCCTCTCTTATGGTTCTTTTGGCCACATCAGCGGGTGGACGATTCCCTAGCCAGTTTTCAATCCAAAATCTAGCAACCGGGCCATTGCAAATGTTCCACCTCGCCCCTTTTTAGACAACATTGTTAAGGCTCCACTCGAGGCCTCACAAGGTCGAGGAGTGGCAACGATTACCCTTATTCTAATATGATACCCTTCAATTTATAGCCCATACTTCGCCCTCATTAGTTTTTGACTCACTCCATCATTGTACAAGGTCGAGCCCTTGACGCCTCCGCCATGATGATTATGTCCTCCGCAAAGAACAAGTGGGAGAGTGGAGGCACTACTCTACACAGGGTGATTGGTTTCCATCTCCTCTCCTCCACTTCATGGTTGATCATGTGACTTAGTCTCTCGAGGCACAAAACATAGAGGTACAGTGAAATTGGATCAACTTAACGTATGCCCCTCTCTGGCTTGAATTTGTTCGTGACTTTTTCGCTCTACAACAATCTCATGGTAGTTGTACGTTCTCACATACTCCCTGATCAAAACAACCCATTCTTGTGGTAGGCCTGTCTCCTTAATGGTATCAATCAAGAGATCCCAACAAATGCGATCATACACCTGCTCGAGGTCTAGCTTAAACAACATCCATTTCCCTACTCCTCTTCGTCTGCACTGAGTTCACTATTTCTTGTAGAAGGACCATATTTGATGCGAACTCGTCTCCGAAAGGAGTCAAGAATGCCCAAACCCTCATCTTTGGTTACAAATTGGGTCTCGTAAATCGTTGGCGGAAGTAGTTTTGTATGTGATTTGAGGTTATTTGATTGGTAGAGATAAGAGGTGATCTACTTAAGGGAGAGACAATTGAGAGGAAGAGAGGTTGGAAGGGGTTGACGCACCAAACGAGAAGAAATGAGCAAAGGCTTCGCCGTGTAATCTCATAAATAGAATAATGCATAACCTAGTAAAGTTGGTCGAGTGCTCCTTTATAGAGGAGGCTCTCGAAAAGCCTAAGTAGCAAACAAGGGTGGCGGACTATGGCTAGGGTGCAACCTAGGCCTAACGTCCACAAGGCCCATAAAAGGCTTACTAAAACAATACTAAACAATAATAGAAATGTTCTAGATAGAAAGAAGTATTTAAAATAACAATAAAGGATAGGCGTCATGGCCAAGGCATCGACAATGTCGCGACAAAGCCAAGACATGGCATCGGCGCATCGCAACCATGTCAAGATGTGCACGCGGGGGATGGCGAGAACCTCATGTGTCAGGGCCTTGGCATGCTGGTGTCAGGGCTGACACAATGAGGTGCACCGGGCTGGAACTTGGGTTTGCTGCGTCGATGGTGATGACGCACACCATGGATAGCACAGAAGAGGGTGCACTATGGCATCCTAGGATTCGATCCACTAGTGATCGGATTGCGACTACAATGGCACGTGTTTGGCTGCGGGTGATGGGTTTGTCGCAGCGCACGGACAAAGCGTCCTCCACTTGGGCGATGTTTATCAGTGGGGGCACATCAACATTGTCTATTATTGTCTGCCCTGGGATAAAATTGCTTTGTGTCGGTCCAATAAGCTTTGACATTATTGGTTGTAACTTGTTCACAGTATCTTCGTGATGATTTTATAGGCGATGTTGCATTGGCTTATCGGCCTAAATTGGCTAATTGTTTTCGGGTTGTCCACCTCTCCTAGGAAAGCTATGATTGTTTCATTCACGCCTGGTGGTCGCTTTCTCGAGCTAAAGAAGTTCTTTACAAAACAGTCTACAGACTCTCCTACTATTCTCCAACATGTTTTGTAGAAAATTGGTTGGAACCCATCCAAGCCCGATGCTTTATACGGCTTCATCTGCTTCAGGGCTCTTGCCACCTCCTCTCTTGTCACTAATGAGTTGAGGGTGGAGACATTAGCGAAGTTTAGTGGCGGGAAACCTCCCATTGGCATGGTGTTTTTGAGCGGCCTCTCACCTTGCATCGAGTATAGGTTCGCAAAGTAGGTTACGACGTGCTCCTCCAGCACCGCTAGATCTAGTATCTAGGTTCCTCTTTCTTCTTTTAGGGAAATAATTTTATTTCGGATTCTCCTGATGGGTATGCTCAAGTGGAAAAAGGAGGTATTCTTGTCACCTAGTGTAATCCACTTCTCCTTCGCTTTTTGGAACCATACCGCTTCTTCTTGGTCAAGAAATCTCTCAAGATCCAACATAAGTGTCGTTTCCTGCCTAATGAGGGGATCACTAGTACCCCTCTCAAGCCACCACTGCGTTTAGGTGATGCGGTTAATGATCTCCTTCTTACTGATAGGGATATTATTGAAAAATTCTTTGTTCCATTTAAGGATGTTCTTTTGGAGATTGATTAAGGCATTGTAGTGGTCCACATCCCTCTACCATTGATCCTTCACAAGGTTTAGGAAGCGGGGAGTGATAGGTCTAAGCCGCTTCAAACCTAAAAGGGTGCCTACGATGATTTCCTTCATTCTACAACGATAGTAGGATTGGGTTATGATCGGACGCAATGTTGGGAGATGTCTGACTCTAGCATCCCACCACCTAATCTTGCCCTGGTGATTTAAGAAGACTCTACCGAGCCGCTTCTCCACCCTCGTGCCAGCTTCGTTACCTCTTCTCCAGGTGAATCTAGAGCCCATATCAACTAAGCCCACCTCATTAACCAGACTATTGAACACATCTAAGTCCTTCGATAGTCCGCCTGAACTACCGTGTCGTTCCGCATGACTCATGATGTAGTTTAATTTCCGCTTTAGTGTAGTTACACAATTCAAACACCCTAGAATCATGGTATCCTAAGGATTGAACTAATCAACCACTTGGGATGCATGAAGATAACACACACATAAGCTTCGTTACATCTCTAAAGTTTTACATGACTCTATTAAGGGCCTCGAGTCCATATCTATTCGTGAACGTATGTGAAACCAACCCGGAGCTTCATGAAGTGGCAAAACCTCACGTCCATATAGGTAGATCCTTTAATCGTGCACCTACAATTGCACTTTTTCAAAGGAACTATTAAGAAGACTATGCCTTCAACCTCCAACTTGTAGGAATAGAGCAAACATTTGGGGATTGTTATGTTGTGCTCACAGTTTCTAGATATGGGCTTTCCACATTGAATTATGTCCCTAATTTTCATTAGGTAGGAATTGGGTATCCCATCGCTAGAAAGCTATACGGGTCTTTTATCCCATCCCCTTACAACCAACCCCTTCATCAAGTGGTTAGCCAAACTTGTTTTGATCGAAGTAAAACAACAAAATCACACTATGTGTCAAGATCCATGACATACACTCACATCCAAAATATGTGACATGTGATAGAACACCATAACCATGATCGTTCCCCTCTAGCCAAAGATATTTTACTCACATATTTGAAATCTGTTTTGGTCTTTACGAAACATGGTAGATATTAATTCTCTTAGTTGTTACCTTAAACAAACCTACAACTCACAGTACCAACCTCGCTTCCATTGTCAAAATCAGAATGCTAGATCATTTTCCACAATCCATGAAATGGAATTGTTCCCAAGTAGAAATATCCATCCACTTCTAGAAAATAATTCTCTATCTAACAATCCAACTTGCATCCAACATTTCCCTTTCCAAGGAAATTATGTCATTACTAAGACCACAATCAATAGTCCTTACCAATTAATTGAGTACCTATAACCCATCATGTAATAAGTATATTCTTATGTAAGAACTTCGTACTCTTCCTTGTTACACTTACAATTTTAACAACTCGTAGGCAAATTGAGTTGAGATACCATCATGCTTCATTAAGCATAATCTACAAACTCAAATCCATGAGAGAAGACAAGAAATCAAAAGATACATATCCGAGCTATAAACAAGCGTTCATGTCATGAGACATCGTTCCCAGCGGACACATTTCTTGTCAAATGACATCGTTCCCAGCGACACCTTTCATGTCAAATAACATCGTTCCCAAGGACACGGTTCCAATAGAGGGTATAATTCCCCTCAATCTTGTCTCAATCCTAACCCTAAGGATCTACTCAACCTCCCCCATGTCCTTCATATGAAACCATACATCTTGTGCATGCTAGACATACACCATCGTTAGTATGCAATATACAAATATAACAAAATGTCATAAAAAATAATACAAGTGCAATATGAAATAAAACCGGCTAATCTGTATAAATACAGTAGACTCAAATAGACAATTTGTGAATCATAGTAGGGCCTTCATCAATAGACTTAATAAAGTAATCTGTACAGGGAACAGTAGACTTAAATTACATAATCTGATATCTAGTAGACTTTACTCAAGTAACATGTCTAGGGAACAACATACTTGAAGTAAGTAATCTAGATTTAATCATGAGTAATCTACACACAAGGTATAGTAGACTCATATCATCTCCCTTTGAGGAAATTTCATCTTCCTCATTTATGTCGTAAAGGTCTAGACGTTTTGTTACGTCTATTCCGACTCTTGCAGTTTTGACCATGATATATCATCATTAATTCATGACCATAACTTTGATCATATATTATATGGCTATCAAATACCATAAAGTATAACGTCCTTTAATAGACTCTTGTTCGCATAGAACTTATATCTTGGAACAAGCAACAATACATCGAGAACAGATTCGTTCCATTGCAAGGAACATTCAACGTTCCCTTCTAGAGATTAGTTATCCGAAATTCATTTGATTCAAAATTCAATTTTCCTTACACAATTATATAATAATCTATTATAGATGATTTAATCAAACTTGGGTATTGCAATGATCAATTCTCATTCACCAAGTAACGATAAAACATGAACACGTGTACAAAACACATCCATTATACTGATTTCTTTTTCCATGATCAAAAGATCACACAGAGGTAAAGATCAACCATACCATATTTTACATATCATTCATCAGAATAATATCAAGGGAAAAACAGAATTCGGATCCACCTTTATAGGTTTTCGGGATCTTAAGTAGAACAATCAAACCTTTGATCTCCTCCAACTTCGACTTGGTTGTCTTCCATGGAAGCCATTTCCATAAGATTGATCTCAAAATATTGATTTCGAATATAGGTGTCTTGGACTCTTGCTTCGTAGTTCCCACCGAAGATCATGTATCTCCTGGTACTAAGGGAACAGTGCGTTGCAAAAGCCGTAGAGTTCCTCTTCCTGGATGTAGTTGAAGACAACTCTTCAGTAGATCAATCATATGCAATACTTGATATAGGTTTGAATCACATAGAAATGCTTTCAGAAATTAATATTTCGCCCCTTACATAGCCTTGGGGAATCCACGAAATTTGAAGTGAGATAAGACAAACCAACCGATTTCTAACAAGGCTCATGAAAGAGAACGAACCTTAGAGTTCATGTAAAATGGATATCAGACTCTATTTGAAGTTCAATCATGGAGAAAGACGTTCTCCTTTGAAAATGTGAACCTAAAACAACAACACAACACTAATCTCCCAATAGCCATTCATACAGGCAAAGGAAAGCAATATCAAGGAACGGTTAGTAGCAGTTACCGACAGTTACTAGAAGTTAACGGCGGTTACCAAGTACCACGAAAGGTTATCATCAACAAACCACGTCACCCATCAGTTATTAACTCATTAAGGAAGTTACAATGCAATTATACAACAGTTTACAACACTGTTATCAACAATTAACACGTGCTGAATTTTTAGTCATGCGTCAGAGAACTATTGTTCCCACTCAGGTGAACCACTATTCCCTTGGAGGGAACAAACACTGTTCCCTCCAACAGGGAACAAACACTGTTCCCTCCAACAGGGAACAAACTCGTTGTTCTCTTTTAGGAAACAACGCCTATTGTTCATCCTCAATGTTGTATATAGAATTCTTGTCTTAGAGACATATTGTAATATAACTTCTCATTAATGTTTCCTTCTAGACCTCAACTATGCTTACACAAGCGCGCACTCCTCACACCCAAACCCGTGACATAGCAAAGTAAGATCTCATAGTGTCGTATGAATCCCAATCACACTAAAAGGCATTGTTCCCATATAGGGAACAATCACTTGATGGCACTAAATCACCAACCGTTTGGGGGCTCATTGGAGAGTTCATGTGTTGTGGAGTAACGCTCCCTTGAGATGAGCTCAATTCATGGTACCTCATTAGCCCGTTATGGGTCGTGTTGGTGTTCTCCCTAGGATGGGTGATTATGGGGCTCCCCCTTGTTGGGCTTCTCTCCTCCAGATTCTCCATGGTTGGCCTTTGTCGTTTTACTGGACCTTTTGAGCCCAAATCATTTATTTTTGGTCAAGACAAGAATACTAGGTTAGGTTTTGATCCTCTTTGAATTCGGCCTGAGCGCTTTCCAACTTTTTCTTGGGGGTTGTGGCAACCACTGCTCCCTTATGTTGAGGTAGACCCTTGGTGAAAAGTAAGATTTGTCTGCGCCTCCAAAGCGGGAACTTAGGGGTTAGTCCTTTTCTCCTTCCAACCATTGCCTACCCTAAATGGTGCTAACCTTTCCGCCGTTGTCCTTGGCCTTCTTTTGTCTTCATCCAAGTAGGTAATTATGCTCCCTTGGGTCAGCGTTGTAAATTTGTTACCAGAACTCTCACCCTATACCATGTCTTTTGACATTGACCCTTCAGTCTTGTACCCCTTGGATTCCTCGGTGTGTATGTCACTATCATCCACATACATAGATTGGACTCGTTCGTCAAAAGGTTTTCCGGAGGGGTTACGGTCATCCTTCCCATTTCTTTGTCTCCTTGAGTGCGGTCTATTTGTACCTTGCTTTCTCCCTGCTCCACTTCGCCAATACTACTCATCCTTGCTGATCGGTCTGCCTAGGGTTGCCCATAGCTTGCGAAGCTTCAGCTTTTCCCTCTTTCCCTTTCTTATTCAATGGACAATCGTCGATTAAGTGCCCACACCTCCCACACATAATGCCTATTGTATTCAATCCATCATACTCGACTAGGATCGTCTCCTTGTTCACAATGATGGCTCCACACAGTGGTTTGTGTAAGTCCAGTTCCACACACACTCAGGCGAACTTGGCTCTCGTCGCCGATAGTATGTTCCAATCCACCCTCAGTGGTTGTCCCACACTCAAGGCTATTTTGCGTAACACCCTTTCTTCATGTAGGATCACAAGCAAATTCGAAAGTCATATCCAAGTACACATCATGTCGATCTCGTCTTTCTTCGGGTTGAACTTGAGGCACCACTTCCTAACCATCAAGCATTGGTCATAGATGCTCCACGGGCCTCCGATCAAGGCCTTCCAAAAGTCCTGGTCAGATTCGAACATGTTAAAAAAGCCGAGCTTTGGTTTTGATGGTTCCAAACCAAAGTCACGTGGTCGGCTTTGAGTCTGTGAAACAAGTCGCCCATGAGAGTCACTTCACCGACATGAAATGAAGCAAGCGGAGAAGATCTTGAAGATGCACATGATATTGAAGATTTGATCGAGATATTCTGATTATAGATAGTATCTTCTTAGTTTGGATAAGGCGTTGTTGATTGCCATAAGCCCTAAGCTATATCTTATTGTTTTATCTTATTTGATTAGGATGATCTTTATATGATTATAAATATATTATCTTTCCATAATCGAATTGGAAGATATTTGCTATATCTTATTTTTTTTATCTTATTTTATATGATTATAAATGTATTTATGGTGTTTCTAGGTGTTTTGAAGACTATCTACTGCTAGGACGAAGAAGACCCAAAAATGCATTATTTTGGGATTTAGAGCTGGATTGAAGAAAAGATGGAAAAAGCATTTTGGTGCTGGCAGCGACCGCCGCCTCTGACAGTGCGAGATCTCTTTTTCGTCACATGTTCTATTCTGATTGGTTTTAGTTATATCAGCTTTATTCCAGCTTATGTATTTTTGGATATACTTTTGAAGACCTAGTTTGTTATATTAGGTTTTAGAGAGTTGCATCTATCTATCTAATTCTCATTCTCATACTTCTCATTCTATGTTTTCATATTTTCTATGGAGAACTAAGCATCTTTGCTTAGCCAGACAATTTGAAGCCTTCGTTTTGACTTTCAGTTGTGAGATTTCTACTCTTTATCTATTGCATGAGATATTGAGGTGAAATCAATGATCAACTTGTCATTCGATTGCGGATATTTCTTTGCCTAAACTATCTTCCTAATTATTGTTATTCATAATCTTTTATTGCTTTGTTAGTTTTGCATTCTTAGATTTAGTTACAAACACAAAAAACCCTTAGTACTTGTTTGACACAAAGTTCATTACAAAAGATAAAACCTTTCTCCCTGTAGATTCGACTCGGACTTCCTAAAGACTACGGTTTTAAGTTAGTTTGGATTCTTTTGCATAGCCATGATTTGTACGACGAAATCACCGATATCAATAATATATTTCTAGTTGACCTAGTTTTCATCTATTTAAACCTAGAGATTAGGCTAGAATATGACGGACTTATGCTCTACATTTGTGAAAGAGAAAAACTAAAGTCTTTTAGAGTTCGAAAGAAGAAGAGAGTTCATAGGCTTGATAGTTGATTGAGAATAGGGCTTTACTCAGTTCAAACAAGTGCTAGCATACTTGGAAAGTAGGGTTAGCTCCATGTTGTTCATGTAAACATATTCAAAAGATTAATTAAGCAAGCTACAACTTTGAATATCCTTCCAAGCGAGAACTTGGAAGGGATTGATTTTCACTTGATTAATAGAGTTCGTTGATCAAGTGTTTCCACTAAAAAAATCATTGTGTCAAATAAGTCTTTTATGTTATTAATTTCCGCTTCATATACTTTGAGGTCGACGACTTAGTTGTGGTCGGTGACCTAGACGTACTAACGATCATACAGAATCGCACAATAGAGTACCCATTGTAGAGGTCCATTATGGTCATCATCTTGCTAGGGCACCACATTTCTCTCAATTTCCTCTCCATGACTTGGAAGGCTAGGTCTCCCTAACAACTTAATTATGTATACGTTGCTCCACACCTTAGCTAGGGATCCTAGGATTTCCGGTGAATTGGTAACGACCGACATCCCTTTCTCCCCATGAGGGTAGTCAATGATGATCTTCTCGTATATAGGCTTATCGTCAAGGGTGTTCTCCTGCAGTGGTCTCAACCCTAGGGCAAGCTTGTCTTGAAGGAAACCATTAGGCTCTTGTCCGATAGCACACACAGTGTTGATAGTTCTGGTTGGGTGTCCATCATCGGTGCATCCGCCAAGGGAGGGAGGGCCATATATGGCCTATCACCGTCAGGGAATGACTTTGGCAGTCTATCAGGGCCTTTGTCAACAAACACACTCTCCTCTCTATGTAGCACGTGAGGCGTGTTCTTTATTGGGAGTAGGGGTGGACACGGTCTGTTAACTAGAGTTTCGGTTAATCGGACATCGGTTAGTAAATTTCAATAACCATAACCGTACCGTTCGTTATCGGTTAACCGTTAACGGTTAACCGTGAAACTCGGTACGGTATATTGGTAACCTACTTATTTTAATTTTATTTTGTAATAAAAAAATCATATTTTTAATACAAAAATTGCCTTATTTTGAATCAAACAAACTTATAATTTAAAATAAACGCAAAATATAAACAAATATCTAATTCAAAACAAAGTATCCCAATATTAAAAAATGAGTTGCTTGGGTGATTTTGATTATCTTAATGATAGAGGATTCTAATAAGAGTTGTGTGGTGCTTTGCTTTATTATGATAATTATACACAAATGAACCATGTAATGACATATAATAGACTTGCAATGTTGTGAGAAAGAAAAGATACATATATATAAAAAACAAAATCTATAATCCAGACTTGAAATAGCCCTCCTCTCATTAAATGAAGTTAACTTAAACTGTAGGTAATATAGGCTAATCAACTAACAGAATGTGATTCTCGGAAATTGAATCTTACAATTTAGGCAATTTAAAATAATGATATTGAAGCTAATCAGAAGTAAACTTTGATTTTCATAAAAAAAAAGTAAACTTTGATGATACGGTGTGATTGGTAGTTAAACAAGCAACTTATTTCTTAACTACTAGTTCTATCCTACATAATGGAACCTTAAAATGCTAGTCAAGCAAATATCAAATATTTTACACATAGGACAGTAAGAAGCCTTTGTATATTAGTATTTTAACATAATGGACGCTTACTTAAAATACACTTATTTTTAACTAAAACTAATTAGATATATAATTCCCTCTTTAAAAAAATAATATATTGTAAAAATATTACCAGTTAACCGCCTGTGAAAATATTAATAATCGTACCGTTAAAAGTATCAGTTGATTAATCGTAACCAATAAAAAAAATTCGGCTCGATTAACCGTAAAAAGTGATCGATTTATCGATTTTGTGGTTACGGTTTTTTTTCTCCGAACACTAATTTATGTATATATATAAAAGACGTAAGGAATAAGGCCACCACATTGTGTCACCTAGGATTTTCTTACGTGTCGTTCCCACATTAAGCCACCTACGATTTCGCCACATAGGATTTTTTATTTTGAGAATTTATATATGTTGATATTATTTTAGGATAATATAGAAATAGGATAAATCAATCTAGGAAAGATCATAACTGTAACCTAAAGCGGAGGTTAAAAAAATTATTAAACGACACATGTCACTTTTAGATTGGACCACACCACCTCTTTATTTTTAAATAATCTTTTATTTTTGGATATGATAATTTCTTATCTATGTTTTTATAATATAGGAAAGAAAATCCTATTATTAAACAACCTCTTATTTTTTGGATATGATAGATAGGAAAATCATTAGGGTATTTTTTTAGGCTATCATACAAATTCTAGAATATTTATTTTATTTTTAGATAGAATCGTTTTTAACCAAATTTAATTCGTAATACTAATAAAATAATATTGTTTCAAATAAACAAATTTTATAGTTTATTGATTTTAAATATTTATTCAAAATTTATATTTCAGCACTTACATGACTATTTTTCTCAGATAATAAATATATTTGAAAATATTTTATTATTAATATTTTATTTAAGAAAAACCCGTACAAGATACGAGAATACATACTAATTCTATCTAAAATAAAGATGTTATCTAATGTTAAATCTTAAGTAGTAATGTTAAATATTTGATATGATAATTTATTTAACTTAACAAGATTATATCTGAAATAAAATAAACTATAAAAGCATTAAATAATTGGTAAAATATTATTGATGAATAGTATTTATATTATTTTATTTAAGTTTTTTTTTTCTATTACAACATAAGCTATCTACCATGTAGGATTTTACCATGTGCCACCTAGGATTTTTCGTACATGTCATTCTTACAATCTACCATAATACATTATAAAGTGGAACTCAAGTCTATTGTAAAATTTGCGCCACGTGGCATTTTTGAATAAATTAATGTGAAATTATATTTTAATAAATTCTCTAACAACTTATAATATTCTTGCTATAAATACTATAAAAATAACATGTTTATATAATTTTTTATGTACATAATTTTCTATCTATGGATGATGTATTAGTTTACTGCAATAGATAACATATTTATATAATTTTTATAGATATAAATTCATATGAGATGATATTTTTCATATTAATTTAATATTTTTATCTCTTAACAATATTTAGGGTCTTAATATTTTTTGTTATCTTTTAACAAGGCTTGAGCTCCAAGTATAAAATTTATATCTATATAATGATATAAATTTAAATAATAAGTATTGTTATGTTGATATATTTTTATTTTGAGAAACATATATAATTTTATGTTGATGACTAAGATTATATGTAAATGTCAAAAAAAATCGAAATTTAATTTAAATTAATGAAATTATATTTAGTTTATCTTTTTATGCATTTATATTAAAGATTTTTTCTTAAATCAAAGTTTGATAAAAAAAATAGAAAAATTTATAGATCTTGATGAATACTTGCTTAAATTGAATTTTGAAATAAAAAATTACATTATATTTTTCTTAATTTTCTTTTTATTTTATTTATGTAAATATAGAATTTTTTTTATCTAGCCCCATCTTTCATTTAAATTTTTTTATCTCTATGTTTTTCTGTAATTTAATATGGATGATAAATACATTAAATTTTGTAAGTTTTCCTGTAGATTAATTTCCTTTATATTTTATTTCTTGGTTATGTAAATTTAGTATGGAAAACAAATTTATAGATGGATTGAATTTTGCAAAATAATACATATTCCCAATATTTTAACTCTTAAATCAAGCACAATGTTCTTCTAAACTAATCTTTATATTGTATTTTTCATATTTACAAACATTCTTATTATTATAGAGTAAAAGATAAGAATCCTAATATATAATTTTAATATATTAAGTTTAAAAAATATTTTAATAAATTATATTATGCTTTGTAGATAACCTATCCTAATTATTATTATCTTTATTAAAAAAACCAAGTATTTTATACATATTAGTGTCTAAAAAAATAAGAAAATATTATTTAAAAATATTCAATAAAAAGTGAAATCAATATTTTTATAATTTCAATCTAAATTTAGACAAGATCTCCACAAATAATGGAAAATTATTTAAAAAAATATATAATTAAAATATGGAGTATAAATACAATCTAAAAATAATAATTTGTCTATTGCATAATTTATTATGATATTTAGTGTTTTAATTTATATCGTAGAATTATATAGTTTTTTAGTAAAATTATCCCGTGAATATCACGGGACTTCAACTAGTTTATATATATTGAAAAGATTCTATCTAACATAAAATAAACTATAGGATATATTATGATAGATTTTGAGTATATAATTGATTATTAGTTGATTACATTATTTTTATCTATATATCTATTTCTATAAAAGTTTTCTTGAATCAAATTATGATTAAAGAAATAAAAAAAAATTACAAGATGATAAAAATTACATGATCTATGTCTTTTTATCCATTTATGATGTAAAAGATTTTTTAAAAATTAAATTTTGGTTAAAAAATCGGTCTATAACTATATATTAAAATTGTATCTTTTTAAAGTACCACATTGACTTTGGCCCAACTTTATTTTTAAAATTGAAAATTTTATTAATATTACTTTATATCTTTTATGAATCATTATGACATGGCGGATATAATTAGTTGAGAGACTAAAATTTAAATCAGGGTGCCTATTTATCCATACTACTATAGAGTTTGGTTCAAATGAAACAAACTCTTATCCTAAAACGAACTCTTATCCTAAAACGAATGCACTTTTTGTAGTTAGTAGTGCACTTTTCATACTTCGGAGTGCACTTTTTCACATTTGTACTTTTCGTACTTTTTAGTGCACTTTTCAAATTTTTTTAGTGCACTTTTCGTAATGCACTTTTTGTATTTTTCAATGCACTTTTATATGAAAAGTGCATTACTAACTATGAAAAGTGCATTCGTTTTAGGATAAGAGTTCGTTTTAGGATAAGAGTTTGTTTCATTTGAACCAAACTCTACTACTATAAGAGTTTGGATATGAAAACACTATTTGACCGTTGATAAATAAAACCCCTAATATAGATCTTATCTAACCGTTCAATTTACATTTATTCTAGCCGTTCAATTTAGTAACATTTGACCGTCCATCCAATTACTTAAAAATGCGTGTTGCACTATCGTGTGTGTAATAATCCGATTTGTTATTTTAATGTTCCTCGAAATTCGTGCCGTTCTTGCTTAGCTCTTAACTAATCTCGGGGAGTCCGTAAAAAATATATTTTCTTGGATAAGCGTGCCCGACTTAAGTGATATTCGGATGTAACCGGGTAATTTTGACATGTCTCGAAAAACGTGTCCAAGTTACTTCGCTTGTAAGCGAGCTCGTAAAAAATATATTTTCTTGGAAAAGCGTGCCCGGCTTAAGTGATATTCGGATTTAAATGAGGAATTTTGACATGTCTCGAAAAATGTGTCCAAGTTACTTTGCTTGTAAGCGAGCTCGTAAAAAAAAATTCTTGAAAAAGTGTGCCCGACTTAAGTGATATTTGGATGTGAACGGGTAATTTAGACATGTCTCGAAAAACGTGTCCAAGTTACTTCGCTCGTAAGCACGCTCGGATAAGTTTGTTTCTTAGTTGTGAAGAAAGCTTGTACGTAATAAAACAAGTTCTAAGACATTGGATGGCGTGAAGTCAAGTAAATTAATACCAAAAAAACTATGCCCCTTTAAATAAATTTACGGAAATGCCATTTCCATATTTTTTTTTCCAAAAAAACTCATGCCCCTCTAAACAAATTTACGAAAATGTCATTTCTATATCTCTACACTAATGAAGTCTCCGTCTTATAATCGTCGTGCAACGCGCGGCCTAATTGCTAGTCCTTGAAAAAGGAGTAAATATATAAACATCTTTTAAAAAGGTGCATTTATGCAAACTTGTGGTTTCGGATAAGATATTGTCTGGGTTTGAGTCTATAGACCAGGCCACGTAACAAATGCACCTCCTTGTGCAATTTCCAGTGCATTCTGTTTACTTGCCACATCTTGCCGGCTACGGAATTAAGTGGGGGAAGAACGAAGGAAAAAAAATCCCCCCGACAACGCAGAAAGAGAAAGAAGAGAAGAGAATGTGGTTCTTCACCAGAAAAGGGCCGTCTGGGTTTTCGAGTTCTTCCACAGCCGAGGAAGTTACTCAGGGTATTGATGCCACAGGTCTCACCGCTATTGTCACAGGTCTCTTTCTCTTCCTTTTTAAACTTCGATTTATTTGATCAACATCCCTGATGATTTTAGCCTGATGCTGAATGTTGCTCCATAATATAGTTTCCTGATGATGTTAAACCTGGCCGCTCAAGTTTGCTTGTCTTGTTGTATGGACTTTCCACAGACCACTCGATTATGATACCCAGTTTCGAAATTGCATGTTGATTTTGAATCATCCCATTTGTGACTGCCTGATGCTGGGTTTGTGCTCATTTATAATCTCACCTGCTGCAATGTTTATGTGACAAAATGAAAATTTGGAGGTTTGATTCAGCTTTCGTCCAGGCCACTGTTGGGTACTCTTTAATTCGAATCTGGAGGGTTGATTTTAGTTTTTATGTCAACTCAGGCCGAGTTAGTTCATGCTTTGGGCAATTCGGATTACAATGCTTAGTAGGCTAATAAGTTTTGATCTTTAGCGTAGGCATTGCTGCATTTGTTCAAAAACTTTGCTGTATATCAAACATATTCATCAAGTATTTTGCCTAAAATTGGCAATGAATCAGTTTTCTTTATGTATTAAGATGTCCTCTTATTTAAATTATGTCTTAGTTCCTTAACTTCTCTACCCAGAAAGTATTTGCTTGTGCTCTGACTTGAGCATTGTGTGTGGAATTAGGAGCATCAGGCGGCATAGGTGCAGAAACATCACGGGTTCTTGCATTGCGAGGTGCTCATGTCGTTATGGGAGTCAGGAACATGGCTGCTGGAAGGGAAGTAAGAGAGAAAATTGTCAAGGAAATACCTGCTGCTAAAGTAGACACCATGGAATTAGATCTAAGTTCAATGGCATCCGTCAGAAAGTTTGCATCTGATTATAAGTCCACAAAGCTTCCGTTGAACCTTCTTATGTAAGCATTTAAATATTACTGCCATTGGAACTGTTTCCTAGCAACATCATTGTTTTTTCAATTCGGTTAATAAGGCAAGTGTTTAGTGGGTGGTGCATAATACTTAGACGATTAATGATGAGTTGAGATGGTACTTAATGCTAAAAACAGCTACTCATTTTCTTAGCGAAGATATGCTGTTCTATATTTTTTAACAATTGATAGACTTCATGTGACTGTTACTGCATTATTATTTTGTTTGTATCTATTAGTTGTTCACTTTCTTTAGTCTATTACTTCGGCTAACACTAGGAACCTATTCATTTTTGTGTTTACGATCACAAGAAACAATGCAGGAGTGATGGCATGCCCCTTTGCACTCTCCAAAGATGGGATAGAACTACAATTTGCAACAAACCATTTAGGTAAATGATATACCAATATACCATACATTTGTGGTTATCAGTTTGAATGATATTTGTTACTTCTATGCCAATGAGATTTAGTTATTTTCGCTGTCCTAGTGTAGCATAAATATTTTTTACATAGAAGTACGCATAACAACTTGGTTTGAGCTGTACAATATTATGATCATCTTTGAAGCAGGATGAGTAATTCTGGTTTATGAATGTCCTTGCATATCCATCTTGTTAAATCTTAAAATTTTCAGTTCTTTAATTAAACTATTTAGTATCTTCCTGTTTCCTCATTGATGATTACTTTGTTCAAAGCTCAGCTTAATTTATTAATGTACATGTCTTCTATATTATGGAAAAACCCTTTGGTTCATAGTACAATTGGCGTGCCGCTTTGAAGGTGGGCATTTGTAACTAGGCTATTGTTTGTATTGTAGATTTTGTGATGTTATGCTATCATTGGATTATTTTTTCAGGTCATTTTCTTTTGACGCATCTTCTGTTGGATAACCTTAAGAAAACAGCAAAGGAAACTGGCAGAGAAGGAAGGATTGTGAATGTTTCATCAGAGGCTCATCGCTTTCCATACCATGAGGGAATTCGTTTTGACAGACTCAACGATCAATCAGGGTAAAACATGTTCTTTGATTTTTTTTGGCAGATAATTTCATATTTTCCTACAGACCAAAGGCTTACTTTTGAGTTTTGAGAGGAATTAATACCCTTCCAGAATCAGTACGACTGAAAATAACTCCAATTATAAGTGTATAGCCCTTGTTGTAAACTCTGGAGAAAATAATTTTAGACGATATAACGTAAAAATCCTTCACCGGAGACAACGTCAGGAACAGGATCAAATAATTTCATTGTATCCAACAGGTAGAGCAAATCTAAGGACCTTTAGATACTAACTTTCCTTTCCCAAAGTGCAACACAATAGCCGAACCTAGCTCGAACACCCGAACAAGATGATAGTGAGAATTGCTTTTAGTATTTTTACTGCTCTGCATAACGAGGAAGGTAATCAAACATGCAAAAGCAACACTTGCTTGAAAATCCAAATTAATTCACTATTGCATTATACTATGCAGGTACAGCAGCTGGCGTGCTTATGGACAGTCAAAGCTCGCTAACATTTTGCACGCCAATGAACTAACCCAAAAACTGAAGGTATTAGACATTATTGCTGATCGATGGTTTCATACTTGGTCATTTGAACTTATCTCCATTTCTTTTTGTTGTTGATCAATTTAAATTCCACCCCCTAACCATAGTTTTAAATCATAACTGAGAGTTGGATGAAAGTGAATGGTCTTGTTCGACTCAAGCATGCTAAACTATATTACTGAGCTTTTCCAGTATGCTTTCATGCAATAGAGAGCTTTATTTAATGACTTGTGAAATTCGTTGATGGCTTGTGTTCAACTAAAAATTGTTGTTTTCTCTACATTTGTATCTGTAGGCAGTAAATGCTCTTATCTATCAATTAGGTTGAGATGTATTGATCTTTCTATGGTGAACAGGAGGACGGCGTAAATGTAAGGGCAAATTCGCTTCATCCTGGAGCAATAGCTACGAATCTTTTCCGCCATATTAAGTTTCTGGATGGTGAGCACTTTTGGTTGCTCCAAAATATTCTTCTTGCAACTATTGAGTTTGCACACAGCTTCATCTTTCCTCTTTGAAAAGATGTTCGTTTTAGTATGTCCATAATAATCAACATGATCAAAAGTATAGAAACAGAACTTTTTGGTTTCATCGTGTATCAAGTCTAGGAGAATCGTAATTTTCTAGTAACATGGTGTCTTGATTTTGTTGCATTCAGGTGCGGTGGACACAATCGGTAGATTAGTACTTAAAAGCATACCACAGGTAAGTTTCCTTTATAATTAAGTGGTTTCATTAATAAATGCAATGAAATATATGCTACTTCAGTTTGTTGGATTCCAGCACAAATTAGCGAGCCCAATGACCTTATCGGAATTAAACACAAATTTGTTAAGAGTGTTTATTTTTAATTTTTTCTGTAATTTTCTCTAAATATTAATCATGAAACAATTTTCGGCACCCATTGATTGCATGTGGAAAGTAGGGTGAATTTAAGTTCTGTCTGTCATGAGATAGTCGCGTCGCATCTTGAAGCTATAAAAATCATCAGGTTGACTTGGCATAAAATGTACAAATGTGACTAAGAAGATGTGAATTATGCTGTGCATTGTACGTAGGGGGCAGCAACAACATGCTATGTGGCTCTGCATCCGCAGGTGAAGGGTGTGAGCGGAGAATACTTCAACAACAGCAACCTTGCGAAGCCTGCGCCTATGGCTCGAGACTCTGAATTGGCTCGAAAACTCTGGGATTTCAGCCTCAATCTCATCAATCCTAAATAGGCATGTCAAGGGTACTCAGTATATTATTGTACGTGTCACATGAATCTGTTGATTGTACAACATGTTTTAAGAAATAGAAACCAACTATCAATAGTCATAACTACATATATGGGGAAATTATGTTTAACCACTCCTTATTTTACACTTATTGCATTTAACTACCTTTTATATTTCTCTTACAATTAACCACCCCTTATTTACAAATTGCTGCATTTAACAACCCGAAGGGCGAAGGGGTGCATCCTCATGCTCATTGGCTTTTATACAATGTCTTTGAGATGGATATTGCTCATATATCGTTGTTTCAGTGTTGTACAACTTGCAGTTCCAAACACTGTTACAATAACATTCAAATACCAATTCAACAGACGATATTTTTGGTCGGAATTCAACAGACGATACTTAGCTTGGCTTGAAACTATAATTTTCCTACGAGTTATTCATGTGGTAGGGCTGTTAACTTTACCATTTGATATTTTAATGTAGTAATGCTGAATTTAGCGTAGCATGTATTTATTGTGGGGGCAAATTCAAGCTTAATTATCATTATTCACAACCCACTAAAACCAATAATAAAACTCTAATTTAACATAATTTACATATTAGTCCCCCACTTACAAATCTCTCATTCTCCTTCTTCCTCTCCTACGGTACTGTATTAGTCGTATTACGCAGTCGACCTCCGCCGGAAGCCATCACCGTCGACCACCATTCGCCTGTCCCATCGCCAGTCACCGCGACCTCCCGGCCGCCAGCCACCGCGACCTCTCCACCGCCAGCCACTCCCACCTCCTTTCCCAATTTCAATCCACACGCCCTATTCAACCAACAAATTGATACGGACCCGGTGTGGACCGCGTATCGAACCCTTGTTGGTCAAGGGGGTTGAGCCTAATCCGGTGTGGATTCCGACTCGGGATAAACGTGGTTAGTGGCCACGGGAGAAAGCAAAGAACTAACAAAACTAGGGCAAACTATTTTCTTGGATAAATTACGGCAATTTTTTGCGCACTCTAAATTTTAGGTTGCGCACTCGACTATGTGCGGATTATAAACCCGCACAGGTTTTTTAAAAAAAAACCGGGTTTCTCTTGGACGGATCCGAAACTCGCACAAAAAAACAAAAAAAACCCGGTTTCTCTTGGAAGGATCCGAAACTCGCACAAAAAAATAAAAAAAAACCGGTTCAATCTGAGAACCGATAAATTTTGACCAAAAATTGACGCTTTATGGACGGGTTTCAAACCCGTCCATAAAACCCTAGTTGTACGGGTTGGAAACCCGCACAGCTTCGCTATACACGGGCGCCGCACAACTTCGTCTTCTACCTTCGATTTTTCCGATTCATTTTAGCAAATTCCGAGCGAAGGTGCGATAGCGAGTGCGAAAAACCGGTCAAATTTCTATGGAATCTCGAGCAAGTGAGAAGGATTCGGCAATGGAGAACCATGAATTCGACGATTCCGGCATGGCAGAACCGCCTTCTTCGACGAATTCGGGCTCCGCACAGAGGTCGTCTGGGGCACATTCTTCGGCGGGTTTGGGTTCCGCACACCAGTCGGTGGATTCCGGCCCCGCACAGAGGTCGGACACGGCGATTCGCAGCGGGGAAGGAGAACCGGCAGCGGTGGGGGAGGTGGCACCGGAAGTGGTGGGGGTGAGGGCAATGCTAGTGGTGGGGGAGATGGCGTCGACGGTGGTGGGGGAGGTGGCGCCGGAGTTGGTGGTAGAGATGGCGCCGGCGGTAGAGATGGAGGCTGGAGTGGGCCCGAGCGGATTGACAACGACGGAGGGTGCGGACCCGGGTCGTCGAGTGCGTCAGAGAAGACCGACGGACGAGGTATTTTTTAATATCAAAATAAAATTAAATATACTTTATTTAGCGGAATTTATATGAAATACATATTAGATTAGAAATTATATTATATGAAATGCATTTAATTGATTTAGCGGAATATATATGAAATGCATGTTTGATTAGAAATTATATTATATGAAATGCATATACCTTATTTAGCGAAATATATATAGAACTGCATATTATATTAGAAATTATGTTATATGAATGCATATAATTGATTTAGTGAAATATATATTAAATGCATATTATATTAGAAATTATTTTATATAAAAAGCATATAGTTTATTTAGCGGAATTTATATGAAATACATATTAGATTAGAAATTATATTATTTGAAATGCATATAATTGATTTAGCGAAATATATATGAAATGCATGTTAGATTAGAAATTATATTATATATATAAAGCATATATTTTATTTAAAAAACATACCGTAGAAATAATATTTATATATATTATATTAGAAATTATATCATAGTGAAAAATTGCTCAGATTGATTTACCTTACTTGGGAGGTCTCTGTGGGCTGGACGTTACACCGGTTGCCCCCCCTTTGAGTCGAGCATCGCAGATGCCGCCGGAGTCGTCGAGGTCGGCCGAGCGCAGGGATCGTGTCCCATCCATTTGGGAACGAGGGGAGTCGTCTAGGATGGCGGAAGAGCGGGCGAGAGAGGAGGCTGAGAGAGAGGTTCGGGGTTGGGCTGACCCCGAAAATGACCCCGATTGGGCGGATCGATCGGGTTGACATTTATGTTATTCTATATTCGGATTGTTGTTTGGATTGTTTTTTATTTAGTTTGGATTGTTGTTTGAATTTAGTTTTGGATTGTTAACATTGTATGGATTGTTTTAGATTATGTTATGACGATTTCGACGATTTTAGATTGTTGACATTGTATGAAATGTATAAATCATAATATATTAATTAATCCTTTTCTAACGTTATTGTTAAGAAACTATAACAATTAGTTCACATATAAAAAACATTATTTGCATTAATTGAACATTTCAATTTCTTTCAATTTGGAAGACTCTTTTTGTATAATTATAAAAATCATAGTATATTTTATTATGTTCAATTTGGAAGAATCTTTTTTATATATATTATGCATGCTTGCATTTGATATGATTTTGACTTATGACGCTTGGATTTTCTTCGGAGATTTGAAAATTTTTAATTTTAATTTTTAACACAAAAAGTGGGTAAATTTATAATTTAGAAAGGAAAATAAAAAAAATTATTATAACAAAATTTGTAACACAATATAGGCGGGTTTTGAACCCGCCCATTATGGGGCCATGGGCGGGTTTTGAACCCGCCCATATTGGCACCATGGGAGGGTTTTGAACCAGCCTATATTGGCGCCATATTAGCCATGTCACGGCCAATATGGTCGGGTTCACAACCCGCCCATATTGGCCGTGCTTAAAACTAGCACAACAGGGTTTAGGGTTTTGGTTTATGGTTTAGAGTTTTAAGGTATACAAATTAAAAATAATATCGAAATAAAACATACATGAGCTTAATTAAATGGTTGAAGACCTCCTATGCCACTTTCCATACAAAACAAATATGAATAGATTGAGTCTAAGAGAAGTAATATATGAAATTAGACATGAGTTTTGATAGTTAAACATGAGATTTTAAAGTGATATATGAAGTTTGACGCTTTCTCCTATACATTGCTTACGATGAGCTTATAGTGGCGTTTGACGCTTTCTACTAGACATTGCTTACGATGGTTCAACTCATATACATTTTGTGCGAGGTTAAATGACACTAAACCCTATATGCGAGAAAGCCCGTATATGCTTGTTCCAAATCAAAACTCAAAACACTAAACCCTAAACCCTAAACCCTAAAACTTAACCCTAAATCCTAAACCCTTAACCCTAATGGGAGGATTACAAATCCACACATAAGTGGGCGATTAAACCCCTTGGGCGGGTTGCAAATGCGCCCATAGGACGTGTCCCAAACCCGCCTATGTGGGTGTTTCTACGACACTATCAAAACAGTGGTATACGCGATTCGGGGCGGAAAAAACTCGGTCGCGTTTTGACCCCATTTCTAATTTCGATTTTAATATAAAAACGACGACGCTTTATTTAAATAAAAATATTTCATTTTTACATATAGTAGTCAAAAGTGTAACTATAATATATGACATTAATTACAACCCTAAGTATGTATAGGTCCTCGTCCATAACTCGCTCATCGAACCTCATACTCTTGCACTCACTAGCTTCTCCTTATGCGGAGTGAACCATGTCTTCTCAACATATGACACCAAACCGGTTCCACCTTTTTCGTTCCATATATTCCGAAAATGTTCAAGTCGGGCCTCATACTCCTCCTCGGTGTGTGACCTCATAACTCGCCGAACGCTACTAGTGAATCGTTCCGGGTCTATATCTTGTGTTTTTGCATATGCCCTCACATTCCGAGCCACGTGTACTTGACACAAGAAGTGGGGGACCTTGAAGACACTCTTCACCGCCTTCAATGCTCCAAGCTCTCTATCCGACATGAAACAACGCGGCTTTTGGTTGCCGAATAAGAACTTCAATCGCAAGAGTGCCCATTTGAAGTACTCCGCCTTCTCCTTCCTCATGAAGACAATAGCAATACAATACGTCAAGTTTGTGGATGTCATCCCTACAAACTCCAAACAAGGCCATCCGTACCTAGACATTGGCAACAAATAGTTATATATAAAGAATTAATGATCACTAAAACAACTCAATAGGAATAACGTGGTACATAAACGAGATGACATACCTATTGGTCTTGTACGTGCAATCCATGATAACGACATTCGGAAACATCCTCAACAAATGTCGTGAGTCAGGATGACTAATAAACAACGCGCTCAATGCCAACTCCCCGTCTTTTTGCCTCCCGCTCATCGTGTCGGTGAAGTATCCCTTCTCCTTCAACCACGCCAAGGAGTATTTTGTCACATTCAATTTACCCATTGAAATCCTCCTTTGAGACGCCTTGAAATTATAGACTTGTGTCCTCGATAGTAAGCTTTCGGGGTTCTTTTGGATAAGTTCCAAAAAGATAGACTTAGGCTTTGTACCCGACGTACTACCAAGTATTATGTGGTTGCGCTCCTCCGCACTAAGACGATGTGCACCCCTAACCCCTTTCAAATCCGGGGGAAGCTCATGGTTATGGAACCCTCTTATAACCGATAATGTCCAACGAGAGGGTGTATACGAATTCCCTTTCCTAAACAACCCATGCAACTCAAACGGACACTCGGTCTTCATCGAATCCCGTGCTTTCTTCACCTCATTCTTCCTCCCCGATCTATACTTACCCGACCTTGAACATTGTAAAATGATCTTATCGTGTTTGGACGACTTGGTCGTTATGATCATAGACAAACCAAGACCGATAGTTTTAACCCATTGTCTCAAATCTTCCATTGTATCAAATCCATCATTGCTATTAAAGTACGTAGAGAAGTCGACTTTCGTGTGATCAACATGCTCACTATACGGACAAACCTATGAATAAAACCGAAAACCTTTAAACTAGGCCTGTAATAACTACGAACTTGCAAGTATTAAAAAAAATCAAATAAAATATGATCATCATCATCATTACGAAATAAATTTTAAATTTCATAATCCAAATTAGACACGACGCTACTAATCGACCGACAACCAATAAAGTATAAACTAAACAGATATATTATAATTTTAGGATTCAACATATACTAACCAATTCATTATCGGGAAGAGAAAGATTGCCCACGGAAGATGTTGAATCCGACGAATAGGATGACCCGCTAAACGATGACGTCTTTGTGGACCCGTTACTCGAAGTCGACATCTCACGAGAATGTACTTTGTCGTATATGCTCTCTTTTTTAGTGGAATTAACAATTGAAAACTGAATAGTAAAAAACTCGGCTGTTTTATAAAAGACGCGTTGTTTTGGTTGAAACCCTAATTTATGTGCGGGTTTAAAACCCGCACAATATGGGCGTTCCGGGAACCCGCCCAAAGGGGCCGTTTTTCCAAAACTACCCTTTTATGTGCGGGTCTCAAACCAGCCCATTATGGGCGTGCCGAGAACCCGCCCAAAGGGGCTTTTTTTGGCCGCATCTGGAATCCGTCCATAAAGCCGGGTTTTTTACGAAAACCGGTGTCGTTTTTTGTACGGGTTTAGGATCCGTCCATGGTTCGGTAAAAAAACGGTTTTCCTTGTGCGGATTATGAATACGCCCATAGTTGAGTGCGCAACATAAAAAGAGGAGTGCGCAAACGAGCGGCCATAAATTATGAGAATTACACCAAGAGTATTTATACCTAAGCCCTAACGGTTCAAAAAAGGCGTCCCGGGAAAGAACCGTAAAGAAAACCCGAGAAGAGAGCTTTGCTCTAGTTTATAAAAATTACATAAATTAAATAAAATGCTGAATATTATAAATAACTACCCTAAAAAGGTCTAAATAAATCTTATAAATATATAAAAATTACTCCTCATAACGTCGTGGACGACGACGAACCCGAGATGGTCTGACATTCGATATTTCTCCCGTATCACAAATTTGTATCAATCCGTTCAAAATTAATCGAAAACCCAGCAAATCTCATATTTCTCACCACTATATATACATAATTTCAATTAATTTGTCAATTTTACATTAGAATTGACAAACCCATAAACCCTAAAATTTGAAATTTACATATTTGAGAGAGATTTGATATGTTCAAGACCGAAATTAACTTTCACACTGAAGATTGTTGAAAACGGGCTACACATCACAAAAAAATTACAAGAAAGAGATCTGATCATTAGTAAGAAAGAGATCGGAGGGGGACTGCGTTTTTGCTCCATAAACATGGTTCAACAGACAGGGAGAGATTGGAATTTTTTGGAAGGATCTATGTGCAATTTTTAAATAAACTAGTTGAAGTCCCGTGATATTCACGGGATAATTTTATTAAAAAGCTATACAATTCTACGATATTAATTTAAAATACTAAATATATTTATATAATATCATAGAAAATTTCGCAATAGACAATTTTTTTTAGATTGTACTCCATATTTTAATTGAATATATTTTTAAATATTTTTTCATTATTTATGGAGACATTGTCCAAATTTAGATTGAAATTATTAAAATATTAATTTTACTTTTTATTGAATATTTTTAAATAATCTTTTCTTATTTTTTAGACATTAATATGTATAAAATACTTGTTTTTTATAAATAATCATTAGGATAGGTTATCTACAAAGCATAATATAATTTATTAAAATATTTTTGTCAAGTTAATTTATTAAAATTATATAGTAGGGTTCTTATCTTTTATTCTGTAATAATAAGAATGTTTGTAAATATGAAAAATACAATATAAAGATTAGTATAGAAAAGAACATTGTCCTTGATTTAAGATATAAAATATAGAGAAAATTATCTATGTATTATTTTGAATTTTATTAATTTAAATTAAAATTCGAATTTTTTTTGACATTTACATATAATCTTAGTCATCAACATAAAATTATATCTTTTTCTCAAAATAAAAATATATCAACACAACAAATTTTATTTTTTAAAATTATATCAGAGTTTGGTTCAAATGAAACAAACTCTTATCCTAAAACGAACTCTTATCCTAAAACGAATGCACTTTTCATAGTTAGTAATGCACTTTTCATATAAAAGTGCATTGAAAAATACAAAAAGTGCATTACGAAAAAGTGCACTAATTTTTTTTGAAAAGTGCACTAAAAAGTACGAAAAGTACAAATGCGAAAAAGTGCACTCTGAAGTATGAAAAGTGCACTACTAACTACAAAAAGTGCATTCATTTTAGGATAAGAGTTTGTTTCATTTGAACCAAACTCAATTATATCATTATATAGATATAAATTTTATACTTGAAGCTCAAGCCTTGTTAAAAGATTAAAAAAATATATTAAGACCCTAAATCTTTTTAAGAGATAAAAATATTAAATTAATATGGAAAATATCATCTCATAGGAATTTATGTATATAAAAATTATATAAATATGTTATCTATTGTAGTAAACTAATACATAATCCATAGATAGAAAATTATATACATAAAAAATTATATAAACATGTTATCTATTTAGTATATATAGCAAGAATACTATAAGTTGTTACAAAATTTATTAAATATAATTTTATATTAATTTATTCAAAAATGTCACGTGGCGCAAATTTTACAACAGACTTGTGTTCTGCTTTATAATGTATTAGGGTAGATTGGGTTGTATTATTATTTTTAGTGTGTTATGAATAGTATGACCCATTTATATGTTAAACATGGTGATGGACATGATCGAGAAGAAAAGGGAGAGCACCCGAATATTCTGAACATATACAAACCATAAATCGAAGAAAACTGAAGTAATAATGTTCCATATCCAATGGACAACAATGTCTGAAGTACTATCTCCAGTAAAATATGTCCAATTTAATGAAAACTAGCTAATACGGCAACTTCATATATAAACTCGCTCCTCTCAAGCCACATTGGAGAGTTTGACTAAAGCATCTTCGATCCAGTTGCCCAAAACGCCAAAAATGAAGCCACAAGAGCTTGAATTGGCACCTGAACATAAGTTTAATTGCAAATAGATTAATTTTAGTCCAACACCCAAATTATGATCACAAGCAGTATTTGACGAGATAAAAAAAAATGTGTAATAAACTAAAGATATGAGTACAAAATTTACAATTGGAATCAGATGAGCTCCGGACGACGATGAAGGTGATGGAGCCGACGATGGAGCTGGTGCTGTTTGAAGGAAAATGTCAGAGAGCAGCCAATGAGCCAAGTTTCTATAAGCCTCCTGAGTCAGATGAATTCCGTCCCAACTGACTCGCTTTGCAGGGTCTCGACAAAGCTCGAACCCCTTGCTTGATCCGCAAGAATTGCTCGTATTACCACAACAAGCCGTGAATAATCCTTCCTTGTCGAATCCTGATCGATGACAAACCAAATTAATATTTATACATATTATATTAAAATTAAGTATGGTTAACTTTTGTCATTAATTAGGCTTGTATACCGAGAGAAACAGCGTTGGTGAGGACCCATCTGAGGGCGGAATAGTAGTCTCCATAGTGGACCGCCACATTCGGATGCTGTTTATTCAGCTCCTGAATAGCTTGTTTAAGCTGTTGGTTGTGGAAACTTGCGAATTGGTTTAGTTGCTTGAGACATCCGAGGCTGTCGTATGCGGTTGAGTCGTTGGATGCGAAGTTGCTGAGATAGATAGGCATGCAACCGATTGGGAAGTTTCCCGGGACTACCACTTGTTTAGCACCAATCTTAATAACTTCCTGAACACGTTAATTAATGTTGCGAGGACACACACCACACACACATGATAAGGAAGCTAGATAAATTGAAACAACAATTATTATACTAATGACAATATATAAATGCTCACATTAGCGGCGTCAACTATGGATTGAACGACATCAGGGACCATATTAACGACATCTTGAATAGATTTTCCCATCAGAAAAGCGTAGTTATAGTCGTTTCCTCCAACTTCTCCTACCATAAACAGACTTTTTTCCAACTTAAGCTTGCAATCTGCACACATATTCATGGTACATATAGATAAAAGCTAAAAAAGTAGAAGCTGAATGGAGACAGAAAGATGTACTATAGATGCAATCATTATACATCAATTGAATGGAGACAGAAAGATGTACAATAGATGCAATCATTATACATCAATTGAATGGAGACAGAAAGATGTAATATAGATGCAATCATACCAGAGGAAGAAGAGCAAGCGGAGTTGAGATGGGATCGGAACCATCCAAGCTGGACAGGGAGAGAGCTGTTAGTTGGGGCTGCTCCTGGGTAGTTAGAGGCGTTGAGCGCGGTGGCTCCGGCCACAGCAAAGTTGACTCCGTGCGTAAAGTCCGCGTCTTTCTCCAAGTAAGGGTTCAAGAGTGGCAGATTGAATGCTCTTGCTACATAGCATACATATATTGTTAATAAAAATCAATTCAGATCAATTCCTGAGAAAATTCTCAAACTTTAAAGAGTTTTTCAGTGTCAAAATATATCTACCGAAGAAATCAATCATGAGAAGTCCGTCGGAGCAACGACCGGTTGGCTTGTTGGACAAGGTTTCTCCGTAAGGGCTGACTGAACAAAACAGCGAAGGGGACTCCCTCATCAGATTACCCGTGTCAGATAGGGAGTCTCCGAGCTGATAAATTGAATCAAATCTGGGCAGTTCTGGTTTAGCAGCAGCAGCTCCGATGTTGGGATTGCACAATAGAAGAAGAGAAAGGAAAGAGATGACAAGCAACAAAGAAGACATTGTGCGAGAAGCCATGAAGAAACAGGGAAACGTATAGGCGTAAGAGAAGAGAAGGTTGAAGAAAGCAGGGGAATTGGCAAAAGAATCGGGAGGGGGTCCCTATTTTATACACTCACTAATTGTGATTGCTTCTTAATTCCTATTAAGGTAGTTATTCGAAACCGGGGTTAGAGTGTGTTCGGGAACAATCAGATGATAGATAATAATATATTATTTTATAAAAGATCTTTGTAAACCAAACGCTTTTAAACATAACAAAAATGCATTATAGTCAATAATATTATGGAGGCAAACGAACATATCCTTAGTTGATAGAATTCTGACCCAAAAAACTTAGTTGATAGAATTCTGACCAATGAAAACTTAGTGGGTACAATTGTCCGGGTAGTTCATAAAATCATGAAAGAAATTCAAACTTCTTATAATATTATTATTTTTAAATGTACATATTCTAATCTTGACTTATCGTTAACACTTGTATTCTCTGTATAAAGGTCCCTAGTATCCTAATAGACCACAAATCTATCTATAATATATTATCTATCTATCTATCTATCATTTATCTATCTATCTATCTATTACTAATAACTAAAATCGAAGTAATTTCTGCCACCACGTTGCGCCACATCGCCCCTTTATTAAAATAATAATTTCAAATAGTTAATTATGCAAAAAAAAGTGATCTCCAAATAAACATAAAGATAAAATAATATTAATAGATTTGACCAATATAGATAAAAAAGGACAATATGTACACGTGATCACATATATATCTTTGAAATAAAAATAGTCATATCTATCTATAACTATATGCTAAAGTTGTAACTTTTTTAGCCGCCACATTAATTCTGGCCCCACTTTATATTATACAAATTATTTTTATTATTTTCTCCAATTAAATTCCTTTCTATTTATTTATGTGGAAAAAATTAATTCAAAAATTAATTAAAAATAATGAAAATTATTTATCTTAATCTTTTTATCTATTTATAAAAAAATATTTATCTTAAATCAAATTTTGATAAAAAAGGTAAATTTTTTTATCTTTTCTTATTAATTATCTTTTTAAATATTTATTGAAAGATTTTTAAAGAATTGAATTTGATTAAATTTTTCTAAAAATTTAAATTATTTTTGGATTTTTAGTTATTTTTGTATATTTACTTTATTAATATTAGATTTATAATATATCTAAAAATTACTGGGTTATAGTAGTGCATGGTACGACGAGTACAACTAGTTACTCATAAAATATTAGCTACTTTTAAATACCAAATTGCTTAAATCTTCGTTGTTTATTAATTACTAATTTCTTCTACTATGCTTTCATTAATTTTGATAAACTATTGATTTATACTAACATCTAACCTAATCGGTTTGTTGTGCTTACTTATGTATACTAGTGGGTGGGCCGCGCGCCACGCACGCGGACAAGTTTTGAAGTAGCAACTCAATAGCAGAAAGCAAAGCACAATAAAAAAGAGTATTTATATTTTTTTTTATCATCAAAAGAGTATTTATATTATTCTCAATATAAACAGTGTATCCATTACAAGCACAAACATATAATTAATATATTTCATGAACTAAGCCACTTTCCATCGGAAAGATCTCCGTCAACGCATAAAATGAAACAGTGTTATGTTCTTGACACTAATTTAGAGATCATAATCACTGAAATCGAGCATAATTCATTCGGTTAAGAGGTGTTTAATTTACCCTTGAGACTTTCCAAAGACTTAACCAAAGAGTCTTTTTTTTTCCTTTGCCTTGAGAGCTTCTCCACTCAAAATATCTACGCATTAGTAAGTTTCAACTGGTAGGCGAGATCTAGCTTATGCATACACATCAATACATCATCTTCTCCAAGTTCATCTTCAATACACAAGAGTTTCTCCAAGTTCATCTTCAATACACAAGCTTGATGAAACCCGAAATAACGGCTACGCTACGAGACAAGAAACAATATTATTATATTTGAGTGCAAACACTTGCTCCTTTATTTATGATTTTTCCGTGGTTGCGAGGTTACAAACCTACGAGGTTGATGTACAACTTCGAGAATCACACCTAGACCTCCTACAAGGTTCTGAGATCGCACCTATCGTTGCGAGGTCGATTCTAGGGCGAGGTAGATTTGAAGATATGAGGTAGGGAGTTTTGTGAGTTTCTGTAGCGAGGTTTTAGGCGTGAGCGAGGTCCTTGTGCAACTTTGGGGTCTTTCTGTGGGTTTTTCCTATCTGTAGCGAGGTCCTTTGACGATGTTCCTATCACGTCGATCTTTAACTAGCAAGAGGGTTCTTGAGTTCAAGTGGTTTTTCGACCCCCTCTTCCTACGAGGTTCTTCTCTATTTATAGAGAATTGGGGGGCTGAATTTAGGCCAATGTTCGATGTGGGATACTCGAAATAAGGGCTTTTGATTGGTCCGTGAGTGAGGCCACTTGTGATTGGTTTGGGAGTGAGGTTGCCGGTGATTGGTTCGAGCGGGCGGGCGCATTAGCAGAGTCGGTGACGAGGTCGAGACCTCGTCCCGGGATGTTCGACCTCGTCCCGGGATGTTTGAGAGACCTCGCATTCGTCGGGAGTTTTGTTTTTAAATAACCACGTGGACGTGGGTCCCCAACTTGCCTATGGGGGTCCTCCTGGGCCCACTTCTTGCTTTTACTGTTTTGGACATCATCACAACCCCATGGCCTGGGGGCCTCGCCCCGAGGGTCGCAGGGCATAAGTTTCCTGGATTCGCGAGATGTGGGGTGTTTTTTAGAGGTTATGAAGGTCTCGAGGTTGGGAGGGCGCTTTGCGAGGTGTGAGGCTCTGTCCTGCGCGGATGAAGATCCTTGGGCCTTTTCGCCGTTCTCTGCTTAGTGGGCCGTTCAGGTAAGAGGCCCAAGAAGCCTTTCGGGAGTGGGGGGAGGCTCAGATCTGCTCTATATAAGGGCGTATCCCACACGCTTCCCCCTCATCTTCTCTCTCCAATATTTTCGCTCCTTCTCTCTCTTTGTCTCTTCGGTTTCTTCTGAGCGGTTTCTTCAGACGGTTTCCGATGAGCTTTTCGCCGTTCGCTAGTTGCGCCACCGCCTCTCGTTCGCCAACCTTTAAACAAGTAAGTTCTTGATCTTCTTCCTTCTGTCTTTCGATATTTTTTGCTTTTGATTCTTCCCTTGTTTACTTTTTGCCCCACGTTTCGTAAGGGCGACGGTGTGTCGCCCGGTGTTTCGCGCCGGTGTCACGGTGGCGAAGCGGCGGTGGCAGGGTTTTGTGGTTTTCGGCGTTTGCCCTTTGTTATTTTTTTTTATCTTTCTTCGTTCCGTCCTGCATCTGGGTGTTTGTTTGTGATTCCTGGGTATATTTTTTTTTGTTCTTTCTTCGTTCCGTTTCGCATCTAGGTGGGTGTTTATGATTTTTGTGTGTTTCTCTGCTGGCTGCGCGGCGGCGTTGTTGGTGGTTTTTGTTCCGTTGAGCCCTCGTCTTCCCTTGGTTTTTCGTCTCCTCTCCTTTCTTTTCGCCCTGCTTTTCTCCCCTCTTTTTTCTTTGCGTTATGCTCCGGGGGGCGGTGTTGTGGTGGTGAGACGGTGGTGAGACGGTGGTGGTGGGCGGTTGCCGCCGTGAAGGTATCGCTGGGTTTTTGGGTTTATCGCTTTTCTCTCTTTCTTTTTTGCTTGGGGTGACGGTTGAACTCCCGTTTCTCCGCTCACCATTTTTCGAATTTCGAAAGCCCTCGGGAGCCCAAACGTCATGATGTCTGATTGACGGGACGTTTGGGCTTCCGCCGCTGGCTTCCACCGTTGGTTGGCCTTCTTTCTCTTTCCTTTCTTTTGGCGCTTCAAATTCTTCTTTGTCGTCCTATCTTGTCAGAGTAGCCCGTAGGGTGCCACGTGGCCTTTCCCTCTATGACCTCGCGTTGCTTTGTCCCTCGAGGTTGCGACCTCGTGCCTATTTTCCCCCGAGGTTATGATCTCGCGCTTTTCCCTTTTCGAGGTTATGACCTCGTGCTCTTTTCTTTTCGAGGTTATGATCTCGTGTCTTGCTCTCGGGCTCGACCCCGTCCTTCCTTCTTTCCCGGGGTCATGATCTCGTGTCTTTCTCTTTGTTTGCCATGCCTTTAGTGCCTTACTGACCTTCTCTTTTCCAGGTGCTAGCTTTTCGCGGCCTGGACGTTGTCTTTTCATGCCTAGGAGAGCCTCTGCGAGCCCACCGCCCGGCTTTGTCTTTAATTTCCAAGAGAATTTTTATCAGGAGGTCTCCGAGTCCGTAGGAAGCGTAGAGCCTAGTGATTCCCAGAACCCAAGTTCTCCTTCGTTGGTCTTCAGCGAGCCCTCATCCAGCGACTCCGCTGTTTCGATCAGTTCGCATTTTCCCCGTCTGCGCATATACTCTGGTGTTGAAATGGCTTCCTCTTCTTCTCCTGATGTGATCGCCGCTGAGGTCGAGGCGAGGTTGGACGCGGCCATTGCCTCAGCTTCGGCCGCGTATGTGCCCTCGAGCTTCCCCGAGGCCTATATTACCGACGCTGTGTCCGGCGTTCCCGTCGTCCTTAGAGAACGGATTCCTATGAGTCCGAGTACTCCCGAGGCCTACCTGTCCGAGGGGGTGGCCACCGATTTGACGCTGGACGAGCTTGCGGACATAGCTAAGGATTTCCCCTGGCCCGAGGGAGTCGAGTTGGCGCTGCCAGAGGAGGAGGGGCGACCCCTGGCGTCCTATGAGGGGTGTGCGGTCGTGAACCTCGTCACTCTTCAAGCGGGCTTTAGGCTGCCCCTGGCCCAGCACATCGTTGATTTCTTGTGGGCCATGGGTGTCTGCCCTGCTCAGTTGTTCCTGAACGCTTGGCGGTTGTTGTGTGCTTACACAATTCGAAGTCGCGAGCTTCTGGACGAGCCGAATCTCAGCGATTTGTCGGCGTTAGTCTTGGCGAGGAGAGAACCTCGTTGTTCCCTGATCAACCTCAGCACACCGAACGTCAAAATCATCTCGACCCAGTCGAACGTCGGGACGTGGAAACCTAAATGGTTTTTGGTCCGAGACCTCAGCGGGAGATACCTTAATTTCCCTGTGGCACCGGGGAATTACGAGAGATGCGTGTGCCCGTACAAGGTCGCCGAGTTCCAGGCGCTCAAGGCCAAGTATGCCACAGCGTACCAGGCGCCATACGAGCGCTACCTTTCTCAGGACCGGCTTGAGCGGGCCGGGCTGAGCCTCAGTTTCCCTCCTCGCGAGGGCGGATAGGGTATTTTGTTACCGCTATTTCTCTGATTGTTTTCTTTGTTTTTGACCTCGTTGCATTTGTTTCTGATCTCGTTGCATTTGTTTCTGACCTCGTTGCATTTGTTTCTGACCTCGTCCTAACTTGTTTTTGATCTCGTCCTAACTTGTTTTTTCTTTTTACTCCTTTCTTGACAATGAATTTTCTGCACGCTCTTACCACGACGTCAAAGGGGAAACAACCCATGACGTCTACTTCCAAGACCCCCGCTCCCCGGGTCCTCAAGGGGATTTCAATCAACGAGCCGAGCCCGCAGGCAAGGACAGGTACCACGCAGCCGGGACCTGTCCCGCCAACGGCCGCGGCAGGGGGAGCCATGCCCAAGGGGAGCGCTATGAGGGCGTCGCAGTGGGACGTCACGGGGCCGCCCCAGGGGGAAAAAAGGCCTGACGTGGTTCCGTCAAAAGGGGCCACCACGAAGGGGACCTCCCATCCTCCCCGGGCGTCCGACGACAAGGCCCTGCGGAAGAGGAAGGACGCGGGGTCTTCCCCCGAGAAGAAGAAAAAACCCCGGTCGGGCGACCACCAACGAAGCTCGCGGGATCTGGAACTCATTCCTGCTTTCAACTTCGAGGGGCGAGGCCGCGGGGATACAGGCCCCCATCCCGCCAGGTTTCACTGCCCTGGACCCATCAGAGGGGCCCCGTTGGATTGGGCCCGGGGAGATTACAAGGAGGAGGTCGCGTGGGCCAACAACCTCACCGAGGCGGCGCTTGACGACGAGGCCGCTCGGTATTCGGCCATGGTAAGCCTCTTCTTTTTTTGTTTTTGTGTGTGTAATTCTTGTCTCTTTCTTGTTTCTTTTCTCACCCCCCTGTGAATTTGCAGCACACATTTTTTGATAATTATAACCGGAGTCGCATTGCCCTTGCCCACTCGAGGATGGACAAGATGGAGGCGGCGCTTCGAGCCCGCAGCGAGGTGTGCGAGCGACAGGCCAAGGAGCTGGCCGAGGTCGCGGAGTCGTCCAAAGCCGCGGAGGCTGCGGCCAAGAAGCGGGTCGAGGCCGCGGCGGCCGCGGCAAGGGAGGAGGTGAAGGCGGCGAGGGAAGGGGAGAAGAGGGCGAGGGGCGAGGTCGAGGTCCTGCGGGGCGAGGTTGAAGGGCTTCGAGGCAAGCTTTCCGCCGAACATGAGTTCTTCAAGGCGAAGGAAGCGGAGTTTCTGAGGGCCGAGGAGGAGATCAGGCGCCTCGAGGGGCGTATTGTTGAGCTCAACAAGGAAGTCGAGGCCGCGGGTCCCAGGTATGTGGACTCGGAGGAGTACAAGGCGGAGCTGGTGGAGAGTGTGAGGACAATGTTCCACCAGGCAGTCCGCATGGGCGTAAAGCAGGCGGTGGCCAAGTATGGGCACCTCAACCCCCAGATCGTCTTCTTCAACCCCAACTACAATGAAACCATGGGGGAGCTGGGGTCGACGGATCCCGAGGGGGAATGCGAGTTCTTCCTCAACGAGGACGGGACTGTGTCCAGCACTGCGCCCCTCGAGGTAGAGCTTGTTGGGGGGAACCCGGAGTTAACCTCCACGGGACCTCAGCCCGCGACCAGTGCGCCTGCGCCTCCCGCCTCCGCTGCCCCTGCTCCTGCTGAGGCCCCGGCTGCCTCCGCCGAAGCCTCTAAAACCATTGATCTTACCGGTCCCGAGGTTGAAACCTCGAAGAAATGATGAAAACTTTTTCCTGGTGGCCCTACGGGGTTTGTAATTAAAACATCTCTTTTTTTTTGTTTGGGTGACCCTACGGGGTTTGTAATCGAAACACCTGTTTTTGATTTTTGACCTTCGTCACTTTCCTTTCCTATGCTTGCTTGATTTAGATTTTCTTGCATACTCCAGTCCTTATCCGTCCAACCCCATGGTTCGAGTGTCACATCTTTTGTGGGGCTCGGACCACACCGGGCATCGTAGTCCTGTGACGAGGTCGCGAGCCTCCGTTCGGACCTCGTTTTTGTGGAAGTTCGTTCCAACCTAAAAATAGTCGTCTGCGAACCTCGTTCGTGTCCCAACCTAAAAATAGTCGTCCGCGAACCTCGTTCGTGTCGCCGAGATTCTCCAACCCCAAGCGCGAAGCAAGGGGTGAAATTTTTCAACGAGACTCTCCAACCCCAAGCGGGGAGCGAGGGGTGGGAATTTTTTCCAAACGAGTTTCTCCAACCCCAAGCGCGAAGCGAGGGGTGGAACTTTTTCCAAACGAGTTTCTCCAACCCCAAGCGTGATGCGAGGGGTGGAACTTTTCAACGAGACTCTCCAACCCCAAGCGGGGAGCGAGGGGTGGAATTTCTTTCGAACGAGATTCTCCAATCCCAAGCGTGAAGGGAGGGGTGGGACTTTTTCAACGAGATTCTCCAACCCCAAGCGGGAAGCGAGGGGTGGGATTTCTTTCGAACGAGATTCTCCAACCCCAAGCGTGAAGGGAGGGGTGGGACTTTTTCAACGAGATTCTCCGACCCCAAGCGGGAAGCGAGGGGTGGAACTTTTCAACGAGATTCTCCAACCCCAAGCGTGAAGCGAGGGGTGGGACTTTTTCAACGAGATTCTCCAACCCCAAGCGGGAAGCGAGGGGTGGGACTTTTTCAACGAGAATTTCAACCCCAAGTGGGAAGCGAGGGGTGGGACTTTTCAACGAGATTCTCCAACCCCAAGCGTGAAGGGAGGGGTGGGACTTTTTCAACGAGATTCTCCAACCCCAAGCGGGAAGCGAGGGATGGAACTTTTCAACGAGATTCTCCAACCCCAAGCGTGAAGCGAGGGGTGGGACTTTTTCAACGAGATTCTCCAACCCCAAGCGGGAAGCGAGAGGTGGGACTTTTTCAACGAGACTTTCCAACCCCAAGCGGGAAGCGAGGGGTGGGACTTTTTCAACGAGATTCTCCAACCCCAAGCGGGAAGCGAGGGGTGGGACTTTTCAACGAGATTCTCCAACCCCAAGCGTGAAGCGAGGGGTGGGACTTTTTCAACGAGATTCTCCAACCCCAAGCGGGAAGCGAGGGATGGGACTTTTTCAACGAGACTTTCCAACCCCAAGCGAGAAGCGAGGGGTGGGACTTTTCAACGAGATTCTCCAACCCCAAGCGTGAAGGGAGGGGTGGGACTTTTCAATGAGGGAGCGTTTTTAGAAAAGCCTGCAATCCTTTATTTACCAACTGTGAGGAACAACGGGGTTTCGAGTTTCTACATGTAATATTTTTTGAGTCGTGCGACGTTCCACGTTTTGCACAGTGTGCGCCCCTCGTCGTCCCTGAGTTTGAAAGCCCCGGGTGCGACTTCTTCTCCGAGGAGGTAGGGTCCTTCCCAGTTAGGGTCCAATTTTCCTCCCTCGGTGCGTCTTAGCACGAGGTTTCCCGTGGCCAAGAGGCGAGGTCTGACCTTCTTGTCGTGGTATACGGCGACACGTCGCTTGTATTCTCTAGAGCGCAGGTCCGCCACCTCGCGGATTTCATCTCGGAACTGCAGTTCGACTTTGAGGTTGGCCTCGTTTTCTTTTTCGTCGAAGTTGTACACCCTTGCTAATGGAATTAGGGTTTCTACGGGAACGAGGGCTTCCGCCCCGTAGGTAAGAGCGAAGGGGGTCTCGCCCGTTGCGCGGCGCGAGGTCGTGCGATACGTCTAGAGGACGAGGGGAAGTAATTCGGCCCAGCGGCCCTGCGCCATGCCCAGGCGCTTCTTGAGGTCTGTCAAGATGCGCGCATTAACGTTTTCTACCTGGCCATTGGACTGGGGATGAGCCACGGAGGAAAACTTGAGGCTGATGCCCAGCTCAGAGCAGAAAGTCTGAGTTTCTTCGCAGTCGAATTGGGGGCCATGGTCGGTCATGATTCTCATGGGGACACCGAAACGACAGACGAGGTTCTTCCACAGGAATTCGCAGACCTTTGCCCCGGTGATTTTTGCCATCGCCTGTGCTTCGATCCACTTCGTGAAGTAGTCCACGATGACCAAAATGTATTGCACTTGGCCTGCAGCTTTAGGAAATGGGCCGAGAATGTCCATTCCCCACATTGCGAATGGGCATGGCGCGTGAATGCTACGGAGGGGAGCCGTCGGGGTGTGCTGGACGTTCTCGTGTTTCTGGCATCCGACGCACTTTTGGACGTAAGCCCTCGCGTCTTGTCGGAGAGTGGGCCAGAAGTATCCCAAATGGACAATTTTGTGTGCCAAAGACCTCCACCCCGGGTGTCCCCCACAAACTCCCTCGTGGGCCTCGTAGAGGACGTGGTCCGTGGCCTCGGGCGGTATGCACAGCAGGTTGGGTTCAGCGTAGCCCCGGCGGTAAAGCTGGTCGCCGACGACGCAGTAGCGGGCGGCTTGCATTTTTAGTTTTCTGGCCAGCGCGGAGTCCTCTGGGAGGATGCCGCTTTGTATGTACCTCGTCACTGGGAACCTCCAGTCCTCGGTCCTTACGGACATGACCTCGCTATCGATGCTTCGTGAGAGCTTTCTCTCCACCATCACGCGGTTTCCCACATCCAAGGGAAGTGCGGAGCCTAACCTGGCGAGGGCATCTGCCTTGGTGTTTGAGGTCCGCGGGATTGATTCCACCGCGAAGGTTTCGAGGCATGAAACCAAGGCTTTGACTTTTGCTCGGTAGGCGGGCAGAAAACCTGTCTTGGTGTCGTATTGGCCGTTGAGTTGCCGTGCTACCAATTCGGAATCTGTGTAGACCCTGATTTTGCGGGCCCCGTTGAGTAGCGCCATCTCGATCCCAGCTATCATGGCCTCGTACTCGGCGTCGTTGTTGGTGGCATCAAAGGCGAAGTTGAGAGCATACTCCGTCTTGATTGAGGGGCCAGCGAGGAACACCCCGGCCCCGCCACCGGCGTCACATCATGAGCCATCAACGAACACCTTCCATTTGTCCGAGCTTGTGTCTGTCTCGGGGAAGGTGACCTCCACCATAAAGTCGGCGAGGGCTTGCCCCTTCATCGCGGTTCTTGGAAGATAATTGATATCGAACTCGGAGAGTTCGACGGCCCACTTGGTCATACGTCCGGAGAGGGCGGACTGATGCAGAATCTGACGAAGTGGGAGGTCCGAAAGAACCTGGATGGGCGTAGGCGCCTTGCGGCGGTCACCACCGCCAGCGCCATCTTTTCTGCTGGGGAGTATCTCTGCTCCGCAGGCTGGAGCACGCGACTCACAAAGTACACAGGATGCATGGCCTCTCTTGTGAGCACCGCGCTGACGGTCTCGGGACTCACCGCCACATATAGTTGCAAATCTTCGCCCGCGTGTGGAGGTGACAAAGTGGGGAGCTTGGTGAGGAAGGTTTTTAACTCTGAGAAGGCCGTCTCGAGCTTCTCGTCCCAGACGAACTTGTCATTCTTTTTGAGGGCGGCAAAGAACGGGAGGGACTTGTCTGCTAGGCGGAAGCAAAACCTCCCCAAGTAATTTACAGCGCCATTGAGTCTCTGTACCTCGGTACGAGATCGGGGAGACCTCATTGCGAGGATAGATTCTATTTTGGCGGGGTTGACGTCGATCCCGCGCTCGCTGATCATGAATCCCAAAACTTCCCCGAGGATACGCCAAAAACGCACTTCTCGGGGTTCAGGCTGAGCTGGTGGTGTCCGAGGGTGGTGAAAACTTTGGCGAGGTCAGCCAGGTGCTCCTCGGATCCCTTGCTCCGCACCACGATGTCGTCGACGTAGGCGGATACGTTTCTGTCCAGGTGGTCTTTGAAAATCCGATCGACGAGGCGTTGGAATGTGGCCCCTGCGTTCTTGAGGCCAAATGGCATGACCTTATAACAGTATGTCCCCCGCTGAGTGATAAAGGATGTCTCCTCTTCGTCACGGGGATTCATGGAGATCTGGTTGTACCCCGAGTAGGCGTCGAGGAAACTCAAGACCTCGTGCCCAGCAGTCGAATCCACAAGTGCATCGATCGAGGGCAGGGGGTAGCTGTCTTTGGGGCATGCCTTGTTGAGGTCTTTGAAGTCTACGCACATCCGCCATTTGTCGCTGGCTTTCTTGACCAACGCGACATTGGACAGCCATTTCGGATACTGGACTTCGCGTATGAAATCTGCGGCCAGCAGCTTGGCCACCTCTTCATTTGCGGCAGTTGCCCTTTCTTCGTTCATTTTTCTTCGACGCTGCACCACAGGACGAATGGCGACGTCGATGTTCAGGGAGTGTTGGGCCAGGGTCCGAGGCACACCTCGGAGATCTTTTGCGGTCCAGGCGAACACGTCGCGGGACCCAGCAAGCAGGGCCTCTAGTGACGATGTCGCATCCCCAGTGAGGCAACCTACGAGGTAGATCTTTTCTGATTTGTTTTCGAAGGGGGTAATCACCCTTCTTTCTGCCTCGGGAGTGGGTATTGTGAAGTCCCGGACCTCGAGGTCCGCTTCACCCGAAGTTTCCACCATGAACACAGGGCATTTTTTCTTAGCCGAGGTCATGTAGCAGACACGGCCCTCTTCTTGGTTGCCCTTCACTTCTCCGACACCCGCGCTGGTGGGGAACTTCATTTTCAGGTGGTAGATGGAGACCACCGCCTGGAATTTCATCAAGGAGACTCTCCCGATGATTGCATTGTAGGTCGAGGGCAGGTGCACCACCGTAAACTCTATTACCTCGGTTCTCGTTGCCGAGCTAGTACCGACGGTCATCCACAGGTCTATGAGACCAGCGACATCGACCTCATTTCCCGAGAAGGAGGTGAGCTTCCCAGCGTAGGGCCTCAAGGATGTCGCGGAGATCCCGAGTTGCTCGAAAGTGCCAAAATACATGATGTCCACGGAGGAACCCGTGTCCACCAGTATTCGCTTCACTATCTTCGAGCCCAATTGAGCGTGTATCACCAGGGGGTCGAAGTGGGGCATGTGGAGCCCTTCGGCGTCTTCTGTCGTGAAGGCCATACCCACGTGGGACCGTGAGGTTTGTGTCACGCTGTATACCGAGGGCTCATGGTGACTTGCCCTCGCGTATCTTTTCCTTTCCGCCTGGCTCGAGCCTGCCAGCGAGGGTCCGCTCGAGATGGTGTTGATGTACCCATCGGGTGCCGCGGCTTGTCCGGAGCGCGACTGCCTTGCCGGAGCTTGTTGTTCTGCGATGCTTGGTCGGGACCGGGTTGGTTCCTGCTGCACGAGGTTGGCCCCCGACGCGGGGTTGGCGCGCTTTTTCTCGTTTGGGTTGTAGGCGGGGCCACCTTTGCCTCTGTAACCTCGTGGCTTCCCGCCGAAGCAGCTCCAACCCCCACCGCCACGGTTGTCGTAGCGGTTGTTGTTTCTGTTGTCGTTGTTGCCTCTGTTATTGTTGTTGCTTTTGTTGTTGTTGCTTTTGTAATCGGCACGCCGGTCGTGAGTTTGCGTCATGTACGCGTCCCTCGCGGCCGGCGCAACCACCTTAGCTTTTCCTTTAGCCTCGGTCACGATTTCCTTGTCGGTCCTCGGTCGCGAGCTCTGGCTGGCGGCGTCCTCGGCGTAGACCTGTGCCGTGATCCGAGCACACAGGCTCTCATATGTGGTCGGATTTTTGAGGAAAATGCGACATTTGAAATCCCCCTGGCGAAGGTTGCCCATGAGGATGTCGCGGACCGAGGCCTCGTCGATTTGCGCGATCTCAGCGACCGCGGTGGTGAACCTCGTAAAAAAGGTACCCAGCTTCTCGTTTTCCCCCTGCTCGATGCCACGGAGATCGCGCATGTTCTTCTTGCGCTTTCTCGAGCCGTTGAAGTGCCCGACGAAGGACTCGCATAGCTGGGAAAACGAGGCTATCGACTCGACCTTAAGGCTGGTGAACCACGTCATTGCCGCTTTGTCCAGAGTGGTTGGGAAGATCCGACAGAAAATGGCGTCATTGTAAGAGTTGACGTTCATCTGGACGGCGTAATGTTTTATGTGATCTTCGGGGTCGGCCGTGCCGTCGTAAAGTCCCATTTGTGGCCAATGGAAGCCTTTGGGCATGTGTGCCTCTTGGATTTCGGGTACGAAGGGATTCCTGTACCCACTCTCGACGGATGGGCGAGCAGACTTCGACTTTGACCTCGCTAGAGGGCGTGGCGCACTTGCCGCCGTCTCGGACAGCTCCATGTCGCGCCTTTCTACACATCGCGAACGGGATCGCGAGATCTGCATCGGATCTTGGGAGGGTCTCTCCGTGGTAGACCCGTTCGTGGGCGCCTCCTGCCCCGGCATGTAGCCCGGGGCGTATGCGGGCACGTACTCGGAGTGAGGTTGCCCCTGGGGGGGAATCGGGACGTATGGGGGAGCTTGGCCCTGCTGGTACTGCCCGTACCCCGGATAGGGATACTGGTTGAAAGGAGCGCCACCCTGTTCATACCCCTGGAACGGGTATGAGTTTTGCGGGATGTTGTATGTCCAGCCTGGCTGGACCACAAAAGGGCATCCTGACGGACCTGCCGTCGCCCATGGAGGGTTCTCGGCCATATTGTCGGGATGTTGGGGGAAGAAATTGTTTGGACAAGCCATTCTGAGGGGGTTTTAGGAATCAAGGTTTGCACTTAAATGGGAAGCTGCTTAGGATGAAGAGGTTCCCACAGACAGCGCCAGTGATGAAACCCGAAATAACGGCTACGCTACGAGACAAGAAACAATATTATTATATTTGAGTGCAAACACTTGCTCCTTTATTTATGATTTTTCCGTGGTTGCGAGGTTACAAACCTACGAGGTTGATGTACAACTTCGAGAATCACACCTAGACCTCCTACAAGGTTCCGAGATCGCACCTATCGTTGCGAGGTCGATTCTAGGGTGAGGTAGATTTGAGGATATGAGGTAGGGAGTTTTGTGAGTTTCTGTAGCGAGGTTTTAGGCGTGAGCGAGGTCCTTGTGCAACTTTGGGGTCTTTCTGTGGGTTTTTCCTATCTGTAGCGAGGTCCTTTGACGATGTTCCTATCACGTCGATCTTTAACTAGCAAGAGGGTTCTTGAGTTCAAGTGGTTTTTCGACCCCCTCTTCCTACGAGGTTCTTCTCTATTTATAGAGAATTGGGGGGCTGAATTTAGGCCAATGTTCGATGTGGGATACTCGAAATAAGGGCTTTTGATTGGTCCGTGAGTGAGGCCACTTGTGATTGGTTTGGGAGTGAGGTTGTCGGTGATTGGTTCGAGCGGGCGGGCGCATTAGCAGAGTCGGTGACGAGGTCGAGACCTCGTCCCGGGATGTTCGACCTCGTCCCGGGATGTTTGAGAGACCTCGCATTCGTCGGGAGTTTTGTTTTTAAATAACCACGTGGACGTGGGTCCCCAACTTGCCTATGGGGGTCCTCCTGGACCCACTTCTTGCTTTTACTGTTTTGGACATCATCAAAGCTGGTTCAAGGTCAATGAAAACTGAAAAGAAAAACATGTCAAGTCAAGTCCAAGAAATTACATATTGATTTCTATGCAATCAGGATAAAGTAGTTTCATAGTCTTACCCCCATACAAAGGTAGAAAATTTGAAAGGCTCCATGGAAAATGGTATCAACAATGAGCCTCAACAGTCTCAAGGACTCTAAGCATCATCCGTAACCAGAGAGACATTAGGTGAGGGTCAGTTAAGGCTGGTCCAAGGATAGTTGCAAAGCCAAGGAAAAGAATCTCAGCAGGGTGAGCGTATTCAGATGTTAGACCAAACAGAGTTGCATACCTACAGTCTACAAAGGATTGTAGAATTACATAAAAACCATGATAAAACACCATGGACAAAAGTCACAAAATATGATCATTTAAATCTAATTACATACTCGTGATGAATGCTGTGAACATGTTGGTATAGCCACTTTGTGTGCAGAATCCAGTGTCCCCAGTAGAACACAAAATCTTCTTTGATGAAGTAAAATATAATCTGGGGCAAAACTACTTTCCTGCAAAACCAGTAAACCAATCTTGATTAAAGCTGCTATCATTATTCATTAAAAGACAATCTTGTTTATTCATCACATTTCTTGCAATACCTACAGATGGCTCAAGAAAATTAGGTGGCAGCAGATCTAGTGGTGCATTCACTTCCCAAATCTCATTTGGGAGTCTATATAGGCAAAAAATTTTCCTTTTTGTGAGGCAACACACATCTTGCCTGAACAACAAACACAATTTGAATTCATGCAGTTAAGAACTTGTTTCTCTAGGCGAAATGCTAATTGTTTTAAAAGTTTTATTGCTAATATTCATGATGATTAATAAAATGATACACAAATGATTAGTTACCCAACAACAAATCCTTTTCTTTCAGTTTGTGAAAATGACATCTTTCCATCTTTATCTCAATAACAGCCACCCGTTTATTTTAAACCAGAATTGTACTCATCGAAGTTTCCATCAAGTGGGGAACTTATAAGAAGTAGAAAGAGAAAAGGTTACATGAAATCAGATCTTAGACAATACTTATCTAGATCTCAAACATAAAAAGACAGAAAAATAAGGCATTTGAAGAATTGTTGATAGCCAGGGACCAAAGACAAACTACTAAATTGCATAGTGCTTACCAGTGAGGGAGTATTACCATATATGTCCCAATCTACATACACAGCTTAGAAGAAATCAAACCTAATCATTTATTAAACATAATGATCACCATGTCAAGAAAAGACAACATCCAACAACAAACACATCAGCTAGCAATCACCATATTCAATTTATATTTTTTTATTTTTTTATTTTTTATTTTTTATTTTTTTATTTTTTTATTTTTTATTTTTTTTATTTTTTTTATTTTTTTTATTTTTTTTATTTTTTTTATTTTTTTTATTTTTTTTATTTTTTATTTTTTATTTTTTATTTTTTATTTTTTATTTTTTATTTTTTATTTTTTATTTTTTATTTTTTTAATATTTTTAATTTTTAATTTTTAATTTTTAATTTTTTATATTTAATTTTTAATTTTTAAATTTTAAATTTTAATTTTAAATTTTTTATTTTTTATTTAAATTTTTTATTTTTAATGTAAATTTTTAATTTATATTTTTTAATTTATAATTTTTTTATTTTTTATTTTTTATATTTTTTATATTATTTTTTTTATTTTTTTTATTTTTTATTTTTTATTTTTTATTTTTTATTTTTTATTTTTTATTTTTTATTTTTTATTTTTTATTTTTTATTTTTTATTTTTTATTTTTTATTTTTTATTTTTTATTTTTTATTTTTATTTTTATTTTTTATTTTTTATAATTTCTTTATTTTTTATTTCTTTATTTTTTTATTTTTTATGTTTGTAAAAATCGAATTTTATAAAAAATGAACTCAAAGCACATAAAAAATTGAACTTATCATAGATAAAAAATGAACTCGTTGAGTATGAAAATTGAACTCATACAACATATAAAGTTGAACTTCTAACATAAAAAAAATTAAACTTCTAGCATATAAAATGAACTCATAGTATATAGAAATTGAACTGTCATATTTACCATTTTTAAAGCTTTTTTAAAAAAGAACATAATTTTAAAAAAAGAAAAAAAATCAAAAAAATAAATAAAGATTTGAAAAAATTCAATTATTTTTTAGTTATGTTAAAATCGAATTATATGAAAAATGAACTCAAAGCAAATAAAAATTGAACTTATCATAGATGAAAAATGAACTCGTAGAATATAATAATTGAACTCATACAATATAGAAAATTGAACTCCTAACATAAAAAATTGAACTTCTAGCGTATAAAAATGAACTCTTAGTATAAAAAATTGAATTGTCATATTTAACATTTTAATGCTTTTTTTAAATAAGAAAATCATTAAAAAAATTTAAGAAAAATCATTTCTTTTTTAAATATTTTTTTAGATATGTGAGAGTTGAATTATTTGAAAAATGAACTAAGCACATAAAAATTGAACTTATCGTCGATTGAAAAATGAACTCGTAGAATATAAAAATTGAACTCATACAATATAGAGAATTGAACTCCTAACATAAAAAATTGAACTTCTAGTGTATATGTAACACCCCTATTTTACAACACTGGGTATTACCGCCAGTGACCTCAGACTTTACCGTCCAAAGTCACCCAAGGCTTTTAGAATGATATAGAACAATTAAATGCGGAATAAAAACATATTACATAATGAGAAAAGGTGCTCCCGAGGAAGACTTGGTTCTTACAAACATATTACATCGTTGATAAATATAAAGTTGTTCGGTAATTTAAATGCGAAACTACTTGTCCTTGAAACATATTGAAATCAAAACAAAATGATGAACGAAGTACATCTTGAAAATTCTCGTTCTTCCTTCGTCTTCACTTCGCTTCACGCCTTATGGGGATTCCTAGATTCTGACATAATTCGCGAGGGGCGATAGAATGCCAGACAAACATGCGGAAAAGAAGAATTAGTCTAAGAGACTAAGCAAGCGGGAATGGAACTTCCCGAGGGTAAATTTGGTAACTTCTAAGCGATAGAAGAACTACTAGATTGTAGACTTCTCTAGGATTTCAATAGGATGTTGGGAACATTTATTTATTCATGCAAGTGAAAACCTCTCGCGCTTTTGAGCGGACCGAGAGCCGGAGCGATCATTTGAGACCGGTCCGGTTTTGGTATCTTAAATGTGCATACGCACTTATCTTTAATAGTGACGAAAATATTCAATCTTGTTGATGAATTTTACAAGAGAGAGTGGTGGGACACGGATAAACCGAGCCACCCGAAGGAGAACATCAATTCTCCTGCACTTAGCTAGAGTGCGCTCAATCCCTCCTTGCAATCGGAGCGGATGGAGATCATGATCCCGAAAGTCGTATGGACGTACGACTTACTAAGATTATATAGAGGTGTCGACTAACTCGCACCCCTTTCTAGTTTATTCAATTCAAATCTCTGAACGAGATTCCAATCAATCAAGAGTACACACACTAGCAAATATAATCCTAGCAAGGAATATAATATTTACTATGCTAACAAGGGTCGTTATTTCTAGCAATCGATATTTCCTAGGTTCATTTTTATTAAGCACACAAGAAGTTCCCAACATCGAGAAATATCATATAGACGGATATAAAAGGGCACAAGGGGAAATTCCACTTGCCTTAGTGTAACGAGTTCTAGCAACGAGCTTTGACGAAACTTAGGCGATTTCCTACTACGAGCGAGGATTCCGACCAAATGATATGGAATTTACGAAAGGTTCAAAACACGATTCTTCTACTAACGTTCGGGTCACCTCTTATAATGTTTTATAAGAGGATTTGAATTTCTAAATTATTATAATAATAATTTAGAAAGTTATTTTCTTTAAAATAATAATATTCCTTTATTATTAATTTGATTTTTGTAATATCCTTAATTCCGAAAATCTTCTATTAAAATAATTATTTTAAATAATCCTTTTTATTAGAAAGTTTCCTTAAATAGAAATATCTACTTTTCCTTATAAGGTAACTTGCCTAAAATGTCTTTACTCATATTTGTTCTATTTCCATGACCCTTTTTATACTATAAGGTTCATAAATATCTTTGATCATAGTTTTTAATATCCTCATGACTTGTAACAAAATACTTTTGACTCGTAAAATCCTACTTTATATTTATAAATTATTATTATAACATTATAGTTTAAAAAAAAAATATCTTCTTTATAATTAGAAGATTTCTCTCATGCAAGTCATCCTTATGCTATAATAATCTCCTAGAATATTTGTAATATCTTATTTGATATTTTTATCCTAGAAATCATGTCTTGTGCCAAAACTCTACACCTAGCGATTATTAAAATATATTTTTCTTATAGATGACTTTAGTATTATTTCCATTAATAGTAGCACATTTTCATGATATCATTGTCTAAGTCAAACTATAGTTTTAAGATTCCTATCATATTTTATAACTAAAACTCATGTGCTAATAATAATATATTATTTTATCATATCCTAATAATAGATGATATCTTGTAATAACCCTCATATATAAAGATATGCTAAACTCATTTTTTCCATTGAATAAAGATTTTATTTAATAAACCTTTTATTTTTAGGACTATATAATATGATATCATCTTTTGATCTAGACATGCACAAAAATTTCTAAAGGCTTTGTTTAATCTTAGAAGTGATAATACTAATTATAGACTTTGCATGTTACATTTATAAACACCTTTATATATTATGTAAGAAGCATGCATGTAATAGAATTCATAAAAAAATTATCTATTTGTTTTATATCTTAAGTTACCAAGGTAAATTAGTTTTGTTTCTAGCTTTTAACTAACAAGATCCTACTAGCATATTTTTTTATTTCTCATTTTCCTATAATAATTTCCAATAACATTTAACTTTATAAAAGCATAATTTAAATAAGTAAAATAGCATAGAATTTTTATACTTTTCACTATTCTGTAAAACAAAATACTGGAGAGGAGAATAGGGGAGGAGGACCGGCGGACGGGGGCGGCGCGGCCAGATGCTCCGGCGACGCTGGCGGACTCGACGGCGGCGACAGGTGGTCTCGGCGGCGGCGACGGGTGGTGCTCCGAAAGGGGGCAGGCGGTCCGACGACTCCAAGGAGAAGAGAAGGAGAAGATTTTTGGTGTTTTTGTGGAATTTTGAATGGAGAATCCTTGCTTGTAGTGTGCTGATTTTTTTGAAGGGAAATGATGTTCTTGCTAGAAGAGAGAGCAAAAGGTTGAATGAGTGTTTGGGAGAGGGTTTTTATAGACAACTTTGATGAAGTCTTCAATCCATGGCTAAGGGAAGAGGCCAATGGATGAGGGAGAAGAGTCTCACCATTGGTCCATGGTGTGTTTCTTCCATGGTGAGGAGAGGTGAGGTCACTAGGGGTGGTCTACAAGCAAGAGGGAGGTTGGCATGAAATGGCCAAATTCCAATCAACGTACAATCAATTAGACTATTGTCTGATGTTGTCTTTGGGAGAAGGAGTTTATTTGATATAAGAGGAAAAGGTTAGGTTGAATGAACAAGAAATTGCAAATGGTCTAGCGGAATGGGAATGGGGCGTGTGAGGGTAGGATGCAAGAGATCTCGGGTTCAAATCCCGGCTCTTGCATTCTTTTTACAAGGCTTGTAAATTGATTTTTAGGCCTTTATGTAATTTATTTTATTAAATAAAATTAACCTCTAAAAGACATTATTTTTAGTTGATGTTCCTTCTATTAATTTCCTCACTTTATTAAACTATACCCCTCAAGTTATTTTATTAAATTTTCATCTATTTCAACTTTTATTGATAACCTCTTTCGAAAGAGAATAATGGAAATTAATTCGATATTAAAAATCCTCCTTTTTAATTTAGAGAAAATAATTGAAAATATTAAATTATAAAAGCTTGGAATATCGCGGATATTACAATAGTACCCCTTTAAATAAGTTTCGTCCCCGAAACATAGAGAAAATAGGACAGTACTAGGATGTAGAGACAAAAGCAATTACAGTTTAAGACTTGCAAGGATTCTATAGGGTCTAGTACCCCCTTAAAAGGATTACACTAGTGGTGTTCAAGAAGACATTAACTCTGGGAAACGCCTCTGCATGTCTTGCTCGGTTTCCCAGGTTTCCCAAGTTGTACCTTCGTTTCCATCCTTGGACCAGAGTACACGGACTAAAGGTACTTCTTTGTTGCGCAATTGCTTGATTCGGTGCTCTACAATCTTGATCGGTCTCTCTTCGTATGTGCCATCCGACTGGATCTCGACATCGTCGAAATTGATCATGTGGGATTCTTCGGTCACATACTTCCTTAAGAGTGACACATGGAACACATTGTGCACAGGGTGAGCAGAAGGTGGTAAAGCAACTCGATAGGCCAGGTTGCCGATTCTGTCTAGGACTTCGAAGGGTCCTACATAGCGAGGGTTAAGCTTGCCTCGCTTTCCGAAGCGGAACACGCCCTTTGAAGGAGATACTTTGACGAAAACCTTATCTCCTACAGTAAATTCTATGTCTCGTCTCTTCAGGTCTGCATAAGACTTCTGTCGACTCTGAGCGGTCAACATTCTTTGACGGATGAGGGCAACTTCGGAGGCAGTTTGCTCTATTAGGTCTGGGCCTAGGAGAATCTTGTCGGCGTTATTGTCCCAACAGATCGGAGAACGACATTTTCGGCCGTAAAAGGCTTCCAAGGGAGCCATCTTGATGGAAGAATGCCAGCTATTGTTGTAAGTGAATTCTATGAGGTGTAAGCTATCCTCCCAACTTGTGGTGCGGTCTAGCACGCAAGCTCGTAGCATATCCTCGAGAGTTTGGATGGTCCTTTCTGATTGACCATCGGTTTGAGGATGAAATGCTGTGCTGAATTTCAGTTCTGTGCCCATGGCCTTATGTAGTCCTTTTCAAAAAGAGGCCATGAAGCGACCGTCTCGATCGGAGGTGATCGTCTTAGGGGTCCCGTGGAGGTGGACTATTTCCTTGACGAAAATTGTTGCTAGCTTTGGAGCCTTCCACTTCTTTTGAATGGGGATGAAGTGGGCGCTCTTGGTGAGTCGGTCTACGATAACCCAGATAGAATCCTTCTGCTTTTGGGTCTTTGGTAGATCGGTCACAAAGTCCATTGCAATATCTTCCCATTTCCATTCGGGGACGGAAAGGGATTGCATCTTTCCTCCAGGTCTTCGATGTTCGATTTTTACTTTCTGGCAGACCAAGCATTTAGATATGAACTCTGCGACATCTTGTTTTAGGTTGGGCCACCAGAAATTCTTGCGTACATCATTGTACATTTTACTTGCTCCTGGATGTACTGAATAGGCAGATGAGTGGGCTTCTTTTAGGATGCTCTTTCGAAGCTCGTCCACCGTTGGCACACAAATCCGGTTCTGGAACCGAAGGGAACCGTCATCTTGAATGACGAACCCTGGTGCTTTGCCTTCTTGTACTTCGCCACTGATTCTGATCAGCATGATGTCGTCAATTTGCTTTTCTTTGATCTCTGTCAGCAAATTGGATTGGATTTCTAAAGTGTTGAGACAACCTTGTTGTCTTTTGAACCAAACTTCAATGCCTTCTCTGATGAGTTCTTGCTGCAACTTTGGTTAGGCGGTTAACATTGCTAAAATGCCCTCTTGTTGCGTCTTTCGACTGAGAGCGTCTGCTACGACGTTAGCCTTACCCGGATGGTAGAGTAGCTCTATGTCGTAGTCTTTCAGTAATTCCAGCCATCTTCTCTGTCCCATGTTCAACTCCTTCTGTGTGAACACATACTTCAAACTCTTGTGATCCGTGTATATCTGACACTTAACCCCGTACAAGTAGTGTCGCCAAATCTTTAACGCAAATACTACTGCTGCCAGTTCGAGGTCGTGCGTCGGATAATTTACTTCATAGACTTTGAGCTGTCGAGATGCGTAGGCAATCACCTTCCCATTCTGCATGAGTACGCATCCCAACCCTTGCTTTGAGGCGTCACTGTAGACCACATAATCGTCGTGTCTATTGGGCAATGTTAGCACTGGCGCACTGGTGAGGCGCTTCTTGAGTTCTTGGAAACTCTCTTCGCACTTCTCATCCCATACGAACTTCTTATGGGTCTTTCGGAGTAACTTTGTCATGGGAAGGGCAATCTTTGAAAACCCTTCAACGAACCTTCTATAGTACCCGGCGAGTCCTAGGAAGCTGCGAATTTCCTTTACATTCTTGGGTTGCTTCCATTCTGAGACTGCCTCAATCTTCTTTGGGTCCACTAGTACTCCGTCTTGATTAATGACGTGGCCTAAGAAAGCCACTTCTCTAAGCCATAGGTCGCACTTGGACAGCTTGGCGTAGAGTTGGTTGTGCCTTAGGATCTGTAGCACAATTTGGAGATGTTCTTCATGGTCTGCTTGATCTCCGGAGTATACCAGGATGTCGTCTATGAAAATGATGACGAATTTGTCGAGATATTCATGGAAGCATCGGTGCATTAGATCCATGAATATCGCAGGTGCATTGGTCAGCCCGAATGGCATCACCACAAACTCGTAGTGTCCATAACGGTACGGAAGGCGGTCTTCGGAATGTCTTCCTCGCGGATCTGAAGCTGGTGATAGCCTGACCTCAGGTCGATCTTTGAGAAAACTTTTGCACCTCTGAGTTGATCTAAGAGATCGTCTATCCTTAGAAGAGGATACTTGTTCTTGATGGTGACCTTGTTCAATTCTTTGTAGTCGATGCACAAACGGAAGGTTCCGTCCTTCTTCTTCACAAATAGCACGGGCGCTCCCCAAGGCGAAGCACTTGGTCGAATGTAACCCTTCTCAAGAAGTTCTTCGAGCTGACTCTTGAGTTCTTTCATCTCCAGCGGGGCCATTCTGTATGGCGCCTTAGAGATTGGGCCAGTACCCGGCTCGAGGCTTATTGAAAACTCGACTTCTCGTCGAGGAGGTAATCCGGGGAGTTCGTTTGGGAAGACGTCGGGAAACTCTCTGGCCACGGGGATCTCTTGCACGTTTACAATCTTCTTCTCTGTTGACTCGAGATAGCAAAGATATCCAACGCAGCGCTGCCTTAGTAGTTTCCTGGCTTTCATGGCGTTGATCACCTTTCCATTTTCTTCTTCCCGTTTCCCCTTGAACTTGCAGATGTGTTTTCCTCCCGAGTTGATGGTCACAGTTCGGGTGTAGAAATCAATGACTGCTCCATGCTCAAACAACCAATCTCTTCCGAGAATGATGTCATAGGGATCCATCGGGATACATATCAAGTTGGAGCAGAAGTTTACTCCCTGAATGCATAAGGGAAATTTTCTTAATTGTTTGGCTCCTAAAATCTTTTCTCCATTTGGAAGGTTCACTATGAACGGCTCACACTTCTCGAGGTTGTCTAAACCTAGAAGTTCTATGCATTTTTCGGATATGAATGAATGTGATGCACCGGAATCGAAGAGTATAAACACGTCTCTAGAACGGATATGGAGAGTACCTTGACAGATGAGTTCTTCTGGCTTGTCAGTGGTACGCATCTCGTACAATCTCTGTCCCTGTCCTTGCGAGTTCACAGGACCTTTGCCTTTCTGGTTGGCCGTGGACTGAACTGAAGTGGTTCCTGCTGGCATGTTTGACGCCTGAGGTCGTTGGGAAACTGTGTTTGAGCGGGTCTGACCTAATGGGTTCACTGGTTGCCTACAGAATTGCCGGAGATGTCCGTCCTTGTTGAAGTTGTAACATCTTCTTGGCGGCTTGCGACACTTCCGATTTATATGCCCGGGCTCAGCACAGTTGTGGCAGACGATTGGGGTCTTTGTGGATTCAGTCCCATGGCTTGGTCTTGTACCAACCGACGAGGCCTTGTTCCTGCTTTTCTTTGACCACTGAGATCCTTGCGGCGATGCTGGCCTCTTAAACCCACTGTGACTAGAGTGGTGAGGCTTTTCTCCACCGAACTTCTTGCGTTCGGGAACCTTCAGAGTCGACTCCATTTTATGCGCATGATCCACATATTCTTCCAAGGTTGTGAAGGAGCGGTTTGCCATCCAAGGTTTTATGTGATCACTCATCCATCGATGAAAGTGTTTGATCTTCTGCTTTTCTGTGGTGATCTCCTCATCAGCATACTGTAACAGGTGGTTAAACTTCTTAGCTCTTTCTAGCACATTCAACCCATGCAGCTTTGGGGAGTGGAATTCATCCAGCTTCTCATCTCGCATTGATTTTGTGAAGAATCTACGCATCATCTTGCTCTTGAACATTGCCCAGCTTAAATCTGGGCGGCCGGCTAGACTAGAGCTCTCCCACCACTCGCCTGCTTCATCTTTCAATTTAAGTGCATCCATGTGCACCTTATCCGTTTCCGAGCATGGTATGTTGCGTAAGAGTCGCTCCATATGAGAGAACCAGTATTGCACTCCTAACGGATCCCCAACTCCGTCGTACGAATCAGGCTTCATGGCATTGAAAGCTCTGATTCCTTCAGTGAAGCTAACCAGATTCTGTTTCACGGGAACCACCTCTGCCGTTTGTCCTACTTCTTCCATCCCTTCATCTGGCACCACGTTTGAGGTTTCGGGGTCCACGGGTTTAGGAACCCCAATAGGAATCTCCTCTCGTATCAATTGTTGTACAAGAGTGCGTAGCGCATTCATAGTTTCTGCGTTGAATGCAATTGGCGCTATAGGTGCATGAGGTGGATTCACTCCTGGCTCTCTTCGGGTTTCGGACTCGACATCGTCGTTGCCATCCCTAGGTTCAGTGGTGCTGCGATTAGTGGCTCTCGTGTTGACCATCTGAAGGTTTTGGGTTTGTTTCTACTTGTTAATTAGGTGTAGTATGAAGAAAGAATAGATAGATCAAGTTCTAATAATTAAGAAGAGGGACTTTATTAATAGGTTCATAATAGAGAGTACAAGGCTTTTATAACTTAAGCCGTTTCAACTAGAAAAGGAAATTAAGCCGCTTCGACTTTCTAAAGACAAAATAAAGTCGAAAGAAGTGGTCTATGCTCACTTCTTGAAAATAAAAATACAACCCTAAGGAAATCTAAATACGGTCGGCGTAAGTATCGAGGAATCCTTCCTCGAAGAGGGTCTCGTCTATGATCCCTGTGTCGTTACCAAGGAGGATGTTGGCTTGCTCAATCCTACAATGGCGACGGTTTTCGCGAGCCTGAAGCTCCGCGATGCAAATCCGATGTTGGAGCCTTTCCGCTCGCTCTCTTTCCATATCCATGATCCATTCCCTTTGGTGGCTCTGAAGTAAGCCACGGTTCACCCTCCAACTTCTGGTGGGGACCACGCCGGATGGTGGGGGCGCGTTGACCAAGGTTGACGAGCCTGGCGGTTGGAAGATTCCCCCTCCATCCAAGTGGTGAATCCTTCCATCTGTATCTCCCTAGGTGCCTGCCTTGCCCGCTCAAATAGAGAGGGTGGTCCATAGCGTCTCTCCTCGGAGTGATCAACATTCATGGATTGGAGCTGTCGTAAGAGCTCCTCGTCCTCGTGACACCAGAAATGTCTCATCGGTGGTATAGGCTCTTCGGGCTCGAACGCCCGTGGTGGTGAGACGACTTCCATTCTCGGCATGACCCTTGGGACCTCGATCATAGGGGGCATCGGGGCCGGAGGAACATATTCCCATTCGGGGCTCGCTGGCGGCGGTGGTGGAGGTGGTGTTTCTGGGTCGATTACCACCCCGTCTTCGTCTTCTTCTTCCGACGCTTCGTTCATAGCGTCCCAATCTGCTTGTGCCTGCCACAATAGCTCCAGCTCCTCGTCATCAAACTCGTCCTCTTCTCCATGCTCAAAGTCATGTTCGGGCACCAACTCCTCATTCTCCTCATCGGAGTAATCTTCGGGTTCATACCCCGGTGCCATCTCTTCATCTTCCGAGGGGTAATCCTCGGGCTCGTACACGGGTGATGGGGGCAATTCGACGGGTGCTAGATCATCTTCCGGTAGCTCTATGGGCAGGTTAGGGTCTTCCTCAGGATCTTCTCCCGATTCCTCCCACGGCTCCCCGACTTGGTCAATTTCCATATTGACCCCGAGGTGACCATCCTCGTCAATGTAGGGGAAGTACGGGTTCGGGGCTTGCATCCCGAAATTGGCTCCGTCGATATGGTTCTCAAGGTGGTTGTGGTTCGGGCTAGCCATGGTTCTTCTGAGGAAAGAAAGAAAAGAAAGGCGTTATTATAGAACCTCCTTAGTTTCTATGCAAGGAAGACGTAGTGAACGAAGTAAAAGAAATACAATCTTGAAATTTACTAAATCAAAACTTTACTTTATGCTTTTCATTTTCTTGGCCCTATTACGATGCTAAGGTTTTCTTCTTTTAACCTTGTGAATTTATGAAATGAGTTTTGTGATTACTAATCAAGTTTTCTCGTATAAGAGTATAAGTTTTTCTAAGGTGAAGGTATAAGATTCTAGTGATAAGTTTCCTAAAGGAACACTTACATTATTGATAAGAAAAGTTCATACCACTTTAAGTTTTTCAAAAGGTAGAAAAGGTTTTGAGAAAAGTTAGTTAGTTCTAGAATTAAGTATTTACTATTTAAGGTTTCTAATATTTTCGGGAATCATTTTTCTTAGCTAAGAATTTAAAATTGGAAGGTTACTATTCCTAAGTTTTCTTTTTAAAAAGTAAAGGAGATCTTCTAAGATTTGAAGTCCTAAGTAGCGGAAGTAAAGGTTAAGGTTTTAAAAGTTCTCGGTTTTCGAAAATTCTCGGTTTAAAATTTTTCGGTTTTAAAACGAAAACCTGGCTCTGATACCACAATTGTAACACCCCTATTTTACAACACTGGGTATTACCGCCAGTGACCTCAGACTTTACCGTCCAAAGTCACCCAAGGCTTTTAGAATGATATAGAACAATTAAATGCGGAATAAAAACATATTACATAATGAGAAAAGGTGCTCCCGAGGAAGACTTGGTTCTTACAAACATATTACATCGTTGATAAATATAAAGTTGTTCGGTAATTTAAATGCGAAACTACTTGTCCTTGAAACATATTGAAATCAAAACAAAATGATGAACGAAGTACATCTTGAAAATTCTCGTTCTTCCTTCGTCTTCACTTCGCTTCACGCCTTATGGGGATTCCTAGATTCTGACATAATTCGCGAGGGGCGTTAGAATGCCAGACAAACATGCGAAAAAGAAGAATTAGTCTAAGAGACTAAGCAAGCGGGAATGGAACTTCCCGAGGGTAAATTTGGTAACTTCTAATTATTTTCGAGAGAGATAAACGGGTTGTGTTTACGATGAGGCTATACGATAAGGCTTGATTATGTGGAGCTTTAATGGTTCCAAGAAGAGTATATCTTAATCAAAGATAACTCGGAAGCGATAGAAGAACTACTAGATTGTAGACTTCTCTAGGATTTCAATAGGATGTTGGTAACATTTATTTATTCATGCAAGTGAAAACCTCTCGCGCTTTTGAGCGGACCGAGAGCCGGAGCGATCATTTGAGACCGGTCCGGTTTTGGTATCTTAAATGTGCATACGCACTTATCTTTAATAGTGACGAAAATATTCAATCTTGTTGATGAATTTTACAAGAGAGAGTGGTGGGACACGGATAAACCGAGCCACCCGAAGGAGAACATCAATTCTCCTGCACTTAGCTAGAGTGCGCTCAATCCCTCCTTGCAATCGGAGCGGATGGAGATCATGATCCCGAAAGTCATATGGACGTACGACTTAGTAAGATTATATAGAGGTGTCGACTAACTCGCACCCCTTTCTAGTTTATTCAATTCAAATCTCTGAACGAGATTGCAATCAATCAAGAGTACACACACTAGCAAATATAATCCTAGCAAGGAATATAACATTTACTATGCTAACAAGGGTCGTTATTTCTAGCAATCGATATTTCCTATGTTCATTTTTATTAAGCACACAAGAAGTTCCCAACATCGAGAAATATCATATAGACGGATATAAAAGGGCACAAGGGGAAATTCCACTTGCCTTAGTGTAACGAGTTCTAGCAACGAGCTTTGACGAAACTTAGGCGATTTCCTACTACGAGCGAGGATTCCGACCTAATGATATGGAATTTACGAAAGGTTCAAAACACGATTCTTCTACTAACGTTCGGGTCACCTCTTATAATGTTTTATAAGAGGATTTGAATTTCTAAATTATTATAATAATAATTTAGAAAGTTATTTTCTTTAAAATAATAATATTCCTTTATTATTAATTTGATTTTTGTAATATCCTTAATTCCAAAAATTTTCTATTAAAATAATTTTTTAAATAATCCTTTTTATTAGAAAGTTTCCTTAAATAGAAATATCTACTTTTCCTTATAAGGTAACTTGCCTAAAATGTCTTTAATCATATTTGTTCTATTTCCATGACCCTTTTTATACTATAAGGTTCATAAATATCTTTGATCATAGTTTTTAATATCCTCATGACTTGTAACAAAATACTTTTGACTCGTAAAATCCTACTTTATATTTATAAATTATTATTATAACATTATAGTTTTAAAAAAAATATCTTCTTTATAATTAGAAGATTTCTCTCATGCAAGTCATCCTTATGCTATAATAATCTCCTAGAATATTTGTAATATCTTATTTGATAATTTTATCCTAGAAATCATGTCTTGTGCCAAAACTCTACACCTAGCGATTATTAAAATATATTTTTTTTATAGATGACTTTAGTATTATTTCCATTAATAGTAGCACATTTTCATGATATCATTGTCTAAGTCAAACTATAGTTTTAAGATTCCTATCATATTTTATAACTAAAACTCATATGCTAATAATAATATATTATTTTATCATATCCTAATAATAGATGATATCTTGTAATAACCCTCATATATAAAGATATGCTAAACTCATTTTTTCCATTAAATAAAGATTTTATTTAATAAACCTTTTATTTTTAGGACTATATAATATGATATCATCTTTTGATCTAGACATGCACAAAAATTTCTAAAGGCTTTGTTTAATCTTAGAAGTGATAATACTAATTATAGACTTTGCATGTTACATTTATAAACACCTTTATATATTATGTAAGAAGCATGCATGTAATAGAATTCATAAAAAAATTATCTATTTGTTTTTATATCTTAAGTTACCAAGGTAAATTAGTTTTGTTTCTACCTTTTAACTAACAAGATCCTACTAGCATATTTTTTTATTTCTGATTTTCCTATAATAATTTCCAATAACTTATAACTTTATAAAAGCATAATTTAAATAAGTAAAATAGGATAGAATTTTTATACTTTTCACTATTCTGTAAAACAGAATACTGGAGAGGAGAACAGGGGAGGAGGACCGGCGGACGGGGGCGGCGCGGCCAGATGCTCCGGCGACGCTGGCGGACTCGACGACGGCGACAGGTGGTCTCGGCGGCGGCGACGGGTGGTGCTCCAAAAGGAGGCAGGCGGTCCGACGACTCCAAGGAGAAGAGAAGGAGAAGATTTTTGGTGTTTTTGTGGAATTTTGAATGGAGAATCCTTCCTTGTAGTGTGCTGATTTTTTTGAAGGGGAATGATGTTCTTGCTAGAAGAGAGAGCAAAAGGTTGAATGAGTGTTTGGGAGAGGGTTTTTATAGACAACTTTGATGAAGTCTTCAATCCATGGCTAAGGGAAGAGGCCAATGGATGAGGGAGAAGAGTCTCACCATTGGTCCATGGTGTGTTTCTTCCATGGTGAGAAGAGGTGAGGTCACTAGGGGTGGTCTACAAGCAAGAGGGAGGTGGGAATGGCAGGCAATGGCCAAATTCCAATCAACGTACAATCAATCAGACTATTGTCTGATGTTGTCTTTGGAAGAAGGAGTTTATTTGATATAAGAGGAAAATGTTAGGTTGAATGAACAAGAAATTGCAAATGGTCTAGCGGAATGAGAGTGGGGCGTGTGAGGGTAGGATGCAAGAGATCTCGGGTTCAAATGCTGGTTCTTGTATTCTTTTTACAAGGCTTGTAAATTGATTTTTAGGCCTTTATGTAATTTATTATATGAAATAAAATTAACCTCTAAAAGACATTATTTTTAGTTGACGTTCCTTCTATTAATTTCCTCACTTTATTAAACTATACCCCTCAAGTTATTTTATTAAATTTTCATCTATTTCAACTTTTATTGATAACCTCTTTTGAAAGCAAATAAAAATTAATTCGATATTAAAAATCCTCCTTTTTAATTTAGAGAAAATAATTGAAAATATTATATTATAAAAGCTTGGAATATCGCGGATATTACAGTATAAAAATGAACTCGTAGTATATAAAAATTGAACTGACATATTTAGCATTTTAAAAGTTTTTTTAAAGAAAGAACAAAATATAAAAAAATAAAAAATAAAAAATAAAAAAAAAATAAAAAAATAAAAAAAAAATTTTGAAAAAATCTTGGCCATCCAATATATAATAATGAGGTAAATCTAATGGTTGAGATTAGTGCTCATTTTAAGCAATGGGTTTTATCACAAGAGTGGTCCTCACTTGAACCAAAACCTATCTATATATATATATTTATATTTATATTTTCCGAATTATCTTTGAATCGGATAATTTTGTTCACCGGTCTACACATACTACTAATTATGTACGCTTGGACTTTCATCGCAAAATCGTTTAGCTCAGCCCAGCCCAGCCCAGCCCAGTTCAGCCCAGGTCTGTGCGCTTTTCTACCGCTGCCCGCCAATCGTGTGCTGTACTTGGAATCGTCTCCAGTACGCTTCCTTCCTCTTCTCTTGTTACTTTACACTGCTGCCTCCTCACAAGTCATAATTTAAAAACAAGATTTTGGAGTCCGTTTCGCTCGCCTTCCATCATCTGCGTGGTCGAAACCATGCGCGAACGCAAGAAATGGGTGCCTCATGTTATATGGCTTTTGTTCAAATCGCAAGCCCGCACGCTGCTGGAAACGATCCTCCATTTGATCCCACCAAATTGCAGTTGCGTCGCCAGAGCGAACAACAAAAGCAGATGGAAATGCTTGCATTGTTTTTTCCATGAAGATTACGAAGCCAATCCAGTGTCTTATCTGCTCCGACCCGATGACCCGCCTGATTACCGGATTTTGCTCAAACGGAGCTTCGTCGCCATCCCTCGCGATGATCCTCCACTGCTCCCAGATTCCACCTCCGGTCGCCGCTGGTCGCATCTTCAGGTTTCCTTCTTCTCAATTCTCACTGCCTTTTCAATTTCAAGTTTCATTTGTGAACATAACGACATTGCTCCTTGGTGCTGTATTTTGTTGTGTTCCAGATTGTTAGAAGGACGATTGAAACAATCTTGGCTCAGCGACCTGGATCGGCTAACGTGATATGCTGTGGTTATGACAAGGTTTCACCTTTTTGCTTTGTTTTTGTTTTTTTGGCTAGTATCACTGTTTGTTTTGTCCTACAGAAAGTGATGCTGAGTTGCTAGAAGCCTAGGCCCTTTGGCGTGCTACATTCGGATAATTTCTTTGATCCTATATTATTCTTTGCGGCTTACATCTTGAGAAGTTTGTTTTAGGGCATCTGCATTATCATATATTTCAGTTTTAATCTTATTTTACTATACTTGTGATGGTAAACTCTAATTGTTTTGCACGGTCTGATGGTTTCTGACTTTGCAATACACATTATTATGTTTCACCCTTCTGGATATTGAAGCTTTGAAAACTTATGGCAGTTCAAGGATTTGGGCCCCAATGCAAAGCTTCTGAACTCTCCAGCGTGGGATCTAGTCTCACAAAGGGTATATATAATCACACATCTTGTATTGATTGTATCAACATCATCTTTCTCATGACTCTTTCTTTGATTCGTTTTAGTATGAAATATTTGCAGGTTGGGGAAAGAATGATGAGTTTTCTGCTTTTCCACACATCCATATTTTTGCCCGTTCCTTGTGGTAAATACCAGCAGGTAGCAGGTCCTCCTGTTAATGGTCTAATTCCAGAGTTTCGAAGGCATATTTCTGAACCAGAGACTTCAGTTCAACAAGGTTATTATTATATCCATTTCATGCAAGCTAGTATCAACTGATGCTTTCACAGCTTATGTTTTACTTTGGCGCTTCTAAGTACTTTAGTAGTTTTGTAATGAAAAGTTATCGAAAAATCGTTTGTTGATTATTTTTAGGTTACAAGAGGAAGAGAAGAAGAGGAAATCGAAACAGCTTGAGTCATAACAAGAAACTAGCATGTGCACTGCTATCCCAAGCTGAAGGCCCTCAGAATTGCTCTGGAGTTTTAAATATATCAGAAACCAAAAACGAAGCTATTTTCTCAGGTGATAAAGGTTACTTAGGATCTGGAGCTGTCATGATGCTAGTGTTGCATGTCTATATATTGAAAAAATTTCAACCTGACTAGTGAATATCCGTAGGAAATGATCACATTAACTTGGAATGCGCTACTGGAGAACTTAGAGGGAATCAAGACGGGCTTAAATTCAACATTTTGCAAGAGGTGAGCTAATCCATGTCTCTTATATGAACTTATATTCTTATTTGGTGTGAAAAGTTGTGAGGGGTACCCCCTACCCCACCTGCCAGTGCCACCAGCAAAAGAAGGAAAACTAATGATATGAGAAGGAAACTAGCTAATATCAGCAATAGAAAGTAATGAAATCACATCTATTGCTTGTGTGCTATTGATAATGTGGTGTCATGTCATGCAAAGTCTCTTTCAGTAATTTTGTCAACAAAGAAAGATGTTGTAGTCCAATTGAATGATTTGATCTTTCTATATTTTCAGAATCGTTCACTGTGTTCATGTTGTTCAATATTTCAAACATCATTGGGAGTGCCTAAAGGTGCCGAGATAAAAAGGCCTAGTCTCTACAACTTGGAGTCTTCACAGTATCTTTTGCAAAAGAAACGTATCCATTACCACATTTCTGCCACTGAGTTTCGTATTATTCATAAATAGTTTATACAATACCAGATGTCAACTGTGTCTGCAGTTTGGAGCTCTTCTACACCCTTGAAATCTTTAATGATTAGCATAAATGTATCTCCTGACATCTATATAGATATTCTATATTCATCAAAACTTAGTCATGCTGGTTCCAACCATCTTATCAGGAAGATATTTGCTTTGCCAAAGGTCAACTGCAGAGAGCAACGTATGCAATGCTCTCACAATGAAGCACGACAGCCTCATGAATCTGCCTGCCTGTAATACAGAACTTCTTCTTATGTGCAATTTGGAGTTCCATATCCTCTAATGTTAAACATAAAACACACCCTGATATGTATATATAGATGTGCTAAGTTCACTAAAACCTGATTGGGACACCATCTATCTTAAAAGGCAATAGGATTAGTGTTTCAGTTTATGCAATTACTCCTTCCTATTCTCAGGGGTATGATCATTAATGATATATTATTATAGTTGCCACAAATGTTGTTTATAATGCTCAAATGTTTGAGATCTTATTTGATTTTGTTTAGATACCACTCGCTTTTGAAGTTACTCAAAGTTCTTATAAGTAGGGCACAACATTGCAATAATGATATGCTCTTAGACAAGCATTGCCCTGTTCCAATCTGGTCACTGAACAAGCATGCTGATGTCTCCACAGTTAAGGTTTGTCCTACACTATAGAACCATAATAAATCTGCTTTATTTGATCACAATACCTTCGGCAAGGAATGAGAAGTTGGTTCCATTTTGCACTCTTTTGCTTAAAATTGGCTTGAGAAATCTTTAATAATTGTTCCTGCAGGGCTGCAGAGAGAGATCAACATTACCTGCAAAGAGACAGCCATCTAATCTACCGGAAATCAGCATACAGCACAAGAGGTCTCGGACTTCTGACTCGAGTTATTGCAGGAGTAAAATGAAAGCCGCTGATTCCCAACCTTGTTTAAACATTTCCTACAACTCAAGAGAGTGCAAGAGGTCTCGAACTTCTAAATCGAGCAATGACCCCGATGAAACGGGATTTTTATGCTCTCAATCCTGTCTAAACGAATGTCACAACTCAGGAGAACAAGTTGCATCATTTGTATGGGCTGCATGTCGGAAAGTAGTTCCCCCAGGCTTGTTAGGGCCTCCTTCAAGCTGGAGAATTCTGAAGAGGAATATAAGTAGATTTATACAACTGCGGCGATTTGAAAAATTCACTCTAAAACAGTGCATGTTGGATTTGAAGATGTCAGAATTTCCAGCTGTATCAAGCAAATGCTACTTATGCTGCCCGGAAAGTCAAATAGGTTGTGGTTCTAGACAAAGTGCTCCTTCCAGTGTGAGGCGTAGACTTTTTGAGAGATGGATCTTTTGGTTTTTTTCATATATAGTGGCTCCAATTATACAAGCCAACTTTTATGTAACAGAAAGTGAGCATGGTAAGCAAGAATTGTATTTTTATCGAAAATCAGTTTGGAAGAAGATTATTGACCAAGCTATTGTTTCCATGAAGAAGCAGGGCTACAGCACTTCAGACGGCGTATCTGTCAAAATTATTTTAGGCAATAGACCGTGGGGCTTCTCCAAATTGAGATTTTGTCCCAAAGAAAAAATGGGAGTAAGGCCAATAGCAAATCTAAGTGCACCATCAAGAACTTTCAAGCGAGAACTGGTAACTAATCAATGTTGGAGAATGAAAAGGAAGGCGCAGTCATGTACAGGAAATGATCAATTTGATTATTCAAAGTCTGCGAATCATGTCTTGCGTGATATGCATCCAGTGCTCAGAGATCTGAAGACTAAGGAGCCAGAAAACTGGGGGGCATCAGTATTTAATTACAATGATGTTTATGAAAAGTTGTGCGCTTTTCTGATGAGTTTGAAGAAGAAAGGGATGGAAGCCATGCCTACTCCTTTCATTGTGGTTTCAGATGTCAATAAGGCTTTTGATACCATTGATCACGATAAGCTGTTTAGTATTCTTGAAGAAATCCTGATGAAGGATGAATATCTTTTGCAGAAGTCCAATGAGATAGCATGCAGAAAGAAATCTGTGTGGGGTTATGAGAATTTCAGGTTGATGAATGAACAATGTACAGAAGTCAAATCCTCTGGTTCTTCTAGGCCATGGAATACTATTGTTGTTGATCAGGTATGTGAATTTTGCTCATGCCATGTATTTTGCGCCTCCCCCTCGCAGATGATTTTACCAAGTATTTGTAAATAATATCTTAATTATGATCGTTGCAGGAGCAAATCCAACATATAAGGATAGAGGAAATCAACTTTTACTTACGCGAGCTCTTGAAGCGTAATGTGTTACATATAGATCAATGTTTCTTCAAGCAAAATGTTGGTATACCTCAAGGAAGTGTTCTGTCTACTCTGCTGTGCTCATTGTACTTGGGTCATCTAGAAAGGAAATGCATTTTTCCCCTTCTGAAGAAAACATGTGAGTTTAATGCATCAGTTCAAGAGACTGATCATGTGAATGGCATTACCCCAGATGCTAGTCAGAATACAGCATCATCTGGATCAACCAAATACACACTAATGCGTTTCGTTGATGACTTTCTCTTTATCTCCACATCAAAGAAGCTTGCAGCTAGTTTCTTGTCGATGCTGCAAAAAGGATTCACGGAATACAATTGCAACATGAACAAGGACAAGTTTTGTCTAAATTTTGATATGGACAACTCACCTGAGATCGTGTCCAAGAACCTTGTTGTAGGTGACGACGGTGTCTCATTCATCCAATGGAGTGGTTTGCTTATCAATTGTCACACCTTTGAAGTTCAGGCTGATTATACAAGGTAATAATCTCTGTTTTTTTAGAGTCTTACGCACATATAAGGAATTCATTGAATATGTTAAAAGTTAATTTTAAAATCCAATTTTTTATAAAATTAATCTCTAATTAATTGTTCACCGCCCTATAGAGCCCATGGATAGGGAGGGAAAAAATCAATAGGAGCAAATTTCAATGTGATTTTCATAATTCACTCATACAAATTGGCTAGAAGGACAAATATCAACAAACAAGATTTGAAAACTAAAAATACAAATATAAGTGAAGAGAGGGAGCATTTGATTAAAATTTGCATTCCTTGAATATTGCTAATAAATTGAATTATGTGCCTGTTTTCAAATCAGGTACATGAGCAATCATTTGAGTTCAACTATCACCATAAGCTCGCAAGGGACAGCAAAATGTGAGTTGAAGCTAAAGTTATGTGACTATATGCGACCCAAGTGCCATCCTCTATTCTTTGACTCGAACATCAACTCGCCTTCCACTGTCAGATTGAATGTCTATCAAGCTTTTCTGTTGGGTGCAATGAAATTCCATTGCTACGTGCGCGGATTATCTCCTATCCGCAAATTACAGCCTTATTCCTGCTTCAAGGCCATTGAGTCCTCTCTAAGGTAAAAAACTTGTGGTCTAGGTTAGCCCAGTTTAGGAGAACATTATTGATTGTCCTTTTTTTTTTGCAAATGATCAGGTATATGCACAAACTCATCTGGAAAAGGATGAAGACAGCCACTCTGTGCTCCAAGTGGAAACCGGTCCTTGAGCTGACCAAAGAAGAAACAATATGGCTTGGACGGACTGCTTATATCAAAGTGCTGAAGAAGAAACAGTCGCGTTACAAGGATTTGCTTCGTATTCTAAAATCCAAGCTGGCTGCTCAAGGTGACTTGGGGAGCTGTCCTTGGTTGATGTATGCAGTGGACGACTCTCATTCCTCTTATATGTGGAAATTGAAGTATTAAAGCCAAGATCATCTCCTTAGACCAGTAATACGTACAATGGGGCAAGCCTTGGCTCGAGCCCTCTTTTGATCCGATGTTCATTCAATGTGCACTTAACATGAGTAAATTTGTCGAATGGAGTTTGTTTCCTAAGCCTGGAACCCTCTTTTGAAACAATGATCTTCCTTTTTTGGTCTGAAATCTAGTGATGCTTGTGCACACTACATGTCTACATGTGTCATTTTTGTCACATGAGTTCGTTTAATCTTTTTGGATTCTGGACTTCTTCGTGGAGTATGTTTCCTAGTAATTGGTCTACGGGTTTAAATTTTAGAATTTGAGAAATTGAGAAATTACATTTAACCATCCTTTATTTTAGACTCATATTTGACCACCCTTTATATTTTTTTTAAACAAAACACCATCCTTTATTTTCACAAACCTTAACACCTTTTTAACGGTTCTCTTTTTTTAGCAAAACACCATCATTTGGGTTCCATTAATTAAAGTTTCATCTTTCAACCAAAAAAGAAAAGAAAAATTAATTAAAGAAAATAATAATTTTAATAGTCAAGTTTTTTTCATTTTTATCTATAATTTTTTTTTCCAAAATTACTAGACCTAAATCTTTTTGTGATGTATGAAAAATTGTCAAAAATTACTAGGAGAGGGAGCAATGTTACGGCGAAGACGAAGGCAAAAGTAAAAAGTCCTAGACGAAGGCAAGGAAAAACATATTGTCAAATCAAGTGTAATTTGTTTCAAAAGCAAGGGTAAACTTGTCTTTTACACTATGGAAACATGATGGAGTAGACAAGCCCATGATTCTATGCAAGCATGAATATTAATGGACCTAATGAATTCCATAATTTTTCACTTTTACTATTTCTCTAACTTTCACATCATCCTACAATCCCCAAATTTCATTTCAGGAACCTACTTAAATATCCATGAGCCCATGAACCTCCTTTTCACTTTTTTCAATTCTCAGCAACTATTTATTTCTCCTTATACAATTATAAATATACCTCTAATTTATTGATTTTAAATATCTCTTTATCTAATTTTACATGCCACAATAATCTTAATAAATTACTAATGAGTAAAATCCATATATGTAGCCAAAAATAGGGTTTTTTAAAATCCAAAACCATGGACGAGTACAAAAACTATGAGTAGATAACAAAAACCATGGGCAGGTCAAAAGCCAATAAATAAAAATTATACAAATTAATATCTATAGGTAGGAAAAAAATTATGATTTTTCGTATAATTTTTTGAGCTAAAAAAATGAGTATTTTAAAAGAATAAATAAATATATATATTTTCTCGCCCTAAAACAACACCATAATTTTTTTTATGAATTGGTATAATTTTATTTTATTTTTTTAAATAAAAAATAGGCTAAAATGATTAAAAACGATAATAAGCTAAATGGAAATTTCATATAAAAGTGGCCATTCACAAAGTGCCAAGTGGTGTCCCCCCCCCATTTGTTGTTCATTTTTGGTGGATGAAATTGGTGCACTTCCACTGCCCATTTCATGCTTTTTTTCTGACACAGAGCAACATCATAGAACGATGCCCAAGTTGGAGTTTCGTTCATTTTTTTAAATTTCCTTTTTCTTTTTAGTGAAACTCGCGTATCGGAACCACCGATATTCATGGCCTTATACGGTGTTATTGGGTCCTTTGAAATAAATACAGTTTTAAAGAGTGGTTTCTTGCAAATACGATCATATAATAGGTAGTTATTCTCAAATCTCTCTAATTATAAATGGTTTAATTATAAATGTGTTTTGCTCATTGAACTTAAGAGGGGTTCTAGTACTAAATGTTCTTAGGATGAAAAACGGTGAGTAATGTCGGCCTTTAGATAAGAAGGATGAAAAACGAAGATTAAGGAAAGGAGGAGTAAGTTTGTAGTTTTGTGTTTTTCTTAAATAATAAAGGTAAGCTTCTATGAAGAAAACCGAACTTTAACCCTCCTTAATTACCAAAAAAAAAGTTTAAGATTTTTTTTAATTTTCTTGTTATTCTTACATTATTGAACTCATGCTCACATAAATTTATAATAGATGTTCATATATAAGATATTCAATCATTTCATGTTTAATTGTATAAAAGACTTGTTGTTCACAACATATGTATGAGATTTATGTTTTAATATGTTATGTTCATGTATAAGTCACCCATCTTCATCTTTATTCATCTCTAGTTCATATGAACTTTATATAAAGCTTTATATTGCAGGTTCACACTTTATATAATGAGTTTCATATATAATTCAATCATGTTAATATATAAGTGCCACATGTTCATACTTGATTTTATGGTTCCACATACTTCAAAACGCTAAAAAAATAATTTTTTCGGATCAACAACCGAGATTACTCTACACTATAACACTAATCTTCATGTGAACCACATTCTTGAACTTAATAGATGTGATTTGTTCGTGTAGAATCTTTATATAATTTTATTGTTGTAATTTAATTAATGAATAAAAACTCCATCCTTTAAATGTTCAATTTATACACTAAGACAAAATTTGATCCTTTCAAGATCTTTCACTAAATACTTTACAATTTTGTGGATTACATTTCTTGAGGTTGCATGTTATAGGCCTCATATGGTTTACTCCTTCAAGAACTTTCCCAAATGATACCCATCGTCCTCATCAATCTCACACCGAGAAAATTCGAGCTCTTGAACTTCTTGATCAAGCATGGGGCTCTATGGCTATACCCACGACACGCTTGCCATTTTCATCCCCTACACCTGATTCTTTCCAAATCTCTCCAAACACAACTCCCTCACCATCCACGTCTGACATGTCACACGCTCCCATGAGCCCACCTCCCTTATCCACACAATCCAATCCACCTCAAATCACTCCATCAAATCAACCAAGCCACACTTTCCATGATCCACCAAATCAAGAGCAAATCTTGCACTCTCTCTCCAATCAACCAAACCTTCCTAACGCCCACAATCAAGATCCCAATAAATCCTTGATTCCATCCTCCTCAAATCAAGGAGATCCCAATCAAGATCAGCCTCACCACAACTCCCACAATTGCCGAAAATCCAGCCCTTGACCAAAACCCTAATTTGGAAACAATCTCTCCCACAACCTCTACTTCCCATGATTCCAGTCATCTCCCTTCTACTTCCAATCAGCCCCTCCAACCAGACATCCAACACTGTCAACCTCCTCCCCAACAATCGCTGCACGCGCCTCCACTCGCTGCCCAACAGCCGGCACCCCAAAACCCTAATCCAAACCCTAATGGTGTTCAACCACCAAATAATGCCCTAGATCAACGTGGCATTGTCACTCTATATAAGAATAGCATCCACAAACCCATTCAAAAGCTCAATCTCACCTCTCAACTTCAATCTCCCATTGAACCAAAAACCATAACTCAAGCCCTCAAAGACTCGGATTGGAGCAATGCTATGCAAAAAGAGTTTGATGCGTTGTGCTCTAACCAAACTTGGTCTCTAGTACCTTATGCCTCTAATCAAAATCTTGTTGGATGCAAGTGGGTCTATGAAATCAAGTACAAACCAGATAGGTCAATTGATCGCTATAAAGCCCGCCTTTTGGCAAAGGGGTTCCGTCCTAAAACCAATTGAAAATAGGAGGAGTAATCTGTTGAGTTATATATTAGTCCAATTTACTCCCAACTTTCAAACGTGGGATGGACATATTCTAGCACGCCCCCGCAAGTGCAATTGGGAAATTGGACCAGTTGACACTTGACAACACAACGGGGCGGGCCCAGGATCAAGAGAGGTCGTTAGGCAAATATCTTTGATACCATATTAGCCCAGCAAGGTTCCATCCTAAAACCAATTGGCAATAGGAGGAGTAATCTGTTGAGTTATATAATAGTCCAATTTACTCCCAAATTTCAGATGTGGGATTGACATATTCTAACATTTTTATGTAAATATGTTTTGCTTTTATTAATTATTTTGTTAATCTTATTTTTTTAAGTGGAAATCGGTCTCTTATTAAAATATATATGGTTGGACGAGAGGGCATGAGCCCTAAAACCTCTCGCCCCGAGAACCCCCATCTTTACCCCAAAATTCACAACACTAATTCGAGAAATCTCATTAATTCCAGTGAAATTCAGGCCGTAATCTTGTTGTTGGTGGTCGTCTATGGCCCCAAATTTGCTCGTTGGAGTGTATCCGAGAACGGTTTCCCAAAAATACTAAATCTCGCAATGCTGAGTCCACACTTAGGCATCCGATTCTGACAATCACCGCTGCTATGGGTGAATCTCTGAATTGCCTGTCAACAATCGTTCCTTATGCGAGAAGAAGGGATACAAAAAAAGGGTTGACTATGAACGAATTGTGTTCTCTTTGGAGGCTAGGGTTGGGATACCTATGGTACAATAAGGGGCGTTCTTTGGGGGATTTGGTACTGTTGCCTGGGGGTTGGTACCTCTGTCGGATCTCCGGGCGTCTTTGTCTGAAGAAATGAAGACATTTGCTCCCTCTAATCTCGGGGAGGAGCCAATAAAGAAGATCAAGAAGCCGACAGGTCGCTCTTCCCTCCTAGACTGTCTTCTAGATATGATAATTCCCTGCATTGGTTATCTCTCAATTTGTTTGCCTATATATATGCTTGTTGCGTTTCTGCCTGGTAGACAACTCTCTTCTCTAGTCTTTTTCTGCTCTTTGTTCTATATGGTTTTCTTGTTGTGCATTCTCTATAGGTTACCAGTGCTTGTGTTGGGCTAATGGAGAGAAACAAAAAGAACAAATCCTTTAAACAAGTACTTTGCTTCAACTCCTCTTACTCTAAAGAAACTGAGCTTAATGCTTATGTGATTGAACAACATGAAAACATGCCTACCATGGTCCATGGGACCTTTAAGGGTGGCAGTTGCTATAAGCCTCAAGAGACAGGTCCTTCGAGATCTAAGAAAGAAAGGGGTAGAACCAAGGGGGAAATGGACGTGTAAGCGTTTTTAGGCCAACTCTCAGGTGTTCGTGAGAACATTAATCTTCTTAAGAAAACTTCACTCTTTGCCTTTGTTCTTGGGGAGGTGATTGAAGTGGTTAGATTGAGGCAACAATTGAGGGTGGATTGGCAGCTTAAAGGAGATTTTTATGTCCATGTTAGAACCCATGGGTGGATGGAACTTAGCTTTGCAAACCCTATTGAAAAGAATAGAGCTTGGGAGGGGAGACCATATCATGTTTTTGGCCAGTTAATGATCTTAAAACCCTGAAGATCCAACTTTGATCCAACTAGTGAGTCCATTACTTTAGTGGATGTGTGGGTTCGTATTCCTAGGCTCTCTGTTGAGTATCTCAGCTTTGAGATACTTAGCACCATCATGAGATGGAATGATATGGGTACTGTTATAAAGTTGGATAGTTAACACAGAAAAGCTACAAAGACTTAGGTTTTCTAGGTTATGCATCAATGTGGATTTGGCTACTATTGGGGATACTACCATTCTTGTCCCTGATGAGAATGCTATTGAACATGCCTACGAGGTTTGGTTTGAAGATTTCCCTAGGGGTGTGGAAGTTGTGGGGATGCATCTCACACTTTTGCTAACTGCCCCTAGCTATTGTGAAGAATCAACTAGTGACTGTCACTCTCTCTAAACCTAATACCTCTAAAAAGGGTAAACAAAAGGTTGATGAGGTTGTTGAGATAGATAAAGAAGAAGGAACTTGGGAATTTGCTGGAAAAAGGAAAGGATATAATGTTGGAAAAGGTAAGAGTCCTATGCTGAATCTGGATTCCCTGCCTAAGAGTGGTATTCAGGTTATTTACAAAACCGACTCTTCCTCCTCAGGATACAAGGGATCCGAAATCTCTTTCCACTCCATTTCTCCTCCTATGGAAGCTTTCTCTACCCATGTGGTGATGGTTCTTGAGAAAGGAACCCATGATGACATCAACACTTAGGCTGAAGTGCTTCCCAACCCTAATGATGAGCCTACTCAAGCTATGGTAATGATCAACCCCCAAGAGGCCCTTGCCCAAGATGATGAGCAGATTGATGCCTTGGATCTAGTTAACGAATTTCTGCTGCAAGAAGATGATGAGGATTCCAATGAAGCATTCTCACAAGAGGAAATTGATGATTTCATTGACAATGAGCTTGAGGAGGTGCCTATGGAGGATTCTCAACCCTTTAGAGTCCTTCCATTACCTTTATAACACCAATTCTTTGGTGCTTAGGCTTGAGAATATGGACATGATTAAGGAAATTAACTCTACCTCTGAATCTGGAAAGCGCAAAGGAAGCTCTAGGGAGTTTGACTCAACCTCTTTTGCATTGAAGGGTGGGGAGAGCGAAAAATTGAAGAAGTAATCAATGAATACCACTCCATCAACACTATGCTACTATGATTTGTTGAATGACTATTCCTTTTGTGATTTTGTTAGGTGTTATGTGTACCGTCTTTATTACTTGAACTATGTTTCCTTCCATGTAGTTGCTTGCAAGTATGTTATGTTGTATTTGAAGAACCGTACAGATGGAGAGGATGATTAAACCACTTTCTCCCTTTTGGTGTATTGGGTCCATAGGGGGCTGGTACAATGGTTGTTTGATCATATTCTCTTACCTAGTTGTCATGAACCTTATGTATTCAGCTTTGACTATGGTATATATAATGAAGCATAACTATTGTATGTACTTTGCTTTATTGAGTTGGAATCTGCATTTGAAAAGACATTGTTATAAGGAGAAAAATAACAATAAAACAATAACTAATTGTAATATGGTTTGCATCCATAGATTAAATGTTTACTGATTCTTATCAATTCTATAACTAAGTGCCAGAAACTTCCATACTTTTATGATGTTGTACAAATGTTTTACTCACTAAATACCAGGAACTTCCCTATTCTTATCAATTGGAATATACCTAGTAAAGTGATTGGGCTGAAGTATTATAGGCATGTTAAGCTGAATGAGATTCAAATCCTACTCCAAACTCACTTTGTGTGCTTAGTTTATAATAGAACTTGTCAGGCTGGTATACCTAATTAATGGAATCAAATTTCTTTTTTAAAAGCTCAAATGCAACAAGACCTTGCTGGTTTCATCTCCATATACCAAAGAAGAACCCATTGGAAAAGAACAATGATTAAAGATAGGAAAGCTCAAGACTACAAAGGATTGGGATATAGAGTGGACTTCGCAATGACCTTTTCCTTAAAGAAAATAAGGTTGGTGTACTGCACCTTAAAGGAATATATATGTAACAATTATAATCAAGTCATATACATTTATGAAGCTAACCTGGGATATTGTGAGAATTGGATTCTTGGAAAAAAAAAGTGAAATACTTGGTCAGTCATACTATTTGTAGGATCTTTGTACTAATTATTGCTATAAATATGGCTAAGCATGCATGCTTTTATATTGGAGTTGTGTGTAACCTCAGTATTGCATAAATCATGATGAAATGGGATGTATTGTTTGAGTGTGGCTGGTGGAAGGAACATAAAGAAAGCAAGGAATGTATGACACAAGGGAAGTATATTTTATTGAAATAAAGGAATACAGATTTTAATTTAGTCATAATGAGACTTTACCCTGCAGTTTATGGTCACACTTGTTTTTGGAATTTGTTAAATGATTTCAATAAGCTTGTTAAATATTGCATTTATTATAGAAACTATGTACGGAGCTCTAGATTGCTCTTGTTGTATAGATGTAACAGTTTGCATAGTGAAGACATTGAATGTAAACGAACTTGGACTAGGTTAAAGTGTATAGACAGGTTTCGAAAGCTTAACTTTGTTTCTATTAATGGAACACTAGTTTTTAGAATGGATTTTCTTTGGTGGTGTCTTTGGTTTGTACAAGTTAGTTGTTTGGTTGATTCTAGTAAGATGGGGATGCAGTGTCCACTGCATCACCATCAGAACCAAGCATTAAACTTGTCCAAGGCTTACTCTCTGCAAAAGGTTGGTGGTCATTGTAAAATTACAAATAGAAATAGGATAATAGGACAAAATATATGTGTAATGAATCATGTCTTTACCAACATTAAAACAGGTATAAGAAATGAGTGGTGGAATGACAAAATAAATTATTATGAAGATAGGATTTTGAAAAAGTAGAGGAATAGGGAGAAAGTCCTTTTGGCCGAAACTAGATTCCTTTTGCGAAATTCAAAAAGTACAAATAATGCCAATAGGGGAAACTAAAATTGACACTACCAAGCGATCAGGTTTGACGGCGAGCTGGCTTTGACAATGTTCTGTGGTCTCCTGCTACTGGGCAGTCCGAAGGTTTATGAGTTTTTTGGAAAGCTCACCAACTGATCAATGAAGAAATTACAGTGCTAGATCAAGCGCCAAGGTACATTATCCTTAAGTATGCTCATCTTAGTATAAAAAATACACTTGCCATATGTTTCGCTTATGCCCCACCCAATGCTGGAGATAAAGACGCATTTTGGAATGAATTGACTGACAACTTACAAAACTTAAACCTACCAACCCTATTAATAGGAGATTTAAACGAAATCCAAGAATCTAGTGAGAAAAATGGGGGTGCCCATCCAGAGCCGCATAGATTTGAAAACTAATAAATTTTAAAAATGATTGCCTTATTGAAGATATTTCGACCCTTGGAAATCCATTTACATGGAGAAAAAATAAAACAGAAATTAATAACATCTATGAAAAATTTGACAGAGTATTGGCTAGTAACAGTAATTCAATGATATCCTTGTCTCCATTTCTGGAGCCCGTGATATAATTAAGCACATTCCTAGGGAGTGTAATGTCGTGGCCGATAAAGTTGTTAAATTGGGTCATAGTCTCCCCGCCGAGTTCATCAAGACTCATCCAGAATTTCATGTTCTCATCCGCAAGGATGCTCTAGGACGCCCTCCTTGAAGGAGTGCCTCCTAATCCTTACCTAATCAAAAAAAAATCAAAGCACAACCCTTTAAATTAGAAAAATGTGGATGTATAGAAAAGGCTTTCGAAATGTAGTAAAGCTGGCTTGGATGGTTCAATTTCAAGGTTCCAACATGTTCCAATTAGTTAAAAAACACAACTTTTTAAACAACATACAAACCGATGGCATAAGCATACCCTAGGAAATATATTTGAACAGAAAGATCAACTTCTTGAGCTCTAGAAAAATATATCAACCTCACCACAACCTGACATGATACAAAAGCAATTGCGTTTATTGAAAAAGAAAGAGTGTATTTTGAACTATCATAGAACATATTGGAGACGAAGGGCCAACACGAAACATATCAAGTTGTCTGATGCGAACTCAGGATACTTGCATAAGGTTGCTAGTGGAAGACGAAATCGGAAAATACTAAAAGAAATTAGAACAGTGGATGGTACACAAACTATAGGGATACAAAATATTCACGAAGAAATAAGAAAGATTTTAAAAAGAGTTACACAAAAGAACCAACAAACCTCAGGAATGCAAATGACTATCTGAGCCTAATCACTAGTGAAGCAACGGAAGAAGACAAATTATGCTAATTAAGTCAGTGACGAATGAAGAAATTAAAAACACAGTAATGAGCCTTGGGTCGGACAAATCTCCAGGTCCGGATGGGATCACGACAAAATTTTATAAAAGATATTGGGACATTATGGGCCCAACTATAACCAAAGTGGTGAAAAGTTTCTTTCACTCAGGTAAGATATTAAGACAAATCAACCATACTTTTATTACCCTTATACCGAAAATTGAAAATCCAAGCTCTACAAATCATTATCGACCAATTAGCATGTGCTCCACAATATACAAATCATTTCCAAGATCACAATGGAAAGACTAAAGAAGGGAATAAGTAAAATAACGCACCCGCTCCAAGGAGCCTTTGTTGCAAACCGAGCTATTGAAGATAATGTTCTTATTGCACACGAGATATTACACTCTTTTAGAAACAATAAAGTGAAAGATGGTTGGTTGCTATTAAATTGGACATGGAGAAAGCATACGACAGAGTTGATTGGGATGACCTTATTGATGTCCTAAAGAGGTTCAGATTTGATAAGAAATTTGTGGGATGGATCCGCGAATGCATGTTGTAACATTATCGGTCCTAGTTAACAATAGCCTCACAGAACCGTTTGCACCTGAGAGAGGCTTAAGACGGGGTGATCCATTATCACCATTCCTCTTTGTACTATCCGCAGAAATCCTAGCACAAAAACTGTAGTTGACAAGTGAAAATGATAGAAATTCGATTGGATTTTCCATCTCTCGTGGTGGAACTAGAATTCCTTTTCTCGCATTTGCCGATGACATTATAATCTTTGCTAAAGCATCGCATGGATCGTGTACTAAGGTGAAAAACAAAATTGACGAATTCTGTTCAATCTCAGGTCAAAAAGTCAATTACACCAAGTCTGCTTTCCAAACCTCAAAATTGGAATGCCCAACAAAGAAATTTAGTCAATCAAATGCTTGGAATTCCAACAATGACAAATATCAAAAAATATTTAGGATGCCCAATGATTAATGGCAGAGTCAACAAGGACACCTTTAAGGAATCCGTAGGCAAGGTACAAAAACAACTTACAAAATGCAAAACCAATTCTCTTTCCCAAGAAGGAAGAACAACACTAATCAGAGCTAACCTGGCTACAAAACCTAACTATGTAATGCAAAGCTTTATGCTCCCCAATTCCATACATGATGAAATGGATAAAATTAATAGGTTTTTTTTGGAACAAAGATAAAAACTACAAACCACTTGTGGGATGGGATAAAGTATGCAAACCAAAGGAAACACGTGGTCTAAGAATAAGGAAGACAAAACATATGACAAAGCGTTACAAATGAAACTGTTATGGAAAATCTTAGCATAACCAAATAATATTTAGGTGAGAATAGTTATGGAAAAATACCTTAAACGATGATCTCTTTACATATAAGCCAAAACAGAATACATCATGTCAATTGAAAAAGCTCATTTACCTCAGGAATGAGTTTTGTAAGGGACTAATATGGCAATTAGGGGACGGAAAAATAACTAATTTTTGGAATGATAGATGGAATCTGATGGGCCCACTGCACTCCCATGCAAAAAACCCTTCAATGATTGATGAATCATCAAAAGTTAAAGATTGGATTTCACAAGATAAAACATGGAAAATAGATCAACTTAGACAAGATCTTCTGGAGGAGATAACGAAAAAATTCAAACAATTTCGATCCCAGACAACTACATACAAGATCGACTCGACTGGGCACCTAGCAAAAATGGATGGTTCTCCACTGCTTCGGTTGTTGATTTAATCACTAACATAGAGGGACAAACGTCAATCCTTAATAATTGATATGGAAACTTGATATATATCCGAAAGAGGAAATTTTCTTATGGAAAATTGACAACAATGAGCTTCCAACAAAAGCACACCTACGAGAAAAAACACGTCGCTACACCAGGAGGATGCATTTTGTGTGACTGTTCCACCGAGGAAACAAATCATATTCTTATTGCCCATACATGATACATATAGTAATCAAAGTAAATCCAAACCTTGCTCTAGTTCTTAGGGGTGTTGATTCTTATAATAAACCACCACTTGTAGTCCTTAATGAAATTAAACAAATAGTAGGAAAACAGGAGATCACGGAACTGGCAGTGACTTGATGGTGTGTTTGGCATCAAAGAACTAAATTAAATTTCCAACAAGATCATAGCGATGGCATTGCCGACCTGACAAGCTATATTCGAAACCAAATCAAAAACTAGGAAAGGGAAAAATTATGGACGGAAGATGAAGAGATCAAAAAATCAAACTAACCTAGTAGAATGAAACAACGAAGAACATGGATTAAGAAATGGACTAAGCCCAAACAAGACCAAGTGAAAATCAATTTTGATGCATCTAGACTCCCTTACAATCAAACAAAATGAGGAATTGTATTCCGAAAGGGCATGATAATCGATCTAAAACATGTAACTTTGGCAAGATCTCAGTCCTTAAGGCGGAAGCTCTAGTCTTCCGAGAAGTTATTCGGGAAGTGGGAAATAGAAATCTAAAGAAAGTTGAAATTGAAGGTCGGCGACAATCTACAAGTTATTAATGCGGTCAAAGGAATTTGCAAGTGTCCTTGTGAGATTGAAATAATAATATCTGATATCGTTGTCTCCCTATCTAGAGCCGTGATATAATAATTAATCACATTCCTAGGGAGTGTAATGTTGTGGCCGATAAAGTTGCTAAATTGGGCCATAGTCTCCCCGTCGAGTTCATCAAAACTCATCCAAAACTTCATATTTTCATCCGCAAGACTCCTTGAAGGAGTGCCTCGTATCAACTATTAAGGATTAAGAGGCTCTTAATCCTTAATATAAAAAAATACGGCTGGACGAAATTAGATGTGAACTAGCGTAGTTTCCCGCGCCATGCGCGAATTTTCTTAAATTTGTTTAATTAGATTTTATATGAAAAATAATTATTTTACGTACTGATTTAATATATTCATCTTCCACAAATATATATAAAGTATTATACATAAATTCTTTTATCAATTAAAAAAGAGGTGACAAAATTGATAAATCTCTTATATAATAAAAAATAGTTTGACAAATCGATTGAAAAGGTTTGATCAATAAAATAGACTTGGTTCAAACTACATATTTTTATAGTTTGAACCATAAATTATCGCTATTGATAGTATAAATTATCGCTTTTGGTAAAAATATTCAAATATCATAGCCAATTTTAAAAGGTAAGTTATATATTGTGTTTTCAAATTTGCAAACAGGGTTACATATACTAATTCTGATAAAAGATTATCTTATCATATTCAAATAAAAAAAATTATTTAACCAATTTCAATTGGTAAGTGCTAGCTTATGTTTTTAATTTGGAAATAGGTAGTAATTTAATATACACATAAATTGCGAACTATTTATATCTAAATTTAACCATCTCCTCCAATGTAACAAATTTTCAAAATAAATTTTTTTTAACGTGTTCTCTAAATTAAAAGTCAAATTACCGAAATTATAATTATGATACCAAATCGGCAAATCTAATAAAAAAACTAATATTTTATAATATAAACAACAACTTTCCTTAATTCGAAAATGTTATTAAAAGAAAGTTTTTTAATTTATTTCTAAATATAAAAGTATCCGATTTGTATTGAAATTGGAAAAATTGAAAAAAGAATTCCAAATTCAACTTTCCTAAGTTATGAAACAATTTAAGTCAAACAATAAAACAATTTTACAAAATCCCTAATCATAACTGCTACCACAAATTTTTTCAATTCACATTTTGTCATTGTTTTCACCATAAACCCCCTAATTTAAAATTGGAAAGATCCTAATATCTTTATAAGAGATAATTTACCTTGTAAAGATTCTAATAAAATCTCCAAACAAAATCATCGTTTCATGGAAAATTAAAAAATTATATGTGACGTTAATTTCCTCTTGGTTTACTTTGATTCTTATATGGTATAGTTTGTTATTATTTTAAAAATGTAATTTTACAAGAATATCCTTATAAGAGATTATCATATAATTTACCTTGAAAGATATTTCTTACGTAAAATATTTAATTTATATATATGATTTTATATAATCCTCACCTTTAATAACCCTAACGGATTATAATATCCTCATCTTTAATATAATCCTCATATTTTATAACCCTAACGGATTATATAATATTTATTTTTAATAAATGATTTAATTTTCAAAATTAAATATTTAAATAAAATATTTATTTTTTACATAAATATTATTTAATTCTTTTATATGATATTATAATCTCTTATAAGATTATGAGTTTATAATACATAACTACCGTACATCAAATTGAGAATTGAAGATACTGATATATCCTTTCCTTTGATGAAAGATCTTAATTTTTGTAAACAAATATATGAAGTAAGATATCATCATTTCTTTATTCTTACAATTTTTTCATAACAATTAATTAATAAAATGCCATAAGATTGAGATTTGAAAAAAATCCAAACTCCAATATCTACCCTAATACATTATAAAGTAGAAATCAAGTCTGTGTAAAAATTTGTGCCACGTGACATAACCTGAATAAAATAATTAAAAACTTTTTTTCAACTTAAAAAACTAAAATAATAATTCTAGAAATACCCTTACACATTATACTCTAATAATAGTTCTAGAAATCACGATTTATCTTATTCGTAACCACTTCATAAAATAGCTAATGGATAGATATCATATTATATGCATAGATTGTTTCATATAATAATTAATTAATATGCAATTAAATTTTTAAAAAATTTAATTAAGTAATAAACATTACTAAATAAAAAATGGATAGATATCATATTATATTCATAGATTGTTTCATATAGTAATTAATTAATATGCAATTAAATTTTTAAAAAATTTAATTAAGTAATAAACATTACTAAATAAAAAAATAAATTTATAAAGATTGAAGGTTTTTTAAGGTAAGATTTAAGATCTTATAAAATAGATAATATATATATAGTTTTCTATCTATGTAAATATTAATTTTATTCTTAAAAATTCATAAATATAAAAAAAAGGCAATTTCAGATTTTATAAAATAATTAATGTATCAAACTAAAATTTTATCTATATCATTTTCTATCTATGTTTATTGATATTGAAAAGAAATATTATATACGCTATCTTAAGATTATGCTAAAATATTTTTATCGGATTGTTGAAAAAAGGTTATCGATATAAATTTCTATGTATATCTAAATTAATACATAATAACATAGAAATAAATTATCTATAAAATTTGTGCTACATGACACTTTAAGAACGAATCATTTTTTTCATTTTATTTATTTATTTATTTATTTATTTATTATACTTAAAAGTGAATGTAGAAGGGTTGATTTAGAAAAATATTTTCCATGTTCATTTAGTTTTATCTTAAAGATTAGAAAATAAAAAAATCGTTAATTTTATATAAATATCATTAATAATTATAATAATAGAATAATTATTAAAATATACATTATCTTTGTTTTTTCTGTTTAATTTATTAAAATATATTATATAATATAATTCTTAAAACTACCCGTAAATTTACGGGGATTACACTAGTTCTTCTTCTAATCCTATAATTACTACGATTTCCAAAATCTTAACTCTTCAAATTAACAATAATTTCGGATTTTATCTTTGACCAACTACATTTTTTAAGGTAATTTTTTTTTATTTTGATAGTTTTTATTATCTTAATAAATTTATAAGGTAAATACAAATAAAACAAAGATTGATATTAATCAAAGCATTGATAGAGATCCGAAACAAATACTATGCTTTGATTGAAGCTATAGAGAACTTCTTCAATGGCTTTGATAGAGAACCGAAATGAACAAACTTATTAATAGCATTGACGGACTGCGGTAATATGTAGAGAACAAAATAGAAGTTTTATTATGTTAGTGAATAGAATGTTAAGAGAAGGGAAAGTAGAAGTTAAAATACATCATTATAGTGGATTAGACCTAGAAGAAGTAATAAAGTCGAATTCGGGATAGATAATAGGGAGTAGTTGCATCGTTCGGATGTGACATCGACAACGTTGTGTAAGGAGGTCGGCAAGGCAACCATAAAGAGTGGCATCGGTGGTCGTGGAGGTGGCCTTATAAGTTCTATGGAAAATTCCGATAAAGATGGCAAAGGAGGAAGAGAGTTTGTAAATGGGTTTTTAATTAATATTTTGTATTAGATTATTTTTTATTTATAATTGCGGTTAAATATGACATGTAAATGACAGGGCAAAAAAATATGAAGTGGACTATGAGGTGTAAAAAATAATATGATATGACTTAATAAAAAGATGACACGTGGCAAAATCCAAGGTGACACATTCTCGAGGCGACATGTGAAAAATGATGAGGTGGCGCAATGTGGAGGCTCCGAAGTGTATTGTTTATATATATATATATATATAGTAGACTAGAGTGGGCTAGATCAGACTGATTGCTCTCGGTCCATTTAAAATTTGAAATCGGTTCCGGTCTGGTTTTAAATAAACATTAATTTTAGCCTTGGGGTTGTGAAAGAACAAAGAAAAGTGGTCCGCCGACAAAGCACCGCCGCGTTTCTTCGTCACCACTCACCACTCACCACTCACCACCTCCTCTTCTTTCCGTCGGTCCGGCCAACAGCATTTAATCGTAACGCACAACTTCCAGTCTACCACTTGTCTCCAGCGTTAGGTCATCATCTCTCAGGTGGCCTTTGGGTATGCTTTTCTACAAATACAATATGTAGGAGGGTGAATACCATATGTAGGAGGGTGCTCTGTGATATGCTCTAGAGTTTGATGAATAATATAAATTGACATTGTCCATCATCCTTTGCTTAGTACACATTGCAATGTTTTTATGCTTAGTAAACTTGTGTTATGACACTGAAATTAATCTTAATTGCAGACGACCCATTTGGTGACCCAAACATTATCGGTGACCCTTATTGCACCTTGTTTGTTGGCCGCCTTTCGAGGAAACTCTTAAAATGGTTAATACTGCCATTCTAATTCCTTGCTACTTTTGTCATAGATTCTTGCCTTTGATTTTTACAGTATGTATTTATAATCTATTATAACATAGCCAATGATAGATAGATGTGTGGGGCTAGTATAAACGTAAGAGGAAGCCAATGGCACCATCACTTAATGACTTGATTGTTGGGTTTATTCATTCATATTCTGGTAAATTTGTCTTCCATGTTTATGATTGAACAGTGTAATAAATATATGAAGGAAACTTACCTATAACCACCCCTTAAAATAAGGCATGTAGGAGAATATATGTATGAAGCACATGCTATTATGGTAGCTAAATCTATGGGTATATAGAGCAACACTCATTACTATATTAGAAATATAAACAAATATGAGAGAGTGAACATATTAACTATTTGATATTTGATTGGAAGGGAGAGTCTTTCCAAGAGTATGAATTTTCATGTGAGATATTGACCTTAAACAAGCATATATTTGAGATGTTACTACACTGCATGTATTGACAAGTAGCATATTATCACTCAACACAAATATGCTAGGTGATTGTGTAAGTGGATCAAAAACTAGATAATGAAATGAATCAAGTGATGTAAAAAACCTTTCGCGCGTAGACGAAATAAGGAAACGAAGAAAGGACAAGGCAGCAGCTAGGATCACCTTAGAGATGAGCATTGTTTGTGTAGCCACCATTCAAAACCATGATACCCAAACTAATCCGAATTGAATATTCAATAATCAGATCAGGGCACTTGGGGAATATTTATCAGATCAATGTGATATATGAATATTTTCTTGTGGCGTTAAAAGTTGTAGATATTATCTGAACTCTGAACTAATTGATTTATGCTGTAGTCACCGGAGCATCATGTGGATATGCATTTATTGATTTTTTTTTTAAGAAATGAGCTATAAACTCGTTACATAGCCAACACTAGGATGCATGTGCAATATAAGGCCAATCTAAATTATCACAGCAGATGATCTTTAGAAAGTCAAATAACGGAGGATGAGCCTGAATCCAGACATTGAAACTAGAAACATCCAAAGAATCAAACAAAAATCATGGGAAAAAAAAGGAGAATTAGCAAAACTAAGATCTGAAAAAACAAACCGTCTTTTGGCGAGGAAATCTGCCGCCGAATTACACTCCCTGTAACAATGAAAAAACACCACAAAGGGAATAAAAGTAACAAAATGACGAATATCATTTACAATAGCTTGAATTTCCCAAGGAACTTTCCAAATATTTTTCAAAGAATTAATAAGAATCAAATTATCTCCCTCAATAATAAGACGAGACGGATTTAACAGAACCGCACTTTGGCCTCTGCCTGCAAAACTGAAACAGAACGAATATGTTTTCGATCAAAACACAGAATTTTACTATTGTGATCACGAATTAAGAAACCTATATAAGTCGAATTATTTAAACGTTTGGAAGCAGCAAAGTTTAGTTTTAAAGAGTTAACTGGCGGTTTCTTCCAAACACTGTTATTTTCCCTTTTAGGACGAGACTAGTTTTTGCGAGAAGGAGCTACTTGGGAAGAAACCCACTGAAGATGTTTAGAAAAGGCCAAATCACAAGGGAGAAGCATAGTCAAAATTTTAGCAGGATTAAAAACTTTTAAATTTCTATGACCCCAAATAAACCACCACACAAAACAAAGGACATTACTATTTTTATTTGAATTTAACGTAGAAATCAAATTGTCAGCGAAACTATCCGAATTGGAAATATGAAAACTGAGATTGAGCATCGTTTCTAATTTAGAAATCATTCTTTGGGTAAAAGGACAATTAAAAAATAGATGATTTAGACTCTCATCTTCAGAGTCACATAAAGAACAAGTACTAAGGAAACAATTGAAATGTCGATTTAAACGATCTGTACTTGGGAGACAATTTGCACAAGCTTTCGAAAAGAAATTTTTAATTTTAGGTGGAAGAGAAGATTTCTAAATCCAAGCAAATCCAAACGCAAACTCAGGATGAGATGAGTTAAGCATAGTAGAAGCCGATTGGACAGAAAAATCTCCATCTGAAGATGGAAGCCAGACTAACCGATCCGAAGATGGTGAAATAGGAATTTTGATATCTGAAATTAAATCAATTAAAAAGTCAGGCAAAATTAAATGTGGCTTAGCATAATCCCAGGAATGATGAGAGATTATAAAAGAAGAGACTTTTAACTTAATATTAATATTATCAAAATAAGGAAATAAATCAACATTTGGAATCCAAGGGTCCGTCCAAAAATTAACAGACTGACCATTTTCAATAGTCTATAAGATACCTTTAGAAAACTGATGTGAACCCCGTTGGGAGATTCACAAGAGGATCGATCTTGGACTCGTAAATGGTCTTCTCTTGTGGATTTGGATAGGTTTGATCCGAATTAACGACTAGACTTTGGGATGAGAAAGAAGTAAAAGGGTGAGAAGGTGATCTCTTTTGAGGGAGATCGGGAGAATATGGGATGAGAAGAGAATTTGGGTTGACGCCTTTTAGAAATAGTTCTGGAGAGATCTCGACAGCATAACGTTAGTTCATTCAAAGCGTAAAGATTACAATGAGAGGAGGCTCCTATTTATAGAGGAGCTCCTAGAAAACCCTAAGGAGGCGTGGGGGCTAACTAGGGTTACACATGCAAGTGGCCCAACGTTAGGCCCAAGCCCATAAATCAAAACAATAATAGAAATGACATAAATAGAAAAGGTTCGAAAAGGAAATAGTACTAAAAGTAGTAAAAACGGATAGTGGTCATGGTGGCCATGTCGCGAGTGTCGCGACAAGGCCGTGACAAGGCTGGCGCGGCGCGACAAGGGCGTCGGCGTGCCCGTGCACGCGCAAGGGCTGTCGCGACACGCTAGGCGTGGCACGACAAGGCCAAGGCGTGGGCATGGCGGGTGGTACCGAGACTTGGGACTCGGTACCGAGGGCGTGGGACTCGGTAGTACCGAGGGCTGGTGCGTCGGTAACAGAGGCGCGACGCAAGAACCTCATGTGCCGACGCCGGGTTGGCCCGGCGCTGGCACGACTCGAGCGGTCGGGGTCGTGGTGCTGATGGTGAGGCGGACCACGGATCTTGGCACGAGTCGTACGGAGCTGCGGATTAGCCCAAGGGGGTCGCCACGGTCTCGGGACTCTAGGGCTAGGGCAGGCACACATCAAAAACTTATCCCTAATATTCATTAATCTCCCAAATTGCCAAGAGCAATTTTTCTTCTCGAATTGAAAAAGCGAAAGAGTACCGAGATATTTTTCGGAAATTATACAAACCCAGTAATTATGGGGAGAGGTCAAAATTTTCCAAAGGAGCTTCATTTGAAGGGACAAATTATTATTCTCAACTGAACGAAGGCCCATACCCCCAGACTCTTTAGGAGAACAAATTTTATCCTAATTAATAAGGGGATGATGATTGGGTTGGAATTTATTCCAAAAAAAAGATTTGTTTACTTTATCAATATCACAAAGAATTCCCTTAGGAAGAAGGAAGCTCTGCATTAAATAATTTACCTGGCCTAAAAGGTTGGATTGAATATGAACAGCCCGACCAGCCTGAGAAATAGAATTTGCTTTCCATTGAGATAATTGTTTTTTAAGTTTAGTAATAGATTCTAAAAACATAGAATTTTGCACCATACCTTTAAGGATAGGAATACCCATATACTTTTCCATCGAGGTAGTAATCTGAATATTCAGCACACTAGCAAGTGAAAGAGCTGAAATTCGAGAAATATTTTTAGAAACCTGAAAGCTACTCTTATGGTAATTATTTGAAAGACCCGAGATTCTTGTAAAATTATCTAGAAAACATTTGATATAGTTAATATTTGCGTGAGATGCATTTGCAAAAAGAAGAGTATAATCAACAAAACTGAGGAAGGGTAAACACGTACCATTCTTAACTAATTGGATACCAACAAATTTAGAATCTAGAGTTTGATGATGTCCAAAACAGTAAAAGCAAAAAGTGGGCCCAGAGGGACCCCCACAGGCAATTTAGGGACCCACATCCATGTCCGATTATTTAAAAACAAAACTCCCGACGGATGCGAGGTCTCTCAACATTCCGGGACGAGGTCTCGACCTCGTCACCGACTCTACTAATACACCCGCCCGCTCGAACCAATTACCAGCGACCTCACTCCCGAACCAATCACCAGCAACCTCACTCCCAAACCAATCACAAGTGACCTCACTCGTGGACCAATCAAGAACCCTTATTTCGGGCATCCCACATCGAACATTGGCCTAAACTCGGCCCCCCAATTCTCTATAAATAGAGAAGAACCTCGTAGGAAGAAGAGGTCGAAAAACCACTTGAACTCAAGAACTCTCTTGCTTGTTAAAGATCGACGTGATAGGAACATCGTCAAAAGACCTCGCTACAGACAGGAGAAACCCACAAAAAGACCCCAACGTCGCGCAGGGACCTCGTTCACGCCTAAAACCTCACTACAGAAACTCACAAAATTCTCTACATCATACCCTCAAATCTACCTCGCCCTAGAATCGAGCTCGCAACATTTAGGTGCGATCTCGGAACCTTGTAGGAGGTCTAGGTGTGATTCTCAAAGTTGTACATCAACCTCGTAGGTTTGTAACCTTGCTACCACGGAAAAATCATAAATAAAGGAGCAAGTGTTTGCACTCAAATATAATACTCTTGTTTCTTGTCTCGTAGCGTAGCCGTTATTCGGGTTTCATCACTGGCGCCGTCTGTGTGAACCTCTTCATCCTAAGCAGCTTCCCATTTTAGTGCAAACCTTGATTCCTAAAACCCCCTCAAAATGGCTTGTCCAAACAATTTCTTCCCCCAACATCCCGACAATATGGCTGAGACCCCTCCATGGACGACGGCAGGTCCGTCAGGATACCCTTTTGTGGTCCCGCCAGGCTGGACATACAACGTTCCACAAAACCCATACCCGTTCCAGGGGTATGAACAGGGTGGCGCTCCTTTCAACCAGTATCCCTACCCGGGGTACGGGCAGTACCAACAGGGCCAAGCTCCCCCATATGTCCCGATCCCCTCCCATGGGCAACCTCACTCCGAGTACGTGCCCGCATATGTCCCGGGCTATATGCCGGGGCAGGAGGCGCCCACGAACGGATCCACCACGGAGAGACCCTCCCGAGATCCGATGCAGATCTCGCTATCCCGTTCGCGACGTGCAGAAAGGCGCGACATGGAGCTGTCCGAAACAGCGGCAAGCGCGCACGCCCTCTGGCAAGGTCAAAGTCGAAGTCTGCTCGCCTATCCGTCGAGAGTGGATACAAGAATCCCTTCGTGCCCGAGATCCAAGAGGCACACATGCCCAAAGGTTTCCATTGGCCGCAAATGGGACTTTACGACGGCACGGCCAACCCCGAAGACCACATAAAACACTACGTCGTCCAGATGAATGTCAACTCCTACAATGACGCCATTTTCTGTCGAATCTTTCCGACCACTCTGGACAAGGCGGCAATGACGTGGTTCACCAGCCTTAAGGTCGAGTCGATAGCCTCGTTTTCCCAGCTATGCGAGTCCTTCGTTGGTCACTTCAACGGCTCAAGAAAGCGCAAGAAGAACATGCGCGATCTCCGTGGCATTGAGCAGGGAGAGAACGAGAAGCTGGGTACCTTTTTTACAAGGTTCACCACCGCGGTCGCTGAGATTGCGCAAATCGACGAGGCCTCGGTACGCGACATCCTCATGGGCAACCTTCGCCAGGGAGATTTCAAATGTCGCATTTTTCTCAAAAATCCGACCACATATGAGAGCTTGTGTGCTCGGATCACGGCGCAGGTCTACGCCGAGGACGCTGCCAGCTAGAGCTCGCGACCGAGGACCGACAAGGAAATCGTGACCGAGGCTAAGGGAAAAGCTAAAGTGGCTGCGCCGGCCGCGAGGGACGCGTACATGACACAAACTCACGACCGGTGTGCCGATTACAAAAGCAACAACAACAACAAAAGCAACAACAATAACAGAGGCAACAACGACAATAGAAACAACAACCGCTACGACAACCGTGGCGGTGGGCGTTGGAGCTGCTTCGGCGGGAAGCCACGAGGTTACAGAGGCAAAGGTGGCCCCAACTAAAACCCAAACGAGAAAAAATGCGCCAACCCCGCATCGGGGGTCAACCTCGTGCAGCGTGAACCAACCCGGTCCCGACCAAGCAACGCAGAGCAGCAAGCTCCTCCGAGACCATCGCGCTCCGGACAAGCCACGACGCCCGATGGATGCATCAACACCATCTCGGGTGGACCCTCGCTGGCGGGTTCGAGCCAGGCGGAAAGAAAAAGATACGCGAGGGCAAGTCACCATGAGCCCTCGGTATACAGCGTGACACAAACCTCACGGTCCCACGTGGGTATGGCCTTCACCTTCGAGGACGCCGAGGGACTCCATATGCCCCACTCTGACCCCCTGGTGATACACGCTCAATTGGGCTCGAAGATAGTGAAGCGGATACTGGTGGACACGGGTTCCTCCGTGGACATCATGTATTTTGGCGCTTTCGAGCAGCTGGGGATCTCCGCGACATCCTTGAGGCCCTACGCTGGGAAGCTCACCTCCTTCTTGGGAAACGAGGTCGATGCCGCTGGTCTTATAGACTTGTGGATGACCCTCGGAACTGGCTCGACAACGAGAACCGAGGTGATAGAGTTTACGGTGGTGCACTTGCCCTCGGCCTACAATGCAATCATCGGGAGAGTCTCCTTGATGAAATTCCAGGCGGTGGTCTCTATCTACCACCTTAAAATGAAGTTCCCCACCAGCGGAGGTGTCGGAGAGGTGAAGGGAAACCAAGAAGAGGGCCGCGTCTGCTACATGACCTCGGCTAAACAAAAATGCTCTGTATTCATGGTAGAGACTTCAGGCGAAGCAGACCTCGAGGTCCTAGATTTCACAATACCCACTCCCGAGACAGAAAGAAGGGTGATTACCCCCTTCGAAAATAAATCAGAGAAGATCTACCTCGGGGGTTGCCTCACCGGGGATGCAACAGCGTCACTAGAGGCCCTGCTTGCTGGGTCCCGCGACGTGTTCGCCTGGACTACAAAGATCTCCGAGGTATGCCTCGGACATTGGCCCAGCACTCCCTAAACATCGACGTCGCCATTCGCCCTGTGGTGCAGCGTCGAAGAAAAATGAACGAAGAAAGGGCAACCGCCGCAAATGAAGAGGTGGCCAAGCTGCTAGCCGCAGATTTCATACGCGAAGTCCAGTATCCGAAGTGGCTGTCCAATGTCGTATTGGTCAAAAAGGCCAGCGGCAAGTGGCGGATGTGTGTAGACTTCAAGGACCTCAACAAGGCATGCCCCAAAGACAGCTACCCTCTGCCCTCGATCGATGCACTTGTAGATTCGACTGCTGGGCATGAGGTCCTGAGTTTCCTCGACGCCTACTCGGGGTACAACCAGATCTCGATAAATCCTCGTGACGAGGAGGAGACGTGCTTTATCACCCAGGGGGGACATACTGTTACAAGGTCATGCCGTTTGGCCTCAAGAACGCCGGGGCCACATTCCAACGCCTCATCGATCGGGTTTTCAAAGACCACCTGGACAGGAACGTATCCGCCTACGTTGACGACATCGTGGTACGGAGCAAGGGCCTCGAGGTGCACCTGGCTGACCTCGCCGAGGTTTTCACCACCCTCGGACACCACCAGCTCAGCCTGAACCCCAAAAAGTGCGTTTTTGGCGTGTCCTCGGGGAAGTTTTTGGGATTCATGATCAGCGAACGCGGAATCGACGTCAACCCCGCCAAAATAGAATCTATCCTCGCAATGAGGTCTCCCCGATCTCGTACCGAGGTACAAAGACTCAACGGCGCTGTAAATTACTTGGGGAGGTTTTGCTCCCGCCTAGCGGACAAGTCCCTCCCATTCTTTGCCGCCCTCAAAAAGAATGACAAGTTCGTCTGGGACGAGAGACTCGAGACTGCTTTCTCCGAGTTAAAAATCTTCCTCACCAAGCTCCCCACCTTGTCACCTCCACATGCGGGCGAAGACTTGCAACTATATGTGGCGGTGAGTCCCGAGACCGTCAGCGCGGTGCTCACAAGAGAAGCCATGCACCCGGTATACTTTGTGAGTCGCGTGCTCCAGCCTGCGGAGCAGAGATACTCCCCAACAGAAAAGATGGTGCTGGCTGTAGTGACCGCCGCAAGGCGTCTACGCCCATACTTCCACGCACATCCCATCCAGGTTCTCTCAGACCTCCCACTCCGTCAAATTCTACATCAGCCCGCTCTCTCCGGACGTATGACCAAGTGGGCCGTCGAGCTCTCCGAGTTCGACATCAATTACCTCCCGAGAACCGCGATGAAGGGACAAGCCCTCGCTGACTTTATGGTGGAGGTCACCTTCCCCGAGACAGACACAAGCTCGGACGAATGGAAAGTGTTCGTTGATGGCTCACGATGTGACGCCGGTGGCGGGGCCGGGGTATTCCTCGTTGGCCCCTCAATCGAGACGGAGTATGCTCTCAACTTCGCCTTTGATGCCACCAACAACGACGCCGAGTATGAGGCCATGATCGCCGGGATCGAGATGGCGCTACTTAACGGAGCCCGCAAAATCAGGGTCTACACAGATTCCGAATTGGTGGCACGACAACTCAACGGCCAATACGACACCAGGACAGGTTTTCTGCCCGCCTACCAAGCAAAAGTCAAGGCCTTGGTCTCATGCCTAGAAACCTTCGCAGTGGAGTCAATCCCGCGGGCCTCAAACACAAAAGCAGATGCCCTCGCCAGGTTAGGCTCCGCGCTTCCCTTGGATGTGGGGAACCGTGTGATGGTGGAGAGAAGGCTCTCACGAAGCGTCGATAGCGAGGTCATGTCCATAAGGACCGAGGACTGGAGGTTCCCGATAACGAGGTATATACAAAGCGGCACCCTCCCAGAGGACCCCGCGCTGGCCAGGAAACTAAAAATGCAAGTTTCCCGCTACTGCGTCGTCGGCGACCAGCTTTATCGCCGGGGTTACGCTGAACCCAACCTGCTGTGCATACCACCCGAGACCACGGACCACGTTCTCTACGAGGCCCACGAGGGAGTTTGTGGAGGACACCCGGGGTGGAGGTCTTTGGCACACAAAATCGTCCATTTGGGGTACTTCTGGCCCACTCTCCGACAAGACGCAAGGGCTTACGTCCAAAGATGCGTTGGATGCCAGAAACACGAGAACGTCTAGCACACCCCGACGGCTCCCCTCCGCAGCATTCACGCGCCATGCCCATTCGCAATGTGGGGAATGGACATTTTAGGCCCTTTTCCTAAAGCTGCTGGACAAGTGCAATACATATTGGTCATCGTGGACTACTTCACGAAGTGGATCGAAGCACAGGCAATGGCAAAAATCACCGGGGCAAAGGTCTGCGAATTCCTATGGAAGAACCTCGTCTGCCGTTTCGGTGTCCCCATGACAATCATGACCGACCATGGCCCCCAATTCGATTGCGAAGAGACTCGGACTTTCTGCTCTGAACTGGGCATCGACCTTAAATTTTCCTCTGTGGCTCATCCCCAGTTCAATGGCCAGGTAGAAAACGTTAATGCCCGCATCCTAACAGACCTCAAAAAGCGCCTAGGCATGGCACAAGGCCGCTGGGCCGAATTACTCCCACTCGTCCTCTGGACGTATCGCACGACCTCGCGTCGCGCAACGGGCGAGACCCCCTTCGCTCTTACCTACGGGGCGGAAGCCCTCGTTCGCGTAGAAACCCTGATTCCATCGACAAGGGTGTACAACTTCGACGAAAAAGAAAACGAGGCCAACCTCAAGGTCGAACTGTAGTTCCGAGATGAAATCCGCGAGGTGGCGGACCTGCGCTCTAGAGAATACAAGCGGCGTGTCGCCGTGTATCACGACAAGAAGGTCAGACCTCGCACCTTGGCCACGGGAAACCTCGTGCTAAGACGCACCGAAGGGGGCAAATTGGACCCTAACTGGGAAGAACCCTACATCCTCGAAGAAGAAGTCGCGCCCGGGGCTTTCAAACTCAGGGACGATGAGGGGCGCACACTGAGCAAAACGTGGAACGTCGCGCGACTCAAAAAATTATACAGGTAAAAACTCGAAACCTCGTTGTTCCTCACAGTAGGTAAATAAAGGATTGCAGGCTTTTCTAAAAAGGCTCCCTCCCTGAAAAGTTCCACCCCTCGCTTCACGCTTGGGGTTGGAGAATCTCGTTGAAAAGTTCCACCCCTCGCTTCCCGCTTGGGGTTGGAGAATCTCGTTGAAAGAAGTTCCACCCCTCGCTTCCCGCTTGGGGTTGGAGAATATCGCTTGAAAGAAGTTCCACCCCTCGCTTCACGCTTGGGGTTGGAGAATCTCGTTTGAAAAAAAGTTCCACCCCTCGCTTCCCGCTTCGGGTTGGAGAATCTCGTTGAAAAGGCCCACCCCTCGCTTCCCGCTTGGGGTTGGAGAATCTCGTTGAAAGAAGTTCCACCCCTCGCTTCACGCTTGGGGTTGGAGAATCTCGTTTGAAAAAAAAAAGTTCCACCCCTCGCTTCACGCTTGGGGTTGGAGAATCTCGTTGAAGAGTTCCACCCCTCGCTTCCCGCTTGGGGTTGGAGAATCTCGTTGAAAGAAGTTCCACCCCTCGCTTCCCGCTTGGGGTTGGAGAATCTCATTGAAAAGGCCCACCCCTCGCTTCACGCTTGGGGTTGGAGAATCTCGTTTGAAAAAAAGTTCCACCCCTCGCTTCCCGCTTGGGGTTGGAGAATCTCGTTGAAAAGGCCCACCCCTCGCTTCCCGCTTGGGGTTGGAGAATCTCGTTGAAAGAAGTTCCACCCCTCGCTTCACGCTTGGGGTTGGAGAATCTCGTTTGAAAAAAAAAAGTTCCACCCCTCGCTTCACGCTTGGGGTTGGAGAATCTCGTTGAAGAGTTCCACCCCTCGCTTCCCGCTTGGGGTTGGAGAATCTCGTTGAAAGAAGTTCCACCCCTCGCTTCCCGCTTGGGGTTGGAGAATCTCGTTGAAAAGGCCCACCCCTCGCTTCCCGCTTGGGGTTGGAGAATCTCGTTTGAAGAAAGTTCCACCCCTCGCTTCACGCTAGGGGTTGGAGAATCTCGTTGAAAAGTTCCACCCCTCGCTTCCCGCTTGGGGTTGGAGAATCTCGTTGAAAGAAGTTCCACCCCTCGCTTCCCGCTTGGGATTGGAGAATCTCGTTGAAAGAAGTTCCACCCCTCGCTTCCCGCTTGGGGTTGGAGAATCTCGTTGAAAAGGCCCACCCCTCGCTTCCCGCTTGGGGTTGGAGAATCTCGTTTGAAGAAAGTTCCACCCCTCGCTTCACGCTTGGGGTTGGAAAATCTCGTTGAAAAGTTCCACCCCTCGCTTCCCGCTTGGGGTTGGAGAATCTCGTTGAAAGAAGTTCCACCCCTCGCTTCCCGCTTGGGGTTGGAGAATCTCGTTGAAAAGGCCCACCCCTCGCTTCCCGCTTGGGGTTGGAGAATCTCGTTGAAAGAAGTTCCACCCCTCGCTTCACGCTTGGGGTTGGAGAATCTCGTTTGAAAAAAAAAAGTTCTACCCCTCGCTTCACGCTTGCGGTTGAAGAATCTCGTTGAAAAGTTCCACCCCTCGCTTCCCGCTTGGGGTTGGAGAATCTCGTTGAAAGAAGTTCCACCCCTCGCTTCCCGCTTGGTGTTGGAGAATCTCGTTGAAAAGGCCCACCCCTCGCTTCCCGCTTTGGGTTGGAGAATCTCGTTTGAAGAAAGTTCCACCCCTCGCTTCGCGCTTGGGGTTGGAGAATCTCATTGAAAAGTTCCACCCCTCGCTTCCCGCTTGGGGTTGGAGAATCTCGTTGAAAGAAGTTCCACCCCTCGCTTCCCGCTTGGGGTTGGAGAATCTCGTTTGGAAGAAGCTCCACCCCTCGCTTCCCGCTTGGGGTTGGAGAATCTCGTTGAAAAGGTCCACCCCTCGCTTCACGCTTGGGGTTGGAGAATCTCGTTGAAAAGTTCCACCCCTCGCTTCCCGCTTGGGGTTGGAGAATATCGCTTGGAAGAAGTTCCACCCCTCGCTTCCCGCTTGGGATACGAACGAGGTTCGTGGACCCCCTAAGACGCCAGGATTCGCGGACGGTTATTTTTAGGTTGGAACGAACTTCCAGAACAACGAGGTCCGAACAGAGGCTCACGACTTCGTTGCAGGACTACAACGCCCGGTGTGGTCCGAGCCCCACAAAAGATGTGACACTCGAACCATGGGGTTGGACGGTACGCAAGAAAAGTCTAAAACAAACAAACGAACAAGCATAGGAAAAGAAAGTAACACAAGGCATAAAGAAGAGGATGTTAAAGAAGAGGATGTTTTGATTACAGACCCCGTAGGGTCACCCAAACAAAAAAAAAAGAAAAAAGAAAGAGATGTTTTAATTACAGACCCCGTGGGGCCACCAAAAAAAAGAAGAGGTCTTCATTTCTTCGAGTTTTCAACCTCAGGACCGGTAAGATCAATGGCTCCGCCCTTGGAGGTTTCAGCAGGGGCAGCGGAGGCTTCAACAGGGGCGGCGGAGGAAAGAGGCGCGGGCGCTTCGGTCACGGGCTGAGGTCCCGTGGAGGTCAACTCCGGTTTCTCTCCAGTAAGCTCCACCTCGAGGGGCGCGGTGCTGGACACGGTCCCGTCCTCGTTGAGGAAGAACTCGCATTCCCCCTCGGGATCCTCCGACCCCAGCTCCCCCATGGTTTCATTATAGTTGGGGTTGAAAAAGACAATATGGGGGTCGAGGTGCCCATACTTGGCCACCGCCTGTTTGACGCCCATGCGAACCGCCTGGTGGAACATTTTCCTCACGCTCTCCACCAGTTCCGCCTTGTACTCCTCCGAGTCCACATACCTAGGAGCCGCGTTAACAACCTCCTCGTTGAGCTCAACAATACGCCCCTCGAGGCGCCGGATTTCCTCCTCGGCCCTCAGAAACTCCGCTTCCTTCGCCTTGAAGAATTCATGTTCAGCGGAGAGCTTGCCCCGAAGCCCCTCAACCTCGCCCCTCATAACAGAGGCCTCTTCCTTCGCCCTTTTTACCTCTTCCTTCGCCGCCTTTACCTCCTCCCTCGCCGCGGCCTCCGCGGCCTCGACCCGCTTCTGGGCCGCGACCTCCGCGGCCTTGGACCTTTCTGCGACCTCAGCCAGCTCTTTTGCCTGTCGCTCGCACACCTCGCTGCGGCTTCGAAGCGCCGCTTCCATCTTATCCATCCTCGAGTGGGCGAGGGCGATGCGACTCCGGTTGTAATTATCAAAAAAGGTGTGCTGCAAATTCACAGGAGGGTGAGAAAAGAAACAAGAAAGAGACAGGAATTAAACACTCAAAAACGGAAAAGCTTACCATGGCCGAGTATCGAGCGGCCTCGTCGTTAAGCGCCGCCTCGGTGAGGTTGTTGGCCCACTCGACCTCCTCCTTGTAATCCCCCCGGGCCCACTCCAACGCGGCCCCTCTGATAGGTCCACGGCAGTGAAACCTGGCAGGATGGGGGCCTGCGTCCCCGCGACTTCGCCCCTCAAAGTCAAAGGCAGGGATGTGTTCCAGATCCCGCGATCCTCGTTGATGGTCGCCCGACCGGAATTTCTTCTTCTTCTCCACGGGGGAAGACCCCGCTTCTTTCCTTTTTCGCACGGCCTTGTCGTCAAACGCCCGAGGTGGATGGGAGGGCACCTTCGCGGTGACCCCTTTCGACGGAACCACCTCAGGCCTTTTTTCCCCTTGGGGCGGCCCCGCGACGTCCCACTGCGATGCCCTCGCGACGTTCCCCTTGGGCAGGGCTCCCCCTGTCGCGGCCGTCGGCGGAACAGGTCCCGGCTGCGTTGTGCCTGTCCTCTCCTGCGAGCTCGGCTCGTTAATTGAAATCCCCTTGAGAACCCGGGAAGCAGGGGTTTTGGAACTAGAAGTCAAAGGTTGTTTCCCCTTCGACATCGCGGTAAGAGCGTGTAGAAAATCAACTGTCAAGAAAGAAGTGGTAAAAAAGAAAAAGCTGGTTAAGACGAGGTCAGAAACAAATGTAACGAGGTTTACAACCTCGTAACCTTACGAGAAAAAAGAAAGCAATCAGAGAAATAATAATAATAAAATACCCTCTCCACCCTCGCGAGGAGGGAAACTGAGGCTCAGCCCGGCCCGCTCAAGCCGGTCCTGAGAAAGGTAACGCTCATATGGCGCCTGGTACGCTGTGGCGTACCGAGCCTTGAGTGCCTGGAACTCAGCGACCTTGTACGGACACATGCATCTCTCGTAGTTGCTCGGTGCCACAGGGAAATTAAGGTATCTCCCGCTGAGGTCTCGGACCAAAAACCATTTAGGTTTCCACGTCCCGACGTTCTACTGGGTCGTGATGATTTTGACATTCGACGTGCTGAGGTTAACCAGGGAACATCGAGGTTCTCTCCTCGCCAAGACTAACGCCGACAAATCGTTGACGTTCGGCTCGTCCAGAAGCTCACGGCTTCGAATTGTGTAGGCACACAACAACCGCCATGCATTCGGGAACAACTGGGCGGGACAGATGCCCATGGCCCACAAGAAATCAACGATGTGTTGGGCCAAGGGCAGCCTAAAGCCCGCTTGGAGACTCACAAGGTGAACGACCGCACACCCTTCATAGGACGCCAGGGGTCGCCCCTCCTCCTCTGGCAGTGCCAGCTCGACTCCCTCGGGTCAGGGGAAGTCCTTAGCTATGTCCGCAAGGTCGTCCAGCTTCAGATCGGTGGCCACCCCCTCGGACAGATAGGCCTCGGGAGTGCTCGGACTCATTGGAATCCGTTCTTCGAGGACAACAGGAGTGCCGGACACGGCGTCGGTAATATAGGCCTCGGGGAAGCTCGATGGCACATACGCAGCCGAGGCTGAGGCAATTGCCGCGTCCAACCTCGCCTCGACCTCGGCGGCGATCACATCAGGAGAGGAAGAGGAAGCCATCTCAACACCAGAATATATGCGCAGACGGGGGAAGTACGAATTGATCGAAACAACGGAGTCGCTGGATGAGGGCTCGCTGAAGACCAACGAAGGGGAACTTGGGTTCTGAGAGTCACTAGGCTCTACACTTCCTACAGATTCAGAGACCCCCTGATGGAAATTCTCTTGAAAATTAAAGACAAAGTCGGGCGGTTGGCTCGCAGAGGCTCTCCTAGGCATGAAAAGACAACGTCCAGGCCGCGAAAAGCTAGCACTTGGAAAAGATAAGGTCAGTAAGACACTAAGGGCAAGGCAACCAAAGAGAAAAACACGAGATCATGACCCCGTGAAAGAAGGAAGAACGAGGTCGAGCCCGAGATCAAAACACAAAGATCATAACCTCGAAAAGAAAAGAGCACGAGGTCATAACCTCGAAAAGGAAAAAGCACGAGATCATAACCTCGGGAGGAAATGGGCACAAGGTCGCAACCTCGGGGGACAAAGCAACGCGAGGTCGTAGAGGAAAAGGCCATGTGGCATCCTACGAGCTACTCTGACAGGATAGGATGGGAAAGAAGAATTTGAAGCGCCAAAAGAAAGGAAAGAGAAAGAAGGCCAACCAACGGTGGAAGCCCAAACGTCCCGTCAATTAGACATCATGACGTTTGGGCTCCCGAGGGTTTTCGAAATTCGAAAAGTGGTGGGCGGAGAAGCGGAAGTTGAACCGCCACCCAAAAAAAAAGAGAGAAAAGCAATAAAACCAAAAACCCAGCGGTACCCTCACGGCGGCGACCGCCCCTCACCACCATCTCACCACCGCCTCACCGCCGCAACACCGCCCCCCGAAGCGTAACACAAAAAAGAAAAGCAGAACGAAAAGAAAGGGGAGGAGAAGAAAAACCACGAGGAAACAAGGGCACTACAGAGCAAGAACCACCCCCAACACCGTCGCGCCGCCAACAAAGAAGCACCCAGAAATCACCAACACCCACCCAGATGCAAAACGAAACAAGGAAAGAACAAAGAAAAATGACAAGGGCAAACGCCAAAAAACACACACAACCCTGCCACCGCCGCTTCGCCACCGTGACACCGGTACGAAACACCGGGTGACACACCGTCGCCCTTACAAAACACGGGGCAAAAAGCGAACAAAGGAAGAATCAAAGGCAAAAAATACCAAAAGACGGGAGGAAGAAGATCAAGAACTTACTTGTTTAAAGTCAGCAAACGAGAGGCGGTGGCGCAACTGGCAAATGGCAAAAAGCTCGTCGGAAACCGTCTAGAGAAACCGCTCAGAAGAAACCGAAGAGATAAAGAGAGAGAAGGAGCGAAAATGTTGGAAAGAGAAGATGAGGGGGAGGCGTGTGAAATACGCCCTTATAAAGAGCAGATTTGGGCCTCCCCCACTCCCGAAAGGCTTTTTGAGCCTGTCTCACCTGGACGGCCCACTAAGCAAGGTATGGCGAAAAGGCCCAAGAATCTTCATCCGTGCAGAACAAGAAGAACACCTAAGTACAGGGCCTCACACCTCGCAAAGCGCCCTCCCAACCTCGAGAACTTCATAACCTCTAAAAACACCCCGCATCTCGCAGATCCAGGGAACTTATGCCCTGCGGCCCTCGGGGCGAGGCCCCCAGGCCATGGGGTTGTGATGATGTCCAAAACAGTAAAAGCAAAAAGTGGGCCCAGAGGGACCCCCACAGGCAATTTAGGGACCCACATCCATGTCCGATTATTTAAAAACAAAACTCCCGACGGATGCGAGGTCTCTCAACATTCTGGGACGAGGTTTCGACCTCGTCACCGACTCTACTAATACACCCGCTCGCTCGAACCAATCACCAGCGACCTCACTCCCGAACCAATCACCAGCAACCTCACTCCCAAACCAATCACAAGTGACTTCACTCGTGGACCAATCAAGAACCCTTATTTCAGGCATCCCACATCGAACATTGGCCTAAACTCGGCCCCCCAATTCTCTATAAATAGAGAAGAACCTCGTAGGAAGAAGAGGTCGAAAAACTACTTGAACTCAAGAACTCTCTTGCTTGTTAAAGATCGACGTGATAGGAACATCGTCAAAAGACCTCGCTACAGACAGGAGAAACCCACAAAAAGACCCCAACGTCGCGCAGGGACCTCGTTCACGCCTAAAACCTCACTACGAAAACTCACAAAATTCTCTACATCATACCCTCAAATCTACCTCGCCCTAGAATCGAGCTCGCAACATTTAGGTGCGATCTCGGAACCTTGTAGGAGGTCTAGGTGTGATTCTCAAAGTTGTACATCAACCTCGTAGGTTTGTAACCTCGCTACCACGGAAAAATCATAAATAAAGGAGCAAGTGTTTGCACTCAAATATAATAATCTTGTTTCTTGTCTCGTAGCGTAGCCGTTATTTCGGGTTTCATCAGAGTTGACTGAAATTGAAGTGTTCGCGCAAGATATTCCATAGCAATGATAAAAATAAAAGGAGCAATCGCGCAAGATATTCCATAGCAATGATAAAAAATAAAAGGAGCAATCGGATCACCTTGTCTAATACCACATTGAGGCAAAAACTCATCCCCAGGTTCATTATTAACAAGAATAGAAGAAGCAAAAGTGGAGATGCAAGTCATGATAAGACTAACCCATTTAGCATGGAAACCAAATTTTATAAGAATTAACTTAATAAAGTTCCAATCAAGTTTATCATAAGCTTTTTCCATGTCTAACTTAATGGCCATCCAACCATTTTTCCCTTTTTTCTTTTTATGAAATGAGTGAAAAATTTCATGTGCTATAAAAATTAAGAATATTATCCTGAATAAGTCTTCCTTTTACAAAAGCCCCCTGAAGAGGATGAATAAGAGCAGGAAGAACGGTTCCTAAACGAATAGCTAAATCTTTAGTAATAATTTTGTAATGGTGTTACAAAGGCTAATAGGACGAAAATGATTAATTGTTAAAGGCGAATCTATTTTAGGAATAAGAGTAATAAATGATTTATTAATGGATCGAAGCATATGTCCTGAATGCAAAAAAGTCTAAACTGCTAAAACAACAGAGTTACCCACAATGTCCCAAAATTTTTGAAAAAAATCAGCTGGGAAGCCATCCGGGCCTGGGGTTTTATTAGGAGCAAGATCAAAAGTTACAAATTTTATTTCCAAAGGAGAAGGAGATTTAATAAGCATAAGATTATCAGCTATAGAGATTAAATTCGGAATAATATCAAGATCAGTCTCAAGAATAGAACATGAAGTATTAAGCAAAAATCTATGGCTAAGTTCTTCTGTGATCTTCTTCGAAATCAACTCATGACCAAAGATAACAACACCTTCATGTGTTTGGAAAGAAATAATTCTCTGTTTATAAGAGTGAATTTTAGAGACCGATTGAAAATATTTGGTATTTCGATCTACATTTTGTAAATGAGTAACCTTGGCCGTTGTTTCCAAAAGTTATGCTGAAAATCCAACAGAGCATTATATTTATTTAAATGTAATTGCAGACGAGACAATGGTATGTATTAAGGGGATCAACTAATAAATCCGATTTTAGATTTTGAAGCTGATGTTCTGAAATTTTTAATTGTTCATAATTATTATTTGTATGATAATAATTGAATTTGAATTTGAAATGGACAGAAAAATGAGAAATGCTTATGAGGTACACATGTCACGTATCATAACTATAACCTAAAGCGAATGTTAAAAAAATTATTAAACGACACGTGTCACTTTTAGATTGGACCACACCACTCATTTTTTTTAAATAATCTTTGGCAAAATAACCATTAATTTAAAAAAATAATCTTTTATTTTTGGATGTGATAAATAGGAAGATTATAGGATAGAAAGTCTCATTATTCAACAATATTTTATTTTTGGATAGAATAAATAGGAAGATTATTAGGATATTTTTTATGCTATCATACAAATAATATAATATTTATTTTACTTTTAGATAGAATGGTTTTTTATTTAAAAAACTACCAATGATCTATCTATTAATGTAAAATTTATTTTAAAAGGTGATTTTGATTTAAAAAAGATAGAAATTTATATTACCTTTTAAAAGATCGCCCGTTATCTATTTATGTAAAATTTCTTTTAATAAAATAAATATTTAAAATATAATTTTTATAAAAAAAATTATATGAATCTAAATTGCTCTTATAATTAAATGAATATTTAAATTATCTTTGCCTTTTATATATTTATGAATTTTTTTTATTAAAATAGAATTTTTAAAAGAAAAAAAAGATAGAAGTTTACATTAAGTTTTACAAGATTGACAATTAAATGACTAAATTAAAATTTGATAAAAATAATTAACTTTTACATTTTCTCATAAGAGATAGACAATTCACAGTACAAAAAAATCCATTTATATTATATTAGTTTTGACTCTATATTTTTCTAAGAAAAAAATCCATAATAAAAAAATTTCTACTTTTTAACAATTTATTTATATTATTTACATTTAATAAAACCCGTACAAGGTACGAGCTCTTACACTAGTTGATAACTATATATAGAAGCTAAACTTTTTTTGGTATTAATAATCATATGCTATACAATTGATTGCTTTTGAATTCTACTTTCATCTATTGAGTTTGTCATTAATGAATATTTTAATGTTACTGTGAAGTTTAAGACAAGATCAGTGCTTAATTATTTAGTTTCTATCTATATGATGATAATTTTATATCTATGAGTTAATTTTTCCATATAAATTTATATGATGATATATTTTAAAATAATAAATTAATCTTAGAATATAAATTAAATTTTAGTACATTGATATATTTTTTATATGTTAATAATTTTATTTTGAGAAAAGAAATATAATTTGGCGTGTAATTTATTTTATATAAACCCTAAAAAAATTTCATTCATTCATAGTATGCAACTTATTTATGAAGCATGATCTGAAAAAAACAATTTTTTATAAATTACGTATTTTGATTACGATATTATGTACATGTATTTTATATTTTAAATTAATATCATAGTACCGCATAATTTTAAGTGAAATTAGCCCGTGAGTAAAAGAAAGTAAAAGATCTTAAAAATTATAATATTTAAGTCAAATCAAGCAATTTTCTTAATTTTTAAAACAAATTCTAAAACGAAAAATTTATCTTAATGGATGGAGAATTTTTAACAAATTTAGATAAAAATAGATATATTTGGATATGATTATGATTATCTTCAATTAAAAAATACTTTCTATAGGTGAAATTAAAAAAAATCAACTAAATAAATGTATCAACATCTACCCTAATATATTATAAAGCAGAACTCAAGTCTGTTGTAAAATTTGAGCCACATGGCATTTTTGAATAAATTAATGTGAAATTATATTTTAATAAATTTTGCAACAACTTATAGTATTCTTTCTATAAATACTAAATAGATAACATGTTTATATAATTTTGTATGTATATAATTTCCTATCTATGGATTATGTATTAGTTTACTGAATCACGATCAGGTGCAAATTTTACTTACGGTGCAATGTGCGAGCACGCTCAGGCCGTTCGATCGAGCATATTTAATGGCCAGGATCAAGACACATTTTAATGATTTTATACACGGAGGAGCATTTTCGTCTTTTACGCTTCAAATTATAAAACAAGTTACAAGTCTTCTTCAACCTCTCGAACACGTAGCTTTTTTTCAGCTTTTTCGATCGATTCTTCTCAATGCTTATTGCATCTTGCTTTTTTTTATTTGTTTGGCTTTTTTTGTTGATTCCGACCCCAATTTATATTTTCTCTTCATAGATATTGCTATAGATTTGTTTTCTATGGTTTCAAGTTTACATTTGGGGTTTTTTCAAAATTTGGAGCTTGGTACTTCGATTACATGTTTTTGTGTGTTTTGGATTGATTTTTGTTGATTATAATCAAACCTATGAAGGTTGTGCACATTTTGCATTACAATTTTAAGTTTTTGATTGAAAACAAAAGTTAATTGCCAATGCACATCTAACCGCCCACCATGTGTTCGACAAAATGCCTAAATATTTAACTTGGTGCTTAGATAATTTTTTCTACCAATTGTTCATAAATTATGAACTTAGTATACCAAAATTATTAACTTATACCATTTATGAACTAGAATACATGACACAAGTAACATGTATTGTGAATTATATTTCATGAACCTTATTGATAATTGTTATGAACCTAATTGTATACAGACGTGAACCCACACGGCCACACAATAAGTTTATGTACTAGATTACGTGACAAAAATAATAAATATTATGGATTAAATTTCATGAACTTTATTGAAAATTGTTATGAACCTAGCCGTATAAAGACATGAACCAATAGAATATCCTTTATGAATACATGGCACAAAATAACAAGTATTGTGAAGTTAATTTAATTTACAATTGTTATGAAACTAACCATGTAATGACATGAACCAATACACCAACTTTTATGAACTAAAAATCATGAACCGTGAGATGAAATATTATGAACCCGTATTTATAAAACATGAACCAAATGAACAACTATCATGAACCAAAAGACTTGACCAAAATAACAACTAGGATACGACTTAAAAGACATGAGTTGTAAGATAAACTATCATGAACCTAAGCATATAAAAATCATGAATCAACAAAGAACTACCATGAATCAAAAGACATAAACCGTATGACGAGTTCGCCTATGTGGGATTTGAACTCACATCTATGTGTGCATGTACATTGCTCTACCATTTGAGCTAATAGACTACCAAATGACATGAACTATACGATATACTACTAAGAATTAAAACTCATGAACCATACGGATTATTATGAACCTAGCTTACAAAAACATGAACCGAAAGAAAAAGTACCACGAACCAAAAATCACAAAAGAAAATAATAACCAGCATGAACTAAAAGACATGAACCATAAAATGAACTTTGATGAACCTAAGGTTATTCAAACATGAACCAAAAGAACTATTGTTATAAACAAAAAAGTATGGAACAAAATTTATAAACCATAAGAAGAAATATTATGAACCTTATCTTAAGAAGTCATGAACCAAAAGAACAACCGATACAAACAAAAAGACATGACCATATCACGAATTAGCCTATGTGGGATTTGAACCCACATCTATGTGCACATGTACATTGCTCTACCATTTGAGCTAATAGGCTACCAAATGACATAAAGTATAAGATAAACTACTAAGAATTAAAAGTCATGAACCATAAAAATTATTATGAACCTAGCTTACAAAAACATGAACCGAAAGAAAAAGTACCATGAACCAAAAATCACGAAAGAAAACAATAACGAGCATGAACTAAAAGACATGAACCATAAGATGAACTTTGATGAACCTAAGGTTATTCAAACATGAACCAAAAGAAGAATTGTTATAAATAAAAAAGCACGGAACAAAATTTATGAACCATAAGAAGAAATATTATGAACCTTACCTAAAAAAGACTTGAACCAAAAGAACAACCGATATGAACAAAAAGACATGACCGTATCAAGAATTAACCTATGTGGGATTTGAACCCACATCTATGTGCACATGCACATTGCTCTACCATTTGAGTTAATAGACTACCTAATATATGATTTCTCAAGTGTCAAATGAACATTTCTCACTGATACAACAAGATCTAAACAAAATTACATTGATTTCTCCCAAGAACATTAAGTAGATAACTTCAACAGTGACAATATATCATCAATCACGACTTCTATACCAAAAACATGTCATAAAAGAATTAATACCACTTTGAAATTAACCTTTTTAAACAAAATAATCCATAAGAGTAAGATTGAGAACTTAAAACAATAAACCCTAGAAAAATGAAATACCAACATACTTTTTTCTGTTCCTATCACCATTGTTGATTCGAATCGAATAAGATTGATAGCTTAAAATAGAGGATGGAGAAATCGAGCAAATTCTAGCATGATCGAGCAAGATCGAGAGGTGATTTGGGGTTTTTTGAGAGAGAAAGTGACTCGGGCCGTACGAACAAGAGCGCAATTTGGAAATTGTGAGAGTCGTGGAAAAAAATTAGCTTAAAGGGTAGTTTTGTCCTTTGAACCTAAAAATTAAAGGAATTACCCGTGTTGCCATTAATGAAGCGCTTGTCATTTTCTTCTTTTCTACTAAACCCAATTCATCAAATCTTGACCGTCTATTTTTTAATCCAACGACCGTGCTTTGCTCGCACTTTTCACTGTAACACTATAATGTATCCGAACATGACTCTTAGTTTACTACAATAGATAACATATTTATATAATTTTATATACATAAATTCTTATGAGATGATATTTTCCATATTAGTTTAATATTTTATCTCTTCACAAGATTTAGGGTCTTAATATTTTTTTTTATCTTTTAACAAGGCTCGAGCTCCAAGTATAAAATTTATATCTATATAATGATATAATTTTAAATAATAAATTTTGTATGTTGATATATTTTGATTTTGAGAAAAAGATATAATTTTATGTTGATGACTAAGATTATATGTAAATGTCAAAAAAATAGAATTTTAATTTAAATTAATAAAATTAGATTTTCTTTATCTTTTTATGAATTTATATTAAAGATTTTTTCTTAAATCAATGTTTGATTAAAAAAAATAGAAAAATTTACAAATCTTGATGAATACTTGCTTAAATTGAATTTTGAAAAAAATTTACATTACATTTTTCTTAATTTTCTTTTAATTTTATTTATGTAAATATAGAATTTTTTTCTAGCCCCACCTTACATTTAAATGTTGTTATCTCTATGTTTTTTTTTGTAATTTAATATGGATGATAGGTTGATTAATACATTGAATTTTATAAATTTTCATATACATTAATTTTCTTTACATTTTATTTCTTCGTTATTTAAATTTAGTATGGAAAACAACTTTATAGATAGATTGAATTTTGCAAAATAATACATAGATAATTTCTCTATATTTTATCCCTTAAATCAAGGACAATGTTCTCTTCTATACTAATCTTTATATTGTATTTTTCATATTTACAAACATTCTTATTATTATAGAGTAAAAGATAATAACCCTAATAAATAATTTTAATAAATTAACTTTTAAAAAAATATTTTAATAAATTATATTATGCTTGGTAGATAACCATTATTATCTTTATAAAAAAACCAAGTATTTTATACATATTAGTGCCTAAAAAATAAGAAAATATTATTTAAAAATATTCAATAAAAAGTAAAATTAATATTTTAATAATTTCAATCTAAATTAGGACAAGATCTCTAAAAAACTGAAAAAATATTTAAAAATATATTAAATATGGAGTACAATCTAAAAAAAATAATTTGTCTATTGCAAAATTTATTATGATATTATATAAATATATTTAGTATTTTAAATAAATATCGCAGAATGTATAATTTTTTAGTAAAATTCACGGGACTTCAAATAGTTATAAAATAAAGCTCGCATAACAAAAACTAGTGTCTTATAAAACATGAAACAATAGTGCACGCATATCTTCATGCTCTGAATATGTTGGTCCGTCCGTATCAACATTTTTAACCGTTTATTCAGCATTACGTCTCCCGCTCGTCCCCTCCCACAAAAACTTGAAACTTAAACTTAGACAAAAAAAAAAAGATCCGATAAATTATTTCCCTCTCACTCCAATTTTTCCATTCATTTTCCTCTTCATCCGAAAAAAAAAAAACACAATCCTTCTTTTCTTGGTCACAAAAACGTGTGGAAGATCAGGTAATCAAGTCATATTGATTCAAGAAATTCCTATTGTGTACTTTAATAATCGAGCATGATGTTCTACCAAAAAATGAAAATAAATGAAGCATGATCTTGTTGATTTGGTTACAGAATCTACGAATCCTTCCTTTGTTAATTGGAGTGGGGGATCAGAATTCATCACATCAGGGCAACAATTCAAATAAGAAGATCAATTAATATTAGAATGGATAATGTGTTGGGTTTTCTGAAGATTAGGGTGATAAGAGGGATCAATCTCGCTGTACGCGATGTTCATACCAGCGATCCTTACGTTTCCCTCAAGCTGGGAAAACAGGTATCCTTGTTTAATTACCGTATGCATGTATTTTCAGGCTAATTTCTTTGGTCTCGCCTTAAAACATTTTAATTTTTGTTTGTAGCAATCATAATAAATCTAAAATCAATGAATAATAATTTTCTTGAGAAAAAGTGCAATGTTATATTAGATATCAAGTTTCTCTAATCAGGTTACACCCGAAGGAATATCGGTTACAAATATTTGCTATGAACCCGAAACAGGACTAAGTCGGGCAATGAAGTGAGCGACCGCTCAACTAACATAGGAAAGACATGAATTAGAGAAAATAGATAAGAGATATCAAATACGAAATATTAGGAGATCGAAGAAGTCAAAATTCCAAACACCACAAATTGAGCGATATTGCCCTGGAAGACCCATTGAAGAGGTTGTTGGGAAATTCGGGCCTACTGCAAAGAACAATGGCTTCACAAACTCTCAGGAGAAATCGAAACAAACAATAAGCGAGAACACAAGAGATTTGTTGACCCAGTTCGTCAGGAATGACTACGTCTGGGGGCACTACCAATACAAGGATTTCACTCTCAGTATTGTGGATACAATTACAATAACCAATGCTAGGTTTAAATAGAAGACAAGAGGCAATAGGTTTAGCCCTAGAGAACATGTGCAAATTGGCCCAAAAAGAAAAACCCTAAGAAACCCATTTCTTCGGCTTGGCCTAAACATGAATCTGGCTCTAAAAAACCTAACAATCTCCCACCTGGAGACGGATTCCAATTGTAACTATCTTCAGCAACATAATCCCATCTGGTAGAGGTAGTGTCGGGCCTTCAACTTAAGTACTAAGGCCAGCTGAAGCCATGCACAACTTAAGCTTCTCTAAGGTCACAACCTTAGTCAACATGTCAACAGGATTCTCACTCCCTGAAATCTTCACCAGTTGCAATGTCTTTTTCTCTAGAAGATGTCGTATGTAAGTGATACTTCACCTCAATGTGCTTGGTCCTTGAATGAAATGCCGGATTTTTAGCCAAGTGAATGACACTCTGACTGTCACTGTAGAGAATGCTATCACCTCGCCCTTTTCCCAACTCACCCAAGAAATTCTGCAACCATACCATCTCCTTGCTTGCCTCCGTCACTGCAATATATTCAGCTTCTGTGGTAGACAAAGCAACAACTTTCTGTAACTTTGAAGCCCAAGAGACTACAGTACCTCCCAAAGTGAATAAATACCCTGTTGTACTCCTTCTCTTATCAAGGTCACTAGAAGCAAAATCAGCATCAACAAATCCTGCCAACACAACTCTCTTGCCTTGGAAATACAAGGCCTTATCAGTAGTACTCCTCAGATATCTCAGAATCCATTTCACTGCCTCCCAATGCTTTCTTCCCGGATTACCCAAGAAACGACTTACTACTCCCACCGCATGTGCAATGTCCGGTCTAGTGCAGACCATTGCATACATCAGGCTCCCAATTGCAGAAGCATATGGTGTCTTTTGCATTTGGACACGTTCATTTTGACTCTTAGGGTTGTCCTTGTTAGACAACCTAAACTGACAGCCTAATGGAACATTGACAGGTTTTGCATCCTCCATGTTGAACCTTTTCAAGACCTTCTTGATATACTCAGCCTGAGATAGATACAACTTTCCTGCCACCCTGTCTCATACCCAAAATCAGCTTAGCATCTCCTAAGTCTTTCATGGCAAACCTCTTGGACAATTGTTCTTTCATCTTGCTCACTTCTTGAGCTCTTGTTCCAGCTATTAACATGTCATCAACATATAGCAAAAAATAATATAGTCATTTCCAATCTTCTTGAAGTAGCAGCAGTGATCAGCCTCAGTTCTTACAAACTTGATATCTTGCATGAAAGAATCAAATTTCTTGTACCACTGTCTGGGAGCCTGTTTTAAGCCATACAAGCTCTTCTTTAATCTACACACGAGCTGCTCATTACCCTTAGACAAGTATCCCTCTGATTGCACCATATAGATGTCCTCATCAAGGTCACCATGCAGAAAAGTTATCTTTACATTCATCTGTTGTAACTCCAAATTTTCTACAGCCACCATACTCAGCAAAAGTCGAATGGTAGTCATCTTCACAACAAGAGTAAACACATCAGTGTAGTCTATGACATACTTCTGCTGAAACTCCTTTACAACCAGCCTTGCCTTTTAACGCTTGCTCCCATCAGCCTCCTCTTTTACCCTGTAAACTAGGGGTGTCCATAAAAAACCGGAACCGAAAAACCGAACCGAAAAACTGAAAAACTGATTATTTTTTAGGTTAACCAAACCGACTTTTTTTGAATTTTCGGTTTGGTTAACCGAACCGAAAATATTTCGGTTTATCGGTTCAGTTTCGGTTCCCGACTTTACATTTAACGGTTAACCGAAAAACCAAATATATATTAATATTTTATTCAAATATTAGTTATCTTTGATTTATTTAGTGGTTAAACTCTATGATCTTCAAGGTGTTAATGTAGTTTGTCTTTCATTCTTCAATTTTAACAATTTACACACTATTTTTCCACATTCCATTGATATAAGAGTCGCTTATTAAATTTGATGGGATAAAAATTAATACACACAATATTTGATTCCACACAATATAGTATATACTCTTGATATTTGTTTACAAAAATCAAAACAATATGATATAAATACATATTTAAAATAAAAAGTCTTACTTGATCACTTCTTTTTATTTAAATTTTATTATTTTAGTCTTAATTATTTAAGGTAAAATTACATAAACGGTTATCGGTTAACCGAGAAAACCGAACCGAAAAATTGGTTAACCGAACTACGGTTAACCGAGATTCACGGTTCGGTTTCGGTTCATGATTTTAACTAACCGAAATCATGGTTAACCGAACTTCGGTTAACCGAAATCACGGTTAACCGGGTTTGGACACCCCTATTGTAAACCCATTTGTTATGCAAAGCCCTCTTGCCACTTGTAAGCTTAACCAAATCCCAAGTCTGGTTGGTCATTAAAGAATTCATCTCATCATCCATGGCCAACTTCCACTTTCTCACATCTTGAGTGTGAGATGCCTCAGCATAACATTCCGGCTCACCATTATCAGTCAACAACAGATAGAAATTAGAAGGCGAATATCTATCAGGCGATCTATGCTCCCTTGTTGACCACCTCAACTGAACCTCAGGAGAGCGTGGTTGCTCTTCAATGACCTCTTGGTCATCGCTGCTTTGTGATTCAGCTTCATCAGGCTCTTGCCTGTTGGGAACTCTTTTACTCTCACCCAAATTAGAGATATCCAGCTTAACAACATCAGAATCAAACTCTGACTCAACTCTCAATCTGTCCTTGTACAACACCTTTTCATCAAACACAACATCCCGACTTCGAATAACCTTCTTCTTTTGATCATCCCAAAAATGATATCCAAAGTCATCGCCACCATATCCAATAAAGGTGCACTTAACAGACTTAGCATCTAATTTACTCCTCTCAACATCAGCAATATGAACATATGCAGTGCACCCAAAAACGCGTAGAAAGGAGAGATTTACCTTCTTGCCTGTCCAAATCTCTTCTGGAATCCCGTTCTACAAGGGAGTTGAAGGCCCCCTATGCCTCAGCCCAGAACATCTTTGGAAGTTCGCACTTCAACCTCATACTTCTAGAACGTTCATTCAGAGTTCTATTCATACGTTCTGCCACTCCGTTCTCTTGAGGAGTCCCTTTCAGAGTCTTCTCCATTGTAATCCCATTGTCAGCACAATAACTCTTAAACTCTTGAAGCTCATACTCTCCCCTATTATCAGACCTCAAACATTTCACTTTGAGACTTGTCTCAGTTTCAACTCGGGTTTTCCACTTCTTAAAGTAAGCAAAAGCATCATATTTCTGCTTCAAGAAATAAACCTATCCCTTTCTTGTGGAGTCATCAATAAAGGTCATGTAGTAGGATGCACCTCCCATGGAGGTCACTGGGGCCGACCCCCATAAATCGCTGTGAACCAGTTCCAGTTTTTATTTCCTCAAAGCTCTACCACCTCTTGAGAAACTCACCCTTTTCTGCTTCCCAAGAACACAGTCTTCACACAACCCAATATCAACAGACTTCAGACCCGACAGCAAACCCTTAGAACACAGAACCTTCATTCCTTTTTCACTCATATGACCCAGACGACAGTGCCACAAATCAGCATCACATTCATCCCCTGCAACAGCAATGCTATCCCAAATGCCACCAGTCAAGTATAGCGTTCCTTCTTTCTTACCACGAGCCAAAATCATGGCCCCCTTAGTAATTTTCCAAGTACTACACCCAAAGGTCACTTGATAACCTTCATCATCCAGTTGCCCAACAGAAAGCAAGTTCCTTTTCAAGCCAGGAATATGCCTTACTCCATGCCACATCAGTGTAGAACCGTTAGGAGTTCCAACACGAACATCTCCTTTCCCCACAATATCTAAGGCCTCATCATCAGCAAGATAGACCTTTCCCAAATTCCTAGAAGAATAGTTTTCCATAATATCAGCATCACTGCAAGAATGGAAAGACGCACCTGAATCCAACACCCAAGACTCCAGCTGACTGCCTAAACTCAGAATCAGAACATCACCATCATCATCTGACGCAATATTCACTGAATTGTCTGCATTGCTTGCAGTCTTGTCTTTTGGAGCTTCACACTCATTCTTGAAGTGTCCAAACTCATTATAGTTCCAACACTTAATCTTGCTCGTTTCCTTGGTGGACTTTTTCCCTCCCCTTGGAATTCGATCTACCATGGTCAAACTTCTTTTTTGAATCAGATCTGCCCATTTGACCAGCATTCAATGTCGATCCCGATGAAGAACCTGTTTCTTTTCTGCGAATTTTCTTCGCTCATCATCAGATCCCTTACATCATCAAACTTTAACTTTTCTTTCCCTTCCCAACCGAAGCACTAACATCAGTAACAGTTCCATTCCAACTTTCAGGTAAAGAAGAAAGTAAAAGTAGGGCACAAACCTCATCGTCGAATTCAATCTCCACTGACTGTAGTTGTGCGATTATCATGTTTAATTCATTCAGGAACTTTGAAACCGAGGTGTCTTCCTTCATCTTCTGATTGACTAACCGCTTGACCAAGTGCACCTTGTTCACGGCTAACGGTTTCTCATACAACGCGAACAAGATTGAAAGCAGTTCCTTTGTCGACTTAGCCTTCACCGTGTGATGAGCTACGTTCCTGGATAAGGACAAGCGAATTGCACTCATCGCCTTCCTATCCAACAACTTCCACTCATCATCCTTCATGTCCTCCGGCTGCTCTCCAAGAGGCAAGTGAAGATCTTTACCATAGAGGTAATCTTCCATCTGCATCTTCCAGAAGCCAAAGTCTGTTCCCTCGAACTTCTCCACTGGAATCTTTCCGCTCATTGCTTCTGTAGGAACCTGCCGCTCTGATACCACGTTGTTGGGAAATTCGGACCTACTACAAAGAACAACGACCTAACAAACTCACACGAGAAATCGAAACAAACAATAAGCGAGAACACAAGAGATTTGTTGACCCAGCTCGTCAGAAATGACTACGTCTGGGGGCACTATCAAGCCAGGGATTTCACTCTCAATATTGTGGATACATTACAATAATCAATGCTAGGTTTAAATAGAAGACAAGAGGCAATAGGTTTAATCCTAGAGAACATGTGCAAATTGGGCCCAAAAAGAAAAACCCATTTAAGGTTATGATCAATATTGCCCGGAAAGACCTATTGATCAAGTGTTGTCACATTCAGGGATTAAGGATGCGAGCATTTGTTCAGCTGAGATTGGACACCAAGAATCCCAAACCAACATCCAGTCTTAATCGAATAAATACCATTGCTTGAATGTTGCCAAATCACGACACCAGATTCATACTGTAAACTCAAAGGAATACTCAGCACATTCCAAGAGCTTCAACATTCCAAGAGTGGGTCTCGTGATTTATTAAGTCAGCAACTGTCAACCAAAGGATTTTTCCAATGAATCTTGCATTCTCCATCCTTACCCATGAGAAGCAGAAGCGTGCTTTAATAGAGAATGAATGAATATCATATCATCAGAAGCTTTCTGATTTGAGTCCTGTCATTCTCCAGCTAAATCAAATAGACCATGAATACGATTTGCCACGCGTCGCTGGGAAGCTTTATGGTGAAAATAGGTTGTATTACTGTTCTTCCCAACATCATGAAGTTCATTAGACCGAGCTCGCATGAGCCTCTATCCAGGCGTTCATACAAAGGGTCTTGATTCCTCCTTTGCCTTTGCCAAGTAAACCGCCCACACGAACAGCCCATATCCAGCAAGTGTAGATCATCAATCACACAACGGAATGTGGATAAATCAGAATCAAGTACCTCAGCGCCCCCAGATTTTTCAGAATTAAGTGTAGAAATTATTTCAATTGTACATGAAAATAGCTATAATATGATGGAATTAATGTATACACATTTTGCAGAAGTTGAAGACACGGGTAATAAAGAGAAATATAAATCCGCAATGGAACGAGGACCTAACCCTCTCTGTTTCGGATCCTGAATTACCCGTAAAGCTGGTGAGTAACGTACGAGTACATTAGTAGTATATATGTGTTTATGGTTACAAATGAATGTGTATGAAAACTGGTGATGAGTAATGAGCAATGTGCAGACGGTATACGACCACGACACGTTGAGCAAGGACGATAAGATGGGGGAGGCGGAATTCGACATGAAGCCATTCATCCAGGCGCTGCGGATGGAGCTCGACGGCCTCCAGAGCGGGACCATCATCACCAGAATCACACCCTCCCGGAAAAACTGCTTGTCCGAGGAAAGCAGCATTGTGTGGTACCATGGCAGGGTTACACAGAACATGTGTCTTCGCCTTAAGAACGTCGAACGTGGGGAAGTCGAGATCCAACTTCAGTGGGTCAATGTTCCTGGCTGCAAAGGTATATAAATAAATAGCTAACTCCCCAAGCTCTTCTTCTTAACTTTGGTTTGTTTGATCGTGAACAAGGAAAGCCGATTATAATAGTATGTATGTATGTATAGTTCCAATTTTATTTCATCGGATGTCTTCCACAGGGAACCAGTCCGGTGTATATATATATATAGTAGGTCACCACAGGACCTGTAACAACAACTTCATTGTATATATATAGGATATGCAACAGATCATGAAAGGAAACTTACCTTCAATTGCCTCTTTATAGTAGCCAAGCATTTATCGCGCTGTTCCCTTACGTAGCTATGCCTTGCCATGCTGAACAAAGTTCAAATTAAACATATCTCAGTTGCCAACTTCAAAGATGTATTTGCTTGTAAAATGGGCAACACAAAAAGTGATTGATCCTAGCAATCAGCATAACAAAATGAAACAAAAGCTCCTACACCAAAATGGAATAATCAACTATGGCAAGTCACCAGAGAACAGGTTTGTCAGCATACCTATCAAGGACAATGGCTTTAGTGCAATCTGACTCTGCTTGATGAAAACTGACAGACGTGACCAAAATAAAGTTGAAAGCAAATATAATTAGTTAAGCATATGCTGAATTCAAAGAATTCAGTCGAGGTGAATAATAATACCTTCCAAGCTCTAAATAAGCTGCAGCCCTCTTGCTGTAGCAAGTTGCATTACTCTCAGTCAATCTAATTGCTTCCGTGTATAAGCTGCTAGCTTTCCTCCATTGTTTTTATTTGAATGCTTGGTTTCCCTACAATGCACGCTTTTGATTAATCACACTTCTTTGAAGGATATAAATAATCATCGTCATTTTTAAGAGCACATGTCAGAAACATAATTAATACACAGGGAAATGATGTAATTAACAACATGATCACAAGGAACAATATTAGTCTCGAGACTTAATATTTTAGTCTCCCTTTCTATTTCTGGCATCCCGAAACTTAGTTTGCGTTTAATTAGGTAAATATGCCAAAAAGAATCCTGAGTACTTTGTATCTTACCATGTTGAATTAAATTGAATAGGAAAAAAATTTCCAAAACATCAGTCAGTTAAACTAGGATTAAATCTGGAAAATCCTACAAATTTTATTGAGTAGGAAGTTTTAAGTGATCTCTCCTTTGAAGCTGTAGGACTTTCCACAAGGAGAGAGTACAGAGGTCCCTATATATAGGAACTAACCTAGTTTCGTCCATCCTCATAATGGAACCCCTTGGAGAGTTATCTTTGTTTTCTGATTCCAAGATTATGCTTTTAATTTGTCATGTTCCAAGACAATGCAGGTAAAATTCTACTTAAACTCTTCAAGTGGCAAGTACGTGAAGATAGTACTAATCACATTCAAAATAATTCACCGTATATAAGTTGTATTCTGCTACTTAAAAAGCGAATCGAAAGCATCTCAAAGATAATAGATGGTTTTAAAACAAAAGATGAAATATTGCACTTTTTTACTCACTTTGACACTAATTCAATTGGATAAGAATCTCACCTCAGCAGAACAATCATTGCTTTGGCCATTCCTTTCAAAGCTAGAGAATTCCCTCAAGCCTGGAACATTTGCACCCAATTAGTCTCCAAGATTCTGGTGCTTCAATGTTTGACCTAAGATTTAGATAGCCAGAATTTTGAGTAAGATTTGCACAATGAGAAAATAGATTTGATAACTGGCTGTGCAATCCGATTACCCAGGGTTCCATTTAGCTCAAAACAGTCATCTGCAATCAACAAGTGCCTAGAAGTTTGACATTTGGATCTCATTTGAGACTTGGACTAAAATTTCCAATTTCCTTGTCTTTTTTCGATAAAATGAATTAGATATATACATGTATGCATAATTTTATGCACTGCCTTTGAGATGGATTTAGTTCCTATATCAATTTTGGTGCATTCTAACTAAATTCAGTTATTATTGTCACATAGCTAAATTTCAGTTTTTCTTGAGTCTGTCGGGCGTACCCCCTTTCCCTTGGGCAGGGGTACCCCCATCTTGACCCCCCAGATTCCGCTTTAGCGGAGCCTCATTGGGTCAATGATAATGATGTCATGATGATGACATGTATGCATAATTTCATCTATCATGACTGTATCCCAATTGAGAACAACTCCTGATCCCCGAAATTGGTTCCACTTCCTATTAATTAGTCAATGAATTCACTCAATATAGAATGATGTCAAACGGCTTCAACTGCACTCATTTAAAAGTGTTCCAAAGCCTAATGCTGGTTATATCACAAGAGAAGTAAACTTGCTCAAAGAAAAATCAACAAGACCAGCAGGAGCAGCCGAGCAGCTACAGCAGCTCCACTTGAGGATCCTCCAGGCACTCTAGCAGGAGCAGCGGGATTTGTAGGTGTATCACAATGTTGATTTTCTCCAGTAATACTGGAATACATAGAATTTCAAAACCATGAGGATTGAGGAGTATATAACAAAATTAGAATACTAATTTGAATTACCAAACCATGAGGCATCATTTAAATAGAAATTACTTAATTATCGGTACGGGCAAGATTATTATCCTCATATATGTACAAAAGTAAGTTAATGGAGAAGACCTATATCATTCTCTAAACCCAGCCAAAGTAAACCCAGAAGTCCTTTATTAGTACTCTTAGCTTACAATTTTAACAAGCAGCTACAGATGAGAGTGTGAACCTTAAAGCCATCTCATCAACAACAGTTTTTCCAACACAAGTTGCACCACCTTCTAATAGCGTTAATACAGCATAAGGTTTTTCCGAAGCAGCCTCATGGGTCCTTGCCCAATCAAGATTGCCAAACCCAGTCACATAGCCATCAAATGTTAAATCTGTGTAGCAAAAAAAAAAATGTTACCAAAAGCTCTGATCGAAATAGTTACTCAGACATGATGAGTAAAACAAAACGTTATAGGAAATTACAGATTCGACGCTAAAAATTTAATTGTCACTCGAGTGGAAACAACCGGCAAAAAAGCATCAACGCCGACATAAAACGGGATTACAACGATAGTAAATCAAAAAAAAGTTTTGATCATTAGCACTAGACATGATTGCAAAGTACCATCTGAACTCAAAGACTGTCCTAGACTGAAACAACGTAAATTAGCTATCAAACAATTATTTTTCATTACTTATTCATTCAACAATGGGGCACATCCTCATGCTCATTGGCTTTTATACAATGCCTTTGAGGTGGATATAACCCCTATATTAATTTTGGTGCATTTTAATTAAATTCAATTATTATTGTCACATAGCTGAATTTAGTTTTCCTCGGGACTTTCGGGCAAATCCTCCTGAGATGTTCAGGCCATAGGTGCCCCCGTCTTAACCCCCAAGATCCTGCTGGAGCGGGATTTTATGGATGATGATACCTATTCATTCAACAAGATTTACACTTCTAGGAAGCCATAGTCCAAGTAGAGTGGAGGGTTGACTTAAAGTAAGAGTCCAGGTATTATGTTTTAGAAACTGTGATACGTACACTTTGAAGTTCACATACTCACTTCATAAGACCAACTACAAAATTTTTTTTTTTTTAAAAAAAACAGGTACACTTGAAATAGTGTTTACACAAATAAACCACCTGCATCTGTCACACTTAGCAAAAAGGCATGCCACGCATCACAAACATCAGCTCTTATAATGGTGGCCTATTGTTTTGCAGATTGCGTTTGTCAATTATGTTAACAAGGGCGTGCTTTTCTTTTCCTTTTTTTACTTCCTAACCAGTTGAAACCATAAATTATGTTAACAAAGCCAGTAAAGATGAATGGAAAGAGCCAAAGCTATGTCCTATCACAAAGGAAGTGAAAAAAAAAAATAGGCAAGAGTTATTAGCACTGCTATAGCAATATGACAAAATCATGAACGTGTGATGCAACTAAAACCCCCAGCTCCAGGTATTCCAAAAAAACACCAAATACAGTTTCTACTCAATTATCAATTGCCAAACAGGTTGTAAGAATATACTACACAAGCAACACCAAGATGAATTATTCGAACACCAACGTCAGACGAAATGACAAATTGGGGAAACTTAACACAAAGACGCAACATTTTGCTCATTTAATTACTGATTTTCAAGTTAGTGAAGAAACTTACAAGTTGGAAATGGAAAAGGAGAGACCAGTGAGAGGATGGGGAGCTTAAGGAGGAGCCGGCTGAGGAGGAGGAAGCAACTGAAGCCTCTCGAGTCTTGACGAACACGCCGAAGTCCTTCTTCACCGCGTTCTTCAGACTTGAGTTTTCTGGTCATAAGAAGAATACGCCATGTAAGAGTTTGGAAGGCGAGAGAGAAGATAGTTGACGTGGAGGAAGAAACTACGAGAGAGGGATCAGATTGGAGGGATGAGGAATTCCGCTTTATGAAGCTTTAACCGAAGTGTTCATTCGGTCCATGGACCCTAAACTTCAAAACATTCGACTCGTGGACTACAATCGGTTAACCATGATTTTACTTAGTTAAAATCATAAATTATAACTGAACTGTAAATCCCGGTTTGATTAACCATCTTTTTGGTTCGGTTTTCTTTAGATAATGTTACTTTACATAATTAAAACTAAAATAGAAAAATTGAATAAAAAAAGTCATCAAGCAAAGCTTTTATTTTAAATATGTACTTATATAATATTATTTCGGGAAATCTTTATACACACGAAAAAAAGCCTCGGCGCACACGGGATTATACGCTTCACGCTTCATGAAGCGTATGACCTAAAGGGTGCCCTCCCGCGGGGTCATACCCGGTCATACGCTTCACGAAGCGTAAAGCTTCATAAAGCGTAATGGACGATTTAAATTGAACGCTTTTAAAAGCGGATGTCTTCTCCTTCCTCTCTACCTTCTCCGTCTCAAGTGTGAAACCAGAGGCGAAATTGTATTCGTTTAGGAACACAGTTGCTTCATAATCAATCGGAAATGGTGCGTGTACGTGGGGGTATTACTGGTGGTGGGAGAGGTCGTGATTTGACAGATGAAGACGCCGGCGTCGATGTGCAGCGTGCTGGTGTGGAGGCTGATGGTGAGAGAGACGGCCATTCACCAGGTAAATAACAATGTCAGATAAGGTTTAGTATTGAATTTGAGCGAATTGGGGGAATTCTATTTCAATCTAGGTTATAGTTGGTGATTTGGGATATGAAGTTTGAATTAGGGTTGATGGAAAATCGGGTGATTTTGCTAAATTAGTGTTATTTGGTTGACAAATCTTGAAAGAATCTGGCTATGAACCATCGTTTTCATGTTCAAATTAATCCAACCCACTTCACAGCTCCACTGTATTCTGAAATTGTTCACTTGTTGGCCCAATTGAACTCCTCGGATCTGTTTCTGGTAACTCCTCTCTTCGCTCTCCCATTATATGATCTCTCAAATGTTCTCGGTTGCTGATTGAAAGTGGGTTTTAGGGTTTAAGCTTTTGAGGTACTTGATTGGCAATGATAATCTAGGGATTGAGATTTGGGGTTAGTTGTGCTTTCATATTTCATTGAATTCTATAGTTCTCTTGCTTAGTTGCTTGCTTCTTTGATATGCTGCTGCTGATTGTTAGCAAACAAAAAAAAAGAGACATTGACAAATTACAACTAAAAATTGGGCTTTGAATCTGGACTTGTTTCTCGCCATAATCACATTCATGTACATGATACACATATCATCGACCATTTAATGCTAGGTGACATGTTAGTATGTTAAGGAGTTTTGAAGCTGGTACTCTATTTTTTGTGTTATGTTGCTTGAGCATAATGCTAGGAGGCATGTTAAAGGGAGATAGATTTTTATGTTAACATGTTCTGCTTCCTGAACTTTACGAAATACTAAAGAAAATGATGCTCAATTTTTGTCTTGAATCAATGAGAATTTTATGTTGATATGTTCTGCTGCCTGAATTGTCGCCCTTGGTTTCTCTCTGTGATGTGATGAATCATGTTAGTTTCAAAATTTCCTATTCTTTTATAAATTTCAGTTGAAGATAGAAAGTCAAAATGCAAATAAATTTGAACTTGTAAATTGCAGAATGGCCTTGTTGGAGTGTGTGCGTCTTTTCGGTAGTTGGACAACTGAGTGATGTTTAGAAATGAGATGGGAACTTTTGCCTTGCTAAACTCTTGTCCAATCACTTGCATTATGGTTTTACTTGCACTTGATGCCCAGTATGCTGGATCTTCAATCATGGTGGTTTCATTGTAACAATTGCCTTTTGGACTGCCTCCCCAATCTGTACTCCTAATTATCACAACACATTTGTGAGACTGTTTATCTATGTTACATGAACATGGAAACAAGAAACGTACATACGTTTCCATAATCGTACATGGACTTAATTGTACATAGTTGTGTATATAGGATGATCAAATTTGGTGATTTTTTTTAAGATTAGTTTTATGCAATTAGTATTAAGTGGGATTCAATTGGATACCTTGTATGAGTGGGTGACATGCTAGTGAAGAAGACCCTTGTCTTGTTAAGATCCATATTCTTTTGCACCCATTTTAGCATGGTCTTGTAATAGTTACGGTTTTTAAGGATATTTTCGAATTTTTCTCGGATATCTTTTTAACCTTTTTGTCCGTTTTAACGCTTAATCCAATATTTTTGTTGGAGATTAAATCCTAGAATATTCTTGGTGATATCCTAAAATCACAAAGAAATGATTTTATGGATCGGTGTGAATTTTAGGATTTTTCAGTGGAAAAAGAATAATTATTGGATAAGCCGTCTTTTTAAATATGTACTGGAAGGAATGTAAAATACGAAACGGAAGCCTTAAAAATTGAAGGTAGCAAGATAAAATTATGGAAAATTGGTTTTATTGGTCTACATAATTTACGGGACGTTTTTCGTTTAGTGAGTTTTTCCACCCGAGGTACATAATTTTACCGCTTTAACGCGAGTCCTGTTCCGGGACGGAAAAGTGCTTTTGACGCCTCTTTCTTAAAGGCTAAGGAGTTGGGAGATAGAATTTTACGTAGCCATTTTCCTTGACTTTTCCAAGTTCATCTTCTCCCTTCCAAATCAAAGGCCGAGAGAGAGAGTTCGGACGGAACGACAAGCGGGCGTGAATTCGGTCTTCACCGCCGACGATCCTCCTAGCCACCACCTTGCCAGCCACCACCCTCAACTCCTCCCTCATCTCCACCTCTTCTTTGTGTGAAGTCGGGGCTGTTGAAAGCCAGCACCAGGGAGTGAAATCGGGACGGAACGGACTCGGGAGAAGGAGCTCCACATCACCTTCGGCTTCCTCCTCTGCCACGCTGCCCCGCCGCAGGCGAACAGCAGCTCGCCTACCACCACCCACCGCCAGGGGTTGCCACCGGACGTCACACCTCCACTCTCGGGCCCTTGGGTCGAGCCGCCATCGAGCCGAACAAGCTCGAAGTTCGAGTGAAGGTATTAATGCTCGATATTAATTAGCGGGGTGGTTACGGAGCCACCGAAAGGACCTTTCGGTTCCGCTTTGCTAATTAAATTTATGGTTTTTATAATCTTGACGTTGATACGGTTCCACAGGTTCAAACCGCTTGAGAAACGGACATCTGGATCGTTACTTATAGCGAAGACAAGTTTAGACATCGATTGTCAGGTAAAGGACTTCGGATAATTACTCGAGATTCGTTGTTAATCCGTTTGACCTGCGATTTGGTAATCTTGTAGAACTGTTACTAATGAACAATTTTTATTTAGAAAATTGTTTCAAAAGTGAAGCGGATAATTAGTTCAAATTCCGCCAAGATGTCTCCTTGAAGCATAATAACTAAGGATTTATATATATCGATATTCGGAAATCAAATCGTTTATCGATTAGGAAGTTGTAGAATTGGATTATAAAACTAATAATTGTATCCATGAGCTCGTTGTTGAAGAATCTGTTGTTATAATTGGCAGAAGGCAGATAAAGATTTCTGTTGGAATCGTTGAGAGCGTAGAGCACACCTTATAAGGCAAGTCGGCGGTTCTCTCTTGCATTATTGCTATTAAATGAGGAATTGAATCCCATTTAATATTTGTGTTGGGAACAACTTGTTTGCTTAATAAAATATGATAGGTTGTTAGAATTGTTAGAATTAATGACCATGTTATTTATTCAGTTTTGGGCTAGAACTGAATTTAGGTTCGTTGTTTGTGAGTTTCTGTGTTAGTTGTCTCATGCTGAGACATTTTTGTGAAGTAGAGTAGTTCAAGGATAGATGATCATGGATGAAATAGACCCTCTGATCTCGGTTGTTGGCCTTATCTCGATTTTAGCCGAGCACATACATTTAAAGAACCATGAATGAAATGGATCTCTGATCTCGGTTGTTGGCCGAATCTCGATTTTTGGCCGAGCATAAATAAATGATCATGGATGAAATAGACCCTTTGATCTCGGTTGTTGGCCGATCTATGTAAAAACTACTAAATGATGCGAATGCACAGTTTGAAAGTAATGAAAGATAAGTGCGTTAGGCACATTAATGCACCTGTATGGTTAGTCTATTCGATAACCATTTTCACTCCCGGTTATGAATGATTCTTAATCAAACTTTGATTAAGTCAATCTGATTAGTCGATGGAGGCTTTTAAGGAAAATATTGTGTGATTAATATAAGTTCCCAACAATTGTTCATGTTTCTTAATGGAACCGCAAGTTGTGGTGTCCTATCTTTTGATTATGCATTGTCTCATTTCTTATCCTCTATGGGACTGCTAACTGTTGGATCATCGACCAGTTGTCATTCGGATTTCGATGCCGATATGTTTAGTCACTACCATAGGAACCAGTCATTTTCTCCACTTGCTTAGTCTTTCATTAGACTAACCCGACCACCTTATTCAATTGTATGGCCGGCTGGTGCCCACCGTCTGTATACGACGCATCAGCTGCTAAAGAAGTTAATCCGCGAAGAGAAGGCTAACCAAGGAGTTTAGAAAGTAAAAAGGTTTTGAAAGTGGTCGTTTGAAGAAGAACAAGTCTATTGCAAATATTCTACTTTTGTCCAAGTTGTGGTTATGCTTTTGTGTATGTAAAGGAAGTCATATTATGGATTGTAATAAAGTGTTGTAATACTTGTTGTGATTATAAGTTTTAAAGCCTTGGGTAAGCTTGAATTAGGACTAATTAGGGTTACTGGCAGTAACACCTCAAGTACATTTAGGAGGGGGTGTTACAAGTCTTCATTGCCATTCTATAAGCATCCTCTGATTTCAAATCCTCTGTCTCTTGTTCTTTGTCACTAAAGGAGCCTTTTCTGATTGAGGGATCAGAAAAGGCTCGTTTAGTGAAGGTAAATTCACGTCCAAACTAAAAGGTAAATCAGAATAGCCATTTCCAAATTTCTTTGACATTAGCACATTTTAATGTTCTTTTAAGTTTGGACGTGAATTTACGTTCACTATACCTTATACACTATACTAGTAACCATTTCCAAATTTCATTGAATTCTCTAGTTCTCTTGCTTAGTTGCTTGCTTCTTTGATATGTTGTTGCTGATTGTTAGCAAACAAAAAAAAGAGACATTGACAAATTACAACTAAAAAATTGGGCTTTGAATCTGGACTTGTTTCTCGCCATAATCACATTCATGTACATGATACACATATCATCGACCATTTAATGCTAGGTGACATGTTAGTATGTTAAGGAGTTTTGAAGCTGGTACTCTATTTTTTGTGTTCTGCTGCTTGAGCATAATGCTAGGAGGCATGTTAAAGGGAGATAGATTTTTATGTAACATGTTCTGCTTCCTGAACTTTACAAAATACTAAAGCAAATGATGCTCAATTTTTGTCTTGAATCAATGAGAATTTTATGCTGATATGTTCTGTTGCCTGAATTGTCGCCCTTGGTTTCTCTCTGTGATGTGATGAATCATGTTAGTTTCAAAATTTCCTATTCTTTTATAAATTTTAGTTGAAGATATATAGTCAAAATGCAAATGAATTTGAACTTGTAAATTGCAGAATGGCCTTGTTGGCCTAATTAGACAGACCTCTATATATTGCTCTCTTCAATTTGTGCTTCTTTTCAATTTAATCTCTGCTGATATGCTCACTTGATCCCCACTATAAGCAAGAGTCCCAAATCTGCATTGCCATGTTTACAGGAGGATTGTCTAGAGTATTTAACTAGCAACTAGGTAGTCAAAACAAAATATATAGCAAAATAAAAATAAGTAAAAACAATATGAGTAGAACAAAATGTCAAATAAGAAGAAGGTTGAGGTGTTTGATTGAAGACTGATTAGGATGTTAAAGGAAAATAAGTTACCAAAGTGGAATGAAGGTGAGAAAACTATAAAAAAACACTAATGAATATACATATATAGCTTTTTGGCACACATAAAAAATTGAACAGAGGTGAATTAATTTATTTTTCATAATCCATTCAAATTCATGTTCTTATTGACTATATGTTTCTTGTAATTTTTATATTAAGAATATGATTTAATTTGCTTTTATTGAACAGAGGTGGACGTAGTTATGGTGGACCAGGCGAGGGATGCAGATGCTGGTATGGTTGTTGAGGGTAGTGATAGAGCTGGCGATGATGTTTCGAGGATTGTTGGCGGGGGTTCTCCGGCTCATGCTGAGACGGGAAAGGACGATACTAGGGATGGTTGGGACGAGACAACCATGATGGTGCGTATTTCGTAATTTGTATAAATAATATGAAATTTGAATTGTGTACAATTGCATATATTAGTAAGTTAGTTACATTCCCTTATTTATGGATGTTAAGCTAATATGTATTTAAAAAAAATTAAATTAAATGGTAAATACAAATGAAAGAAGTAATAAGTATAAAAATAGTTAATACAAAAGCAAGAAAATGTAATTGCAAAATGAAGTACAAAAAGTGATTTCAAAATATAACAATTGAAGGTAAGGCACAAAGTAAGAATTTTATGAAGGAGTAATTAAAACAAAAATGAAAATCCTAAACAGGCGTTTCAGGAGTTGAGTCGGGAGTTGCGTACTCCCGACGCGACTACACCTGCTGTGCCGAAGAAGAAGAGGACTAGGAATGCGAAGGCACGAGGTATATTACAGTTTGATCGTGCAGAGGCCCCTCCGCCGAAAAAGAGGGCTAGGAGATTAGGGGTTGATACGTTGATATCTGAGCTACAATGGGACGAGGCAGCGCATGATGATGTGGATATTCAGACAGAGCAGGACGTTGGTCCGTCTGCTCCGGTTGAGACTGCTGAGGAGATTTCGACGGACGTCGTTGTGACTGATCAGGCAGAGGACGTCGATCCGTCTTCCCCTACCCCTACCCAGCAGCCCACCCCTCGACTAGAGTCTGAGCACATTGATGCATTTAGTTTAGAGACTCCGATTGGGACCAGAGAGGATCTTTCGAGGGACATCGATATGACTCCAGCACTTGCCTCGGTTCCTAAGAGATTGGAACCGGTTCCTAAGAGATTGCACTTTAAATAATTTTTGGGAGCTATAATAAATGATTTTATGTATATTTTATTATGTGAACCCTTATTAATCATATTAAAACTTTAATATAACCGAACCAGCCTCAAAATAAACTGTAAAATAAAAAATTGTTCCGGTTCTTGAAATTTCATGTTGGACTAGTTATTACCATAATTTATTTTAAGGTTCCGATTTATGGTTAGGTTTAGGGTTTAGGGTAGGTTAGGTTAGGTTTAAGTTAGGGTTAGGGTAGGGTTAGGTTTATGTTAGTTTTTATAATTTAGGAGCCTTCCAAACAATAACCCGACATCATGTCAAGTACTTTGTTATGTTTCTTGACAAGGATGTAGGGTTTTGTGATATGGTTAATATAAATGTTAGGGTTTAGGGTTTAGGGTTTGGGGTTTAGGGTTTAGGATTGGTACCCGGACCACGCCATCATTTCGGCCTTCATAGAGCGTTGGTACCCGAAGACCAACATCTTTCCTTTTCCATGGGACGAGATTTCGATCACGTTGCATGACGTGGAGCGCATTTTAGGGATTCCGATCGACGGGGAACGTGTCGTCAAGCAAATTGAGGACACGAAGTTTCAGGCGCGGGTCATGGATATGTTCTCGATTGATGCGCTGACCTTTCGCAGATATTCATCCGGTGGCATTCCGAGTGACTACTCAGATGGTGAGTGCTTTCTCATCTTGCACCCTACTATTAATGTCGCTTAATATTCTTGCTGAGTATTTGCTTTATAAGAGCATCATCTCTTATTAAATGTTGTATATTTCAGAAATCAACCGATGGCAAGATGGTGCAATAGTAGCAAATAATCCAACTATTTTTGCCATAAGGGATAGGTTTAGGGTTAGGATAGGTTTAGGGTTTAGTGTAGGTTATGTTATCCTTACAAGTACTATATTAGGGCGAGGGAGAGTGTTTAGGGTTTGGGAGAGTGTAATTGAAAAGGTTTAGGGATTAGGGTTTAGGGTTTAGGATTTAGGGTTAATTGTACAGTTTAAAATCTTGTAAAACCTAACCCAACATCCTTTAAAGTACTATATTATGGCGAGGGAGAGTGTTTAGGGTTTGGGATAGTGTAATTGTTTGGGTTTAGTCTTTAGGGTTTAGGGATTAGGGTTTAGATGATTAGAATGAACATAGTGTAGGTAATTGATTATGAAGATTATGTTAGTATTATAGGTAATTGATTATGAAGATTAAACCAAATAACATATTTGCATCTAAACCCTAAACCCTAAACCCTAAACCATAAAAGCCTAACCGTAAACCCTAAACCTTTTAATAAATCGTAACCGTACCATAAATTATGCGACTAACAATCACAAAATGAAAATTCAAGAACCGGAACAATTTTTATTTTTGCATTTTATTTTGAGGCCAGTTCGATTATAATAAAGTTTTAATATGATTAATAAGGGTTCATATAATATAATATGCATAAACTAATATCTTATAGATCCCAAAAATTATTTAAAGTACAATCTCTTAGGAACCGGTTTTAATTTTGTTATTCGAACCCTAAAAATAGGTGTACCGGTCGGTTTAATTTAATTCCATACCAAACCCACTCGAACCTGCGTTAGTTTAAAATTTAATTCTATCCTATATATATCGATAGCCAATGCGGCACACTTGGTCCAGGTACACGCGTTTGAGGAATATGTCTACGATTTGAAACGGGGGACGAGCGAAAGCCACCCCTTTTTTTTTCTCATGAGCCTTACGCATCATGAAGCGCACGCTTCATGATGCGTAAGGCAAGGCTATAAAAAAACACCAGCCATAAGTCGTACGCATCATGAAGCGCACGCTTCATGATGCGTAAGGCATTTTACATGACTTGCTTTAAGCCTTACGCTTCATGAAGCGTAAGTTCTCTGTTCCAGTATCCAGAAAATCGTCCGCGTGCGGTTGTAGATAACTCTTCATCAGCCATGATCCTATATTTACGGAAATGATCTGCGATTTCCGTAAGTTGCCTTGATTTGGCTTTGTTTTGGCGCACAATTTCCCCGCTAAAATGAAACCATGGCCAATCAATTCCACGATTATTATAAAAACTTTTACATACCTCTCCAAAACCAGTTGCCTTCCACGCTTCTTCATATCTGCTATATCTCCATCAATGGCATATCCTATTCAAGATGATTTTCGCAAGCACTTGGCGGATGTACAAGAGATCCGTCTCTTCATTCGGGAGCTAATCAACAACAAGGAAGTAGGCTTGAAGAATGTCAGGAAACACCTTGCCCGACTCGGTTACCTCACAACGCTGGAGAGAATTTTCAAGGAGGAGATGGAACTCCAAGAAATTGCTCTCTTCAATGCCGAAGCAAGGGCCAACGACAACCCTGAGATTGAAGTCCCGTCATACACTGATTTACGTCTAGTGAAGCACGAGGAAGAGGATGATGGTTTCAATCGAAACAATCCAATCATCATAGAGTAGATTATGTCTTAGGCTATATTATGTCTTAGTACTCTTTTTTAGAATATATTATGTCTTAGTACTCTGTGTTAGATTAGATAGTTTATGCACTTGTTGGGGTCTCATATGAATTGTTGCAAAAACTTTCAAATTCATCAGATGTTTGTCTATTTTGTTGTCCTCTGTTGAATGTTTGTCTTCAGAACGCTATCCTCAACAGTTTATCGTGCAAATCATCTACTATGATGCCATGGAGAAGCCCATCATCCATGACTACAGGAATAGCTTTTTGAGGCAACAAGCCTGAATCTACCATCAAACTCAATAGATTGAAAATTTGAAGGGTAATATCTTGATTTGTACACAACTTTTAACACCTTGATACAACTTCCAAGTCACGGGAAAAATTGACAGCATAAATTGGAAACCCTGCTTTACAAAAGTAACTCAGTAGGGAATTATAAACCACAAGATCAGCATGACAGTCAAAGCAACTGAGTAACTTTGGAGGCAGATAGAATTTTCCTGATGAGCAAACAGTAGAAACCACATCAGGTTTTCCTAATCTGTAGACTCCATCAATTACACCAGTAGCCACATCAGACTCCATCAATTATGATGTTCCAAACAGCAAGACATGGACGAATTCCCAAGGAAACCATCAATCCTAAAAGTACAAATGCCTCTTCCAACCTACCCATTATACATAACAATTCAAAATCATCACAAATGTCTCAACATTGGGGTAGTATCCTGTCCTCAGCATGTTTTGTAAAACAACTCTGACATTCACCAAGTCATTTAATTTGCAAAGATTGCACAAGGCTATATTAAAACTCAAGAAATTCGGTGCACTATTTTCCCTAAGTCCTAAGAACTCTGATGTTCACCAAGGCTTCATGATGCGCAAGTGTTACAATACTGATTTTGCTTTGCAGTTTGCCTTAATCTTGCGCATCATGAAGCGTGCGCTTCATGATGCGCAAGTGTTACAATACTGATTAATCTTGCGCATCATGAAGCGTGCGCTTCATGATGCGCTATGCATATGAAAAAAAGGGGTGGCTTCTAACTAATTACATGTATCAATGTCAATCAAGTACTCTGAATTTTCATTTGTGATTGTTAGTGACATAATTTATGGTAATGTTACGCTTTTTAGGTATGTTTAGGATTTATGTTAGTTTTTATAGTTTAATAGCCTTCCAAACGCTAATCCGACATCATGTTTGTAATTATATGATCCAATTCAAAGCCATTAATAATTATACAAGCACAAAACCATATTTAGCATAAGAAGAAAACACTAATCCCAAAAATGCATTACAAATAAAATTAATACGATTCTAACTAATGACATATATCATCAACTTCAAACAACAACATTTGGTTCGAGATTATGGCTAATCCGCTTCGCACGCCATTTTACCATTCTCTGTCTAAACGACTCATCCCACCCTTTGACGCTAGGTTGATGGCTTCTTGTCCAATCTCTCGGCGGAGAAGGAAGTGGGGAGTCGTCGCTCAACCAGACCTGCAAATTAAACACATAATATATTACCGAGTAAAAAAGTATAAGCGCTAATTTACTTTCATGATAATAATGTATGACTCACAGGTATGAAGTGATCTCTGTTTCCCACGAGCGCTATGGCATATATCTTCGCTAGAGGGTACCGGTTCTCCCCTCTCGCCTGCATCGGCAAGCATGTATGCGATCCATCCTACGACAACAAAACAACTGCAACCTGATGTATTGTGGTAAAGATCAAACCGGCTATGGGCATCTCCATCCAATATCTTTGAGCGCAAGGGCTAACCACATAGGGCATAGTATCCAACATCTCATCAATAGGAGATTTGTTCCAAATAGGCTCATATACATCTCTGTTCCTCCTCAATTCGGCTGTCAACTCCAATCGAACTCTGCGGTACTCACTTTGTAATTGTCCCAACAACACGGTGAGTGATCGATAACCGCAATGCCCATCTGCCATTACATCCTGCACCTGATCAATGTAAGGAAACATGAAGTCGTTAACATTGTCAACTCCAAAGTTGACATCCAGCCACATCATGTCGCCCCTCTCTTCTTGTGTACTTGTCCCCGTCGCAACTTTTTTCGGGGCCTTGTTGGTTGAGCCCTTTGGCCTTCCACGCTTTTTTCCGGGCAATAAAGTTTTTACTTGGATCTCCTTTTCCTTCTGTTGCTTCTCCTTTTCATATGCCTCCATCCGATGCTCAAGCAAAGTATTGTTCCTCTTTGTTGACCACTTAGTGTACCCCTTTGGTCGTCCCCTCTTCATAGCATCTATCTGCTCAATCAAAGACGACTCTTTTCCCAGCACATTGTCTACAAACGTCTCTATGATTGAGTACACATGGTCATATGTCAATTCACCCCGACGCTTCCTCTCCACCATATCTTCCCATCTGATATCGGTAAGTTTTTTTTGCCTCTTTGTCTTCTATGGGCATGCGCTTCAGATCAACTCCCTCCCATACCACCTGATGCCAAAATGGGTGTATGTCACCTGGCGGGATCGGCCGCTTAGTTAGAATGGCTTGGGTAATCCTATGACAACATGGAAGACCCATGCACTCCCGTACCCAAAAATCAGCACACTCTCAGGTCGTAGTACATATTCAACAACTTCATAATGCACAAAGTTGACACTTTGTGAAATAGGCGCATGAATATCGTCCTAACTCGACTAGGGACACTATTCAACTCAGTTGGAATCTTGCTACGTGACATCTCCAGACCCCCCTTATATCATTAACTTGGGACTGAATGTGATTATGGATCCTTCCGATCACTGTGTTGAAGCCTCCTTGAGAACTTTCAAGTATTTTTTTAAGCACGTTGTGCATTCCCTCCGCCTTGTGTCATACATATTAGTATTATGTACATTACAAATGTGTAAATCAGATAATTTGAACAACCAAAAATATGTAAAACATTAAAATGTGTGTACTTGTTTGTTGTTCTCGTTTCGAAGTGGGTACAATGATCGGTCCATGCTCTAACTATCGACTTCTTGTAAGGCCCGAACCACGACCTCTCAACATACTTCATCAGCCCTGGCCAATGCTGTTTGACTCTTCTAAGCCTTTCCTCGTATTTTGCCTCCGTTGTCGACATGAATATGCCCCAACATCTATTAGCAAACCTTTTCGCCTTTTCCTGGTCCTCTAGGATACCTACAATGTATGCTAATATGTTGCCCTTAAAATGCACCCAACATAGAATATGTTTGACTTCCTCTCCAAACAGAGTGTCCTTTGCGTTAATGATTGCCCTCTCTCGATCTGTGACAATTGCATTTGGCATCACTCCCACTTCCTAAAATAAATGCTTTAAACGCTTCAAAACCCATGTATAACTATCTATGTCTTCTCTTGAGAGAAATGCAAAACCGATGTTGAAAGATCTGTTAGTGCATGTAAACCCAACTGATGATGTCCAAAACAGTAAAATAAGAAGTGGGCCCGGGGTACCAAAAATAAGTAGGCCCGGAGAGATTCCCAAGGACAATTCAGGGACCCACATCCATACCCTCCGTTTATTTAAAACAAAACTCGTACCCTCGCGAGGTCTCCCAAACCCCCGGGACGAGGTCTCGACCTCGTCACCGACTCTACTAACACACCCGCCCACCCAGACCAATCACAAGCGACCTCACTCCCGAACCAATCACAAGCGACCTCATCCGCGAACCAATCACAAGCGGCCTCGTCCCCGGACCAATCAAAAACCCTTATTCCGGGCGTCCCACATCGGACCTTTGCCTAAACTCGGCTCCCCAATTCTCTATAAATAGAGGAGAACCTCGTAGGAAGAAGGGGTCGAAAAACCACTTGAAGTCAAGAACTCTCTTGCTTGTTGAAGATCGACGTGATAGAAACATCGTCAAAAGACCTCGCTGCAGACAGGAGAAGTCCACAAAAAGACTCCAAGTCATACAAAGACCTCGCCCACACTAAAGACCTCGCAACATTTAGGTTTGATCTCGGAACTTCGTAGGAGGTCTAGGTGTAATTCTCAAAATTGTTCATCAGCCTCGTAGGTTTTTAACCTCGTTATTGGGAGAAAATCATAAATAAAGGAGCAAGTGTTTGCACTCAAATATAATAATCTTGTTCCTTGTCTCGTAGCGTAGCTGTTATTTCGGGTTTCATCATTGGCACCGTCTATGGGAACTTCTTCATCCTAAGCAGCCTCCCGTTTAGTGCGAACCTTGACTCCTTAATACCCCTCAAAATGGATTGCCCAAACAATTTCTTCCCCCAACATCCCGACAACATGGCCGAGACCCCTCCGTGGATGACGGCAGGTCCCTCGGGGTACCCTTTTGTGGTTCTGCCGGGTTGGACGTACAACGTTCCACAAAACCCATACCCGTTCCACGGGTATGAACAGGGTGGCGCGCCTCCTAACCCGTATCCCTACCCGGGTTACGGGCAGTACCAACAGGGCCAAGCTCCCCCATATGTCCCGATTCCCTCCCAGGGGCAACCTCACTCTGAGTACGTGCCCGCGTATGTCCCGGGATATATGCCGGGGCAGGAGGCGCCCACCAACGGCTCCACCACGGAGAGACCCTCCCGAGATCCGATGCAGATCTCGCGATCCCGTTCGCGACGTGCAGGGAGGCGTGACACGGAGTTGTCTGAAACGGCGGCAAGCGCGGCACACCCTCTGGCCAAGTCAAAATCAAAATCTGCCCGCCCATCCATCGAGAGTGGATACAAGAATCCCTTTGTGCCATGCACACATGCCCAAGGGTTTCCATTGGCCGCAAATGGGGCTCTACGACGGCACGGCCGACCCCGAGGACCACATAAAACACTATGCCGTCCAGATGAACGTCAACTCCTACAATGACGCCATTTTCTGCCGCATCTTCCCGACCACTCTGGACAAAGCGACAATGACGTGGTTCACCAGCCTTAAGGTCGAGTCGATAGCCTCGTTTTCTCAGCTATGCGAGTCCTTCGTCGGGCACTTCAACGACTCAAGGAAGCGCAAGAAGAACATGCGCGATCTCCGCGGTCGCGCATGTTCACCACCGCGGTTCACCACCGCGCAAGAAGAACATGCACTTCAACGACTCAGGGAGAAAACGAGAAGCTGGGTACCTTTTTTACGAGGTTCACCACCGCGGTCGCAGAGATCGCACAGATCGATGAGACGTCGGTGCGAGATATCCTCATGGGCAACCTTCGCCAGGGAGATTTTAAGTGTCGCATTTTTCTTAAGAATCCGACGACGTATGAGAGTCTGTGTGCTCGGATCACGTCGCAGGTCTACGCCGAGGACGCTGCCAGCCAGAGCTCGCGACCGAGGACCGATAAAAAAATCGTGACCGAGGCTAAGGGGAAGGCTAAAGTGGCTGCACCGGCCGCGAGGGATGCGTACATGATGCAAACTCACGACCGGCGCGCCGATTACAAAAGCAACAACAACAAAAAAAAAAAAACAACAACAACAACAACAACAGAGGCAACAACAACAACGACAATAGGAACAACAGCCGCTACGACAACCGCGGGAGCGGCGGTGGGGGTTGGAGCTGCTTCGGCGGGAGGCCACGAGGTTACAAGGGCAAAGGTGGCCCCGCGTACAACCCAAATGAAAAAAAGCGCGCCAACCCCGCGTCGGGAGCCAACCTTGTGCAGCAGGGACCAACCCAGTCTCGACCAAGCAACGCGGAGCAACACGCTCCGGCGAGGCAGTCGCGTTCCGGACAATCCGCGGCGCCCGATGGATACATAAATACCATTTCGGGTGGGCCCTCGCTGGCAGGTTCGAGCCAGGCGGAAAGAAAGAGATACGCGAGGGCAAGTCACCATGAGCCCTCGGTATACAGCGTGACGCAGACCTCATGGTCCCACGTAGGTATGGCTTTCACCTCCGAGGACGCCGAGGGACTCCATATGCCCCACTCCGACCCCCTGGTGATACACGCTCAAGTGGGCTCGAACATAGTGAAGCGGATACTGGTGGATCTTCCGTGGACATCATGTATTTCGGTGCTTTCGAGCAGTTGGGGATCTCCGCGACATCTTTGAATCCCTACGCTGTGAAGCTCACCTCCTTCTCGGGAAACAAGGTCGATGTCGCTGGTCTCATAGACCTATGGATGACCCTCGGTACCGGCTCCACAACAAGAACCGAGATGATAGAATTTACAGTGGTGCACCTACCTTCGTCCTACAATGCAATCATCGGGAGAGTCTCCTTGATGAAGTTCCAGGGAGTGGTCTCCATCTACCACCTCAAAATGAAGTTCCCCACCAACGGTGGTGTCGGAGAGGTGAAGGGCAACCAAGAAGAGGGTCGCGTCTGCTACATGACCTCGGCAAAACAGAAATGCTCCGTGTTCATGGTAGAGGCCTCCAGCGAAGCAGATCTCGAGGTCCGGGATTTCACAATACCCACCCCCGAGGCAGAAAGAAGGGTGATTACCCCCTTCGAAAGCAACTCCGAGAAAATCTACCTCGGGGGTTGCCTCGCCGGAGATGCAGCGACGTCACTAGAAGCCCTGCTTGCTGGATCCCGCGACGTGTTTGCCTGGACTGCAAAAGATCTCCGAGGTGTGCCTCGGACATTGGCCCAGCACTCCCTGAACATCGACGTCGCCATTCGCCTCGTGGTGCAGCGTCGAAGAAAAATGAAAGAAGAAAGAGCGACCGCCGCGAACGAAGAGGTGGCCAAGCTGCTGGCCGCAGATTTCATCCGTGAGGTTCAATATCCGAGGTGGCTGTCCAATGTCGTATTGGTCAAAAAGGCTAGCGGCAAGTGGCGGATGTGTGTAGATTTCAAGGACCTCAACAAAGCATGTCCCAAAGACAGCGACCCTCTGCCTTCGATTGACGCGCTCGTAGATTCAACTGCGGGGCACGAGGTCTTGAGTTTCCTCGACGCTTATTCGGGATACAACCAGATCTCGATGAATCCGCGTGACGAGGAGGAGACATCCTTTATCACCCAGCGGGGAACATACTGTTACAAGGTCATGCCATTTGGCCTCAAAAACGTCGGAGCCACATTCCAACGCCTCATTGATCGGGCCTTCAAGGACCACCTGGACAGGAATGTGTCGGCTTACGTCGATGACATCGTGGTACGAAGCAAGAGCCCCGGGGAACACCTGGCCGATCTCGCCGAGGTCTTCAACCCTCAGGCATCACCAGCTCAACCTGAACCCCGAGAAATGCGTTTTCGGCGTATCATCGGGGAAGTTTTTGGGATTCATGATCAGCGAGCGCGGGATCGATGTCAACCCCGCCAAAATAGAATCGATCCTCTCGATGAGGTCTCCCAGATCTCGAACCGAGGTGCAACGACTCAATGGCGTTGTAAATTACTTGGGGCGATTTTGCTCCCGTTTAGCGGACAAATCTCTCCCTTTCTTTGCCGCCCTAAAAAAGAATGACAAATTCGTCTGGGACGAGAGCCTCGAGACTGCCTTCTCCGAGTTAAGGATCTTCCTCACCAAGCTCCCCACCTTGTCACCTCCGCATGCGGGCGAAGGCCTGCAACTGTATGTAGCGGTGAGCCCCGAGACAGTCAGCGCGGTGCTCACAAGAGAAGCCATGCACCCGGTGTACTTTATGAGTCGCGTGCTCCAGTCTGCGGAGCAGCGATACTCACCAGCAGAGAAAATGGCGCTGACAGTAGTGACCGCCGCAAGGCGTCTACGCCCGTATCCAGGTCCTCTCGGACCTCCCGCTCCGTCAAATCCTGCATCAGCCCGCCCTCTCCGGGCGTATGACGAAGTGGGCCGTCGAGCTCTCGGAGTTCGACATCAGTTATCTCCCGAGGACCGCAATGAAGGGACAGGCCATCGCCGATTTCATGGTGGAGGTCACCTTCCCCGAAACCGACACAAGCTCGGACGAGTGGAAGGTGTTCGTTGATGGCTCGCGATGTGACGCCGGGGGCGGGGCTGGCGTATTCCTCGTTGGCCCCTCAATCGAGACGGAGTATGCTCTCAACTTCACCTTTGATGCCACCAACAACGACGCCGAATACGAAGCCATGATCGCCAGGATTGAGATGGCGCTACTTAGCGGAGCCCGCAAGATCAAGGTCTACACAGACTTCGAGTTGGTGGCATGACAACTCAACGGCCAATACGACACCAGGATAGGTTTTCTGCCCACCTACCGAGCAAAGGTGAAGGCCTTGGTCTCATGCCTGGAGACCTTCGCGATAGAGTCGATCCCACGAGCCTCAAACACAAAGGCGGATGCCCTCGCCAGGTTAGGCTCCGCACTTCCCTTGGATGTGGGGAACCGCGTGATGGTAGAGAGAAAGCTCTCACGAAGTGTTGATAGTGAGGTCCTGTCCATAAGGACCGAGGACTGGAGGTTCCCAGTGACGCGGTATATACAAAGCGGCGTCCTCCCAAAGGACCCTGCGCTGGCTAGGAAACTAAAGATGCAAGCTGCCCGCTACTGTGTCGTCGGTGACCATTCTACCGCCGAGGCTACGCTGAACCCAACTTGCTATGCATACCGCCCAAGGCCACGGACCACGTCCTCTACGAGGCCCACGAGGGAGTTTGTGGAGGACACCCGGGGTGGAGGTCTTTGGCACACAAGATCGTCCACTTGGGGTACTTCTGGCCGACTCTCCGGCAAGATGCAAAGGCTTACGTCCAAAGATGCGTCGGATGCCAAAAACACGGGAACCTCCGACACACCCCGACGGCCCCCCTCCGCAGCATCCATGCACCGTGCCCATTCGCGATGTGGGGAATGGACATTTTAGGTCCTTTCCCCAAATCAGCTGGCCAGGTGCAATACATTTTGGTCATTGTCGACTACTTCATGAAGTGGATCGAAGCGCAGGCCATGGCAAAAATCACCGGGGCAAAGGTCTGCGAATTCCTGTGGAAGAACCTCGTTTGTCGTTTTGGTGTTCCCATGACAATCATGACCGATCATGGCCCCCAATTCGAATGCGAAGAGACTCGGGCTTTCTGCTCTGAGCTGGGCATCAACCTCAAATTTTCCTCTGTGGCCTATCCCCAGTCCAATGGTCAGGTAGAAAACGTCAACGCCCGCATCTTGACAGACCTAAAGAAGCGCTTGGGCATGGCACAAGGCCGCTGGGCCAAGTTACTCCCACTCGTCCTCTGGACGTATCGCACGACATCGCGTCGTGCAACGGGCGAAACACCCTTCGCTCTAACTTACGAGGCGGAGGCACTCGCTCCCGTAGAAACCCTGATCCCATCGGAAAGGGTGTACAACTTCGACGAAAAAGAAAACGAAGCCAACCTCAGGGTCGAACTACAATTCCGGGACGAAGTCCGCAAGGTGGCAGACCTACGCTCTAGAGAATACAAGCGACATGTCGCTGTATACCACGGCAAGAAGGTCAGACCTCGCCTCTTGGCCACAAGAAACCTCGTTCTGAGACGCACCGAAGGAGGCAAATTAGACCCTAACTGGGAAGGACCCTACCTCCTCGGGGAAGAAGTCGCGCCCGGGGCTTTTAAGCTCAGGGACAGCGAGGGGCGTACACTGAGCAAGACATGGAACATCGCTCGACTCAAAAAATATTACATGTAAATTCTCGAAACCGCGTTGTTTCTCATAGTTTTGATGAATAAAGGATTGCAGGCTTTTCAAAAAAAAATCTCCCTCGAAAATCCACCCCTCGCTTCCCGCTTGGGGTTGGAGAATCTCGTTAAAATCCACCCCTCGCTTCCCGCTTGGGGTTGGAGAATCTTGTTTGAAAATTAAGTCCACCCCTCGCTTCCCGCTTGGGGTTGGAGAATCTCGTTTGAAAATTAAGTCCACCCCTCGCTTCCCGCTTGGGGTTGGAGAATCTCGTTTGAAAATTAATTCCACCCCTCGCTTCCCACTTGGGGTTGGAGAATCTCGTTTGAAAATTAAGTCCACCCCTCGCTTCCCGCTTGGGATTGGAGAATCTCGTTTGAAAATTAAGTCCACCCCTCGCTTCCCGCTTGGGGTTGGAGAACCTCGTTTGGTCCACCCCTCGCTTCCCGCTTGGGGTTGGAGAATCTCGTTAAAATCCACCCCTCGTTTCCCTCTTGGGGTTGGAGAACCTCGTTTGGTCCACCCCTCGCTTCCCGCTTGGGGTTGGAGAATCTCGTTTGAAAATTAAGTCCACCCCTCGCTTCTCGCTTGGGGTTGGAGAACCTCGTTTGGTCCACCCCTCGCTTCCCGCTTGGGGTTGGAGAATCTCGTTAAAATCCACCCCGCGCTTCCCGCTTGGGGTTGGAGAACCTCGTTCGGTCCACCCCTCTCTTCCCGCTTGGGGTACGAACGAGGTTCGTGGACTCCCTAAGAAGGTGGGGTTCGTTGACAGTTGTTTTAGGTTGGTACGAATTTCCGGAATCTTGGCATAACAATTGTTTTAGGTTGGAACGAACTTCCGGAACAGCGAAGCCGAATTTAGAGAAAGGCGAGGTCCGACAGAAGCTCATGACCTCGATGCGGAACTAAAACGCCCGATGTGGCCCAAGTTCCACAAAAGATGTGGCACTCGAACCATGGGGTTGGATGGATAAAGATAGACGTATGCAAGAAAGACTAAGGCAAAACAAACAAACAAGCATAGGAAAAGAAAGTGACATAAAGCATAAAGATAAAAAGGCCACGAGGGCCACGATGTTTGATTATAGACCCCGTAGGGCCACCCAAACAAAAAAAAGATGTTTTAATTACAGACCCCGTAGGGCCACCAAGAAAAAAAAATGGTTTTTACTTCTTCAGGGTTTCGGCGTCTGGACCGGTGAGGTCGACGGTTTCACTCTTGGAGGCTTCAGCGGGGGGTAGCGGAGGGCTGGGACGCGGGCGCATCGGTCGCGGGCTGAGGTTCCATGGAGATCAACTTCGGGTTCCCTCTAGTGAGATCTACCTCGGGAGGCGCGGTGCTTGACACAGTCCCATCCTCGTTGAGGAAGAACTCGCATTCTCCCTCGGGGTCCTCCGATCCCAACTCCCCCATAGTTTCATCATAGTTGGGGTTGAAGAAGACAATTTGGGGATCGAGGTGCCCGTACTTGGCCACCGCCTGTTTGACGCCCATGCGGACGACCTGGTGGAACATCTTCCTCACGCTCTCCACCAGCTCCGCCTTGTACTCTTCCGAGTCCACGTACTTGGGACCCGCGGCCTCAACCTCCTCGTTGAGCTCGACGATACGCCGTTCAAGGCGCCTGACCTCCTCCTCGGACCTCAAAACCTCCGCCTCCTTCTCCTTGAAAAACTTGTGCTCGGCGGAGAGCTTACCCCGAAGTTCATCTACCTCACCCCGCAAGGCCTCGGCTTCGTCCCTCGCCTGCTTCTCCCCCTCCTTCGCCACCGCCACCGCTCGAGCCTCGTCCCTTGTCGAAGCCTCCGCAACCTCAACCCGCTTTTTGGCCTCGGCCTCCGCGGTTTCGGAACGCTTCGTGACCTCGGCCAGTTCCTTGGCCCGCCTCTCGCATTCCTCACCCCGGGCTCGAAGCGATGCCTCAAGTTTGTCTATTCTTGCATGGGCGAAGATGATGCGGCTTCGATTGTACTTTTTAAAAAAGTTGTGCTACATGTTTGCAAAAACGTGAGAAAAGAAATAATAGGGAAGCAAGAGTAAAACGCAGGAAAATAAAAGAAGCTTACCATGGTCGAGTATCGGGCGGACTCGTCGTCAAGCGCCGCGTTTGTAATGTTGTTGGCCCACGCAACCTCCTCCTTCCATTCCCCCCTAGCCCATTCCAACGGGCCCCCCCTGACCGGACCCGGGAAGTGAAACTTGGCGGGATGGGGACCAGCAGCCTCAATGGCTCACCCCTCGTAGTTAAAGGTGGGGATGATGTCCCCCACGGACGTACCTGGCTGCTGGTCGTCCACCCGAGGCTTCTTTTTCCTCTCCCCAGGGGGGACCCCGTGTTCTTCCTCTTATGGCCGGCTTTGTCGCCGGTTCCTCGGGAAGAATGGGACGACGTCCTGGCGTTTCCCCCGCCTTGTCCAAAGCCACCTCGGGTTTCTTTCCCCCTTTGGGCGGCCCCGCGATGTCCCATTGGGACGTCTTCGCGACGATCCCCCTGGGCGGAACCCCCCGACAGCCTTCCCCCCAGTCGCGGTCGTCGGCGGAGGTGCAAGTTTAGGACGCGTGGTGCTCGGCCTCGCCTACGGGCTCGGCTCATTGATGCTTATCCCCTTTGGAGCCCGGGGAGCCGGGGCCTTGGAACTAGAAGTCAGGGGTTGTTTCCCCTTCGACTTCGAGGTGAGAGCGTGCCCGGCCCGCTCCACCCTCACGGGGAGGGAGACTGAGGCTCAGCCCGGCCCGCTCAAGCCGGTCCTGAGAAAGGTATATCTCATATGGCGCCTGGTACGATGTGGCGTATCGAGCCTTGAGTGCTTGAAACTCGACGACCTTGTACGGGCACACACACCTCTCAAAGGTACCCGACGCCACAGGGAAATTGAGATATCTCCCGCTGACATCCCGAACCAAAAACCACTTAGGTTTCCACGCCCCGACGTTCGATTGGGTCGTGGTGATCTTGACGTTTGGCGTGTTGAGATTGATGAGGGAACACCGAGGTTCCCTCCTCGCTAAAACCAACGCCGACAAATCATTGCAATTCGGTTCGTCCATTAGTTCGCGACTTCGAATCGTGTAGGCGCACAGCAGCCGCCAAGCATCCGGAAACAGCTGGGCGGGACAGACACCCATAGCCCACAGGTAATCCACGATGTGCTGGGCCAAAGGTAGCCTGAAGCCAGCTTGGAGGCTGAAGAGGTGCACGACCGCACACATGTCATAAGACGCCAAGGGCCGCCCCTCCTCCTCGGGGAGTGCCAGCTCAACTCCCTCAAGCTAGGGGAAGTCCTTGGCTATCTTCGCGAGGTCTTCCAACTTGAGGTCGGTGGCTATTCCCTCGGACAGAAAAGCCTCGGGGGTGCTCGGGCTCATACGGATCCGCTCTTCAAGAACAGCTGGGACGCCGGACACGGCGTCAATAATATAGGTCTCGGGAAAGCTCGGGGGCACGTAGGAGGAAGAGGCTAAGGCAATTGCCGCATCCAACCGCGCCTCAACCTCGGCGATGATCACATCGGGAGAAGAAGAGGAAGTCATTTCAACGTCGGAGTAAACACGAAGACGAGGGAAGAGTGAGCTGATCAAAGCAGCGGAGTCGCTAGAAGAAGGTTCGCTGAAAACCAATGAAGGAGAACTCGGGTTCTGGGAGTCACTAGGCTCTACACTCCCTACGGACTCGGAGACCTCCTGGTAAAAATTCTCTTGAACGGTGAAAACAAAACCAGGCGGCGGACTCGCAAAAGCTCTCCTAGGCATGAAAGGGCGACGTCCAGGCCGCGAAAGGCTAGCACCTGTAAAAGAAACAGTCAGTAAGACACTAAGCGAGGTAACCAAAGAAAAAAGGAAGAAACCTATGAGCACGAGGTCGTAACATCGGAAGAAAAAGCACGAGATCATGACCTCGAAAGAAAAAGCACGAGATCGTAACCTCGGAAGAAAAAGCACGAGATCATGACCTCGAAAGAAAAAGCACGAGATCGTAACCTCGGAAGAAAAAGCACGAGATCGCGACCCCGGAAGGAAAAAAGCACGAGGTCGTAACCTCGGAGGGAGAAACTACGCGAGGTCATAAGGGAGGAAGGCCACGTGGCACCCTAGAGGCTACTCTGACAAGATAGGACGGCGAAGGAGAATTTGAAGCGCCAAAAGAAAGGAAAGAGTAAGAAGAAGGCCAGTCAACGGTGGAAGCCAGCGGTGGAAGCCCAAACGTCCCTTCAGTCAGACATCATGACGTTTGGGCTCCCGAGGGTTTCGAAATTCAAAAAGTGGTGGGCGGAGAAGCAGAAGTTTAACTGCCACCCCAAACAAGCAATAAACCCAGAAACACAGCGGTGACCTCACGGTGGTGACTAACCACTACCACCGTCCCACCGCCACAACGCCGGCGAGAAACACCCGGCAAAGCACCGTCGCCCAAAAAAGGAGAGGAAAGAAAAAAAAACCCACAGCAAACAAAGAGCGAAAAACGAAAAAAACCAAACGACACACAGGAACACCCGCCCCCTCACCACCACCGCTCCGCCACCGTGACACCGGCGCAAAACGCCAAGCGATACATCGTCGCCCATCCGAAGCACGAAACAAAAAACAGGCGAAAGGGAATCTGAAGCAAAAAAAAAAGAAGAAGAAGAAAAGAAAACTCCAAAAAGCAAGAAAAAGAGAATCGGGAACTTACTTGTTTAGAATCAGCGTGGAAGGATCGGTGACACGACTGGAAAGCGGTGGAAGTTCGTCGGAAACCGTCTCGAGAACCGTTCGCAGAAGATTGAGAAGACGAAGAGAAAGAAAGCGAAAAAGTTGAAGGAGAAGATGAAGGGGAAGCGTGTGAGATACGCCCTTATAAAGAGCAGGTTTGGGCCTCACCTCACCCGCAAGAGGCTTATTGGGCCTACCCTACCAAAACGGCCCATTAGTCTAAAGCACGAAGAACAAGCCCGAGAAGATCCGCCCGTGCGAGCGGAAGAGAATCCTAGGTGCAAGGCCTCGCAAAGGAAGAAACCTCGCAGGATCCCCTCCTCGTACCCCGTGGCCCCAAAGAACTTATGACCTGCAAACCTCGGAGCGAGGTCCCCAGGCCATGGGGTTGTGATGATGTCCAAAATAGTAAAATAAGAAGTGGGCCCGGGGTACCAAAAATAAGTAGGCTCGGAGAGATTCCCAAGGACAATTCAGGGACCCACATCCATACCCTCCGTTTATTTAAAACAAAACTCGTACCCTCGCGAGGTCTCCCAAACCCCGGGACGAGGTCTCGACCTCGTCACCGACTCTACTAAAACACCCGTCCACCCAGACCACAAGCGACCTCACTCCCGAACCAATCACAAGCGACCTCATCCCCGAACCAATCACAAGCGGCCTCGTACCCGGACCAATCAAAAACCCCTATTCCGGACGTCCCACATCGAACCTTGGCCTAAACTCGGCTCCCCAATTCTCTATAAATAGAGGAGAACCTCGTAGGAAGAAGGGGTCGAAAAACCACTTAAACTCAAGAACTCTCTTGCTTGTTGAAGATCGACGTGATAGAAACATCGTCAAAAGACCTCGCTACAGACAGGAGAAGTCCACAAAAAGACTCCAAGTCATACAAAGACCTCGCCCACACTAAAGACCTCGCTACAAAATCTCACAAAGCTCTCTACACCACGAACCCAAATCTACCTCGCCCTAGAGTCAACACATTTAGGTTTGATCTCGGAACTTCGTAGGAGGTCTAGGTGTAATTCTCAAAATTGTTCATCAGCCTGTAGGTTTGTAACCTCGTTATTGGGAGAAAATCATAAATAAAGGAGCAAGTGTTTGCACTCAAATATAATAATCTTGTTCCTTGTCTCGTAGCGTAGCTGTTATTTCGGGTTTCATCACCAACCATCTGCAGCAAAGCCATGTCGTACCTGTCAATACATGAAACAATTGTACAAATTTCCAAAAACAATATTTGCCTCAACTTTAGTAGAAAAAAACTAAACATATTGTACCTGTTGGTCTTATATGTGTTGTCCATAATGGCGACATACGGAAACAACTTCAGTAGATGCAGCGACATGGGGTGCACAAAGAAGAGGACATCAATATAATCTGAACCACCTATCCTATTCGGAAATACTCTGTAATCGTTTCTTTGTAGAAAATGCAGTGCATATTGGGTGGTTGTCAGATTTGCACTATCCTCTTTCAAATACCGTGCCCTCAAATTTGAAACTTGCTTCCTTGATGTTACATTTCCGGGGTAAAGATTTCTCAACCGCTCCACTATACGAGTAGGTGGCACATATATATAGCTCAATTCCTAAACAGGCAATTTTTGTAATTCCGTCATTCGGCCTGAAAATGAATTGCCAAGCAAACTAGTGGGGAGGTCATAGTTGTGAACTCCGCACACAACCGTTAGTGCGCACTTCCCGGTCGATTTACTTCTAACGCCAAGCAACTCGAATTTGCATTTGCACTTTGTGTAAAGGGTTCACACTTGAGGCGGTGTAACAGTAGGGATGCAATCACCCTTCTTCCCAGTTCTATACATACCATGCCTATGACATGCTAGCCTGACCAAATTTTCATTTGACGTTTTTATAGGCAACGCCATATATCATTCACGCCCAACTTGCCTAGCCCAAGCTATCATTTGACCTCGACTATCCCACACCCCATCGTGATGAATGTCAGCAGAAAAATCTCTCCCGTTTACCTATTTATAAATTAAAATTATTTTCAATTAAACTGTAAATACACAATATGTTTTTAACAATAACATATTTTTTACTATTATTTTCCATTCAACTCTACACTATTGAATAACAATAATATTATTTCTAAAGGTATATAATCAGTACAAATGTATAAGATTAATAATTTATTTTTTTTAATTTACAAATACAAATACGACACTTTCAAAGTTCTGAATATAAAACTATAAACTACAATTTATATTTCAAAAAACTTACCTCGACTATGTCGTTTTCTTCTTCTTCAACGTCTATTTCTCCTCCTCCTTCTTCTTCAAAAGATGATAATAACTCTTCGTAAGATGATGATGATTCCGCTTCATACGGTTCATCTGAAAAAGGCGATTCCGTCGATGAATTTTCTTCATATGAGCTATTGGATGCCATTGTATTTTTTGAAAGTTGTGTTTCTTAACTCATAAACTTTTTGATATATGAAAATATATATATATGCCTTAAATGTTTGTTATTTAATCTATCTTATGACACAAAGATATAAATTAGATATGAAAATAATTTTTTTCCCAAATTTACGTAAACAAACATAATTTCACGGCGGCGTTAAAAATCCGCAAGCCCAGGGTACCACCCTCGTGGAGGGCACCCTTTGGGTCATACGCTTCATGAAGCGTACGCTTCATGAAGCCTGTGAAACCGTGTGCGCGGGGCGTTTTTTTCCTGTGCAAAAGGAATCACCCTATTATTTTGGTTGTTGTAAATAAAAATCCAAAGTATATACTATAGTGTGTTAAATCAAACATTATGTGCATTATTTTTATCCCATCAAAATTAGTAGGCGGGTCTTATATCAATGAGAAGTGGAAAAATAGTGTGCAAATTGTTAAAATTAGAGAAGGAAAGACTCAAACTAGATCAACAACTTGAAGATAATAGAGTTTAACCACTAAATAAAGCAAAGATAACTAATATTTGAAAAAGTATTATATTTTTTTCGGTTAACCATTATATGTAAAGTCGTGAACCGAAACCGAACCGATAAACCGAAGATATTTTCGATTCGGTTAACCAAACCGAAATTTCAAAAAAGGTCAGTTTGTTTAACCTAAAAAATAACCGGTTCTTCGGTTCGGTTTTTTATGGACACCCCTTGTAACACCCCCTTTTTATACAAGGATATTACCGCCAGTGACCCCGAGATTAAACTCTCGAAGTCACCCAAGGCTTATAGTAATTATAGAACTTAACCAAAAACTTTAAAATGCGGAAGATATATATATATATATATATATATATATATATATATATATATATATATATATATATAAGTTGAAGATGTATATTACAAAAGTGGAATAAACTATAAAGGATACAAAGGTTAATTGGGAAGGGTCTAACAAATCGGAACCTCGACCCTTAAAATTATTCTAACTTATTCCAATTCAACCAACTTCAATTTTGCTACTCCTCAAGCTTGCTCCTCGTGGTCAACCAACTTCAATTGAGCTACTCCTCAAGCTTGCTCCTCGTGGTCCTCGACGTAGAACTCCACTCCTGATGTGTCGCGCTGATAAATGCGATGGACACAAGCCGACCATGCAATGAAAATAAACCGTCGGTTAGTCTTGTGATAGACTAAGCAAATGGGCTTTTGGAAAGTGGTTCGGTTTTTAGGAAGGGGCGAGTTGGGATGTCGGGTACCGAATGAAAGTCGGACTCATCCTCGGACCTCGTACCTCCTAGGAAAAACTATGATTTGAAGAACGGAATGAGACGTCACCCAAGGGTGAGTCTCGGTTTCGAAAGATAGGGTTACTTATGTTGGGAACTTGGATTTCACACATTTAGTCAGGTGGGTGATTAAACCCCTCGTTGATCACGTTTCCCTCTACCAACCTCACCGCATACGTGTTGTGTGAATTCAGATTGGAGCCAGAGAATTACGGAACCTGAGTATAAGGATGGCATTCCATTTTGTACTAGCCTTCCTAATTATTTTAATTGTCGCCAACAGACGCCTATTTAATCTCTACTAATTTTAAGGATCATAATATCATTCCACTTGGAATTAAGCATACTTTTTAAGCAAGACAGAATGTGGGTTACGCCCCCACGAAAATACTCAAAAGATAGAATGTGGGTTACGGCCCCACAGAAATACTCAATGGTTGGGTTGCAAGCCCAGACTAACACGAGCTACGTGCCATCACCCCTCATCGAGCGAGCGGGTATTGACCATGGTCTTAAAGGTAGAGCAATTGCTCAAGATTGATGTCGAATGAATCAACGCGTAAAACATAAAGTCAATGTTCTAAAAAACGCTAGGCGGATGCTGGGCGGAGAGGGACCGCCTAGCGCCTAAACGGCCTGAACGGTGGCCTAGGCGGTCCTAGACGGATGCCTAGGCGGTCTGACGGCTAGGTGGGCTTAGACCTTCCAGCGCCTAGGCGGGGCCTAGACGGCGCCTAGAAGGGATTTTTACAACAGTGCATAAAGTACGCAAACACAAGCCTACTCATCTAGGCACAAATATCACAAGGCAACGGCCCTACAGTCTATCTAGCGTAACCTAAGTATGTCTAGAAATAACATGTCATTAAATCTAGAACAATATAAATCCTAGATTCATTTTAATTCATACAAGAGTTCCCAACAAAGTCATAAAACAATTTAAAGCACATGAAAGATACGGAGTATAACGGAATATGTAACATGATTGATAAAACGAGTGATGCATAAACAGCTTTATATGGAAATCGAACCCAAACCACTTGCCTCGAAATTAACGTAGATGGGTTATGAACAGATCACTCGCGATGACTGACCTAGACTTGTTCATGTTTCAATCATCCACAAAATAAATTGACAGTCAATTTATTTTGTTCACTCGAGGAAGTTGATTTTCAACGAATCACGACAAATTTAAGTTTATAAAAATTATAAACTTTACACATTATATTAATAATTTCCTTTTTATTAATATAATGAAAATAAGCTATGAATTTTATAAATTTTTTCATATTATTAATTTTAAACTTTTCCTTACCAAATAATAACCTCAATTATATATTAATATCAATCTAAATAAGATACCTTATTACTTATAAATATTCAAAATAATAATTTCACTTAACTTTATCTATTCTAACTTTATATATAAAAATAAAAAATTTCTCTTCTTATTAATATCCTTTCTAACATACCAATTTATTCATATGAATACTAAAAATATCCATTTAAAAATTCATATATTTATTTAATTCCTTATAGAATACAAATTTCTTAACATTTTTCCATCTAAATAATTTTTACCCATTTTAATTTAACAAAAGAAAAAAAAATTTAAGCCAAAACCCGAAAAAACAAAATATTTTAAAAGAGTACCATTCTCGGGCCAGGTCGGGCCCGACATGCTCACGGGCTCACTAGCCAAACCGAACAGCCCTCTCGCAAAAATAGGGCACAAAACAGCACCAACATCAATCGCTTCGTTCTCCTTCGTCTGGTATCGAATCGGGGCGTGTGAGTAGGCGTTGGAACCGTAAGAAAGAGATCTTTCCAATATTATAAAATGGAAAAAATTAATTGCGTGTGGAAGGAGAACAAACCCAAAAACCGAGCCCTTGCTCTGTTTTTTCCGAATTCAGTCCACCGAGTTTGAGGCTCGATTTTGGGAAAGTTAGAGAGCATTTTTGGATAATGTTTCTGAATGGAAAATGTGTATGAAAAATTTCTCTTCACATTGGCCTTTTATAGAACTCAAAACGACCCCTATAATGCTCAAACCGATGCTCACATCAATACCCCGAAAACAAAGCGTCACTTTGTTTTTATTCTGCATTATCCAACCATTACCGGCCATTCTAAACGATTCAACCACCATATTAATCGCCCATTACTCAATCTTATCCCTCCACATCATCATCTCATCCCAATTTGAGCTTTCAATGGCCAAATCGAGCATTCAACCACTTTTAGGTTTTCGAACATGAGCAGAAATTTCGTTCTAACAACTTGTGTTATTTGTAACAATTGATTGAGGGGTTTGATAGATCATGTCATGGGCTTTCCGGAACATCTTTTGGATCAAAAATCCATTAAGAAACGAATGAGTTATGACCGTTTGAAAATCATGACTCAAGGTTGAAGATGATGAAAGTCGGAATTAATTTCTTTTCTCCAAATTACACAAACAACCCCTCTAGTTTTATAAAAGTGATAAAAATACCCTTCCATCTTAACTTTTGTACTTCAATTAAAACAAATAGTTATCATAGGAACTTTAAACAATTTATTTGATTGAAATTTACTTTAAAATAACTTATATAAGATTTAGAAATTTTATTATAATACTTCTTCTTAAGTTTTATTACTTATAAGTATTCTTTTGTAATTTTAATTAATAAATAAGACACATATTATTAGAATTGAGATCACATGCGTGTATGTATTACGGAAGAAAATGCGGGCATATTATACCCGTCCGATCATCTTGTATCTGTGGTCACGATTAATACACGCGTTTAAAAAAAAATTCCAAACGAAGGGGTATATTTGTCATTTTCCTGTACATTCACCCCCACCATCTTCTTCCCCGTTTTTCTTTTATCTTCACCGAGATAGCGCTTTTTGCAGCCATTGTTTGATCTTCTCCCATAAATTATTGTGCCATGTTTCAATTGGATTTAGTTGGTGTTTTCGAGCACATGCACAATACTTTATTCCTGGATTTAGTTTTTTGTGTTCTTATGATTTTAAGTTCGAATTTACGTTTTTTTTCAATTTGGGGTTTTTTTCATTTTGGGGTTTTTTTATTTCGGGATTATGTTACTTTAAATTGTATAGATTCAACAATGTTTTAGTGTTATTTATCGAATTTTTGTGGCTTTCTACTGATTTTTGTTGGTGATTTCAATTTGTATGGATTGTCACCCACCTATAAGAGTATAATCTTCTCTATGTGAACCATATTTTATCATCTCCATTGCTAAGACAACTTGTTTCTTTATTCTGTACTTGATACATCATATATTGGATTTCATGTTTGTTGTAAGGCTTAGCAATGAGGACAAGAAAAAGGCGTTGAACATCATACAATTTGTTAATCTCTATTGTTCATAAATATATTATGAACTGTAATGACCGAAATTATGAACATAGCATATCAAATTCTGAACTCATACTATTTATAAACTATAAGGAATGGCACAAGTAACAAGTATTGAGAATTAATTTCATGAACCTTATTAATAATTGTTATGAACCTAATCGTATAAAGACATGAACTCACAAAATACGATTTATGGTGTAGATTAGGTGACAAATATAACAAGTATTATGAATTAAATTTCATGAACCTTATTGACAATTGTTATGAACTTATCCGTAAAATGAAATGAACCAACAAAATACTATTTATAAATACGAGACAAAATAACAAGTATTATGAGTTATATATAATGAACCTTTTTTAGCAATTGTTATGAACCTAATCATGTAAGGACATGAACCAATAGACCAACTTTTATACTGAAAGTCATGAACCATGAGATATTTATTATGAACCTATGCTTATAAAAACACGAACCACATGAGAAAATATCATGAACCAAAAGACGTGAACCAAAATAACAACTAAATAACTAATATGACTTAAAAGACATGAGTTGTAAGATAAACTATGATGAACCTATGTTTATAAAAATATGAACCAAATGAAACAAAGATCATGAACCAAAAGATGTGAATCAAAATAACAATTAGTATGATTTAAAAGACACGAGTTGTAAGATAAACTATCATGAACCTAAGCATATAAAAACATGAACCAAAAAAGAACTACCATGAACCTGAAGACACAAATCGTACCAATAGTTAGCCTATGTGGGATTTGAACCCACATCTATGTGCACATGCACATTGCTCTACCATTTGAGCTAATGATATTCGCATTTTTAGTATAGTTTTTAATAGGTTTTCTTTGCTTATTAGGTTTAGTTTTGTTTAGTTTAGGTTTAGTTTTGAGTATTTTTAGATAGTTTTGCATATTTCTGTGAAAAGAGTGGAATCTACGCTATTTTGTATATTTTGTAGGTTTTAGCTAGGATTACAGCGAAAGACGGAGGAGTGCAAGATTTAAGAAGTCAAAGCTCGAGAGCACAAAAGGAAGTGTGGAAGAAAACGAAGCCCAGGCTCGTTAACGAGGCTGTGAGGGCTCGTTAACGAGGCTGTGAGGGCTCATTAACGAGGCTACGAAGAAGAAGATATGGAGTATTTATTGTATAATTCACCGATCCTGACCGGGAATTTATTTCCGTGTCGGTTGAGTATATTTTTAGAATCTTTTGGGGTTGTTAGAATATGTATTTTAGGTCTTAATATCTTTTTAGATTTTATTTCTATCTTTTAGGAATTGTTTCTATCTTTTTAGGAAAGTTTATATCTTTTAGCCTTTTTAGTTTTTAGCTTTTTAGTATAAATACCCTTCTATCTAGCATAGAAAGTGGGGGCTTAATTTGGAGAGCTTTTTAGAGAGAATTTTTAGGAGGAGATTTTTGAAGGGCCGAGAGAGAGAGAGAAGTCGGATCGGAAGAGGACCGCCGAGGCTCGGTAGACGACAGTCGCCAGGGTCGTTGGTCGTGATTGTGGTTCGGTGTTTTTATGTTTTTCGGTTTCTTCTGAATCTTTGTAAGACGATATATTTTTCTTATTAATTCAAGTTTTAGTTTTGTTTCAATGTTTCTTTTGATTGAAGTTTTTAGTTTCTTAGTTATGATTAGTGAGTAGTTTCTTTTTCTAGGATCGGGGTTAAGCCCGGCATAGTTGAGCATGTTTGATGAGTAAGATTGAGTTGTGAATGCCTTTTATCTTTAATTGAGAATTGTTTGTTGTGCTTATACCGAGACGAAAGTGGAGGTAATTTGAGTTTTTAACTGAATTGAAAGAGGAAGTTAGTAACTTGAAGGTTGATATTGTTTGAAAACGAAAGTTTCAAGCTTTAGATCTAAAACAAGCAATTAAGTGAATTAGGATGCGAAAGTAGATTAATTTACTTGCTAAGTCAACGAAAGTTGATGACTCTATCTATTTAAAGGCATGATCTTTCTCCTTACGAATTCTTATGCTTGGCTATGTTGTGGTGTCCCTAGTCCTAGATTTTTGTTTTATTTGAATTATTTCTGAAAAATCTTCGTTGCTGAGTACTTACCTCGGTACCGAATTTTAATTAGATTTTAATTAGGTCGTTGGTTTTAGTATTTTGTGTTCGGTGGTTCGTTAACGACCCTGACAACGTCGTTAACGAGGCTGCTCGTGAGTGTTTTTATTTGTTTTTGTTTGATTTTTGTTAGATTGATAGACAAACAACCTTGCTTCCTGTGGAACGATCATGACTCTGCTATACTCAGCGGGGTCTTGACTTACAAATTTATTTGTTGGCCGAGAAACTCTATCAACAAATTGGCGCCGTTGCCGGGGAAGCAACGAGTTGTTAGTTTATCTTCGGGATCGGGAATAGCCCGATCCCGTTTTTGTTTTTAATTTTTGTTTTCTTTGTTTGTTTTCTCAGTGTATGCCGGTAGGACGAAGAAGGCTTCAGTTTGATAACACAGGTTATTACTCAGAACCAGAACGTTCCCTGCACTATCGACTCTGAGAAAACCGAGCCATGGCCATAGCAGAAGAGGTGGCTCGAGAGGTAGAGATCCTCTAGACCCAGATGGAGGCACTGAAAGCCGAGAAGGACGGCGCAGACGCAGAAGCTGAGCGTCAACGAGCTGACAAGGCTCGACTACAAGAAGAGCTAGACGCCTATCCAAGGAATGCCAAGCAATACATGCATCCGGAACTGAGGGTGCCAGAATCTCCTATTGTGCTTCCAGCGATAGAGAAACCTTTTGAGATCAAGTCTCAATTTATATCCTTAATCAAACGGGCTCAGTTTGAAGGGAAACCTGATGAGTGCCCTATGGAGCATATTAGAAATTTTCTTGATTTATGTGACACCATAGCTGCTGAAAGTGTCTCGTTAGAATATGTTCTATTAAAAGCTTTTAGATGGTCTCTTACTGGAAAGGCTCTGAACCGGTTAGAGAGCCTACCTTCTAAGTCTATCAGGACTCGAAAAGCTTTGTATGATCAATTTCTTACAAAGTTTTTCCCTCCTGCTAAGACAATAGAATTAAGGAAACGCATCACCTCTTATCACCAGTTGCCTAATGAAACATTTGTTGAAACATGGGAAAGATTCAAGGAGATGCTTAGACAGTGCCCTACTCATGGGCAACCTTTATATGTTTTGCAAGAAATCTTTTTTCAGGGTATCAACGCAGAGACCAAGAACCGCATCAACACGCATATTGTGTGCGGTTTTATAGAGATGAACCCGACAGAGGCGTGGGAACTGTTGGATAAGCTGGTGAATTACGATGCTATGTATGGAACTCAGCAGACTCCACAAACTCAAAAACGTCTCTACATACCCAATAGAGATGAAGTTGACCCCGATGTTAAAAAACAATTCTTACAAGATGAGGTCAACCGTCTAAGGAAACAGGTAAGTTTTCTGAAATCCTCTCAATCATGTCAAGAATGTGGTTCTTCTGCACATAGTACTTCTGCTTGCACTAACATTGAGCAGGTTAGAACCGCTGAGACAATAGCTGAGATGAATTACATGAGAGGACCCTATAGGAACCAGCCTAATTATAATGACAGGTCGAACAACTATCAACCATGGGGCAATCAGAATACAAGTCAAAACTACGCAGGGCCCCCACCAGATAGACAACCTGCACCATATCGACCTCCAGGCCATCAGGAGACACCATCATGGGTTCAGGAGATAAAAGAGAGCATCAACGGAGTGAACAACAAGGTTGATGACGTTCAAGCCAAGCTGAACCGACAAGATAAAAGATGGGGAGAGTTCGATATTTGAAAGAGGAGCGTTGATTCCCAACTAGGGGACCTAGCTGCACGGATTCCAAGACCACAAGGGCAACTCCCGGGCCGCCCCGAGGAGAACCTTAGAGGCCAAATAGCAGCGGTACACCTCAAAAGTGGGAAGACACTACCGGAGAGAATTCAAGCTGAAGAGAAGGAGGAACAGGACCTCGCCAACCAGCTCGTTAACGAGCCAGCGAGAGCACATACCGAGCCAACAAACCAGAATGACGACGCTCCGAGGGTCCCTAACGACCTTACCCCAGGTAAGTCTACTAATCCCAGCCTCCCTCTCAATCCCAGGGTAGTTAACGACCCCATCAGGGTTGGTAACGACCCGCCGAGGACATCAATCGACCCCAGTGTCGACCCGGTACTCTCACCTCTCGAGCCTAACTTGGTTCCGAGAATGGTGAAATCTCTTCCATTTCCAACTAAGAAATCTATGGACTCTACTGAGAGTAAGTTCAAGCGTTTCGTTAAGATTCTTCAGGGCATTAATATTCCCATTCGCTGAGGCCCTAAGCAAAATGCCGGCTTACACAAAATTTTTGAAAGTTATTCTTTGCAGGAAAAGGTCCATTACAGAGCTGTAGGATGAAGTCAGATCAATAGCTCTACCAGAAAAGCTAGGAGATCCCGGGAGGTTCGCAATCACAATTGGCATAGGCAACCACAAGTTCAAAGCTTTATGCGATCTTGGTGCCAGTGCTAGTCTTGTTCCGCTCTCAATCTGGTCTAAAGCCAATATGGGACCACTAGAGCCAGTAGACATGAATCTGTACATGGCAGATGGGTCAAGTGTCAAAGCCACAGGAGTGGTGGACGATTATCCTATTCAAGTCGGGAAATTCTTTATACCGAATGATTTTATTGTCCTTGATATGCCTGAAGACCCTCATGTCCCCATAATTCTCGGGAGACCATTATTAGCCACAACAAGAGCAAGAGTTGATGTGCGAAAGGGACTCCTCACCTTTGATATAGGAGAAGAATGGGTGGAATTTAACTTGAATCAAAAAGCCAACGACCCAATTGGAGTGGCACAAATAGAGTTGACTCAACCCGAACTCGACACAACAGTCCCTACCGAGCCACATCTGCCGATCACTGAGTCCCACATGCATGAGTTCAAACAAGGCCCTACTACAGGTATTACAGAAAAGTCCAAACCACCTTGGCTTTCGGACTACATTGACAATCCAGGGATATCGAGCTTACTGATAGAAGAAAAGGGTCCTAATTTAGCAATTCAAGCACACAGAGGCAGTAAGGCTACAAGCAGGACCCCAACATGGCCATACATGAACCACCATGAGACTAGCAAGGGAGCTCGTCGAGCTAACGACGTTAAACATAGCGCTTACGGGAGGCAACCCGCTTTTTAGAATAGGTTTAGTTTAGTTTATTTTCTTTTCTTTTCTTTTTCTTTTTAGATTATTTCTTAGCTTTCTTTTATTTTTCTTTTTAGTTTTAATTAGGATAGAAATTAGAATTTTTGAGCTAACAAGATTTCAGGAGAAAGGGATCGAAAAATCACTCAAGAAGGCCACGACGGCTCGTTAACGACCCACCCAGGGTCGTTAACGACCCGGTTCGGAAAACCCGACTCGTCACGATACGGGGCAGGTAAGTATTCTAACCTAATCTATCTATTTTTACCCTAGCCGCCGCCCCCTTCTACCCTCATCCCTCCTATATAAACCCTTGTACCCCCTTCCAAAATTCTACCACAACCCACTCAAAATTCACACCCTCTCAAACCCAAAACACTCTCAATCCCTCTCCCTTCTCTTCCACCGAGTCGGAATCCCTCACGCTACCGACCACCGAGAGACCGTCGTTACCAGAGCTCGGAAACCGTTCACCGACGAGACCAAGCTCGTTAACCACCCCGATTTCGACCCTTGTTCTCCAATTTCTCGATTCTCCGGTATGATTTCTAAACCCTTGCTTGAAATTGCATGATTGATTATCTATAGGGTTGAAATTTCATATCTTGAATCGTGTTCTTAGGAAGGTTGATGAGCATGCTTGATTTTGTTCATGAAAATTCTTGATTGTGCTTGGTTTTTCATGTTTTAGGAAAGATTATTCATGTTAGATTAGCTATTGCAATCCTTTAGTTAGGAAAGCGTGAATTTTTCTTGTTCTAGATCTAAAGTTCAATCTTTGCATGTCAATATTCCGGGTAAATTTTAGCATGTTCGGGATGGGTAATTGAGTAAGTATGGGGTGCTTATACCCGATGAGGGATATGTGGAAAATGATAGAAGATTGCATGCTTGATTTGTGCTGAATTTAAGGTAGATTTAATTTTGAAAAGTTCTGGTTTTGCTCTCGGCGGGTCGTTAACGACCCACCCAGGCTCGTTAACGACCCTGCATTTCTTCATCGATCAATCCAAGCCCAGAATCGTGAGCAACCCAATTGGGTAGTTTATGAATAATTCAGAGGTTAATTTTGAGACCAAGTATGGGGTCTCGTACCTATTTATTTTTGAATGGATCTTATCTTGGAAAAATCTCGATTATTTTGTAGGATCCATGGCTAGTTCAAGCAGACCCGCTACCCGAACCCAGAAGAAGAGGAGGAACCATAGGTCTGCATCCCCACCTCGAGTGGATGATGTGATTTTGAGTAGTCAGAGCCAAGTACGGCGCTACCGAGATTTTCTGGAGAAGGACCATTACACCTGATGGTTCTCGAATTCTAGCGCTGTCACCACGGGCATCTACACGGATGTCAAGGACACTTTCATCATCCTTGGGGCCGCCCACCTGTTGAAGCAAGAGAGCTTGCCACACTATCCGACCCTCACATCCGAGTTCTTGGCCACTTTGGAGACCAACATCTCGTCGAAGACCTCGGCGGGACGAATTCGGTTCTGGCTCGGTAACGAGGACCGTGACTTCACTATGGCGGAGATCAATGCAATCTTGGAGCTCCCAAACCCGTCGAGAGATTATAGCTTGAAGGACTACCGAGTGACCCGCACTTGGAGCTACATCACCGGGGAGGTTCAATCCTCTACCGCGGCGCTATCCGGGGCTAACATCGTCAACCCCATCTTCCGGATTATTTTGAGAGTCCTCGCCGCAACATTTTGGCCGAAGAAAGAGTTGAACCGGCCTACAAGGACGGAGGTTGCTTGCTTCCGCACCATCCTCTTTGAGGATCCCGGCCCCTTGAACTTGGGGTACGAATGGCTCTACTACGTCGAGAAATCTACCAAGTCCAAGGAGGTGTGGTGTGGCAATTTGGTTAGCCTCTTGGCTAAGAATCTTGGAGTTGATCTCACCCGCTACACACCGGCTCACGCCCAACTCCTCAACAAAAACTATTGGTATAGTTCCGGGATTTTCGTGCAAGCCGAGGGAGGCTACAAGGTGAAGGTTCAAGATCGACTAGTCATACCTAGCCTCGACATGTACGAGCTACTCTACGTATCAAATTGGTACGAGGAGTGGAAGGGACATCCCTACCCATTGGAGCCAAAACCGGAGGACGAGCTCTCGCTTAGGCCATGTGAAACCCGGTTTGAGCGGGACGACGTGGATGAATACGAAGAAGATGAACAAGAGGACACCGAGGTAGAAGGCAACGACACCGAAGAAGCCGACACCGAGGGCGCAACTGAGGAGCTCAATTTTGAAGAAGAAGACATCGACACGGAGGTGTTAAGAGGCAACATCTTCGTTGACGAGCCCACCAGGGTCGTTAACGACCACTTCCAGCCCCATCCCAACCCTGTTAACGAGGCACCCAGCTTCGTTAACGAGGTGCCGAGAGGTCCTGTCGACCCACCACCAGCACCTGTCGACCCTCATACATATGGACTCATGCCTTACAACCCGGTGATGTATCAAGACCATTTCCAGCCTCACTACCCACCACCTCCTCAGCCCGAGTACGCAGGATCAAGTATACCACCACCATGGGCCGAGGATCTTTCTGCACGGATGCAGCAACTTCACCTCCAGACGGATCACATTCATAGGAGGATGGATAGATGGGAAACCGTCTATTCCGCTCGCATGTCGATGGAGGATGAGAGGCAGCGTCAGAGAGAGGCGGAGGATGTTGAGCGTTGGAGGACGATGTACGACTTCATGGGGAACTTCGAGCACTATTTTCCTCCACCGAACTGTTGATTCAGCTCAAGATGAAGTTTCTTTTCCTTGTTTCCACTTTGTAAGTTTTATGTCTTTCTTTTTCTTTTTAATTTTTTGTTTTTTTTTGTTTTCTTTTCTATTTCTTTTCCCTCTTCTTCTTATTTTCTTTACAGTGGGGACACTGTAATTTTAAGTATGGGGTGGGGAGAAAGTAGAAAAATTATGTCCTAGGTGTTTATGTGTTCTATGTAGTTTTTATTTCTTTTAATTGCAAACCGGAAAAAATTGAAAAAAATTGAAAAAAAATTGAAAAAATTTCGAAAAATCCAAAAAGACTTTTAGAATTGATAGATATCCCTTCTTAAGTTCTACGATAGAAATCACTAGCTTAATCATATAATTCCTTGCAAAGCATGTCTTTAAAAGTATAGCCGGATTCTCAACTTGAAATTATTGTTTTTTAGAAGAGAATAACATTTGATGAAATTGAGCACATATACTTTATAGCATAGATGATGCAATCCAACAAAAGCTACCTTGTGAGTATTTTTGGCCTTATAGGGAGAACATCATAAATCCCTCTTCTTTTCTTGTGTGATTTACTCTCTTTATGCATATTATCTCTTGGAATTGTGATGGTTATCTATTTCTTGAGACCCTTATAAGATTTTTAGTTCATTACTTGTGAAGATCATATGATGGAGAATTTATTTTCATAAGCCCTATTACTCCCTATCTACCTTTACATTATTCCTTCTTTTTGATAACCAATTCTTGCCTGAAACCTTTTGTTTTTAGCTCCACAAAAATTATTCCCTAGCCGAGATAAGCTTGACCCTATCCGGGAATTAGGACTTAGATTGGAGAGGTAAGTTTTGTGTTTTGTTAAAAGAGGAGAGTTTTATATTCGCTTAAATTGAAGGGTATTTGGGAAGGGTAGATTGGAAGTCTCTTGTTATTACATGTAAAAAAGGTCTCTTGATAGGAAAAAATGCACACAATAAAGTTTTTGATGGATGTAGTGAAAAAAGGAAGAAGAATGTATACGGTGGATCGTTAACGACCCTGATGTGGGCTCGTTAACGAGGCAACGAGTAAAAAAAAAGAAAAAAAGAAAAGAAGAAGAAAAAAAGAATAAAAGGGAAGTAAAGAGTAAGTGCATTTGTGTTTAAAGATAATATCAGAGATTCTTTTATTTTTGTTATGAGACTTTCTAGGATGATAAAGGGTGAGTGAAAATGAGTGTGCATAAAGAAGAGTGAGTTTGGTATGTTGTTTTATGAAAGTTTTGGTGAGATGTGAGTTTTTAGGAGTCTTTTGATTCCCGGATATTATTAGCACCACATGACCAAATATTTTCACGCCTTATTGTTATTACCAAGCCCCATTACAACCCGGCCGAATGGAAACTTCTATGAAGTTTTTCATTGAGCCCCCTAAGTTCTCTTGATGATTCTTTGCTTGTTTTGACAAATCTTGGGTGGAGAGTATTGGTGATATAAGTTCCAATTTCTATGAGTATTTGTATATAAGATGAGTTGAGAGATTGAATTTATAAGCCTAAACACTTGAGAGTTGAGTGAAACACATTATATCCCTTGAGAGGTTGGATTGTATTATTTTATGTCTATTTAAGTGCATATATGTGTGAGGATGTTAATAGTCTTTTGCTATAATTTTCTTATGTGTAGATGTTGCTTTTTAGAAGATGGCTATGTCTTGATGAGCATGATTTGTTTTGGTTTTGGTTAGTGTCTTGTTTATTGCTTGAGGACAAGCAAGTCCAAGTATGGGGTATTTTGATATTCGCATTTTTAGTATAGTTTTTAATAGGTTTTCTTTGCTTATTAGGTTTAGTTTTGTTTAGTTTAGGTTTAGTTTTGAGTATTTTTAGATAGTTTTGCATATTTCTGTGAAAAGAGTGGAATCTACGCTATTTTGTGTATTTTGTAGGTTTTAGCTAGGAAAGGAGCTGAATGGAGTTGAATTTGGAGCATTACAGCGAAAGACGGAGGAGTGCAAGATTTAAGAAGTCGAAGCTCGAGAGCATTAAAGGAAGTGTGGAAGAAAACGAAGCCCAGGCTCGTTAACAAGGCTGTGAGGGCTCGTTAACGAGGCTACGAAGAAGAAGATATGGAGTATTTATTTTATAATTCACCGATCCTGAGCGGGAATTTATTTCCGTGTCGGTTAAGTATCTTTTTAGAATCTTTTGGGGTTGTTAGAATATGTATTTTAGGTCTTAATATCTTTTTAGATTTTATTTCTATCTTTTAGGGATTGTTTCTATCTTTTTAGGAAAGTTTATATCTTTTAGCCTTTTTAGTTTTTAGCTTTTTAGTATAAATACCCTTCTATCTAGCATAGAAAGTGGGGGCTTAATTTGGAGAGCTTTTTAGAGAGAATTTTTAGGAGGAGATTTTTGAAGGGCCGAGAGAGAGAGAAGTCGGATCGGAAGAGGACCGCCGAGGCTCGGTAGACGACTGTCGTCGGGGTCGTTGGTCGTGATTGTGGTTCGGTGTTTTTATGTTTTTCGGTTTCTTCTGAATCTCTGTAAGACGATATATTTTTCTTATTAATTCAAGTTTGAGTTTTGTTTCAATGTTTCTTTTGATTGATGTTTTTAGTTTCTTAGTTATGATTAGTGAGTAGTTTCTTTTTCTAGGATCGGGGTTAAGCCCGGCATAGTTGAGCATGTTTGATGAGTAAGATTGAGTTGTGAATGCCTTTTATCTTTAATTGAGAATTGTTTGTTGTGCTTATACCGAGACGAAAGTGGAGGTAATTTGAGTTTTTAACTGAATTGAAAGAGGAAGTTAGTAACTTGAAGGTTGATATTGTTTGAAAACCAAAGTTTCAAGCTTTAGATCTAAAACAAGCAATTAAGTGAATTAGGATGCGAAAGTAGATTAATTTACTTGCTAAGTCAACGAAAGTTGATGACTCTATCTATTTAAAGGCATGATCTTTTCTTCTTACGAATTATTATGCTTGGCTATGTTGTGGTGTCCCTAGTCCTAGATTTTTGTTTTATTTAAATTATTTCTGAAAAATCTTCGTTGCTGAGTACTTACCTCGGTACCGAATTTTAATTAGATTTTACTTAGGTCGTTAGTTTTAGTATTTTGTGTTCGGTGGTTCGTTAACGACCTTGACAACGTCGTTAACGAGGCTGCTCGTGAGTGTTTTTATTTGTTTTTGTTAGATTGATAGACAAACAACCTTGCTTCCTGTGGAACGATCCTGACTCTGCTATACTCAGCGGGGTCTTGACTTACAAATTTATTTGTTGGCCGAGAAACCCTATCAACAGCTAATAGGCTACCAAATGACATGAACTACAAGATAAACTACTAAGAATTAAAAGTAATGAACCATAATAATTATTATGAACCTAGCATACAAAAACATGAACCGAAAAAACAAGTATCATGAATCAAAATCCACAAAAGAAAATAATGACTAGTCTGAACTAAAAGACATGAACTATAAGATGAACTTTGATGAACCTAAGGTTATTCAAATATGAACCAAAAGAACAATTGTTATAAACAAAAAAGAATGGAACAAAATTTATGAACCATAAGAACAAATATTATGAACCTTACCTTACAAAGTCATGAACCGAGAGAACAATCGATTCGAACAAAAAGACATGATTGTATCATGAATTAGCCTATGTGGGATTTGAACCCACATTTATGTGCACATACTCATTGTTCTATCATTTGAGACAATAGGATACCAAAAATATAATTTCTCAAGTGCTTAATGCACATTTCTCAATTCTCACCAATACAACAAGATCCATACAAACATACATTGAGATTTCTCCTAAGAGTACTTAGTAGACAACTTCAGTAGTGAAGTGAAAATCTATTAATTTTTCATTGACCAAAAAACATGTGAAAATAAGTGAAAAAATTATACATGTGAAAATCTATTAATTTTTCTACTTATCAAAAACAAAGGACTAAAAATTGGAAATTTGGGGGTAATTGATTTTAGTAAAAAAATTATACGATTGAGTTGTTTCTTTGCAACTTAGAATTTTAAACTAGAAAATTAAACAAACTTGCTATGATAGACAGGAAGAACGTGTAGATTGCAAGCAAATTTTTACTTGAACCAATAAAAACAAACCCTAGAAAATACCAATTCATGTATACCTTTCTTTGTTTTCTTCTTCATGCTTTTGATGAACCGAAATCGACACATTTGATTGAGCTAGAGTGCAAGAGATCTCTCAAGTTCTTGGTAGATCCCCCCCTCCAAAAATGCGTTTGGTCGCTCAATGAGATCGAGGTTTGCGGCGTTTCACCTAGAGAAAAATTTAGGTTGAAGATGATGCGGGATTTTTGGTTTGTTAGGTGAGGGGCAATTTTGTCTTGCCAAACGAATTTTAAAATAATTACGCTCCGTGCCATCAAAAATGAAGCGCGTCCTTTTTTTTCTATTTTTTGCTGAATTGTTTTAATTTAATCTCGTCCGTCCATGTGTGTAATCTAACGGTCCAAAATTGCTCGCAATTTTCACCCTATCAAATAAATCCACCCGAGCGTGACTCCATATTATTAATGGTTATATTTTATCATATTATAATAATCATAATACCATAATTCTTATGGTTCATAATTAATATGAGAATATAATTTTTGTAAACTTGAATATGGGGTTTTAACCTTATAAATTAACCTTATAACATTGAAAATGTTATAATATTATAAATTTAAGAAATAAAATATGTAAATATTTTATTATGTGAAAGGGAAATGTAAAATTACATTTTTACCCTTTATAAAAATGAGGGATATTACACCCCTAGACTACACCGATAAATTGGACTAGACATTAATAAAATTGGATCGTATTGGTCCAATTTGGTCTAGTCAACTATGTTTTGAAATTTAACGTCTACCAGTTCGGATCGAATAACACTTCAAAAGTTTGCAGCCATGTTTTTTCCTTACGGTTATAATAATGAAAATACTGACATTACTAAAGTTTGTTAGGAAACGCTTAACGGTTTCAATGAAACTTTAAATCTTCTAATTCCATTCAATATTCATATCTAAATATCACATATGAGGTATCTCATATCTCAGGTGTGATATATTATAATATAGATATTAAGGATATCATTTAATATCTTGATATTAATTTTCTCTTCATTTGATATATTAATTTCATGAGTGGTGTCATTGATATTCTTCATAATCCATCTTTTTTTGTCTTTCTTCCCTAGTTTTTTTTGTTTCTTCATTATTACCCAAATATGATGTCCACAACATCGACGTCGACCAGCTCCACCTTATCTCCATCGTAGACCATCACCACCGCCCAAATTCGATGTCCCAACACCACCAGTAGGAGTGGGCACAGTCGGTTAACCGGAGCTTCGGTTAATCGGATATCGGTTAACCGGAACTTCCGTTAGTAAATTTCAATAACCATAACCGTATCGTTCGTTATCGAGTGACCATTAACGGTTAACCGTGAAACTCGGTACGGTTTATCGGTTAACCGAATTATTTAATTTTTATTTTTTAATAAAAAATCAGATTTTTAATACAAAAATTACCTTATTTTCAATAAAATAAACTTAAATTTTAAATTAAATTTAAACTAAAAACAAATATCCAAAATACATCCATATGTCATGCCCAAATCCACTTTGTAGTAAAAACATATATCTGATTTAACAAAATTTAATATGCTGGAACATGAATTTGGTATGCAAAAATAATATGCAAATCTATCATGTAAGTTTCGTTTTTAATGTTCAAGTTAGGTTGTCTACTGGAATGCCTTCCTTGGATTGAATTCTAATCGGGTTGGCTCTTAAACCTTCAAGTTTCTATGCTACTGTTCAAATTTAAAATGTTGGAACCGTAATTTCTTGCTTTTGTTATACTATCCGAATAGTGCACGGTCAAATTTAAATTTACTTAGGCTCTTAAACTTAACATTTAAATAAAACTAATTAGATATAAAATTCTCTTTTTAAAAACGTATAATCGGTTGGCTAACCGTAATTGGTTAATTTGTTTTCGGTTCGGTTAACCCTAAAAGTGATTGGTTCTTCGGTTTTTCGATTCGGTTTTTCGGTTACGGTTTTTTTTGCTCAACCCTAACCACCAGATTCGATTCATTCCAGGTTGCTCGGATCTTCTTCTCCCTTGCCTAGATTCAACCTTAGATTGAAAATTTTGTAGTGCTTCCACCTTCCATCGCGGCCTCCATACCTCTAACTACCATATTTGTTATCCATCATTGAAATTTTGAATTTGGATCTTCAAATAACTTTGTGTGTTGATGGGAGCAATTGTTTGCGTATTGACGTTGTACTAGCTGGTCGAAGGTGAGATTTCTAGGGAAGATGAGGTCATCGTCGATGTAAACACCGCATTTAAAATTGGAAGAAGGTTAATCCAAGACGGTCGTTTCATCCATTAAATTCGATTTCTAGGATGAAATTTTTTTTTACAAACTTTACAAAATAATTCACATTATCTATAATTACATATATATTTATAAAAATAATTATATCTTGACCATACAAGCTTTATAAAATAATAATTTATAAAATTAATTTTGATATCTCATATCAAATTGTATTTCACCAAACAATAGATATATGAATGAATCTTAATTATACCAAACAAAGATATGTATATCAAATCTCATACCCATATTTCATGTTGATATCGATATCGATATTTGAAATCCTTGATATATTGAGACAAAATGGGACCTTAATACTATCGATAATAATTTAGTTATCGCATTCAATAATTATATTCATAATTTCTAATCTAAACACCTTTAAGACCCTAAAACAAAATTTGAAGTCTCTCCTTGTCGAACAAAGGCATTGGGTATTTTATTGTTACCCATTGTAATAATTTTACTATTTGTAGATACTGAGAACAGTGTGAATAGATTATATAGTTCTTTTGGAGCCATCGAAATTAGTTTGACAAAGTTTTAAGGGACTTTACAATGTAAGACAATGAATGTTTGTGAGAAGAAAATAATCTCTACATTCTCATTAATGACGCATATAAAGATTACAAGATGAGAGTCAAAACCCTTGAAGGATATGCGAGAAGCCTTTTATAATATAATATCAAATTGTTAAAGGAAATAAAAGATATACAAAGTAAAATATATAACATATATTAACAAGTCCCCACAAGCTCATGATTGAGCACAAACATGCAGCTTGGCACTCAGAGTCTAAATTGATGATTACCAATTGCCTTAGTGAATATATCAACGATCTGATTAAGAGAGTGAACATGATCAAGAGAGTAAACATGACAAACAACTTGTTCCCAAAAAATTGGTAGTCGATCTTGATATGTTTTAAACACTAATGAAACACTAGATTAGTTGACAAAATATGGCATTGAGATTGTTATAGAGGCGAATAGGATGACGAGCAACTTGATTGAACCGCCATTTCTTGTAACAATTGTTGGAGCCAAATCAATTCAACAATGGTGAAAGCAAGAGACTTGTATTTAGCTTCAATGCTAGACCGAGCAATAACCTTCTAAGGACCAATTGTTAAGATTACCGCCAAAGTATATAGAAAATCCATGATGAGACCTATAATCATCTGGATCAAAGGCTCAAACTACATACAAGCCGATCAAAATAGAGCCATTCAGATACTGCAAAATCTAGTAACCATAACCCAATGCACCTTTGTATGACTATGCATAAATTGACAAGCTTGGTTAACGACATAAGAAATTTCAAGTCTAGTAATGGTGACATACTAGACGACACCCACTACACTACGATACATATGAGGATCAACATACGGATCCCTTAATTAATAGAACCAACCAAGAGACCAGTTCGAGCGATGATGAAATCAGCTTGGTTCTTACCATACCATGCTGCTCCAAGATGTTAAAAATGAACTTTTCCTGACTCAATTGAATTATAGAATCATTCTAGTAACCTCAATGCCTAAAAATAGTCGAGAGCACCAAGATCTTTGAGATAAAAGACCTGATTAAAACTAACAACAAACTCATCAATGAATGAAGCATGGGAACCAATGATAATAAGATCATCAACATATACAAGCACATAAACAATATGACTACCATGCTTTTTAATGAAGAGAGAAAAGTCAAAGATACAACCATTGAATTCATGACGAACTTGGGCGTCCTTCAATTTCTAAACTAGGCTCATGGAGTCTGCTTGAGGCCATATAAGGCTTTGTAAAGCCTACAAACATGAGATGGGAAATTACAAGCCTCAAAACCCGGTGTTGTCATGTAGACATTTTTTTTGTGAAATCACCATTCAAAAAAGCATTATTGACATCAACTTGTCTAAGAGGACACAGATGTGTGAGTGCTAAACTAAGAAAAAGCCTGGTAGTAGTGGATTTGACAACAATGCTAAATATATTAAAATGATCAATGCTAGATTCTTGATTAAACCCCTTGGTAACAAGGCAAGCTTTGTAGCAGTCAATTGTGCCATCAAAATTTTAGTTAACCTTGTAAACCTACTTGCAACCAATAATATTATCACCGGGAGGCCAAGGAACTAAGTCCTAGGTCCTAATTTTCATTAAGACATCGTATTCTAGTTGTATAGCATGTTGTCAATGAAGGTTTTTTGTGCCTTGATGGAAATTTTGGGTTCAAGAGAGAAAGTTAGGGAAACAACAAGAGGATATATTGTGGAGTAAAAGCTTATGGGTTTGAGTGAGGTTGTGGTTGAACGGGTGGTCATTCTATGAGAAGAGTTTGTTGGAGGACGAAACCAAGATGGAGCTGTCAAGTAGGGGTTAAGCGAGTCAACAAATAGGGAAAGAGTGGGAAAACGGGCTAGATGACGTATCAGATAATCAGGGACAATAGACTTGGAGATGACCAATGAGAGGTGACCAGAGAAATTTGCAAAACAAGAGACGGTGGGTTAGGAGGTGTCTCAACAGATGGTGACAGACATGTTTGACAAAGTGGACACTTGCTAGAGCAGGTTTAGGGGAAGTGAGAACACCGGGGAACAAGAGTCCCACTTGGGTGGTGACGAGTCAAAAACAAAAGGGAAGGATCCCTCATCAAAGACAACAAAATGAGAAATATAGACTCGACTAGTAAGGACATAATAGCATATATAACCCTTGTGTTTTGAACAATAACCCAAAAATAAGTGAGGTAAAGATCGAAACTCTAATTTTGAGTGAGTGTAAGGACACAAGAATAGATAGCACCAACACCCAAACAATTTAAGAAAGCATAATCTAGTGGCTTCCTATCTAGAGTTTCAAGGGTAGAATTGTAATCCACATTAGGAGTAATAGTTCGGTTGGATAGATAATAAATATGTGAAAAGCCTATTCCATGAATTTTTGAGGTATTTGGCAAGTGCTAATAAGGAAAATCTTTTTTAATAATAACTTGGTCTTATCTTAAGAGTTGTTTTATTGTGGAGTGTAGGTTCAAGAGACCTTGTGATTAATCCTAAGTGTTTGAAGAAGAGTTGAGACATTGAGGTATTCACCACCCCAATAAGTGGTGTATATGTTCACCACCACTGAAAGGGAATCAATCTCAACCTCTACCTTCATTCCCTCAATACCGTTTAACCCAAAATATAAATTATAAAATCCTTAAATCCCAAAACTAAAGTCAAATTCATAAACCTTAATATTATCCTTTAATCCTCTATATTGTAATAACTCGCTCCCTTATAGAAAGACAAATTGGTAAATATTATTTTCTCGTAATGATTGTTTTAATTATTACTCCCTCCATTTTGGGAATATGTGTCTTTTTAGCCTTAAAATTTTGTTTCACAATACATGTCCTTTTAGCTATTTTGGTCTTTACTTTACATATCTACCCTTATAATTATTAAAAGGTTATTAGTAATAGTTTTCAATAAAGTAAAAGGGGAATTAATAAATGAGCGTATAATGGTATTTTTGATAGCTTTCTTAAAATGTGTGCAAATAGCTAAAAAGACAAGTATTATGAAACATAGAGAATATTACTGTATACAATAATGGTTGTTGAATATTACTCCATAATTAATTTATTCCTTAGATAAATTGAATCATACAATATTTATTAAGAACTGAATTTCTTGGGTTCCAAGAGGCATTTTTATACAAAGAACTGAATTTGGATGTAATACCAGTTTAATTCATTTTTGATAATTGGTTAATATCCTACTTCTTAAAAGAAGTAGGATATTAATCCAACCATCCAAAGCCTTCCTCCCTTTGATCCTCATATATCCTTTGTTTATGAAGACCTCATCAAACACCTCTATATGTAATCATGGATCTTTATTGGTTTCACCACCGAGGCTTACCTCCACCCCCGTCGATGTGTGTCACCACCACTTGGCCTCTGCCAAGCCACCGTTGTCAAAGTCAACACCTCATCAAGTCTCTTGAGCCATTGTCGAGCCACCGTCTAGTTCCGGTGAAGCCATCGCTCGACCCCAGTCTCTCCAACTTTGCTCAAGTGGTGTTTGGGTGATGGAGATGTTGATGGAAAAGTGTCCAGATTGGAAGAAAGATAAATTAGGAGTTGTGGACAAGCTTTGGTACTTAAGGTAGAAGAAGAGGAGAGGAAGCTTCAAGGGCATTTATGAGCATTTCTGGAAAATCTAGGAAAAATATGCAATTTCTAGAAAGTTTTGGACATCATATTAAGGTGAGGAATTCTCCTACAAGTGTGCAATAATTTACGGATAGTAATTTGGATATGTATGCAAGAAGTTATGAACCTCTGTGCATTAATGTGAAATTTTGAAAGGTTCGGATGCATCGGATAATTTACGATCTAGTCTGAGCTAGCCAGGATTGATGAAAGGAAAGGAAAAGAGGAAATCGCGATGTCTCAGTTTGTGTGCCGACCTTTGTTGCATGTTGTTCGAGATTGGAATGAATTATTTCAAAAGAAATTAACTCGTATAAGTTCATCATTAAGGCAAGTTGTTTAGACTTACTTAGCTTGCAATCATGTTATATGTTGAGCTAGTAGATTGAATGGGTAAAAACTTATTTTGAAATATTATTCCATAACTATCAAAATAGTTTTCAAATGATTTTTTTATTGTGTGCAACTTGGTTTCTACCGATATAGTTATGGACACGGGCGAGTCGATGGAGAAGAGATCCTCAGACATAGTCATGCGGCACGAGGAGAACACGTTCTAAAATTAATAAAAATATTTTAGCAATCGCTCTAGTAGAGGCTTAGCTAGGGAAAGAAGAGTGATGGAAAATAAAATGGACACGTGTAAAGCTTGCACGCTGACCGTGTACCATGTTTCAAAAATAAGGCAGACATGTTACCTTGATTGGAGAATGGTTGTGGATTGGAGTATGGAGGAGGTGTTGCTAAATAATATGATATATGTTGCATGAGAATTATATTGATTAGTCTTGTGCTTATGAGGCATTCATGGAAAGAGTGATGACTAGGGAATTTTGATTTTCTAGTTTATATAACTATATGGTGTGTTACTTGTACGCATATTGTTGTGTATATATGAATATTTGCTTGCCTTGTTGTACTAGCACATATTTTGTTTTGTATGTTTGATTTACTTGTTTGGTGTATACTAATATTGTTTGTTAATGTATTCATCTCATACTGTTTTAGGTAAACATCCTATTATGGGAAACATTCGAGGACTTCACTTTTTGGATGATGTTTGATCTTAATGCGTCGTGTCTTAATGGGAAATGAGAGTTTGAGTCTATAGTTGTAGGGACGTGTAATTTTTTTGGTTATTACTTATTAGCTAGTTGAGGGCGGTGTTGTTTAGCAACCAAGTTGAGTTATTGTTGTTGATCAGAATGCTATCTTTTGATCTATATAGATGGGTTGCATTCATATTGTTTTTTGAGATTTGTTAAAAAGATAAGTTGAATATTTTTCTTTGTTTTTCTCATTGTGTATCTGTAGCAAGGTCCAATATCATGAATTTGTTATCAAACTGGATTTGGTAGACTCAAGTGTGGTCTACAACTAAGTAGCAACCCGGATCATGATAGCTTGCATTTAGGTATAGTTTAGGATGCATATTTATGTTTATTTTGCATGGTTTTATCTTAGTTTAGTCTAGTTCTTAGGTTTTTCTAGGAAATTCGGGTTTTGCGCTTGTTTTGTTCGGTTTTGCAGATCTTTAGGTAAACAAGCATGGACGGGATGGATATTAGAGGACTATGGTGGAGTTTGAGAAAGTTTATAGTGATACAAGTGAAGATTGGAAGAACCAAGGCCCAAGAGCTTGTGTGAAAAGAACGCTTAAAACCGGGCTATGCATTGGAGGTCTTGTTTTAACACCTCTATTTTACAATGCTTGGTTTGGGAGTTATAGTGGTTGGATGAAGCTGCATTTGGTATCACTGGAAAGCTAACTCGAAGAGATACAATTCAGATTTTTACTCCGAATTCAAATTCCAACTCGAAGGGGGCGAAAACAGTCTATGAAGTGTCGCCTAAAATGCTGAACCGAGAAGAGCGCGGGCTGTGGGACAAGGTCGCGCGGCCACGGCACGTCAAAAGGAGACCGCGCCTACTGTCTTACGTGGAGAAGTTGGGCCGCGTGTTTTGGGCTTTGAGTTGGGCCTTGATTATATGTTTTCCGACTGGTTTGATGTAATCTCGGGATAATTTGATAATTGGATAGTTTGTAGGAGATTTAAACCTTGTTTTTAGTTTCTCTTTAATAACTTTTTTTCATAACTTTTGGAGGCTAGGGTTTTCTCTCTAGAGGCAGACTTTAAACATCTTGTAAGTTTTTCTTAATTTTATTTATGCATTGCTAAATTCCATTGTATTTGACTAGTTATTGAAGTCATGATTTGTACATTGTTGTGAGGTTTGATTTGATTATCAACAAACTTGAATAGAGTTTATTCCCTATGCTTAATTGAATCTAAACTAGGGTTTTGTTATTTTGATCACCTAATTGAAGTTATAGTTATAACTGAATCTGATCAATTATCGGTCGGAGTTAATTTGATCAAGAGTATACTTTAATCAATTTCGTACCGGTTGGACTAGTTGGTTGAAGAAGGGAATAAATTCACTAGTCACTTAGATGTCTGGTTGCTCTAAGTGTTTGTTTCTATTGATAACTTGAATCGTCATGTTGTTATTTAATTGAACCTAGAAGGTCTTCTAGGTTGTTATCTAAATAGGGTTGTTAGACTAGTAGTTCTATCAACTAAATCTGAAATTCGGATTTTAATCCTTAGTAGGGTCGTAATCCACAATAGATTATCCAAGTGAGAAGAGAATCAAGAAAGTCGATGGTCAACAAATCAATGTCATGATGGATTTAACTAGTTGAACACGCTTGTCCTTCATATATTTCATATTTGCATTCATACTTACTTTTATTCTTGCATAGTAGTTTAGATAATCATTCTAAAAACCCTCCTTTGGTTACTTGACATACAAGTAATAACACAAATACACAAGTCCTTGTGGGATCGACCCTTACATGCCGCTCTACTAAGTTGGTAAAGCTAAGATTTCTTTGATAGGTATTAATGACCACAGAAAATACTTCATCAAATTTGGCGCCGTTGCCGGGGATTTGTTGCTGTTATGTGCATGTTTGATGCAAGAAAAAGTCAACTTAGCTGGTTTGTTGATGTCTCAGTTGTCCCAAGTGGCTCGAGTTCCAGGCACTTCTATTGCTATTAGCGGGATTGTTACTAGATTTGCTCGCCATTTTAAAATTGATCTGAGGGGATATCAGCCTGATTTTCAGCCTTCACCCATGAGCTTCAAGATGTTTCATAGCATGAATGTATGTTACAGAGTTAGGGGGACATATTATTGGGTATTGGGATATTCAGGTCGTGCCATGAGGATGCCTGATGAAGAGAGGACTAAGATCAAGATTGGGAGGCAGAAATGGAAGACATGGATGATCGAAGTACTAGATAGTGATTTGCCTGTGGAGCAGGTCAGACGTCAAGATACAAGGGCAAACAACCTAGAGTGCCAACTTATCATGCACAGTATGAGGTGTTAGAGGAGGGTGATGATGAAGTTGACGATGAGGATTATGAGATGGAGGTAGAATCTGATGATGATGATGATGATTAGAGTGAGGAGGAGCAGCCAGCTGCTGATGACGCTGCATTACATGGTATGGGCTATTCTTCAGCCCAGTTTGATCAGTTGTTTGGGATGATGCAGTAGATGCAGTTGAGTCAGACTCAGGGGTTCACGGGAATACATGATTATGTGGATTAGCATTTCACCACATTTCAGACACATCAGGATCAGCGGATCTCCGCTCTTCAGGCTCATCAGGATCAGTAGTTTGCTGCTTTTCAGGCTCAGCAGGAGGCATTCCAGGCACGTCATGATGAAAAGTTTAGGCTGCTCCATACTAGATTGGATGGTTGGAGATCCACCGACTACCCGCCTCATCCGTATTACCCTCAGTACAACTTTCCTCCGCCGCCATATCCTCAGTTCCATGCTTATCCGCCACCGCCACCGCCACCGTCGGATTTTCCACCGCACTACCTAGATAGTTAGAGTTTTGTAAGTTTTTCTCTTTCCTTTACCTTTTTAGTATACTTTGGGGACAAAGTATGTTTTAAGCATGAGGGAAGGGAATTACTTGTTTGCATTACATGTAGTTGCATTAGTTTAGGACATATTTAAAAAATTTGCATGCATTGATTAAAAGTCTTGAAAAATTGAAAATTTTGAAAAAAAATACAAAAATATTGTATTTAGGTTCTTATTTTCTCATTGTTTGATTCCTCTTGTTTCTCTAAGTTGAGTATAAATTCTAATCCATGATTTGCATGATATGCTGAAGTTGATATGATATGAGCATGATCATTGATTAATTACCTTGATTATAGGATGGAACATGTATTTAGTTTGAGTATTCGATTCATTCTGAAGTTCTAGACAAACAAATAGCCTTGTGAGAAATTTTTGGCCTTTTATTGATTATATTTATTCTCTAAATTTCTTGAGTGTATCACCATGATTATCTAGCTCTAGAACTTGCGTTATGACTCTTTGTCAAGGCTACTTTATATGATTGAATGCACGACATTAAAATGATTGAGGCAATGTTTCTTTATAGCCTATATTTCCCTTCCTACCTTACAAGATCCATGTTCTTGACACCTCATTTGTTTTGAGCTTTAAGCCTATTCTTGATAGCTCCACAAAATTTTCCTAGCCTAATAAGCTTGACCCATACTCCGGGATTTAGGAATTTAGGTTGTGTTTTTTTTGTTCTGTGTGAGTTATGTATAAGTATGGGGGAGTTGGAAGAAAAGGTGAAAAAGAGGAAATACAACTCTTGGTTGAAAAGTGAAGTGAAAAAAATGAAGATGAAAAATTATATCGCAAAGCAAAGAAAAAAAAAGTTGAGTGCAGTTGTAAGTAGTCTTCATTAGTATGAAAGAAAAGAGTTGAAGAAGAGGCAAGAAAAAAAACAAAAGAAGCAAAGTGTTTAAATGTGTGTTATGAAGTTGAAAAAGAAAGTTTGGGAGAAGTAAGAAGAAAAAGTGTAAAGTTTGGGTTTAGGATTAGTTCTTTATCCCGGATTTAGCACCACAAGCCAAATATGATCCCTTCCAAATTTCTCTTTACCTTGGCTCCATTACATCCCTTAAAAAGACCTCTTGATTTTTATTATGTGTTTGATCCCCAGCGGTGGAGATTTAGAACTTTGATGCAAGCATATGGTAGTCTAGTTTTCATGGTTGATGTTGAGTGAAATACATACCCTTAAACACTTGAGAGTTTGAGTGCAAACACATTTACCCTGGTGAGGTCTAGAATAAATGAATGATCTTTGCTTTTTGCTTATTATAATACATGCTAGGAAGTCTTGGTCGGGTTTTGATTATATGTGAAATGCTTGTTTGATTATGAGATGGATGCATGATTGCATTTCTGTGGTGTGTTTTGGATTTATGTCTTGCTTGAGGACAAGCAAGGGTTAAGCATGGGGGAATTTAATAGCTTGCATTTAGGTATAGTTTAGGATGCATATTTATGTTTATTTTGCATGGTTTTAGCTTAGTTTAGTCTAGTTCTTAGGTTTTTAGGTTTTTCTAGGAAATTCGGGTTTTGCGCTTGTTTTGTTCAGTTTTACAGATCTTTAGGTAATCAAGCATGGAAGGGATGGATATTAGAGGACTATGGTGGAGTTTGAAGAAGCTTAGAGTGATACAAGTGAAGGTTGGAAGAACCAATGCCCAAGAGCTTGTGTGAAAAGAACGCTTAAACCCGGGCTATGCATTGGAGGTCTTGTTTTGACACCTCTATCTTGCAATGCTTGGTTTGGGAGGTATAGTGGTCGGATGAAGTTGAATTTGGGAATACTGGAAAGCTAACTCGAAGAGCTACAATTCATATTTTTACTCCGAGTTCAAATTCCAACTCGAAGGGGGTGAAAACAGCCTCTAAAGTGTCGCCCAAAATGCTGAACCGACAAGAGCGCGGGCTGTGGGACAAGGTGGCGCGGCCGCGGCACATTAGAAGGAGACTGCGCCTATGGTCTTACGCGGAGAAGTTGGGCTGCGTGTTTTGGGCTTTGAGTTGGGCCTTGATTATATGTTTTTCGACTGGTTTGATGTAATCTCGGTTGGACTAGTTGGTTGAAGAAGGGAATAAATTCACAAGTCACTTAGATGTCTGATTGCTCTAAGTGTTTGTTTCTATTGATAACTTGAATCGTCATGTTGTTATTTAATTGAACCTAGAAGGTCTTCTAGGTTGTTATCTAATTAGGGTTGTTAGACTAGTAGTTCTATCAACTAAATCTGAAGTTCGAATTTTAATCCTTAGTAGGGTCGTAATCCACAATAGATTATCCAAGTGAGAAGAGAATCAAGAAAGTCGATGATCAACAAATCAATGTCATGTAACTAGTTGAACACGCTTGTCCTTCATATATTTAAATCATATTTGCATTCATACTTACTTTTATTCTTGCATAGTAGTTTAGATAATCATTCTAAAAAAAACCCTTTGGTTACTTGGCATACAAGCAATAACACAAATACACAAGTCCTTGTGGGATCGACCCTTACTTGCCGCTCTACTGAGTTGGTAAAGCTAAGGTTTCTTTGATAGGTATTAATGACCACTGAAAATACCTCATCAGGTCACCAGACGGGGTGTTACATATAATGTTGTGATGGTTCACAGACTCGCAACTATTGTTCAAGCATTCAATCTCTACGATCATCATCACTAATTTGTTTTCTTTCAATTCCGATTTGGATTGTTAATTTGATCAACTTGTTAGTTCTAGTTTGATTGTTAAAGATCAACTAGTTTATCAATTCAATTTAGCGTTGGAGCCAATTCAATTGAACTATTCTTTTGATTATCTTAACTCTTTGAATCAAATTCGTTCCTTGTTCGTATTTTGAGTTTCTTGTTCATCAAGTTATTAACTTTGTTAAGCAAATCAGGTTTGAATGAGCTTTACTGGCAAGATCGGGACTTGTGTGGGTCACATACTTGGTCATCGAGGAGTAATCCGAGGTGATCACATATCAGTTATGGGTTAGATTTTTTTAGTTTATGGGTGACGGGTCGTGTTACGTGTCAGGGTTTTTTGATTACGGGTTACGGGTCGACCCGACGGGTTATGGGTTGACCCGTAATATTAAAAAAATAAAAATAAAAATTTATTGTTATAGTAAGTGAAAGGGAGAAATAAAACTTTACGGGTTAAATGGGTCAAAATGGGTTAAAAGGGTCAAATCGGTCAAATTTGACCTTTTTGACCCATTTGACCCAGTCAAACCGGTCAACTCGTAACCCGACCCGTAAATCCGTAACCCATTTACGGGCTGCGGATCGGGTCATAGGTCGACTTTATTTGTTTATTTGCGGGTCGGGTCGGGTCAACCCATTGGACAACCCTACAGATTATAGTGGCATTGAATGATTTTACACTCAACTACAAGTAGAAAATAGATATACACGACAATATATGATTTTCGGAAGGCTGGGTTGGAGGGGCGAACTTATGTTCAAGAGTTCTTCCTCTGCGCTAAGGGGTACAATTAGTTCATGAAACATAGAAAAGACAATCAAAGCAACATGATCATTGATTTCTTCTTCGTCAACCCTAATTCAACATCACTTCTTAAGGTATTTCTGTACGTCTTAGTACTCAACTCCACCTACGCTACGAACAAGTAACTCACATTCTTTGTTTTTCTGTTTTATGCACTTCTTCTCTTGGACAATGCTTCTATTCTGTTGGATCCAAACGGGACGGCCAGAGAGTATATGGCCATTACGATTAATGAGTGCATGGTCGTTATAACCAGAGTGTGTATGGTCGTTACTACTAGAGTGTGTATGGCTGTTACAACCGCTATGGTTTCTAGCCATTACGAAGTATTCATATAACTAACCCTTTGATAAACATACATGTACAATATGCTTTTCTTGGAAATTATTGGATTTATCTCAACATGGCTAAATTAGATTGTAGCGGATTCTTTCTTGGCCTATGTAAGGAAGGAAAATTATGCTTGGGTCGTGGAACAACTTCAAAAACTTTGTTTATTGACACTTATTGAGCCCCTACTTACATGGTGACAGATCATAAGCTGACTTTAATGAATACATTGAATAAATTGTTCCACATTGAGAAGAATATTAAGAATAGAGAAAAGAGTGTAATGAAAAATATACAAAGTACAAAATACTTTATGAATAATTATTGAGTATTGTTCATACAAACAACCATAGATGACTATGAGAGATGGCTATAAGAGGGAATAACTAAGGTATTGTTCAAATTATAATTGTCTTCTTAACTCCATCTCATAACCATCTTATGATCGTTTCCCAATAACCCCATTCGTAAAGTATTTTGCCTCGCTTAGTGACGAAAACAAGCGTGGAAGAGAGCAGCGCTTTACGTGCGACATGAGAAGGGTACTTTGGTCATTTCAGATGAGCCACTTTCTTTTGTGTTCTCTTTTCTCACGTGCGACCCTCCGCCCACAATTTTCAGCTTTTCTCTTTTTATCGTTGTCGTCTCCCATCCTCCTTCCTACTATGCTCTTTCTACTGTTCCCTCTTCCAATCAATCACCCACTAACTAGCAATTTTTAACCGATCCGAAACCCTAGATACAAACAACAAACACATTCCGTAGCTTCCAGAAGAAGAAATTGAAGCTAGTCTTGGTCGATTTGAGCTTCTGTTTTGTGCCCTTATTTTTCATACAAGTTGTGCTCTGTGTGAAAAATGGAAGTTTTGCCATTTCGAAATCTGCCATTGGGCTTCCGATTCAGGCCGACCGATGTGGAACTCATTGATCACTACCTTCGGCTCAAGATCAATGGCAACGACAGGGATGTTAGTGTCATCAGAGAAGTTGATGTGTGTAAGGTTGAGCCTTGGGATTTGCCAGGTACTTTTTTTTCCCACTTCCCTCTTTCTTTTCGGTGAATATTTCTGATTGTTTTCCGATCCTATTTTTCGGATTAATTTTCTTGAAATCTTTTTAGGACCTGTAGGAATTTGAATTTGTTTTCCCGCGAGCTTGAATTGTGCGCATCGAATTTATTCTCTTGGTTTCTAGTAAATTTTGTTTGCATTTGATTATCATGATAAAGTGTATAGTCCGAAGTGTGTTCGTGAATTTGATGGCCGAAGCATTTTAAAAAGAGATTATTCCATGTGCTTTCTCAATTAGGTTTTCTAGGGTTTCTGAGAACATACCTGTTTCCAGATCTAGATTGACTGATTATCAATTTCCGTCTGTTCGTTTTCTTTGGGGTTTGCTTTCCAGTGACTTCCTTATCATGAAGTTGCTTTTATTTCAACTTCAATGGCGCTGATGGTATGCTCTGCTGCTTTGAATTTCATGTGTTCAGATTTATCAATCATACAGACTACTGATCAAGAGTGGTTTTTCTTCTGCCCACGAGACCGGAAGTATCCAAATGGCCAGAGGTCGAATCGTGCCACCAGTAAAGGGTATTGGAAAGCAACAGGGAAAGACAGGCGAATTGTATCGAGGACAATGGGACTGATAGGGATGAAGAAAACGCTTGTTTTCTACAGGGGACGTGCTCCCAAGGGTAAGAGAACCCATTGGGTCATCCATGAGTATCGTACTACCCTCAAGGAGCTAGACGGAGCTCAACCTGGCCAGGTAAAAGTAAAACAGTTTGTTTCTGGGTTTTGTATTAAGTGTGTGATTGTATGTGTCACTTTTTTTGTTAAAAATTCTGTGTGTTACTTTTTTTACTTTTGAAAATTGTATGTGTTACTATGTGTGTTTGATTGTGTTTGCTGTATGTTAGAAATTAGGTTAAGTTAGAATCCTTTAGCTGAATCAGCTGACCAAGATGTGTAGTGAATTCAATATTTTTTTTCTACCTGATTGATGTAGTGTTTTATAACAATACTTGTTGACTCGCTCAAAGAAGCTTACACTGCTATATTTTGAAGCTTGTTTGCAGGTTAATTGCCTACTTATGGCACCAAACTTGAAGATTTTTGTGTATGCGTTTTTGCTTCTTTAGTGGAAATTCATGACTTGAAAGTGGATGGTGAAAGTAAAAGCATTTATGTCTGTTGTCTAGTCTTGAAATTTAGTTAATTGAGAGCCTTTCATGTAGAATATTTTACATAGTTGATGTAGTGTTTGACAAGTATGTCGTCATTTTGGAGCTTCTGTGGCGAATTATGACACCAAATTTCACGCATTCTGTGTTTTATTTCTTCCTGGAAATGATCTCAGCCATTCTGCTTCTTACTGCTTAGTGCTGATAGGCTTAAATAGGACATGAATGTGGATCATACTATAAAGTTCTTTCACTGGGGTAGAGACAACTACATCCACGTGCTTAAACTAGGATTATATTAACGTTTCCTCAAGCATATGCTTGGCCTTTTGGAGCTGTTGATTCCTTTATACTGTGGGTTTTGTCTCATGTTTATTTGAACTATGGTGAAGCATCAAGATTCATATGTTTTTTAAATGTAACATCATTTCCTGACCTTGAATTGGTTCTTTTCCCTGTCTTGCTTTCCTTCTCTTTAATTCAGGAGGCTTTTGTTCTTTGCCGTCTATTCAAGAAACATGAAGACAAGAAGCAGACTGATGATGAAGCTTCCAATTGTGATGAAGATGAAGCAATTGTTTGTTCTCCAACAGCAACCAATTCGACTTCGCATGGAGACTTACATTCAGATGCAGCTCACATTCAACAACCTTCTCCATCTTGTAGGCAGAGTATTGACAATCCTGGATATTCTGGTGAAAAGGCTGCTCAAGTCTCTAAGTGCTTCGTACCTGAGTCCTTGGTGCCTGTCCAGAGTCATAGCAATAGCTTTAATTTTGGTGCTGAAAATGTTCAACTTAAAGTGAGCACTTCTGAAGTGAGTAAAGTCTCATTTATATTTAGAGAATGCTCACATTACATTAAAATATAACTGTGTGTGTTAATACTTGAGCCTTTTTCATACACCCTCTCGATTTTATATTGGGGCAAGGGTGTGTACATCATGCCGCCTGAGGCGGGTTAACACTGGGTTGATGTTGTTGTTGTTGTTTTCTGTGTGTTAATCTATTGCATCCTTTGTGTGTTATTCAGGTGAATTTTGAGAATGATAACTCTGTGAAATTATTTCATGGAGTGAAGGCACCCCTTCCACCTTTTAATCAGATACATGCAGGACCAGGGGGGACTATCATGGATCAAATCGGTACTTCCGGGTTTGGCGTTGCTCCTGGTGCCATGCTGTATCAGAATGGTGGCAATGACTATGCCATTGCTGAGTATCTCGACTCTGTTCTAAACAATCCATATGTTTACCCCTCTGAAACTTGGAATTCCAAGATGCCATTCAACGAAGGTTTGGATTGCAAGAATATAGAAGGAAACAACAACATGCTAATGAATGGCGTCTATTCTTATAGTGGTTCAGAGGTGAAAGTAACTCGACCACAGGTAGCAATATCCCTACTAATTTAATGTACAATTAGCCTCTCTTTTCTTATTTGACCGTTTGTATTAATTTGTTTTCAGTATGATGAGCCTTTTGTCAACCAGGGTGCCTTTTACCATTCTTCATATGATCCCACGGGGAATCTACAGCTTCGACAGCCTCAACAATATGAAGATGATGAATGGTTCTCTGATGCAGCTGTGGACCAGTTTTGTAACATACCAAGTTCTGAGGAAGGAAGCATTTCTACCACGCAGTACTCGAATCACCACCAAGTCAGTGAAAATGTTGGCAACAGAATCAAGATAAGACCACGCACTCAGATGAGCCCTTCACTTCCTGACAACAATGCATCCCAGGGAACTGCCTACAGGAGAATCAATTTGGTGAAACCAATTGACGAGCGGCTGCTTATTGAGACCAAGCCCACATTCAACATTGTGGAACATCTTCCAAGTAAAGAGGAAGAGAATAGTTTGCGGGTTAGCACTGAGAGTCGAGTCGTTCAAGTACCACCAAGGAAAACACCAAAGAAGAAAAACATGGAGGGTAAAAAGGGTATTAAGTATATTGTTTTCTGCCGCCGCATGATGACGCCTATTTATATGTTTGGAGTTGCATTTCTGATGGTGATGTCCTTGTTGTTGATTTGCATATGGAGGGCTCCTCAACTTACGCATTATGTTTGAGAGTGTGAGCAACTACAAGCAGCAAGTAGCATATGAAAGTGTAAAACCTTTGTTATTGTTAGTGGTGTCGTAGTGTATATAGCTTCTTTATGTAGATGATTTGGTTCCTGGTGGTTGTGTTCTAGTTTGTAGCTGTGTACTGTGCATTTTTGGGAAGTAATCCAGATTGTCTGATCATGTAAGCAAACATGTAGAAGTCTTTTTTGACTCTCAAGACTGCATGGAACTTGAGCTCTCGATGATAATCCTGAGCCTATGTTACTGTGTACTGTGATGCTTGGAGGTAAATGTAGATTTTCAAGAAGACGCAGTAGCAAAATCAAGCTCTAAAAGTGGTAATGGGTTTGATTAAATATCAGGGTTCGTGTTAGGCTGACGTCCAATCTGGGTCATTCCCCAATGAGTCATAGATTGTGCCATGGGTGCCAAACGGGCGGATTGGACGGGTCATTTGGGTTTCGGGTTGGTCTATATTATAGTAAATGGCGTGTGATCGGGAATTGGGCATGATCGGATTGGGTTGGGTTTTTAAATGTCGAATGATTCAGGTTATCGGGTCCAAATCAATCAGTTGTTTTGGGTTTCAGTTGAGTCGGGTTTTGACTAAGTCGGGTTTCAGATTGAATCGGGTTTTTCCATTCGGTTGAATCTGGTTTCAGTTGAATCAGGTTTAATCAAGCGGGTTTCGGGCATGTCATTCGGATTTTTGGTAGTTTTGCATTATGGTCAATGATGTGTATGTCGGATAATTGGGTTGGATTGTTATAAATCGATCAAGCTATTTTTGGATTCTGATTGAGTTGGGTTTTGACCAAGTCAGATTATGGATTGAGTCAGATTTTTCATTTTGTGTTGTATAACTTGTATTGCATTGTTGAGTTTAAATTGAATCTTAGTTTGGTTGAATGGGAATTCAACTGAGTTTCATACTAACTAAATTATGATTCATGTGAATTGAGACTTGGTTGAGTTGGAATTCACTTGAATTATAGTTAAGTTTTGGTTGAGTTGTATTACACTTGAATTAAGTTTTTGTCGAATTGTATTACGATTAAATCGAGTTTTAGTTGAAATGAATTTTGATTGGATTCGATTTCGGTTGAATGAGATTTTTATTGATTCGAATATTAATAAATTTAATTTTGATCGAATTAGATTTTAGATGATGGTTTTTTTTGTTGAAAGATGACGCAATTTTTTGATATTTTAGAAACAAATTTGTATAATAATCACTAGTGTATCATTTCTATTTTACATTATTAATAACAAAAGAGTAAATATAGATATAATATTTCATTAAAAAATTAAATCAAATTGATCGAGTATAGAGCATCCATAATTATAAGTGGATACTTGTCTCACTTAATATTGTCGGGTCGTAAGTGCAATTGATGTCTCTTGTTGAGTCTTTTTAAGCATAAGATAGTATATCGACTTCAATTGTCCTCTCTTACTCATATTTCTTGAATTTTGATTCAGAATCTAGTTAGAATGAATGCATAAATGTATGATTATAGTTGCCTAGTTGGTATAATAACTCTTTAGTTGAGACTTGAGATCGAATCAGAAGGGTTTAAACTTTTTTTAATGATGTTTCAAGTTTTGTGTACAATCAGGTTAGGTTGTTTAAGGTGTCGACTGTATAATCGGGTTGTTTTAGGTGTCGGGTATAATCAAGTTAGGTTGTTTCGGGTTCGGGTTGATTCAGGTGTCGAGTTCAATCGGGTTCAGTTGCTCGGGTTTGGGGGTGGTCCCAGGTTGGTATTTTTGCATATAATCGAGTTCAGAACATTTCTTAAGAAAGTTGTTTTTGCATCGGATCAGATTGGGTTAGTTTCGGAAGTCGATCAAGTCTCGAGTCTGATGGTTTTCTCGGGTTAGGACATAATTTGCCACCCCTATGTGCCCCATTTCAAGGGCCTGGGAAGAACACAATTAAAATACAAAGATTTTATTTGGTGCCCGGTCTAGGGGGTAGGCTGGTAGGCCTACGCGGCGCCCCCTAGAGCCGTAACGGCCATAAGGCTTGTGGTCGTTATGGCCAGGGACGTTATGGCCGTTTTTACTGATGATGTCCAAAATAGTAAAATGAGAAGTGGGCCCGGGGTACAAAGAACAAATGGACCCGGCGGGACTCCCAAGGATGATTTCGGGTCCCACATCTATATCCCCTAGTTATTTTGAACCAAGTTCCTACCCCCGGGAGGTCCCTTGACACCTCGGAACGAGGCCTAGACCTCGTAACCGACTCCCCCGGCACCCGCCCACGCGGACCACTCATGGATGCCGCCTCCCCGAGCCAATCACCAACTACCTCACCTTCGGACCAATCAGAATCCCCTAGCCTCGGGCGTCCCACATCGGACCTTGGCCAAAACTCGACTCCCCAATCCTCTATAAATAAAGAGGAACCTCGTAACAAGAAGGGGTCGAAAAACATCTTGAACTCAAGAACTATCTTGCTCGTTGAAGATCGACGTGATAGAAACATCGTCAAAAGACCTCGCTACCGACAAGAAGAGTCCACAAAAAGACTTCAAGTCACACAGAGACCCCGTTCACACTAAAAGACCTTGCTACACAATCTCACAAGGCTCTACATCACCCTTGCAGAGTCCACCTCGTCTCAAGGACAATCACAGTACACTTAGGCGGTAAAATCTCTTAGCAAGTAGGAGATCTCGAATATTGTTAGCTCGAGATCTCGAAAACTCGTAGGAGGTCCGAGGTGTAATTCTCAATTGTTTGTTAGCCTCGCCGGCTTGTAACCTCGTTGTAAAGAAAACCATCAATAAAGAAGCAAGTGTTTGCACTTTCGAATATAATAACCTCGTCCCTTGTCTTCTAGCGAGTCGTTATTTCGGGTTTCATCACTGGCGCCGTCTGTGGGAACTTCTTCATCCTAAGTAGTCTCCCGATTAGTGCAAACCTTGGCTTTTTGAACCCCTCAAAATGGCTTGCCCAAACAACTTTTTTCCCCAACATCCCGACAACATGCCTGAGACCCCGCAGTGGGAGGCCGCGGGGCCCCCGGGGTGCCCTTTCGTGGTTCCTCCAGGTTGGACGTACAACGCTCCTCAAAACCCATACCCATTCCAAGGGTACGAGCAGGGTGGCGTACCCCCAAATTCGTATCCTTTCCGGGTTACGGACAATACCAAAAAGGCCACGCTCCCGCATACGTCCCAATTCCCCCCAGGGGCAACCCCACTCCGAATATGTACCCGCGTACGTCCCCGGATATATGTCGAGGCAAGGAACATCAACCAACGGTTCAACCACGGAGAGACCTTCCCGGGACCCGATGCAGATCTCGCGATCCCATTTGCGACGCTCAAGGAGGCGAGACACTGAGTTGTCCGAAACAGCGGGGAGTGCGGCACATCCCTTGGCAAAATCGAAGTCGCACCGTCCATCCGTCGAGATCGGATACAATAACCCCTTTGTAATCGAGATCCAAGAGGCACCCATGCCCAAAGGCTTCCACTGGCCACAAATAGGGCTCTACGATGGCACGGCCGATCCCGAAGACCACATAAAACACTTCGCCATCCAGATGAACGTCAACTCCTACAATGATGCCATTTTCTGCCGTATCTTCCCAACCACCCTGAACAAAGCTGCAATGACGTGGTTCACCAGCCTCAAGATAGAATCGGAGGCCTCGTTCTCCCAATTGTGCGAATCCTTCGTCGCACACTTCAACGGCTCGAGGAAGCGCAAGAAGAACATGCGGGATCTCCGCGGTATTGAACAGGGGGAAACTGAGATGCTGGGTACCTTCTTCACGAGGTTCACCACCGCGGTCGCGGAAATCGTGCACATCGATGAAGCGTCGGTGCGAGACATCCTCATGGGCAACTTGTGCCAAGGGGATTTTAAGAATCGCATTTTTCTTAAAAACCCGACGACGTACGAAAGCCTGTGCGCCCGGATCACGGCACAAGTCTATGCCGAAGATGCTGCCAACTAGAGCTCGCGACCTAGGACCGACAAAGAACTCGTGTCGACCGAGGCCAAGGGGAAGGCAAAAATGGCTGCACCGGCCGCAAGGGATGCGTACATGACGCAGACCCACGACCGGCGCGCCGACTACAAAAGCAACAACAGCAACAACAAAAACAACACCAACAAAAACAACAACAACAACGATAATAGAAACAACAGCCGTTATAACCGCGGAAGTGGCGGCGGGGGTTGGAGCTGCTTCGGCGGGAAATCCCGGGGCTACAAAGGCAAAGGCGGGCCCGCATACAACCCAAATGAAAGAGGGCGCGCCAACCCGGCGTCAGGAGCCAACCTCGTACAGCAGGGGCCGACCCAGCCCCGGCCCAACAACATTGAGCAGCACCCCACCGCGAGGCAGGCGCGCTCCGGGCAGGCCGCGGCACCCGATGGGTACATCAATACCATCTCCAGTGGACCCTCGCTGGCAGGGTCAAGCTAGGCAGAAAGAAAGAGATATGCGAGGGCAAGCCATCACGAGCCCTCGGTATACAGCGTGGCGCATACCTCGCGATCCCACGTAGGTTTGGCTTTCACCTCCGAGGATGCCGAGGGGCTCCACATGCCACACTCCGACCCCTTGGTAATCCACGCTCAATTGGGCTCAAAGATAGTGAAGCGGGTATTGGTGGACACGGGTTCTTCCGTAGACATTTTGTATTTTGGCGCCTTCGAACAGCTAGGCATCTCCGCAACCTCCCTGAAGCCCTACTCCGGGAAGCTCACCTCCTTCTCAGGGAACGAGGTCGATGTCGCAGGTCTCATAGACCTTTGGATGACGCTCGGCACCGGCTCAACGACAAGAACCGAGATGGTGGAGTTTACAGTAGTACACCTGCCATCGGCCTACAACGCGATCATCGGGAGAGTCTCCTTGATGAAGTTTCAAGCAGTGGTCTCCATTTACCACCTCAAGATGAAATTCTCCGTCGACGACGGTGTCGGGGAGGTAAAGGGCAACCAGGAAGAGGGACGAGTCTGCTACATGACCTCGGTAAAACAAACGTGCGCGGTGTTTATGGTGGAATCTTCTGGCGAGGCCGACCTCGAAGTCCGAGATTTCACGATCCCCACCCCCGAGGCAGAGAGAAGGGTGATCTCCCCCTTCGAAAACAAGTCCGAAAAAATCTACCTGGGGGAGTGTCTCACCGGGACGGCAGCGACGTCACTGGAAACCTTACTCGCAGGGTCTCGCGACGTGCCTGGACCGCAAAGGACCTCCGCGGTGTCCCTCGGACCATCGCCCAATGATAGCTTGCATATAGGTAGTGTTTAGAATGCATGTTTCCGTTTCATTTGCTTTGTTTTTAGGTAGTTTTAGTTAGTTTCTTTAAGTTATTAGAGTGTCTAGGAGTTTTGGGTTTTTGCAGTTGGTCTATGTTGTTTTACAGGTCTTAAAGTGAACGAGTGTAAAAGGAATGAAAACGGGAGAAGAACGCTTGAATTCGGGCCATTCGTTGGAGTTGCTGGTTCGACACCTCTGTCTTGAAAGGGTTCGTTCGGGAGCTATAGTGATCTTATGAAGTTGAGTTTGGTATCATTGGAAAGTTAATCCAAAGAGCTACAATTCTTGTCTTTACTCCGAGTCCAAATTCCAACTCGAAGTGAGTCAAAACAGCCCCCGAAGTGTGACATGAGTTCTGAACCGAGGTGCTGGCGGCACCCGCCGCCAACCTAGCGGCGCCCGCCGCCCCTGACCGCCGCGGGACCTTTACTTGCCACGTGTTTTGTTTCTATTGGTCCTTTTCTATCATTATTATTCCGAAATATTATATGTTTGGGATATATTTTTTAGACCTAGTTTGATATATTAGGTTTTGAGAGTTGCATCTCTCATTCATACGCTATTATCATATTTTCCATTCAGAGTTTTTAGCTTTTCATGGAGAACTAAGCTCTTTTGCTTAGTCAGACAGTTTCAAGCATTTGTGTGACTTTCAGTTGTGAGATTTCTACTCTTTATCTATTGCATGGAATTATTTTACTCTCTTGTTTGAATTGTTTATGTGATTGAATTCAGCAATTTCTAGGGTTTTTGATATTGAATCTCAACTGCTAGATCTAGAGAAATTACTGGTTGAGTTTCTCTATTTCATAGTAGCAAACTACATTGTACTAGTATCTGGTTGTGCTAGTCTATTGTAGAAGAGAGTTAAATTGCATTCTAGTATAAAAGCTGGTTGTTTTATGCTAGAATTGTATCCTGATTATATTCCTATTCTTCATGCTGCTTTTGAATTGAATCTTGATAGTTTCAGGGTTATTCAATTAGTTAGGATTGATAGTATCTGGTTGTGCTATTAATTATCTTTGAAAAGGAATTGGAATTCCATATGCATGCGATATTGAGTGAATCGATGATCAACTTGTCATACGAATGTGGATCTCTGGTTGACTAAGTGTTTTCCCTAATTTGATAAAAACCTAAACTTTATTTGCTTTGCTAGTTTTTGCATGCTAGATAGTTAGTTTATTTCTAAAAACCCTTTTACTTTGATTGACACAAAATTTACATAGAAAGATAAATCTCCTCCCTGTGGATTCGACCCTTACTTCCCTGATCGCTCACGAATGTGAGGGTCTAGAGATACAATTTATAACCCGACCCCGTTGTAGCACGTAGCGGGTGTCGAACGCTCGAGAAATCTACTCGATTGAGGTGCCTAAACACTAGAAAGGTGGAAAGGAGAACTTAAAACAAAGGAAAACAAAGAGAACAGTCGGGACCGACACAAGTGTCACGTCGGGCCCGATGTTGGCGACAAAGAGGGAAGTCGGGACCGACGTAGAGCAAGTCAGGCCCGAGGTAGCTGGGTTTGTCGAACTCAAAGATTGAAAGTAGATCTTGGGCTTTTAGGTTCCTTCTCTAGTAGATTAAGGCTTTTCCACCCCAATTCAAGCAATAAGTGATGATCGGAATAGGATCGAGGTGCTTTCGCCCTCGTTCCAACCACTTCTACACATCGATCATTGGGGAAATCCCCTTCGAAGCAAGGTCTTGAGATGGACAAATGTTCACTTTCGTTACTTTGCCAATCACAAGCCTTGATTCCTTACTTTCATAAGGAATTGTAGCTCTATGTAGAGTGGGTTCCTAGATCAAGCACTCAAGGCTTATGGAATTGGGGTTTCTAGCCCAACCTAGCTAGAGTTTTCCCCCATAACCCAAGATCAAGGAGATCTACTCCATATGGCAAACAAAGAAAGCAAACAAATCACAAAGCAAAGCAATCAACATCATCAATCTCAAACCAAAGCCAAGTTTCATTCACAAATCAAAATCAATCCACAAACTCCAATCAAAAGTTTCCAAATCCACAAAATCAAAACAAGGCAAAGCTAATCTATCAACCAAACCTATAAAACCTCCTAGCAATCTCCTCTCCTAGGCCGATTCCCTCTCTTCTCGTTCTCCTCTCCTTCCTCCTTGCTCTCCAAGTATCCTCTTGAGAGTTTTTGAGGGTTGGTTCCTTGCTAAGTGTGTGGGAACCTCCTCCAATTAGAAGATAAGAAAGCCTTTATAGATGAGGGGCAAAAGTGGTAGTTTACAATTTCGTGCCTTGGAGCCCAATCCAGCCAGCGACCGACTCGGACCGACACGGAGCACCTCGAGCCCGACTTAATGGGCAAGTCGATCCGAGGTCGAAAAAATCATCTCGGGTCCGGCGTTGGTTCCAAATTGATCCGTACCTCGTTCCACCTTCTTCTTGTTGGCTTTTCTCTTGTTCTTCTTCATGGCTTGCTCCTCTCTTTCCCTCTTAAGCTCGGGCCTTGCTCCATGTTCCGATTTTCCTTCAAAACGATCCTTGATCCACGCCAAAACACCTACAAAACACATAAAACGCGCATAGTCTCCGAATCTCATAGAAATACGGGAACTAAGCTAAAAGGGAACAAAACACACAAGAAAGGGGAAAAAGAAACATATTTACAAAGGAAATCATATATAAAAACACCACCAAATAAAGAGACATCATTACCTAAGACTACAGTCTTTAGGTTGTTAGGACTCTTTTGCATAGCCGTGATTTGCACGACCATTTCACGCCTATCAAATTGGCGTCGTTGCCGGGGAGGCAATAATAGTCTTTTGTGTGATTTTTGTGCCAATCTTGGTGTTGTGAACCTATCTTACGGTTCATAACACTTGTGCTACTAATCTATGGCTTTGTTCGAGTGTACACAGCTACAGGATGAACACTTCCATGATTATTTTCTTAGATTTCAAGACCATGTGTTCAAAATTGGTACATGGGGATTTCGATACAATGATAGGCTGATCAACATTGGAGTTATTCGTGGTATGAATTCTGAGACAAGAGAATTGGCTGACTACATGAGCTATGAGAGGCTTTTATATATGGGATCCGAGGAATGCTGGGATTTCTTATGTTTCATGAGCGATCATAGCTTTCATGTTGAGTCATCTTCCCAACGGCCACAACCGGTTGATTCGTCTCTTGTGGATATGATGAGGGATCTCTGTACAAGGACGGATAAATTCACTAGGGATATGTCTACATTGACGGATACAATAAATAGGAATATCTCTACATTGATGGATACTTTGATCAAGGAGCCTTGTAAGTTCTGTTCTTCACATTTTCATTCGACAACCTCATGTCCTTTTGAGTTGTGTGAAAGGAATTGTAGAATCACATTGGAATCAAACAATCATGAGTCAAACACCCAGATACAAGTTGAGGAGCAATCTAAGACACTTGATGTGGGTTATGAAGATGAATTTGATGCCCAATATGAATTTACACCTATAAAGCACGCTGAGCAGATCATCACAGAGCCAATTGAAGTATGCGCTGGCATAGAGATACTTTCAGAGCCTAGGGAGCCTGAATCATCTTCTCCCATGTGGAGTCATGAGTTTGAGCCTTCTGTGATTTTGGAAGAAGATTATTTTGTTGACCATGATGACTTCTTTGCTGATGAAGTAGACAACAATGAGGGAGAAAATCAAGACGATACATCTGTTAAGGTTCCCGCCATCATGTTGTGCCCTATGCTAGGCCTTGAAATCCCATGCTTCAGTTTCCCCACTTTCCCACATCAGGAGCTTATGGAGTTCCAAGATGAGGAGCCAAGTCTACAACACAAGGTGGAAGATGGAGAATATATGGAGTTCATCTTGGATACAAGTGGTATTGCTGACAAGTGCTTTGATTCATACTATAAGTATTTTCTAAAGCCACCACTTGTGCTAGATTTATTTGAGCAAATGCCAGTTCATGCCAACTGGGCACGCATGTTTGATAAGTTACAACGGTCTTTGAAAGTTATATTATGCATCTTTAATTTATCATTGTGTTACTTATGTTCTTGTGAGATGTGTTCACAAGCTTTTGACAGGTTACTAAGGGCATTGACAATGTCTAATCTTGTCAATTTATGCTAAACGTTGAGCCACGACGTTAAATAAGGCGATTGTCGGGAGGCAACCCGATCTAGGTTTTTTTTATATAGCTTAGTTGTTTTTGTTTCGGTTTTTCCTTTGTTTCTCTATTGGACTAACCTGAAGGTAGGCAAAAAAAAGGAGTGCAACAGAACTGGCGGCGCCCGCCGCCAATTAATTTCAAAGGTACATGGCTACGAAGTGGCTAGCGGCGCCCGCCGCCAGCCCGCCGCACTCTGGTGGTGCCCGCCGCCTGGTCGCCGTTAGCCCGCCGCCCTCTCTGGTGTTGATTTCTGCCCTTCTGATGTTGCTCACCACCGTTCTCTGACCCAAATTAGTTGTTGGTTTGTAAGTTTTTCTATTTCTCTTTACTTTTACTTTACATTGGGGACAATGTAAGATTTAAGTATGGGGGAAGGGAATTACTTGCTTTGCATTCATGTAGTTTCATTAGATTAGGCATGTTTACTTTATGTTTTGCATTGATTAAAATTCTCAAAAAAAATATGAAAAAAAATATCAGAAAATTCATAAGAATACAAAAATATTGCATTTAGGTTCATATATCTCCATTGTTTGATTCTTCTTGTTTCTCTAAGTTGAGTATGAATTCTAACTCATGATTTGCATGATATGCTGAAGTTGATATGATATGAGCATGATCATTGATTAATTACCTTGATTATAGGACTGAGCATGTATTTAGCTTGGGTATTAGATTCATTCTGAAGTTCTAGACAAAATTAGCCATGTGAGATATTTTTGGCCTTCCATGATTATATTTGTTCTCTACATTCTTGAGTGTATCACCATGACTATCTAGCTCTAGAACTTGCGTTATGACTCTTTTTTAAGGCTGCTTTATATGATTAAATGCATGGAATTAAAATGATTGGGGCAATGTTTCTTTATAAGCCTATTATTTCCCTTCCTACCTTACGAGATCCATGTTCTTGATACCCCATTTCTTTTGAGCTTTAAGCCTATTTTTGATAACTTCACAAAATTTTCCTAGCCTAATAAGCTTGACCCACAATCCGGGATTTAGGACTTTAGGTTGTGTTTTTGTTTTGTGTGAGTTATGTATAAGTATGGGGGAGTTGGAAGAAAAGGTGAAAAAAGAGGAAATACAACTCTTGGTTGCAAAGTGAAAAAATGATGAAGATGAAAAGTTTGTGAAAAGCAAAAGCAAAAGTTTAGTTGTTAGTAGTCTTCATAAAACAAAAAAAAGAGTTGAAGAAGAGGCAAAGAAAAAAAAGTGAAGAAAGAAACAAAGTGTATAAAAGTGTGTATGGAGTTGAGAAAGAAAAGTTTGGGAGAAGTAAGAAAAGAAAGTGTGTTGAAGTTGGGCTTAAGATTAGTTCTTTATCCCGGATTTAGCACCACATGTCAAATATTATCCCTTCCAAATTTCTCTTTACCTTGGCCCCATTACAACCCTTAAAAAGACCTCTTGATTTTTGTTATGTGTTTGATCCCCAGCGGTGGAGATTTAGAACTCTGATGCAAGCTTATGGTAGTATAGTTTTCATGGTTGATTTTGAGAGAAACACCTACCCTTAAACACTTGAGAGTTTGAGTGCAAACACAATTTACCTTGGTGAGGTCTAGAATGAATGAATGGTCTTTACTTTTTGCTTATTATAATGTATGCTAGGAAGTCTTGGTCGGGTTTTTGATTATTTGTGAAATGCTTGTTTGACTTGAGATGGATGTATGATTGCATTTCCGTGGTGTGTTTTGGATTTAAGACTTGCTTGAGGACAAGCAAGGGTTAAGCATGGGGGAATTTGATAGCTTGCATATAGGTAGTGTTTAGAATGCATGTTTCCGTTTCATTTGCTTTGTTTTTAGGTAGTTTTAGTTAGTTTCTTTAAGTTATTAGAGTGTCTAGGAGTTTTGGGTTTTTGCAGTTGGTCTATGTTGTTTTACAGGTCTTAAAGTGAACGAGTGTAAAAGGAATGAAAACGGGAGAAGAACGCTTGAATTCGGGCCATTCGTTGGAGTTGCTGGTTCGACACCTCTGTCTTGAAAGGGTTCGTTCGGGAGCTATAGTGATCTTATGAAGTTGAGTTTGGTATCATTGGAAAGTTAATCCAAAGAGCTACAATTCTTGTCTTTACTCCGAGTCCAAATTCCAACTCGAAGTGAGTCAAAACAGCCCCCGAAGTGTGACATGAGTTCTGAACCGAGGTGCTGGCGGCACCCGCCGCCAACCTAGCGGCGCCCGCCGCCCCTGACCGCCGCGGGACCTTTACTTGCCACGTGTTTTGTTTCTATTGGTCCTTTTCTATCATTATTATTCCGAAATATTATATGTTTGGGATATATTTTTTAGACCTAGTTTGATATATTAGGTTTTGAGAGTTGCATCTCTCATTCATACGCTATTATCATATTTTCCATTCAGAGTTTTTAGCTTTTCATGGAGAACTAAGCTCTTTTGCTTAGTCAGACAGTTTCAAGCATTTGTGTGACTTTCAGTTGTGAGATTTCTACTCTTTATCTATTGCATGGAATTATTTTACTCTCTTGTTTGAATTGTTTATGTGATTGAATTCAGCAATTTCTAGGGTTGTTGATATTGAATCTCAATTGCTACATCTAGAGAAATTATTGGTTGAGTTTCTCTATTTCATAGTAGCAAACTACATTGTACTAGTATCTGGTTGTGCTAGTCTATTGTAGAAGAGAGTTAAATTGCATTCTAGTATAAAAGTTGGTTGTTTTATGCTAGAATTGTATCCTGATTATATTCCTATTCTTCATGCTGCTTTTGAATTGAATCTTGATAGTTTCAGGGTTATTAAATTAGTTAGGATTGATAGTATCTGGTTGTGCTATTAATTATCTTTGAAAAGGAATTGGAATTCCATATGCATGCGATATTGAGTGAATCGATGATCAACTTGTCATACGAATGTGGATCTCTGGTTGGCTAAGTGTTTTCCCTAATTTGATAAAAACCTAAACTTTATTTGCTTTGCTAGTTTTTGCATGCTAGATAGTTAGTTTATTTCTAAAAAACCCTTTTACTTTAATTGACACAAAATTTACATAGAAAGATAAATCTCCTCCCTGTGGATTCGACCCTTACTTCCCTAAGACTACAATCTTTAGGTTGTTAGGACTCTTTTGCATAGCCGTGATTTGCATGACCATTTCACGCCTATCACCCAACACTCCCTAAACGTCGACGTCGCCACTCGCCCTATGGTGCAACGACGGAGAAAAATGAACGAAGAAGGGGCGAGCGCCGCGAATGACGAGGTGATAAAACTGCTGGCCGTGGATTTCATCCGCGAGGTCCAATATCCGAGGTGGTTGTCCAACGTCGTCTTGGTTAAAAAAGCCAGCGGGAAATGGCGGATGTGCGTAGACTTCAAAGACCTCAACAAGGCATGTCCCAAGGACAGCTACCATCTGCCATCAATCGACGAGCTCGTCGATTCAACGGCGGGGCACGAGATCTTGAGCTTCCTCGACCCTTACTTGGGATACAATCAGATCTCGATGAATCCGCGCGACGAGGAGGAGACGTCCTTCATCACCCAGCGGGGAACATACTGCTACAAGGTCATGCCCTTTGGCCTTAAAAACGCCGGTGCCACATTCTAACGCCTCATTGACCGGGTCTTCAAGAACCACCTGGGAAGAAACGTATCAGCTTACGTCGACGACATTGTGGTATGGAGAAAAAGCCCCGGGGAGCATCTGGCAGACCTCGCCGAAGTCTTTGCCACCCTCAGGCACGGTCGTCTCAGCCTAAACCCCGAGAAGTGCGTTTTCGGCGTGTCATCGGAATAGTTCCTGGGCTTCATGATTAGCGAGCGTGGGATCGACGTCAACCCCGCCAAGGTCGAGTCGATCCTCTCGATGAGGTCCCCGAGGTCGCAAACTGAAGTGCAACGGCTCAATGGCGCCGTGAACTACCTGGGAAGGTTCTGCTCCTGTTTGGCGGACAGATCCCTTCCTTTCTTCGCCGCCCTCAAAAAGAATGACAAGTTCGCCTGGGACGAGGGGCTCGAGGTCACCTTCTCCGATTAAAAACCTTCCTGTCCAAGCTCCCCACTTTGTCACCTCCATTGGCTGGCGATGATCTGCAGCTATACGTCGCAGTAAGCCCGGAGACAGTAAGTGCGGTGCTGACTAGAGAGGCCATGCACCCCGTATACTTCGTAAGTCGTGTACTCCAACCTGCGGAGCAGCGATATTCCCTGGCGGAGAAGATGGCACTGGCGGTCGTGACCGCTGCGAGGCGAATACGCCCTTACTTCCATGCACACACCATTTAGGTCCTCTCCGACCTCCCTCTCCGACAAATCCTCCACCAGCCCGGCCCTTTCCGGGCGCATGACGAAGTGGGCGGTCGAGCTCTCCGAGTTCGACATCACCTACCTCCCAAGAACTGCGATGAAGGGGCAGGCCCTCGCCGACTTCATGATCGAGGTCTCCTTCCCCGAGACCAACGCAAGCTCGGAGGAGTGGAAAGTGTTCGTTGACGACTCGAGGTATGATGTCGGTGGCGGGGCCGGCGTGTTCCTCGCTGCTCCCTCAATCGAGACCGAGTACGCCCTCAACTTCGCCTTCAAGGCCACCAACAACGACGCCGAATACGAGGCCATGATCGTCGGGATCGAAATGGCGCTCCTTAACAGAGCCCGCAAAATCAGGGTCTACACAGATTCTGAATTAGTGACACGGCAACTCAACGGCTAATACGACACCAGGACGGGATTCCTGCCTGCCTACCGAGAGAAGGTGAGGGCCTTGGTATCATGCCTAGAGACCTTCGCGGTAGAGTCAATTCCGCGAGCCTCGAACACAAAGGCAGACGCTCTTGCAAGGTTGGGATCCGCACTTCCCTTGGAAGTAGGGAACCGCGTGATGGTAGAGAGAAAACTCTCACGAAGTGTAGACGATGAGGTCCTATCCGTAAGAACCGAGGACTGGAGGTTCCCAATAACGCAGTATGTACAGAGCGGTGTCCTCCCGGAAGACCCCGCGCTGGCCAGAAAGCTAAAAATGCAGGCGGCCCGCTACTGTGTCATCGACGACCAGCTCTACTGCCGAGGATATGCCGAGCCCAACCTGTTATGTGTACCACCCGAGGTCACGGATCACATCCTCTACGAGGCACATGAGGGCGTCTGTGGCGGTCACCCGGGTTGACGGGCCTTGGCACTTAAGATCATCCACCTGGGGTACTTTTGGCCCACTCTCCGACAAGATGCAAAGGCCTACGTCCAAAGGTGCGATGGGTGCCAAAAACATGGTAACTTCCAGCATACCCCAACCTCCCGCCTCCACTCCATCCACGCTCCTTGCCCATTCGCGATGTGGGGGATGGACATCCTCGGCCCCTTCCCCAAAGCGGCTGGCCAAGTGCACTATATCTTGGTCATTGTCGATTACTTCATGAAGTGGATCGAGGCACAAGCTATGGCAAAAATAACCGGGGCTAAGGTCTGCGACTTCCGATGGAAGAACCTCGTTTGCCGTTTCGGAGTCCCTATGACTGATCACGGCCCCCAGTTCGATTGCGAAGAAACTCGAACATTTTTTCCGAACTGGGCATAACCCTCAACTTCTCCTCTGTGGCCCACCCCCAGTCCAACGGCTAGGTGGAAAATGTCAACGCCCGCATCCTGACCGACCTAAAGAAACGCCTAGGCCTAGCACAAGGCCGCTGGGCAGAACTACTTCCTCTCGTTCTCTGGACGTATCGCACAACCGCGCGTCGCGCGACAGGCGAAACACCCTTCGCCCTAACTTACGGGACAGAGGCACTTGTCCCCGTAGAAACCCTGGTCCCATCGGCGAGGGTGTTCAACTACGACGAGAAAGAGAACGAGCTACAATTCTGAGACGAGCTGCGCGAGGTGGCAGACCTACGCTCCAGGGAATTTAAGCGTCGCGTGGCTGTGTATCACGACAAGGTCAGACCTCGCCTCTTGGCCACAGGAAACCTCGTCTTGAGACGTACTGAAGGCGGCAAACTGGACCCCAACTGGGAGGGCCCATATCTCCTCGGGGAGGAAGTCGCATCCGGAGCTTTTAAACTCAAAGATAGCGAGGGGCGCACCCTAAGCAAGACATGGAACATCGCACGACTCAAAAAATATTACGTGTAAACTCTCTAAGCCTCGTTGTTTCCTTATAAGCTTTTATAAATAAAGGATTGTAGGCTTTTCGAAACTCTCTCAAAATTGGAGAATCTTGTTTGGTCCACCCCTCGCTTCCCGCTTGGGGTTGGAGAATCTCGTTTGGTCCACCCCTCGCTTACCTCTTGGGGTTAGAGAATCTCGTTTGGTCCACCCCTCGCTTCCCGCTTGGGGGTTGGAGAATCTCGTTTGGTCCACCCCTCGCTTCCCGCTTGGGGTTGGAGAATCTCGTTTGGTCCACCCCTCGCTTCCCGCTTGGGTTGGAGAATCTCGTTTGGTCCACCCCTCGCTTCCCGGTTGGGGTTGGAGAACCTCACTGAGTCCACCCCTCGCTTCCCGCTTGGGGTTGGAAGAACTCGAGCAAAATGTGCGAGGTCCGAGCAAGGCTCGTGACCTCGGCGTAATTATTGTGCGAGGCCCGAGCAAGGCTCGGGACCTCGGCGGATTCTTGTGAAGATCCGAGCGAAGCTCATGATCTCGATGCGGAACTAAACGCCCGATGTGGCCCGAGCGCCACAATAGTTGTGACACTCGAACCATGGGGTTGGATGGATACGGATAGACATATACAAGCAAGTTAAAACGAGAAGCACAAACAATCATAAGGTAAGAAAAGTGGCATCAAATAAGGGCCACAAGGGCCAAGATGTTTAGATTACAGACCCCGCAGGGCCACCAAAAACAAAAAAAAACTTATTACAAAAGCAGCAAAATCCTTCAGATCTTCGAGGCCTCAGCGTCGAAGCCTTTGAGAGTTTTCGGGGCAGGAGGAGGTGTCGCGGACGGCTGGGACTTAGGCACATCCACCACAGGTTGAGGCTCCGTAGCGGCGACTTCCAAGTCTCCCCGAGCGAGGTCTGCCAAGGTAGGTGCCTCGTTGGCCACAGTCCCGTCCTCATTGAGGAAGAATTCACATTCTCCCTCGGGCTCTTCTCCGTCAAGTTCCCCCATAGTCTCCTCGTAGTTGGGGATGAAGAAGGTAATGCGGGGTCGATATGCTCGTACTTCGCAACCGCCTGTTTGACCCCCATACGGACGGACTGGTGGAACATCTTCCTCACACTCTCCACCAACTCCGCTTTATAAGCCTCGGAGTTCACGTACTTGGGTCCCGCAGCTTCAACCTCCTCGTTAAGCTCAACAACACGCCGTTGGAGCCTGGTAATCTCCTCCTCAGCTTTTTGAAGCTCCGCCTCCTTTTCTCTGAAGAATTGGTGCTCCGCGGATAGCTGCCCCTTATGTAACACCTCTATTTTGCAACGATAGGTGTTACCGCCAGTGACCTCGGGTTTTACCACCCAAAGTCACCCTAGGCTTTATAAGGTATTAAATTGAATAAAACATGCGGAATTAAAAGTCATTACATATAAAGTGTTGCTCACATGTGAGACTTATAAGTATCCATTACAAAGTTCGAACATAGTTTGACAAAACATAAACTTAAGAGTTATTAGGCAGCGGAATATAAATTAACATTGTTTAAACCAACGTGGAGAAACCCAAAAATAAACAAAATGCCATCCTTGAAAATACTCCGACCTTCCTTCCTTCACTTGAGTAATCTTCGTCTTTTACGCCTTCGATGGAGGTTTCCTAGCGTTTGGCATTTGTCGCGAAGGGCGAGAAGTACCAGGCAAAAATGCGGAAAACAAACGGAATTAGTCTAAGGAGACGAAGCAAGTGAGAACGGAAATTTTCAAGGTTAGTATGGTAATTTTATTATCTCATCAAGGAGATTAAGGGAAGAAGTACTTACAAAAATTATAATCACTTTGTGGAGCTTATAAGGACGGAATTTAGTTGATCTCGAAAAGAGATAAACTTGGATTCGAGAAGAAGGGAATCACGAGATTGTAGTTTCTCTTAGAGTACAATTAACGTTGGGAATGTTTTAGGCCACATCAATTTTCTAGAAAACCTCTCGCACCCTTTTCGGACCGAGAGTCGCGTCGGTCTTACACGTGGTGCTAAACCGGCGCGGTTTTAATTCATTTTAATGTGCACTAGCACTTATCTTTATTACGTGTCAAAACATTTCATATTATTTATAAATTTTAAGGGTGTGGAGGTTGTAGAAGAGCCGAGTCCACTTAAAGGAAATGAAGGAATTCCAGGCCTCTTTCATCCTGAGTGTGCAGGCCTCTTTCATCCTGAGTGTGCAGGCCTCTTTCATCCTGAGGATACCGGGCCTCTTTCATCCCGAGTATATAGGCATCTAGCTAGTGCATAATATAAGAGAAAGGTTGTCTTTAAATTAAAATAAGAATTAATTAGTTAATAATATGAATATAAGGCTTTACTTAGCTAAATTAATTACACACAAGTATTTTGCAACTTATAAAAATTAATTAGTTAATAATATGAATATAAGGCTTTACTTAGCCTAAGGAAAACTCTTTTTAACTTACACACAAGTGTTTATATGTATTTAAAATGGTTTATAAAATGATTTGCATGCATCATTTTCTTAAGAAGACTTCTTTTAATGAAGTTTGTATTTATTTAAACTTTCATATAAATCATTATTTATTCAAAGAAAAATACTAGCATGGTCATGCATGTGTATAAATGACTTCTAGAAAAACTATTTAATCTCACGATCATATTTTTGAAAGATTTTAACAAAGCTTATATTAAGGGTTATACTTCTTTTTATTTAAAGGATATGGTAAATATTCCATCTTAGTAAACTTAGAGTACATTCAACAATAATATTTATTTTAGAAACTCCATAACTTCTACATGCAAAGTTTATAGAAATTATTTAAAAGTCTAGCAACTTTATATATATATAACCGGTTTTAATAAAATAAATAAAAAATCCATTTAAGTGTTAAAATTGTTAGGAAATTACATGCAAGGTGGGTTTTCTTAATAAAATTTATTTAAAGTAGCATGCAAGAACTTATAAGATCATCAAAGCATATTACAAATCCATAAGACTAAGTTATTCCTCAAACATCATCAAAAGTCCATTTCTTACTCAAGTGAAACATGCATGTTGATTTTCTTCATAAAAATTCCTTTATTAAAACATGCAAGAACAATTTCCATTAAAAATCTTTCTAGCTTAAGCTCATTAGATCTTAAAATTTACAAATATTAGAAAAGTCTCTTCTAAGTACTCAAAGTGACATGCATGTGGGTTTTAGGCAAGATCCAAATGTCTTAAGTTTTTACCATTGAAAATACTAGTATAACTTATAGATTTCCAAAAAGAAGAGGGGCTTCTTTGAATCATTTAAATAAAAATAAAAATCAGAATTTATAAGGTGAGAATCACCCTTAAAATATGTAGGATTTTAGTAGAAGTTCACATGATTTGTAGAAGACACCATTCTTTCTAACAAGGTATGCATGCATGTAAGAATCAAAGGAAAATCAAGCCCTTTTTATAACATTTTATATTCTGATTTTTGAGAGGAAAAATCAGATTTTAAATCAATGTTAATCATGCTAAAAACAACTTAAATGTTGTAAAAAGAGTTAGATTTTTATACCCTTAACTTGTGGGATTTTTGGAGCAAGAACACACCACTAGAGTGGAAGAGAGGGGCGGCGGCACTGCTGGACGGCGGCGGCTCCGGGCTGGTGGCACGCCTGGTGGCTGCTGGTGGCACAGCCTGGTGGCAGCCAAGGGAGGGCCGGTGGTGGTGGTGGCTAGGGTGTGCCAAGGATGGAGTTTAGGTGTGTTTGCATGTGAAAAATCAGCCCTTGAAGAATTAAAGTATGGCTGATTTTGCTTGCTCTTAAGGAGAGAAAAGAGAGTGTTTATGTTTAGAAAAGAGAGTGTTTGAAGGATGAAAGGGAGTGTAGAGAAATTGGTTTGTCTTTCAATGAGCAAGAAAGCTTTAAAAGACAACTATACTAGTAAGTGGAGTATCATCCTAATCATGATCAAAATCTTGATCATGTGAGTGGGATATGTAAGGAGGTTGTCTTTAATAAAATAGTCAAACATGTGAGTGGGAAATCTCTACCCAAATCTCACTAAATCCCCTTCTTTAAATGATCCAACACGTTCGCAAACGGACCGAAAGTCGGTTTGAAACGCACACCAGAACGATCGGGTTTTATGAATAGAATTTCCGTTGGTTACGAATTTATTAAATTCCATCTGTAATAAATTCATTTACTCGAATAAATATTTCATAATAATATTATAATTTTTTTATTTTAGAACGTCTAGAAAAAAATTCAAATTTATCCGAAAAAAAATCACGGATATTACACCTTGAGCTTTGTGACTTCGCCCTTAAAATCCCCGATCTCTTCCGTTAAATCCTTAGCCTCCTCCTTCGCCTTCCTCAACTCCTCCCTAGCCCTCGCGTCGTCCTTGGCCTCGTCCGCTGCCGCGATCTCCGCGGCGCGAACGCGTTTCTCGGCCTCCACGAGGTTTTTTCCCCTCTTCTCAATCTCGGCATCCCGCTCTTTGAGCCTCGCCTCCATCCTATCCATATTCCTATGGAGGAGGCTGACGCGATCGCAGTTGTATTTCGCGAAGAAGTTATTCTGAAGCAACAGAAGAGCACGTTAAAACAGAAGCAAAAATAATAAAGTCGGTCAAGAAAAAACAACCCCGTAAGAGCAAGGCATACCATCGCTGAGTAGCGGAGGATTTCGTCGTTAAGGGCCGCCTCCGAGAGGTTGTTGGACCATGCAACCTCCTCGGTCCAAAATGTCCTGTCCCAGTCTTTGGACGCGCCCTGGGAAGGACCGGGGCAGTGGAACTTGTCGGCAGGAGGCCCGGTGGCCGAGACAACTCGGATCTTCGAGCCGGGGCACTCGATCTTCTCGCCCCCTGGGGTTCCCCCTTGGTCGTCCCCCTTCTGCTTCTTCCTTTTTTCTCCGCATGGAGACCCCGTGTCCTTTCTCTTAGACCCGGCTTTATCACCGGATCCTCAGGAGGCTTGGGATGACGTTCTTGCGCCGTCCCCCTTTGTCGTAGCCCCCTCGCTCTTCTTCGCCTCAGGTGCCTTCAATGTCGGGGTAGTGGCCTTCGACTGCGAGGCGAGTAACCTCGCTTGCGAGGTCGGCTCCTTTATAACGACTCCCTTTTGGCTTTGGGGTCTCGGAGCATTGGAGGAAGAAGTCACAGGCCTTTTGCCCTGCGACTTCGAGGTGAGAGCGCCAAGTAGGTCCACTGTCAAAACAAAAAAAGAGGCATAAAAGTTAGATAAGAAAGAAACAAAAACGAATTTGCAAGGTTTATACCCTCATAGCCTAGAGACGCCAATAAAACAAAACAGACTGGCAAGGTTTATAACCTCGCTACCAACAACAAAAAGAAAAAAAATCAGGAAAGAGATTGGATACCCTCTTTGCCCTCGCTAGGGGGGAGGCTGAGACTCAGGCCGGCCCGCTCAAGCCGGTCCCAAGAGAGATACCCCCGGTACGGTTCCTGACTCGCGGTAGCGTATTGGGCCTTGAGTGCATTAAGCTCGGCAAACGTATACGGGCACACGCACCGAACAAATATGCCCGGCGACACATGAAAATTGAGATATCTCCTGGTGGGGTCTCGGACCAAGAACCAATTCGGCTTCCACGTCCCGACGTTCGAAGGGGCATTGGTGATTTTGATGTTCGGTGTGTTGAGATTGATGAGGCAGGACCGAGGTTCCCTCCTCGCTAGGAATAAGGCCGACAGGATGTCAAGATTCGGCCCGTCCCCAAGTTCACGACTGCGAATCGTGTAGGCACACAACAGCAGCCAAGCTTTCGGGAACAACTGCGCGGTACAGATCTGCATGGCCCACAGATAGTCGACAATATGTTGGGCCAGAGGTAGCTTGAAACCCGCCTGGAGACTGAAGAGGTGCACGACCGCGCACTTTTCGTATGACGCCAAGGAGCAGCCCCCCTCTTCGGGAAGTGCCAACTCAACTCCCTCGGGCCAGGCGAAGTCCTTGGCTATCTTTACGAGGTCTTTGTGCTCGAGTTCGGTGGCCATTCCCCCGGACAAATGGGCCTCGGGAGTACCCGGGGTCATGGGAATCCGTTCTTCAAGGACGGGTGGGACGCAAGACACGGAGTCGGTAATGTACGCCGCAGGAAAGCTAGCGGGCACGTAGGGGGCGGGAGCCGAGGCTGTTTCCGCACCTGACCTCACCACCAACTCAGTAACAACCTCATCGGGGGTGGAAGACGAAGCCATTTCAACACCCGACGACGCGCGAAGTTGGGAGAAGCGCGAATTGATGGAAACCCCGAAGTCACTTGAAGAAGGGTCGCTGAAAACCAACGAAGGGGACCTCGGGTTCTGAGAATCGCTAAGCTCTACGCTTCCCACGGACTCGGAAACCTCCTCGTAAAAACCCTCTTGACCTTTAAAAGCGAAGCCTGGTGGGGGGATCACAGAGGCTCTCCTAGGCATGAAAAAACGACGTACAGGCCACGAAGGGCGAGCACTTGGATAAGAAAAGAGGTTTTAGACGTCGGTCAAAATTACAAAGGTAAAGAGAGCACGAGGTCATCACAACAATAGGAAAAAAGAACGTGAGGTTATAGGGGAAGAAAGGCCACGTGGAAACCCTAAACCTACTCTGACAAAATAGGACGGCTAAGGAGAATATGAAGCGCCAAAAAGGAGGAAAGAGAAGGAAGAATGCCAACCAACGGTGGAGGCCAGCGATGGAAACCCAAACGTCCCGTTAATCAAACGACATGACGTTTGGGCTCCCAAGGTTTTCAAAAATTCAAAATGGTGGAAAAGAGCAAGCATCCAACCGTCAATCGTTGGGCGAGAGGTACAGGGGCATGGCGGTCGCCGCCGCTGCCCCACCGTCTCCCCACAGCGGCATTGGCAAAAAACACCAAGAAGCCACCAAGGCAGGAAACAGCAAAAGAAAGGAAAAAAGACAAGAGGCGGCGAGGGCACCGCGCCAAGATAACGGCCGCCCTCACCACCGTCTCCCCACCGCAGCGCCGAAGCGAGAAACCAGGCGATACGCCGTCACCCCTCCAAAACACAGAACAGAAAAAGAAAAATCAAAAGCAAAGGGCACCCAAAAGCAAGAGGAAGAGAGATGAATGCTTACTTGCTTAGAGTCGGCGTAGAAGGAGCGGTGGCGCAACTGGAAACTGGGAGAGGTTTGTCGGAAACCGTCTGGAGAACTACTAGCGGGAAGCCGAAAAGACGAAGAGAGAAAGGGCGAAAATGTTGAAAGAGAAGATGAAGGGGAAGCGTGTGTGATACACCCTTATAAAGAACAGGCTTGGGCCTCCCCCGCTCCAGAAAGGCTTATTGGGCCTATTCCACCTGAGCGGCCCATTAAGCAAGATATGAAGAGCAGGCAGACAGCTTCACCCGTGCGAACAGAAGAAAAGCCCAAGTACGGAGCTTCGCAAGGAGAAGGCCTCGCGAGATGCCCTCCAAACCTCCAAAACCTCGTGCCCCGCGACCTCAAGGGGATTATGCCCTGCGACCCTCGGGGCGAGGTCCTCAGGCCATGGGGTTGTGATGATGGCCAAAATAGTAAAATGAGAAGTGGGCCCGGGGTACAAAGAACAAATGGACCCGGCGGGACTCCCAAGGATGATTTCGGGTCCCACATCTATATCCCCCAGTTATTTTGAACCAATTTCCTACCCCCGCGAGGTCCCCTGACACCTCGGAACGAGGCCTAGACCTCGTAATCGACTCCCCCGGCACCCGCCCATGCGGACCACTCATGGATGCCGCCTCCCCGAGCCAATCATCAACTACCTCACCTTCGGACCAATCAGAAGCCCCTAGCCTCGGGCGTCCCACATCGGACCTTGGCCAAAACTCGACTCCCCAATCCTCTATAAATAAAGAGGAACCTCGTAACAAGAAGGGGTCGAAAAACATCTTCAACTCAAGAACTATCTTGCTCGTTGAAGATTGACGTGATAGAAACATCGTCAAAAGACCTCACTACCGACAAGAAGAGTCCACAAAAAGACTTCAAGTCACACAGAGACCCCATTCACACTAAAAGACCTCGCTACACAATCTCACAAGGCTCTACATCACCCTCGCAGAGTCCACCTCGTCTCAAGGACAATCACAGTACACTTAGGCGGTAAAATCTCTTAGCAAGTAGGAGATCTCGAATATTGTTAGCTCGAGATCTCGAAAACTCGTAGGAGGCCCGAGGTGTAATTCTCAATTGTTTGTTAGCCTCGCCGGCTTGTAACCTCGCTATAAAGAAAATCATCAATAAAGAAGCAAGTTTTTGCATTTTCGAACATAATAACCTCGTCCCTTGTCTTCTAGCGAGTCGTTATTTCGGGTTTCATCAACGAGGTAATTACTTCATACCAAAGTTGTTATACCCTCGTTTTAGTTTTGTGATTTTAATGTTTTATCTAGTAGGCCCTCGTTTTAGTTTGGATTTCCACGACAACAATTGTGCCTTTTCGATTCAACTTGGTAAGGAAACGAGACGCGGCCGTTATGGCCGCGTCTTGTTTAGCCTTATCGGCCTGTTCTAACAGTTTGTTTCCCAACATTACAGGAGGAAAATGAGGTTTACATTGGGCTAAATGATCTTCAAATAAACGATGAGAGTACGTATCAAAATGTACCGGACACGTCAACCGCGTTTGGATTTCCAAATTATGTCCAGAGTACACCGGTTGTCGGATTCCCATGTCATGCTCCATTGCCGTCGGGGCATGTTATTCATACACCAGACTACATACAGTCTACACCGGTCATGTTCGGATTCCTAGGGTTTATACCAGTACAGTCGTGGCAAGTACAGTCTACACCGGCCATGTTCGGTTTTCCACCTCATGCAGCAACCCCGATTGAGCTCGTACAGTCTACACCGGCCATGTTCGGTTTTCCACCTCATGCAGCAGCCCCGACTGAGCACATACAGTCTACACTGGCCATGTTCGGTTTTCCACCTCTGAGTAGTCATCCACGGTTTGCAAATCACACAGATGAGGTTGTAGAGGAGGGGTCAGAAGATTATTCGCATTTGTTTACCACTGATACAGCGTTTGAATTCCGAGAGGAGGCCAGTTCTTGGGTTAAACAAGTCGGTATGCAAAATAACATGTGCATAATAATAGGTCGGGATAGAAAGTCGGATATGACTCATCTTGGAAAGACATGGCTACTTTGTGAGAGAGAGGGCAAGCACACCCCATCGAAAAGTGAAAATAAGTCAGCTCGCAAGAGGTGCCAGAACAAGAAATCTGGATGCCGTTTTAGATTAAAGTGTCAAGAGAAGCCTAGAGGAGCATGGAAGATTGTTGTTTTTTATGCTATTCACAACCATAAGATTGATTCCAGTTTGTATGGCCACCCACTAGCCGGAAGGCTCACACCAGAGAAGAAAGATGTGTTGAAGATGATGACACTTAGCAATTGTATATCAAACCAAGTTGCATGTGCATTGAATGAATTCCCGTTGAACTACACCAGCAAGAGGCAAGTATACAATGAACGGTATAGTGTACGAGCTAAACTAATAGAAGGTAGAACAACGGTCCAAGAATTCTTCCATAAAGCTAGGGAGAATAGATACTTTGTGAGACACTTGGAAGATGAGAAGACGAAACGGATTACGAATCTGTTCTTTGCCAGCCCTGATTCAATATCTCTCCTCCAAGCATTTCACTATGTTTTATTGTTGGACTCCACATACAACACAAACAAGTAAGTAATTTGAAATTCGACAAGTGCATTTACTTTTTAAGTCTAAGGGCTAACAAATGCATTTCATACAGGTACAACATGCCTTTTTTGGAAATTGTCGGCTTCACGTCCACATGGAAGAACTATATTGTGGCATGTACATTCTTAGCCAACGAGCGTGAGGTGGACTACACTTGGGATGCACAACAATTTCTAGAGCTTTGTGAAAGTGTGAAGAGGATGCCCACTTGTATGGTGACAGATAGAGAGAAGGCTTTGATAAATGCATTGGATGCCTTATTTCCATGTTCAAAACACCTCCTCTGTAGGTTTCACATTCTAAAGAACATTGAAGGAAGAGCAAAGAGCATCACCAAGAAGGCCACAATTTCAACATCCTTCACAAATGATTACCGAGCATTGTTTAGGGTAACAAGTGTGGATCGCTACAATAGAGAGTTGGCTAGAATAGAGGCAAAGTGGAATGCTCGGAAAAATCTCGTTTGATATGTCAGAAGCGAATGGATTGAGCCGTATAAGACAAGAATTGTGTCAGCTTGGACAGATACAGTTTTAAACTTTCAGTGCAGCACAACAAACAAGTATGTACACTGTAATCTGATTTTTATCCAAGTTTCTGTTGACAAGGTCGTAACGGCCACAGATCAAATAGCCGTAACGACCACAAATCTAACGGCCGTAACGGCCATAGATCGAATGGCCGTAACGGCCACATGACAAATGGTCGTAACGACCACAGGTGAAATGGCCGTTACGGCCGGTCACAATGTAGCTGTTACGGCCTGTTCTTGCAGATTGCAGAAAACAGAATTGCGAGAGCTGATTATTGACATTTATAGGGTGGAAGGACAGCACTCAGCATTCAAAGACTGGTTGACTACAGGCCACGTGAGATTGGACACAACATTTGATCAATATCATTCCTTTTTTGCAGATCCAAGTGAACGAGATAAAAGCTTCTTTGAATCGGTGTCGTTTCAGGATGATGTCTGAGTTGATTGGAGTTGACATTTTCAGACTGTTAAACTACACGGTATCAAACAAAGGAATGAAGTTTCTAATGGACGAGTATGAGAAAGGAGAAGATGCACACCTTGACCCTAACTGCAAATGTCTGTTGCCAGTGACATACGGGTTACCATGTGTCCACAGCATTGCACGTTATGTGTCCTTGGAGACGCCAATTCCTCCTACTGTAGTGCATATCTTTTGGCGAACACTTGACCTAGACTCGCCCATATTGCCTAATGAAGAGGCGAAAGGTACAAAGTGCAGAGTTGCAAGATCACTGATGGATGACTTTATGAACAACGAGTTCTCTGAAATGATAGCTGATGAACAATACAATTGTGCTCATGCTGCAAGCTAGCCCGACCAGATAAGAGGAAAGTAAAAGAACCTGTAGTTCGAAAGCCAAAGGAAAGACCCAAGAATAGTCCAAACAAAAGAATTCTATGCGGGTGGGAGCAGATTGACAAAGAGCTGGACGAGACTCCTCCAAAAAAGCCTAGAGGGAGGCCCCCAAAGTACCCAAGTCCACCCCCAACTCCATCTGAAAAAAAGCTATCCTAGCACTCCACCACGTACTTTGGATCCATCACCCGGTCCTTTGTAGTTCATTCCGGTGTGTATGAAGACGTTCTTTAGGGGTGACTATGCGATTGTTGCTGATGGAAATTGTGGGTTTAGAGCCGTTGCAGAATGTCTAGGGCTCGGTCAAGAAAGATGGTGCAACGTCCGAACTAAGATGATGATGATTGTACTCGAGCATGCCAACATATTTGACCGCGCTTTTCTTCATTATACGGCTAGTGAGATGTCCCGCAAGCTGGAGTGGGATAGTCCAGGTTTCGCCCCCGGAAGAGGTGGTTTAGCCTTCCAGACATGGGGCATTTGGTTGCTACAGCATACAATTGCGCACTTGTTGTTGTGGGGGCGACAACACCAAACTTATCTTCCCTTAACGATCCCCCACAATTGGAATGGGACCTTGGAGAATGGAGTCATATTCATTTTCTTCGAGACCGTTTGTGCACATTTTGAGTCAGCAAGTTATTGAATTTTTCAACTCTTTCGGGCTTTTTTCGATTATGTATAACATTTAATGTGTTAATTCTTTGTTTGCATGTGTTCTTCCTTGATGATTGTCCACTGCCACCGGTAGTTCCAATGTGGAGACATAATTGTGACACGGATGCTAAAAACACGGACGCATTTAGCATTCTTCGTCTATTGCTCCAACGACCCAACAAATACAAATTTGTTCCCAAGGATGATCATCCCATTTTAGTGGATGTAGGTTCTACTTAGTTTGAAGTTTGAAGTTTCTATTGCTCCAACGACTAAACAAATACAATCATCAATGTAATATTAGTTTGAAGTTTCTACTTAGTTTGAATCCATATCCGAGCATTATCATAATCCAACATAATATAAATCCATATACGAGCATAATCATAATCCTACATAGGCATCACCCGACTACAAATGAAAACATAAATAATCCAACTACATAATCAAAACCTAAATAATCCGTACTACATAATCAAAATATAAATCCCTAGGCATCATCCGACAGGTCATCACCATCTCTATATCCAAGGACCGCTCCTCTCATAATCTCAATAGATCTCCTGATAGCGTCCTGTATCCCGGGTGGGTGCACCCCTGGATATGCCGCCTATGGTGCAAGATAACCCAACGCCTCCTGCATGCGCTGCATATATAACAAAATAATTATTACCTAAAAACATCAATTATGTAACAAAGGCAAACAATCCCAACGTTATACCTCCTCAGCAGTTGTGGAGGGCCGACTAACACGTGCATGTGTACGAGGTAGGAACCAAGCCAAGTAGTCCTCAGCACACTCGGACGGATCATTAGTCACAGGAGATCTCATCGTGCCTAAGCTGATACGGTGCACATCCCTAGATCTCCAAACCCAAGTGGTTGTGTCAAACTCTACCTTGTACCTTGTCAAGTCTCCTACTCGAACGGCAGTCTTCGGCATAATAACATCTTTAGGTATCCTCTGTACACGCCCAAACTGCCTAGCGTATCGATCTGGCATGTATGACGCTGATATAGCCAGAAATGATAGCAACCCATGAAAACAAGACGAAGCATATGCATCGGTAAAATCTAAATCCCCATAGGGCATCCAAGCCACCTGATTCAATTTCGCATGATAAATGAAGTTCTTTTGGAAAAAAATAACATTAAATACAACTTGTAAAGAGTATACTCACATTTGCCGCCGTCATAGCATCAAGCTCTGCTTTGTAGTTGCGCCCAACTTGCACTGTACCACCATCTCCCCAGATCTGAGACCATGTCCCTCCCTCCGGTAATGGTAATGGCATCCCGACGGGACAAAGTAATGGAAAGTACATGAAGATCCAAGACTAGATAAAAAAAACATCGGACTAGTCAAGTGTGACTGATAATATTAGCCAAAATAAAATAAAAACAAAAAAATTAGGTTCGATCAATTACCTGTAATAGCGTGTAACACATAGAAGCTCCTCTAGCCCCAAACCTCGAACACTCACCAAGGCTCCTATACAGATGAGCCAGTGCAGCAGAAGCCCAAGACGTACTCTGTACATCCTGGTGATCCTGTACCATGTCCAAGTATGTGATAGGGATCCGATGCTGAGACTTGTCAGGACAGATAGTAGACGCTATCAAGTACAGTAGAAAATCAGAAGCGACAGTCTCATAAGAAAGGTCGTTGTCCGGTTCCATGCAATACTCCTTCAGACATACATGTGAAATACCGCCCTTATCAAAATGTGGGCGGCTCATCCAATCATCATCCATCTGGAAGAACTCTACGAATCGGGATCTCTAAGAGCCTTCAGCATCATCTGGCAGAACTGCATCCCCGTCGATCGGAAGGCCGAGGATGAGCGCAACATCATGAAGCGTGATCGTCATCTCGCCCCATGGCATATGGAAAGAACTGGTCTCTGGATGTCATCGCTCAATAAATGCATCTATAAGGCCAGTATGAACCTGCTGATGCATAATACTCTGCAGATGGGCAAGCCCGCTGGCCCACACAATATCAATCTAGTCGCCAACTCTCGCATGTGGCCAGTCTATCAGCTGTGTGTGTCGAAAATGATACTTCATAGGACCTCAAAGATGCTCCTGTAATACATTAAAGTACAAAGCATATTTTAATTTCAAATTCGAACATAAGTATCAAACATTATCATCAAACATTTTAAGTAGTTTACTTACATTGCCAGTGTATATGTGGTGGGCCACATGCTCCTCGAAGCCAAACAGTAACTCCGGGATCTCTGGGCCTCCCGGTGCAGAATGGGTGAGCAACGGCTCGATCCGACATCGCTGACCGGGTCGGGTCTGTCTCCTCTGTCTAAACCCTCCCGTCGGAGCTGGCACGGGGTCTGCACCTCGTCCCCCAGCCCCTCGTCCCCAGCCCCTCGTCCGTGCCCAGAATGTGGTGTTGGTGTAGTAGGAGCATGGACGGTTGTCTGATCCTCAACATAATGTGAGCTACTCCCCGTCTCATGTTGTGAGGAATCGAACAAGGTCCGGCGCTGCCCTCGTGTGAAGTGGTAGGGTAACACCGGAAAGGGCTGAACCTCGGGGGCCACAGGGACCTCCGGAACCTCCAAGGCTATGGGAATCGGTGCCATCTGCTCGATACGCGCCCCACGACGTCGATAACGAGCAGACCGAGTCTCTAAACCCGTCTCTAATCACCTCGATGTCTGAAAATATGATCCAACTTATTCAACTTATTCAGCATGCACAAATGTTGCAGTTCGAAAGGCCGTCACGGCTGTGCGAAGAATGGCCGTCACGACCATTCTTCTTGTGGCCATCACGGCCTTTCGAACTTTGGCTGTCACGGCCTTTCGAGCATTGGTCGTCACGGCCATGTCAGTCTTGTCCGTCACGGCCGCGGACGCCATGGCCGTTACGGCCGAAGACGACATGGCCGTTACGGCTGTGTCGTCTTCAACCTCCAGCCGCGCGACAGGCATGGTCGGGCCTCGCCGTTTTTTACCCCGATTTTAACCTCCGATCACCCTAATCGCTTCCTAATAGGTTTTAATCTTACAAAATGGGTTCCAATCTTTAGTATAAAGCCTAATTTGCATAATTTTTGAGCAAAACATGAAAAACTTTCAAACCTAGATCTAGAAATTCAATGGAATTAAAATGGATGAATTTGTAGAAAACTTACCATGATTTGAGTGAATGTAGTGGAGAAGTGCCCCCAAAGCTTGATTTTGAGTCTTGAAACACCTTCAAATGGAGTGTATTAGCTAAGAGAGGAAGAAGGTTTTGGTGTGCTAATAGAGAGGAGGAAGAAGATGGGGTAAAAGAAGGCTTTGGTGTGATAATAGAGAGGAGGAAGAAGATGGGGTAAAATGAGAGGGATATATTGTGTAAATTGTAATAAATTTTAATTTATATGTAATAGGGGGTAGGGTGGGTGCCAAATAAGATTTTTAGAGTGGATGCCAAATAGAAAGGGTAGTAAAACGCGTTTAGTTCATGGATTAGCAAAGCGTGCACTTCATGGATTAGCAAAGCGTGCTCTTCATGTTGAGTTTACGACATGAAGAACACGCTTTCAGATATCACATCCTATCGAAATCTTCAATTTATGTAAGCTCATGCAGTGTCTATTGTTGCCATTGAGAAAATAATCTCACATCCTATCTAAATCACTTAGCTTTCAGATATCACTTGATGTCACATTAGAAGGGTAACAACAATACAGCATGACCTAATCCGACAATATTTGGTTCTGATGTGAAAATCTTCATACTCCACAGTTGAATGCCGAAAGTACTGTGCTTATTTTTATAGGCAAATGCTCCTGGAAAGCTCTGAAAGGGCCTTCGCCTCTTTATAGCTAGACAATTGACAAATGCTCATGGTGCTTTTTTCTTTTTTGTCTCCAGAAAAAAATAATCTCCTAAATCTGGACTGTTTTTGAAAATTGTCCTCCAAAGCGATATATATGAATGCAAAATACATTACTCGACCATAACTGTCAAATAGGTTTCCAACGACACTTGGAGAAAGGAGAAAAGAACATCACGAAATACCTAATTTTCGACTGCCTGACTAATTACTGAGTCAGCTCCATGATGGCACTGACGATGTCTCCCTCATTATTCTTCAGAGCCTTAACAGCCTTGCCACGAGAAACCCCTGCCTGAGTCATAACCAGGTCAATGTCCCGATCCTCCAGCCCCGTCTCATCCACTTCTTCCTCCTCGTCTCCTTGAGCGCCAGCTGTCGCTGCATCCTCCGATTTGGGCATGACAGATCCCATATCTGGCATCCTGAATTGCTGTGCAGCCTGTGTCTGCAACTGGGAACTCAAATCATCTATCTTTGCCTCTCCAAATATGACATAGGTATCTGAATGTGGACTTTTGAACACGTCAGGCTTTGAGATGAAAAACAGAACCTGGATTCGCAGAAATTTACAAGTCTGAGTTCATTTACAGTCATTTCCAAGAAAGAAAGAAGATAATATACTGCTCTAGCTGACACATTGGAACTCACGTTTTTGGTTCTCTTGATTGTGACCCGGGTAACACCGGTAACAGGTTTCATGCCAAGCTTCAGCATTGCTTTGCGACTCTTTTTCTCACTTCTGCTCTGTTTTGTGCCTTCTCCCGCACCTACACCAGTTTGAAAGATAAGTTGTTCAGCCATTATGGCATTATGCACAAAAACATTTCTATAGTAGCAATAAAATGTCGTAACAAGTCATGATATGGGCCCCTAGATGTAAAGTGAACATCAAAGTTATGCAAATTACAGTAAAAAAAGTGTACAATTATGCAGAGAAATTGGGGTAAACCTGTTTCCTTATGCACAATCATTAAATGTAAGACCAAAAAGGAATCCTCATCTAGATTCTTGCTTTGAAGAAATAGTCTTCAGGATATAATCAAAGCTGAAGTTACAACCAGTTTTTGAAAATGCGAGGCAATAGTCTTCAGGATATAACCAAATTTGTAATAAGCTAGTACGAAATCCAAGGGTAAAGAGAGAAAAACAAACTGATAAACTAAGTTTTATTGAATAAACCACACATACCTTTTTTCTTCAAAGACCGATTTTTTTTCATCAAGGACTATTGGTTGAGAGAAGGCTATATAAAAACCAACATCAAACACTGATTTTTCCATAACAATCAAACTAGAAAGCATGTACTGATTTTTTCACAACTTAAGGTTTAGAATTACTTGAAAATTTCAGCATCAAAACACTAAGACAGCAACCCTTCTTCCATTGTGCTTAAACTCAATGATAAAAGAGCAGGAGATAAAGAGAGAAGAACACATGTGATGAACAGAATAGAGACAGGGAATTTTCGCGAAATTAGATATAGTACTAATTCAATTAAAAAGATAAGTTGGAAAAATAAACTAGCATTAAAAAGATAAGAGTTGGGAAAATAATAAGGAAATAAATATTTTGAATAGGAAAGTAATGCATTCAATAGTTGAAAAAATAACCAATTAAATTGAAAAAAAATTGATTTTGCATACCAGTGTTTAAAAAGGCGAGGCGACGCCCGAGGCAATGGGCCCCCCTAGATTGCCTAGGCGCGCCTTAGAGGCGAAGGCGATCGCCTTATACACAATAGTTTGGTAATTCACAAATATAAATATATAATGTTAAATAAGATCATTTAATAAAATTTTAGGATATAAAAACATATTTATAAAGCACAAAACCCAAATTTTATTAGTAAAAAACCAAATTTAAAGATAATGTAATAAACAAGTATGAAATTTTGAAAAGTTGAACACTTGGAACTCGAAAGCCGCCAGAGGAAGAGAGACAGAGAACGAGAGAATGAAGTTTGATCGTGTATTTGGGTATTTGCATAGCTTAAGGATATAGATATATAGGAAAATATAGGATAAAAAAGATATCTTGATGATATAAATTGCAAATATAAATTGTATTAAAAAGATATCTTCAAAAAAGGATAGAAACAAATATTAACCTTAAGGAAAGTATATTTAAAAGATAAGAAAAGTGAAAAGAAAGATCGTTAATTCAAATATTAAAAAAATCAGCATAAGGCAACCTAGGCGAGCCAATGCAAGATGCAGCTCGCCCGGGCGCCCAGATCGCCTAGGCATTGCCTCTTCCAGGTTGCCTCGCATTGCCTAATGCAGGCGACAGGCGCGCCTGGGCGCGCCTTCGCCTCGCCTTTTCAAACACTGCTGCATACACATAGCATTAAAACAATTAAACTTGGAAAAGGCAAGGCGCCTAGCATTAAAACAATTAAACTAATTTGTCCAATTACTCCAACGTCTTTCTCATTTGTTCATTATTACATAATTTAGAATTACATTATTCACAATTATTCCATACATAAAATTACCATCATGTCTAATGCCTTTTTAAAAATTGGCTCATCAAAATAATAAAATCTTGTTAATATTGTCGAATATTTTCTTAAAAAATAATTTTATTCACAATTATTCCATACATATAATTTTTTTTTAAATATCATGAGATTTCAACTAATTTAGATATTTGATTCATAATTTTTTCTTGAAAAATAATACTATCCTTTTGAAGAGAAATTTAAATCATGTGTGTGATCACGAGGATTGTAGGGTGAAATTGTAGCTGATATCAATTATAGGCTTAGGCTCTAGAGTAAGTTTCTTCTTGTTAGGTTCGATGATTTGACATAATTCTAAGAATGCTATAGGTTTAGAGTGAGAGGGTTTTATATGTACATGATCCTTCTTCATAATTTTTATAGTAGAACCTATTAGATTCATTGGTTTCTTCTAAAGTTATAGGTGTTATCTCTTCTCCCATTTTATTAATGTCCAATACTTTTTTACACATTAGTTTATCTACTCATCTGTTAACTTCATTAATTTATACAAATGATTTTCAAATCCTATAGTTTTATGAATCCCAATTGTTGATACATTCCTTCTTACTCGTATCATTAGATTCTCCACTATTAATAATACTAGCGAGTTGCTCCGTTTGGATCACCACATTTAATACCTTAAGTTGCATTAAATTACATTAAACACATGATTTAATACAGATTAATGTATTAAATATACGATCCAACCTGAGGCTAAACTCCTTTATGGTCTTTTTTAGTAGTTATAGATTCGTCAAAAGTTCTTAATTCATTATCTTTTTTTTTTTTTTACTTTGAAGCTCCAAACTCTTGGTACTAAAAATATGTTAAAAGGATTTTGGTTTTAAAATGGATACTTATATAACATTGCGAAATTTATAAGATTTTTAATCAACCTTATGATTATGTAAGAGAAGCAAAGTATAAAAACTAAAAAATAAAGGAAAGAAAAAGTAAATAAGGGTGCCTTTATATTGGAAATTTAAGTTTTGATTAATTCTACTTGAAGAAATACTACTTCTTAGCCTATTTGCCTGATCAATCAATATCAATCACCAATCATTAATATAATATAACTAAAGTAGAATCATTCTATCTTAAGTGTCGTTCACCTAACGATGCCACGTAAGAAAATTAATTTGTCCAATTACTCTTATGTCCTTTTCATTTGTTCATTATTACATAATCTAGAGTTACATTATTCACAATTATTCTATACATAAAATTACCATCATGTCTAATATGTTTTTAAAAATTGGCTCATCAAAACAATAAAATGTGTTAATATTGTAGAGTATTTAAAAAAATTACTTTATTTACAATTATTTCATATATATAATTGATCCATAATTTTTTCTTGAAAAATAGTACTATCCTTTTGAAGAGAGATTTAAATCATGTGTGTGATCACGAGGATTGTAGGGTGAAATTGTTGGAGTTTATTGAAAACTTCAAGAGTAGTTTGCTGATTACAATGGTTTTACTGTTTTGAAAGTTTATTTATAAGAAAAAAGGGAAAGCTCTTTTTATAGCGAACATTTTGCTTCATTATTCACGCATCATAGTTGTTATCATTATTTTAATTTACGTGTTCGTCCCCACTTGCAACTAAATATTAACAGTGGACACCAAGAGAGAAGGATGAGCTAACCAGATGGAGAGAGAATTCGAATATATTTTTTTCCCCTTTGCTTCTTCGGATTTAACTCTCTAACTCGAAGCTCCTGTATTTTGGAATCTTAAGATTCGTGCTCTCTGGATCGCGTAATTCGAATACAATTGTTTTGGGGATTGTATAATTTTCGGAGGCTGCTCTTTGTTACAAGTTCTGGCTTCGAGAATCTCGAATCCCGAAAGAAGTAAAACGGAGAATTGAAGAAAAGAGGACAGTCTGAGAGTAGGATGACCGACAGCGTAGAGACGGTGAATGCAGCTGCGGCGGCGATCGTCGTCGCTGAGAGCAGAGTTCAGCCTTCTACATCAGTTCAGGTCAGATTTATATGTTGCAATTCCGATTTCATCGCTTTGCTCTCAATTTCTAATTTTAGAATTTGAATCTTGTAATTGTCAATGAAATGATTCTCCTGAGCTGTTTGACTCTGTGTATATATTTTTCATAATTTATTGAAAATGTTTTCATAACTTGCAGACTTCAATTTTGGAATTCTGTGTTCCATATGTTACCTGGACGATGTCGATTTTAATTTTATATGTATGATTCTTCCGGACTTCAAATTCGTGAATTGGTGGCTGAGAATTTGGGCACTGTAGGCTAAAACTTAAAAAGTGCTTTATTAATAGGTTTGCCTTGATATCAGAGATAGATCTGAAATGGAAGTTTGCGCTACTTTTGGTTATCAATAATATTATTATATCTTGCCTTTTAGTTCTAGCCTGTGCAATTCGGCTTTCATATCTTTCAACCGCAGCGTAAAAGGTGTGCACTTGAAAAAATTTCTTTCTACCAGTATATCTTGTCACTTTAGTTAATGATGCCTTTGTCGTAAAGGTGTGGGCGATATGCTTTTCAGCTTGAAAACTGGTAAAAGTAAGAACGAGTTTAGTGGGTGGGGGAAGTTTCCTGATAGTGATTTTGCCATGACATGTGAAAGACCGTCTTCTTCGTGGAAAAAGAGATTAGATCACTGTTTTTGTAGATTATGAATGTTGATGATAAAGCTAAAAACATGCTTGCTTTACCTTTTCAATGCAGTATCAGGTCAGCTATGAATTATTGTGATGGTGTGTTAGCATGAGTCAATATATGTTTCTTATCCTCAATAATAAAAAAAAAGATCATGCTCTTAGCCAGAATGAAATTAGCTATGACCAGATCAATAATGTTTCAAGAAAACTGGAAAGAACTTAACTTATCAAACTTGGTTTGCTCACAAATTTTAAGCATAATAACCAATTATCATAAACAGCCTGAGCCGGATACACAGTGCAAAGAGTCTTTCCTGCTTTGGCATGTAAACATTGCATTCTCTTATACACTTCAATTAAGTATTACTCCGATTTCCACCAAAATACTGGACCTTAAAGGTACTAGTATGTGTTTGTGATGGTATTGTAATTAGATTTGGCTCATTTACCTCTTAAAGTTTATTCTCCAATGCTACAGTCCTGCAATTAGGAAATTGGAGAGCCGGTAAAAGCATTTGTTCTCATGTTTATGAATTTTGAATCAAGTTGGAATTTTCTTAGTTTGGAACTTTTGAAGCGAACGTGGAACTGTTGAGCGGGGAAGTGTTAAATGAGCTTGTCCAGTGTTCAACTTTTATTGCATATCAAGACTTTTTGCCTCTAGTTCTGCGGTGTTAAGAAGTTGTAGTAGGCACTATAAGTGCAATAAATGTTACCTTTTGTAACTAATATCTATAGCAGCACAACCGGCTTAGTTCTTATGCCACCTTAAGTTCACTTGCAGATTTATATGGGTTCATTACTTCCATCTGTCACTTATTTTCGCTGCATTGGCTATTTTGGTAAATGATGCAGAGTCAGGAACACGGTTTTGATTGTTTCTATGCATCTAGCTTGGTTTTGCCATCTGTATATGTCATACCATCCTATGAGTGTTCTCCCTAAACCAGGAAAGTAGCCTTGTTGAGGAAAAACCCTGTATGAGTTTAAAGCAAGACTTGTGCCGATGTGTGACATTACCATGTATTGTTCGGCAACAGGTTTATCACAACCTAGGACAACGATATGAAGTGCATCTCTGATTGGAAAATATAAAAGATACAGAGTGTCTTTGTCTGAGTGATATTCTGTGCATTTAATCTTAGAGTTTCATTTGTAATTTGTGCCCGATGCGTTACAATCCCCCTTTTTAACAATATTGCAATCCACCTATTCAATTTATGACACTCTATTTATATTTTCTCAGCTCACTTCTTGTGGTACTTGTCAGATACCATTTTGTAAGTTACACGAAGCATGAATCTGTTTATTGTATTCTTAAGGCTAGTTTAATCCACTTGCCTTTATCAGCAGAAAAATAGGATGATGTAGTGCACTAACTGAAGTTAGTCACTAGGACACAAGAAAGTGTAGTACTGTAGTGTAATGCACTATCTTGTTGAGTGTACTAACTCAAGCTAGTCACTAGGACACAAGGAAGTGTAGTGTCCTCAGTTTTGTCATGATAAGCTCCTAAGAACAATGATGTGCTTGGGCATTTGGACTTGTTTTTTAGGAGTCTTGCTGGGTTTGGAATGTCTAGGTGCTTATTTGAGTTGTGTGTGTTTTACACCTTGTATCTTTTTCTGGATACGTGTACTTTCTTCCTGGTTTCTCAATATATTTTACCATTCCTCAGAAAAGATCAAAATCGGATGGTGAAGTGTAATTTATATTAAAACTTAAAAAGTGATATTCATTTACTGTACATGTTTGCAGAAAAGAAACTGGGGAGGCTGCTGGAGTCTATACTCATGTTTCGGGTCTCAGAAGAGTAGCAAACGGGTCGATCATGCTGTTCTCGTTCCCGAACCAATAGTCCATGGAAGCACAATTCCAACTGGTGAAAATCCAAACCACTCAACTCCAATGTCAATACCATTTGTGGCACCGCCATCATCACCTGCATCTTTCCTAAGATCAGATCCTTCAACTGCTATACAGTCCCCTGGCGGACCAGTCAACATGGCTTCTCTTTCAGTCAACGCTTATTCCCCTTCTGGACCCGGAAATGTCTTCGCCACTGGCCCCTATGCTTATGAGACCCAGTTGGTATCACCACCTGTATTCTCCACCTTCACAACCGAGCCATCAACCGCTGCTGTAACTCCACATCCCGAGCCTGTTCAAATGACTACACCTTCCTCACCCGAAGTGCCCTTTGCTCAGCTACTGACTTCATCACTTAACCGAGCCCGAAGAAACAGTGGGCCCAATCAGAAGCATGGATTGTCATACTATGAATTCCATCAACTCTACTCAGGAAGCCCAGCTGGTCATCTCATATCACCTGGCTCAGTTAACTCAACCTCTGGCACGTCTTCTCCTTACCCAGTTAAACACCCGCTTCTTGCGTTCCGTATAGCAGATGCGTCAAAATTGTTTGAGTCTAAGAAGTTTGCCTCGAACCAAAAATGGGGTTCGAGGCTAGGCTCGGGATCTTTAACACCGGACGGTTTGGGACCCGAATCCCGAGATAGTCTCGTACTCGAGAACCAAATCTCGGAGTTGGCGTCGCTTGCCAACTCAGAACATGGGTCGGAAACCGATGATGCAGTAGTTGATCAACGACTCTCGTTTGAGCACGTTGTCCCGACTTGTCTTGAGACTGAGACCAAAATGGCTGAAGGAGATGATACACAAGAGGAAAACAATAACAGCAAGCACAAACAATCTTCTGTTTCACTTGGGTCTGTCAAGGAGTTCAAGTTTGACAGTGCTGATAGAGATGATGGGGCCTCAAGCAGCTGGACTTTCTTTCCTCTGCTGCAGCCAGGAGTCAGCTGATTGTGTATGATCAGGCAGAAGAAGGGAACGGAATTTGTAGCAGCTTATAGGTTAGACTTTGGGGCAAATGAATTGGCGGGCTGGTATACAGAAAAAAAAGGGGAGAGAACATTTATATATGCTTTATGTACAACAGCTGAACTCCTAAGGGGGATTTGTGACTGTTCCAGATCTTGCAACGTATTAATACAGCACAATAAACTGTAGTCTGTAGGTTTGGATCGCCTATGCTGTACGTCTTTTCTGATACCCTTGTTGTTTCTATCTTGTATTTTTTAAGTACTAGTTCATTGTAAATGTTTTTTTTTTTAATGTCATACAGTCTGTTGCGGTCAATTTCCGATTAGTGACAATCGAAGATGACCTTCTGAAGTGATGGGAGAAATCTAACAGATAAACGCAATTTCAATGATCGAAGCAATCGTTTGTATTGAAGAAAGTTGAGGATTACAATAGCTCGTTTACAATGATTTTCGAATGTCCTCTGTTTTCTGGGCTAATCCCCTATTTAAGTTCCACTTCCGGTTCCAACTTCCCTCTTCGTGACTCCACTTTCCCACGTCTCCAGCTCCATTCTCTGGGAAGTTACTCTCGAGCTTCAACCGCCGAGTTTTCCGATCTGGAAGGTGATCTCCGTGATCCTGGTTTCACCTTTGGGCCTAACCGTGATGGATTGGGCCGACAGTCCGACTGGTGATTCTTTTGGGCCCAACAATAGCCCCAAAAGATTTGGATGAATTTGAATTCTCCAGATCTTTTTCATCTGTTGGTTTCCGGGATCTTGGCTATCTCGAGTCTCACACGTGTAGGGCTGGGATCTCTCTACGCGCTTTGCTCTAGCAGGTGAAAAGACGTCAGTCTCCTATATTTACTGCGCCTCGCGGAGAACACTCATTATTCACCGCCCCGTTATTGATCTCTCCCGAGGTACAATTCTTCTTCTCCCTTTTCTTTCTTCTTCATTTTCCAGTTTCTTTGTCTTCCTTCTATGGCGAGGGATAGGGCGTCTTCCGGGCATGGTTTCTCGCCTTCGGGCATCCTTCAAGAGTGTGACCGGGTCCCAAATACGATGAGCCTTGAGGAAATGAACCAGGTTATTTTTGAAGGGGGTTTCCCAGGGGGAGAGGTAGCCTTATGTCCCGAGGGTGAGCATTCCGACTGGGTTCGTCCCGGCTGGGTCTGTTTCTTTGAATTCCCTTTCACCATTTCCTGCCGATTCCCTTTTCCTCCTATCGTCCAGGAATTTCTGGCCCGGTTCAAACTTTCTCCTACGCAACTTCTCCCTTCTTCTTGGAAGATCCTTTCTTGGGTGAGTAAGATGGCAAAGGTTGCTGGGGTAGATTTCACTGTTTCTGATCTGCTCCAGGCCTACCGTATCACTACGGTGAGGCGGGGTCGATTCATCTTGCAATCCCGAACCGCACGCCAGCCTCTTGTTTTAAACACAAAGGTCAATGGGAAGGGTTGGGCAAACCGTTTTTTCTTTGTCGAGATTGCGTCCTTGACCCCTGAAAGCCGTCTGTGTTTGCATGATAAGTGGAATCCCGCTAGTAAGATTTTTCTGTTCTTTTTCTGCGTCAAAAGACGATCTCCTCTTAACGCCTATTCATCCTCTGTTCCTTTGATTCTACAGGTATTCCGGACAACGTCGAGCCGCCGAGCCATTCAGAGAGAGTTCTGTCAAGGTTTTTTCAGCTGACTTCTGCACAGAGGACGTTTGGGGCGTCCCTTTCTGAACCGTCGGACGAATCTTCGGGGGACGGAGGCAGCGCTACTTCGTCTGGTTCTGGAGAAAGGAGTGAGAAGGTTTGCCTACCTGTTGTCAAGATGTCCGTTGTGCCGACTTCAACCCTTGCTTCCGGCCCTTCCGTGGGTAAGTTTTGCTGCTTAACGGTCTAGCATGGCCGCCGTTGTGCGTTTTAACCCTTTTTTCTTCTGTTTTAGAAACACGCGCACGCAGATCGGGTTCTTCTTTTTCTGCTTCTGATCTGATCCTTAAGAAGACTCGCTCCGGTGATTCGAAGCCTCCGGCTTCCCATACTGTCAAGAGAGAATCACAGGAGGCTCCCAAGATTTCTCGTAAGCGCCCTGCTCGGAGCAACGATGATTCTCCCGAACTTCAGGATGACGCATCCTCTGATTGGCAATCTCTCCAGCGGTACCGGGACCCTAATTTCAAGAAGTTTCCGACCCCTGTTTCTGCTCATGCAATGGCAACTGAGGTAGGCTTTGGAGCCTGGAAGGTAACTAGTCTCTCGTTCTGTTCGTTTTGGCGGGCAAGGTTAATGTCCGACTTGAGGCCATTTTCTAATTCCCTTTCTGGTGTATGCAGCTCTTTCAGGAAGTTGGTTTGTTCATTTACGAGACGGACAAGGAGTTTGCAGAGCACGAGCGAAGGAAGCAAGAAGTTGCCAAGCACCGCGAGGAGATTGACAAAGCGCGAGATGGTGGCGAGGCCACGAATACTTTGTTTGACGTTTTGCTCCCCGTCACGGGGCGGGGGTGTTTATTTATCGTTATGCTTTTTCTCTGTTGTGTTTTGTTTGTGCTTTTTTGCTGGCTTTCGTGCAGGTGCTTCTCTGCTTCGTGCCGATCGGTGTTCACGTAGCCCCTGCAGAAGGCTGAGTGCTTTAGGAGATGCATAGCTATGACTTTAAACGGTGAGGAGGACCCTAACCAGGGTTATGGGTGACTTGATTTTCTATTTTCAAGCCCTTGTTGGTCGAAAGGGATTACCTGCCTGAAGGCGCGCGAAGGACGAAATCCGTCGTTTTCTGCGGTGCCCTGACGATTGTCGTCGATGATCTGGCGTTTGCTATTGGAACTGGCGACGTGGGATTTTACTCCGTACTATCGACTGGCGAGCTTTTGCGAAGCGGCCTTTCAACGTTGCTTGTGCCTGGCGAATCTGCCGGATTGCGGGCGTCTAGGAGATTACTTTCTGTACCCTGTAACTAAGCTTGTAAAAAACGTTGTTTGGAATATAAGTAAAGTAGTCATAATTTTTTGGAAAGCTTGTTACCACTTTATCGCTTTATTTCTTTATTTCTGTTTTCTTCTCCGCTTTTTAGGGTTTCTCTTTCCTGGCGATGGCTGCCGAGAGTAACTCCTTCGGAAGGATTTCTGTGTTATTTTCTATCGTCGTTTCTTTATCTGGAGATAGGTAACACACATGTTTGGAAAAATGCTTACCTGATTGAATCTATCCAAGTGAACTCGTACCATAGTTTATATCTGACTTGGGTTTTATTTGGCCGTTTCTGGCGATCTGATTGCTCTTCTAGAAGTGGTATCTCCGTAAGTGCGTGGCGTTCCATCTACGCGGGACGGATTTTCCATCTTTAGACTCTAGTCGGTAGGCTTCCTGTCCGGTGATGCCGACTATCCTGTAGGGTCCTTCCCATGCGGGGGCGAGCTTCCCTGCATTCATTTCGGCAGTGTTTTGGAATACCTTTCGGAGGACCCATTTGCCAATGGCGAAGGCTCTGATCCGTACGTTCTTGTTGTAACTTCGGGCCACCTGCTGCTTGTGTTGGCCAGGCGCAGTCGATCTCTTTCTCTCAATTCTTCCACGGTATCAAGGTTGGCTGCTAGTTCCGCGGCATTCTGATCGGGCGTTTGCAACCCATACCGCGCAGTTGGTACAGTGACCTCGGTCGGTATTACTGCCTCACATCCGTATACTAGGGAGAAAGGGGACTGTCCAGTGGCAGCTTTTGGGGTAGTTCTGTCGGCCCACAGAACGTACGGCAATCATCGGCCCAGCGTCCTTTGGCCTTCACCAGTCGTTTCTTGAGATTATTGATAATAACCTTATTGTTGGATTCTGCTTGTCCGTTGGCATGTGGATAGCGGGGGGTGGAAGTTACCAGGTCGATGTTCCACTGTCGACAATAATCACGGGTCTTCTTTCCGATGAACTGTGATCCATTATCGCAGACAATTTCTGAGGGTATCCCAAAGTGGCAGATGATATGCTACTTGATGAAAGCCACCACATGGGATTCCTTAATCTCCTTGTATGCTTCAACCTCGATCCATTTGGAGAAATAATCTGTCACCGCTAGGAAGAATACCCGCTGTCCTGAAGATGGCGGCAGTTTTCCTACGATATCCATCCCCCATCTCATGAAGGGCCACGGGGTTAGCGTTGGATGCAGCGGTTCTGGTGGCTGGTGAAGAGTTGGAGCGTGCTTCTGACAAGCTTCGCATTTCTGAGAGTATTATGCGGCGTCTTGACGCATGGTAGGCCAATAGTACCCTAGGTTGAGAGCTTTGTTGGATAGGCTGCGCCCCCCGGAGTGGTTTCCGCACTCTCCTTCGTGCAATTCTTTGAGTATCCTGGGCGGTTCTGTTTTCGTAACGCAGCGGAGTGAGGTTCCTGCTGCGGATTGCTTGAATAAGACACCGTCTTTTGTGCTGTATCGGGTGGCTCTCATCCGTAGCGCTCTCGCCTCGGACTTCTCGGACGACAACCGTCCATGATCGAGCCACCGTAGATAAGGTTCCGTCCAGCATTCCGATTCTGGGGAAGTACTCGGAGTGCCGGTCGTGGGATTGGTGTCGCCCGACGTTCCTGCCTCTTGGGGATCTTCTTCACAGAGCATATCTCGCCTCTCAAGATCTTCGCTGGCGAGTATCCTCGGGATATGGTTATTCCCTCTGATCTCTCGTTCTTCGTTCTTGGCTGTCGCCGGGCTGTCCCAAGTTTCTTGTTCTGCCAAGTCAGCTTCTCCTCCGATTGCTGGAGCCAGCACATGGATCAGGGGAACTAATGTGAACTCTTCAAGATCTAGAGCGGAGGCCAAGTTGGCCAAAGCGTCTACCTGTGCATTCTCCTCTCTAGGGACTTGTTGGATGGTGAAGTTCTCGAACGATCGCATGATTTCCTTGACTTTCTTCGCGTATGCTGCCATCCTGGTGTCTCTGGTAGTGAAGATTCCCAGAACTGGTTCACGACTAGCAGCGAATCGCACTTCACCTCTATTTCTCTGATAGTCAAGTCTCTGGCGATTGTTAACCCCAGTATAAGGGCTTCGTATTCTGACTCATTGTTGGTGGCTTCGAAAGCACACCGTACAACTTGAGCTATCTTGTCCCCCTTGGGCGATTTCAGCATTACTCCAATTCCAACCCCTCGGGTGTTGGAAGCCCCATCTGTATGCAGAGTCCAAATTCCGGAATACTCCTTTTCTGTTACGAAGGCTTCTTTCTTTCTGGCTTCTTCATCCATTGTAGGGCTGAAATCGGCCACGAAATCTGCCAACGCCTGGGCCCGGATAGCCGCCTTTGGCTCGTAAGCGATGTCGAATCCGCTCAGGTGTATTGCCCATTTGGCCATTCTGCCGGTGATCTCTGGCTTCCTCAGTATGGCCTTCAGTGGGTAATTGGTGCGGACTGTGATAGGGTGGGATTCGAAATACGGCCTTAACTTTGTAGAAGCCATGACCAGAGCAAGAACCAGCTTCTCCAAGGGCGAGTAGCGTGTCTCTACCGTGAGCAAGGTAGGCTGAAGTAGTAGACGGGAAATTGGCTGCCCTAATCTTCACGTACTAATACTCCGCTAACAGCAGTCTCCATCACCACCATATATAAAAGAAGATTCTCGCCTTCCTCAGGTTTGGACAGCAACGTCGGGTTGGACAGGTAGTGTTTGAGCTGCTGGAAGGCCGTCTCATGGGCCGGAGTCCACTCGAATCTTTTGTTTTTCCGTAGCACATCGTAAAACAAGCGACACCTGTAGGATGACTTCGAGATGAAGCGATTTAGGGCTGCCACTCTCCCGGTCAGTTTTTGCACATCTTTTACACATCTAGGTGATCGCAAGGCTGCTATGGCTCGAATCTGATCGGGACTAGCCTCGATCCCGCGCTGGGTGACCATGAACCCGAGGAAGCGGCCTGAGGTTACTCCAAACGCGCATTTGGTCGGGTTCAGGTTCATACGGTAGCTATCCAGGATCCCGAAGGCCTCTTCCAAGTGCTGGATATGATGCACAACCTGTTTGGACTTTACTAGCATATCGTCGATGTAGACTTCCATTGTCTTGCCGATGTGACTTTGAAACATACGGTTGACCAGCCGTTGGTAAGTGGCTCCTGCATTCTTGAGTCCGAAGGGCATTACCTTGTAGCAGCAGGTACCCTGGCTGGTAATGAACGAGGTTTTCTCCTGATCTTGATGCATTCGAATCTGATTATAGCCGCTGAAGGCATCCATGAAGGTGATCATCTCGTGGCCGGCTGTGGCGTCTACCATGGCATCGATGTGCGGCAGGGGGAACGAGTCCTTCGGGCAAGCTTTGTTAAGGTCCGTGAAGTCGATGCAGACTCTCCACTTGCCATTTTTCTTGCTCACCACCACGACGTTCGCCAACCATTCCGGGTATTTCACTTCCCTGATCTTCCCTGTCCAGAGTAGGTTATGTACTTCCTCGTCCACAATCAAGTTCCGCTCAGGTACGAACTTTCTTCTCTTCTGTTTAACTGGGGGATGGCGAGAATCCACATTTAACCGGTGCGTGATGACGGTGGGGTCGATTCCAACCATATCCTCATGCGACCAAGCGAAACTGCTGTTGTGTTGCCTGAGGAAGCTGACTAACTCGGCTTTCTTCTCTGGAGACAGGTCCTTCCCAATCCGTACGGTTTGCTCGGGTTTCTGCTCGTCGAGGATGACCTCCTCGATCTTATCGGCCTCGGGGTCCACTTTTGGCGCGGGCCCTTTGGCTTCCTGTAATTGCTATGCGGTGTGTGCGACGATCGCCTTCAAGGCGGACTTATAGCATTCTCTAGCTAGCCTCTGGTCTCCCTTGATTTCTCTTACTCCCCATGGTGTGGGCAACTTTATGGTCTGGTGGTAATAAGAGGGGACCGCTTTCATGTCGTGGATCCATGGCCGTTCCATGATGATGTTGTAGCAAGACGGGCAGTCGAGCACGGAGAATCTGACTTGCAGGTTGATCCCTTTAGCGTAGGTGGGGAGGGTGATTTCCCCCAAAGTGTGGGCAATTTCTCCACTGAATCCCACTAGTGCTATCGATTTTCTGAGGATACTCCCCTCTTTCAGCCCCATCTCTTTGAGGGCGTCAAGTGTGATCATGTTGGTGGAGCTTCCGGTGTCGATAAGGATCCTCCTCATCAGTACGTTTCCCACCGACAAAGATATAACTAGACCGTCGTGGTGAGGCCCCACTAGGCCAGCCGAGTCCAAGTCGCTGAAGGTGATGGTATCTCCCGAACGCCCATCGGATTGGCGGATGTTTGCCACCAGCGGTCCTTCTAGGTGTCCCCGAGCGTGGCGCTTGGCTGCCGAGTAAGTGACACCACAAATATCGGATCCACTGCTGATGACGTTGACTACTTCGGCGTATTCTGGAGATGACGGGATATCCATGGGCTCGGTAAGATTCTGGCTGGCGGGCATAATGGGGTTAGCGGAGATCTCTGACAGCAGACCCCTTGAGTGTAAGTATGCCAACTCCTTTCTGAGGGCGAAGCACTCGTCCGTATCGTGCCCATAGTCTTTGTGGAATTCACACCATTTAGTCTTATCCTTCTTGGGATTCGGGTTTTCCGCCTTCTTTGGCCATCTGATGCGATCTCCGAATCTCTCCAGGCCCTTCACGATCTCGGCGTTCCGTAAACCCAGGTTATATTCGTGAACCTTTGGCCGATTGGGCGCAACTTTCTTTCCTCCCGGCTGTCTGACTCTTGTCGCGTGGACTCCAGGTACCTCGGTCCTATTTTTCGGATATGGTTGCCCTCGGCGCTCTCTTCGCTGGTCGGAGGAGGCCTTTCTTTCGACCCTGGTGAAGACTGAGGCGGCTCGCACGGGAACTTCGTCCTCCTCTAGCCGGATATGCGCCAGAGCCTTCACTTGGACGTTTGCATGGGTATTTAGTGAGTTCCTTGTAGAGTTCACTGTCGGGCAGCAGGCCTCTTCAGAAGGCTTCTATTGACGTGGGCGTGTCACAGAGTGGTATTGCTACCTTCTCCCGGTTGAACCTGTTCAAAAAGGCACGCAGGGATTCTCCCGGTCTTTGGGCCACTCTGTACATGTCATTGGATTGTTTCATGAGTTTCCTACTACTGGCGAACTGCATCCGAAAGGTATCCACCAGTCCCGCGAAGGATGAGATCCCTCCTCTGGGGAGATTGAGGAACCAGGTCAGGGCGGCGCCGGACAGGGTGGCACCGAACCCCTTGCACATGATTGCTTCTCTGGATTCCCGCGGTATCGAGCTGGTCATCATTTTCTGCTTGAAGATGGCCACGTGCTCGTCGGGGTCCCCCGTCCCATCATAGGTGAGGACTGCTAGGATCATGAATCTCTTCGGGATGTCCACACTGGCAATTGGGGTCGCAAAGGGGGATTCGTCATAGCCATCCAAAGCTTCTTTCTCAAGGGGTGGCGGTACTCCAGGTATCTGGGCGATCTTATCTTCGAGCCCTTTGAGCCGTTCCTGCATATACTTATTGAAAAGTACTTCCATGAAAGGTTCAGTGGGGGGTACCTGTCTCCCGGATCCTTCGCTGTATTGGTGGTGGAAGACTCCCGTCCCTGCAGTTCGGTTCCCTGGCGTCTGGGTGTCGGGCACTCCTGGAAGGGTGGCTGCCGGTGTGGCCATATTCACTGTGGGGGTTGGCCCTCCCATTTGCGAATTGAAGGCCTCCCCTAGGTTGAGGCGAGCGGTGGCTTCCCGAACAGTTACGGTCGGACGGGATCCGTCGTGCGACACCGAAGCTGCTTGCAGTTGCTCACGGAGGTTTGCATTTTCCGTAGTGAGCTGCGTGATGTAGTCCATGTGCGTCTGGCTGCGATCCTTCTGACTAACCATATCTTGATGCGGGGCAGATATCTTGGTTGCAAACTCGTTCAGAACGCTGCGCAGGTCCTGGACCTCCTCGGGGGTGTCGTCGACGACATCCTTTTCGAGGCGGCCGCCATGGCTTCCCCCTTCTCCTCCGTTCGTGGGAGAGGATGGTTGTGAGTTTGTCATCTTCTTCGAGCGAGAATGTTCTTGCTTTGATCGGAAGAGCGAGCGAAAACCGGCTAGGGCCCCACGGTGGGCGCCAAATTGTTGCGGTCAATTTCCGATTAGTGACAATCGAAGATGACCTTCTGAAGTAATGGGAGAAATCTAACCGATAAACGCAATTTCAATGATCAAAGCAATCGTTTGTATTGAAGAAAGTTGAGGATTACAATGGCTCGTTTACAATGATTTTCGAATGTCCTCTGTTTTCTGGGCTAATCCCCTATTTAAGTTCCACTTCCGGTTCCAACTTCCCTCTTCGTGACTTCACTTTCCCACGTCTCCAGCTCCATTCTCTGGGAAATTACTCTCGAGCTTCAACCGCCGAGTTTTCCGATGTGGAAGGTGATCTCCGTGATCCTGGTTTCACCTTTGGGCCTAACCGTGATGGATTGGGCCGACGGTCCGACTGGTGATTCTTTTGGGCCCAACACAATCGCATCCTTTGATTCATAATCCCAAAGGATGGAAATGTCACAGTACAAGATTGTCAGGGTTCTGCTGCTTCTGCACTAGTAAAAAAATGCTTGTTAATTGAACCATTAACTACCGTACTGATGAATAGGGCGTGTGATTGTGAACTATCGCATGTATCCAAAGGTAGGTTACACGTAATTAGTTTCAATGCTGCTACTTCTACCATCTTTAGTTATTTTATTTTATTTTTATAAAATTAAGGGAAATATTACAAATTTTAGAGTCAGGGTTTGTTCTTTATTTATAATGAAGATGTCTTTATAATACTCAAAAGAATAAACCCTCAGTTATGATTGATGGCAAAGACTTACGAGTTCCATAAAGCAATCACAAACTTGTTGCGTTATGTGGCATGAGCCTCGTTGGGAGCATGTGTTTCCAGCTATTTTTATGTTGTAATTACGAGACAGATGAACAATCTACTAAAATGACCTAATACCAATAATTTTGGTTGAAGACGATGCTACAGCTAACCTGCAGCAAAGAAGAGCAAATTCATAAGCAAAAAAAAAATAAAAAAAATTCAGGTTTTTCCTGCTGGATCTTGCAGCAAAACAGATTAATGATATACCATCTAAAATAAAATATTGTAGATAGTCTTCTCCTGCATACTACAATAAGAATCATTGATATTTATTTTCCAGAATAGCTTCTCTTGCTAAATATATCCGCACAATCTCAGTTTTTAACATAAACATCTGAGTATATATATATGTCGTTGTATCCAGAAAAGGGGGCTTGAACTATCATGGAAGAAAGTTTGAAAGAGAGCATTAGCGTCCTTTCATTTGAAGGGGTTCAGAAGAGCAAGCTGGCCCAAGCGCCAATAAATGCAAAGCCACCAAATGGCGCCAATCTCCCATATTTTCTGTCTTCTAGGTAGGCCACAGCATAACACCTGTCATTTTCCCCAACCTTTATAAAAAACTAAACAGTGCTAACCGAAGTGAAAGTGTTTCTAGAGTTGTAACTTGTAAGTTACAGATGGTACAACGGAACAAATTTTACAATGTTATGTGCTGTATCATTTTGTTTACAGAAGTGTAAACCTGTATATTTATTAACAATCTTTCAAGAAAGTCAAAGAATGCAAATCTGCCCGGTTCATAGCACATGCAGGTTTTCATAGTCAAGACAGTTATCATTTTTATATAAGCTGAAATGCTCAAACCACCAGTGCATCACCTAAGAAGTATAGCAAGGTAAACATGTAAATTGGCCACATCTGTGTTTTTTCATCCACTAATTTCAAAAGAATATATTGAAATGAAAAAACAATCTTTCTAATATGCTCATGGCTGGCAATTGAACCATGGCAGACAGAAGTAAGATTCTACAGGATTGTTAGTGAGGAAAGGCAATTGTACTTTCCAGATGCAAACATGAGTTAATGAAGATAAGAACAACGAGAGCAGAAGAAATCAGAACACTAAAGTTATAAGCTTTCCTACTTGAATTTGCACACTTGCAAACAAGAAGAGAGCTTCACTCTCTAGACATCAGCCCTAAAGATTAAAACCTATCAAACACACCTGCGTATCAACTATTTACCAAATAACAAATATGATTTATATCATTTGAAGCTCAATGAGCCAAACATAATGAGCTTACAAAAGGAGCTTTTGGTCCAATTTGAAACAAAATTCCTCTGCTCCCAAACACAGAAAAGCCTTTCTAAGTTCTTAACAAGCTAAGATGATCCGTAGAAGCACTTTTGGTTGTAGCTAGCTAATATTTCCCACAAGCTTGTTTCCCAAATTTTTTATTGGAAGAATAGGAACAGTTGATCTGCATTCCCAATGGAAACTCTAGAAAAATTCAAATCATAAACCTTCATACAAACCTTACTAATGAAGTACTAATACATGCACTATCCATCTAGACCAATAAAGCAATAGTTGTATACTATAATCCTTGAATCAAAAAGCAAATCATAACTACAGAGAGTACAGATTATACCCATTGAATGTCCAAGGCAATAATTGTAAATGACTTATAAGATCTAGCAATTACCACATGCAAAATCTAACCAATCAGCTTAAGCTCCCTGAAAACATCCAAACACACCAAATTTGAAGGCTTCACCTTAAAAAGAAATTGAAAAGGAACAAACCACAGAGACAGAACATGAACATATGTCAAAATAAATTCCGACATTGAAGCAAATAAAACTTACGTCCCAGAGAAACCCAGAATCCCAGCTGTCAAAAGGCCTCCAAACTACATACATGACAAAATAGAGAGAGATCATCCAAAAATTGTACATGTGGGGGAATTAAAATAGATCGGCAAAGAGGAAAAGAAGGGAAAAAAAGGTTTACAGTGTTGGGATGGCGAGTGATAGGAGCTGCTAGAAGTGCTGCCGTGTGCACCAAATGGTAGAGAGAAGCCGTTTGCCAAACCTGCACAAAAGAGAGGGGGTAAAGTCGAAATTAGGGAAACAAGAAAGAGAAATTGATTTCGAACACCAGCGAAAAACGATATCAGATTTGATAAATGATGGAGAATTTGAGAGGAGAGAAGATAGCTAGGGTATATTGCCTGTTTGTAAGAAGGGTCTTGGGGCTTGAAACCGTGGGCACCATAGGTGCCCAATCCGAGAGCTGCTACTCCTGATTTCGATCAAGCAATGGCGGGGAATCCAGTTCAGAAAAATGAAAAAGAGCATAAATTCAGGCGAAATGAGGGAGGAATTTAGCAAATTTTACCAGAGAGAGCGGCGACCTTGTGCCAGAGACGAGGATCCATTGCTTTCGACATGATAGGTGTAAACAGCAGCAGCTACTTAAGTAGAACTACTAGGACTCTAGTGAGGGGGTTGTAGGCTTGTAGCCAGGGGGAGTCCATACAAAAACGAAACCATATCGGTTATGTTTTTAGGTTAATAAAATTGAACCGAAAATATTTTCGGTTTATCCGTTTGATTTCGGTTCACGATTTTATATATAATGGTTAATCGAAAAACCGAAAATATGTTGATTTTTTTTGTCAAATATTAGTTATCTTTGCATTGTTTAGTAATTAAACTCTATAATTTTCATGGTGCTGATTAGTTTGAGTCTTTCATTCTCTAATTTTAACAATTTACATACTATTTTTCCACTTCTCATTGATATATATATAAGACTCCTTATTAAATTTGATGAGATAAAAAATAATTATTGTGCTTGATTTCACACACTATAGTATATACTCTCGATATTTGTTTATAACAACTAAAACAATATGGTTTAAAATAAAATCACTTTTTTTATTCAAAATTTATTATTTTAGTTTTAATTATTTAAGGTAAAATTTTTTTTTGATGAAAACCTCATTCATTAAACTTCAGAATCAGCAACTAAAACGTCATACAATCCAGTAGGTAAACCAAAAGAATCAACAGAAAAGAAAACAGGTAGACTACTCCACTGGCTAAGCTAGTGGGCAACACAATTAGCGTTTCGCCTTATGAACTTCCAATCACACCCAGGCAAATCATAGCTCAGGTCAACAATGAGTGCCACCAGACTTCCCAATGCAGCTCTCGGTAGCTCTCCTCCCTTTAAATGCTTGATTACAGTGCTGCAATCCGATTCCACAACAACAAAATGCAGCCCCAGATCCTTAGCAACTTCAATCCCGGCCCCCAGCATACTGCTTCGGCTTCAGCAATGGAGACATCTAACCCATTCTGAATTTTTTCGAACCAACAAAGATCAGATCACCAACTGAATTTCTTCCCACAATGCCTAGTCTGACTTCGCCATTCTTGACTAAAGCGTCACAACATATCGAAATCCAAGGATCCTCCGGCTTCTTCCAGCCAGAGTTCTGCACAGAGCATTTTTGAACTCTTTTTTCCTGCACATTCAGAACTTTCAGAAACTCTTCCCAACAAATAGATGCCTTCATCACCGTCTCCGCAAGGTCTGATCTAATTCCTTCAAACAGCCTCGTATTTCTCGATCGCCACACAAACCAAATAATAGTCGCCCACAATCCGTGCAGCTCTTTGAGAACACCAGCCTGTACAGCATTTGCCCAATCCAAAAAAGAACCAAACCTCACATCAGGAAGTCCAAGTTGAGGTACTGAATTCCAAACAAGTCTCGCTTCCACACATTCAAGCAAGATGTGTAATGCAGTTTCCTCTCTCCCACAGATGCCACACCTGTTATCATCAACACCCCTTGCAGCAAGGTTCTTTCTACAAGGTAAGGCCTCTTTTGAAGCTCGCCAGAGGAATTCCCTGACTCTGGGAAGCATAGGAATCGACCACACCCAATTCCAAAACTGCTTGACTTGTCTATTTTCCGACTGCTCTCCTCTACTTGACATAGCCAGCTTCTTCGATTCAAGCATTTTGTATGCTGAGCGCACATAAAACTCGCCATTCTTAGTAAAAAACCACATTAATTGATCATCCACACTTTCATCTACCAAGTGAATTCTAGCAATAATATCAGCATCACAGTCCAAGAAGATTTCATTCAGTATCTCCATCCTCCATTCTCTGCATTCCCAGTTAATCAGATCAGCAACTAGCAGGTTTTCATCGGATCCTTTGAAGTTACCAATCGGATTGAAAGACATCGGCCTTGGCAACCACTTGTCATACCATACTCTTAGAGCTTTTCCATTACCTACCTGCCAACACAGACCTTCCTCAACTACATCCTTTGCCGTCCAAATACTTCTCCAACAATAGCTTGGATTGTGCCCTAAAGACGATCTAAAAAGGAACTTCTCGGAAAATATCTTGCCTTGTATAGCTTTTCTATAAGAGTATCCGGTTCTTGAATTAACCTCCATGCTTGTTTGGCAAGTAAGGCATGGTTAAAATCCTCCAAGTTCCGAACCCCTAAGCCTCCTTTCTCTTTCGGCAAACACATCCTATCCCAACTCATCCAGTGTATACTCCTCTTCCCCGCTTTATCACCCCAAAGAAAGCCTCCCATTAGTTGCTGAATTTCATTACAAAGACTCTTTGGGAGCAAAAAGCACGACATATTATATGTTGGAATAGCTTGAAGAACCAACTTGATTAACACAATCCTCCCCGCTTTAGATAACGACCCCGACCTCCATCCCTTCAATTTTTGCCACACTCTTTCCTTGATATGACCAAAAATAACCTTCTTGGAACGTCCCACCATAGTCGGAAGTCCCAAGTATCGCTCATGTTTATCAACCTCGTGGACTCCCAAAATTTCTTGAAGAGTTTCCCGCTGAGATTCACAAACATTCTTACTAAAAGATAGCTCTGACTTTGCAAAGTTAACCTGTTGACCAGAAGCTGCACCATAATCATGGAGTATTTGAACAATTTCCGACGCCTGTTGACAAGTAGCCCTTGCAAATAAGATACTATCATCAGCAAAAAGTAAATGTGAGATAGATGGAGCATATCTCACAATTTTAATGCCCTTAAACCTCCTAGCAGCTTCACTTCTTCTAATCAAAGCAGAAAAACCCTCGGCACAAATAAGGAAGAGATAGGGCGAAATCGAATCCCCTTGTCTCAAACCTCTAGATGGAGTAAAAGGAGTAGGGCTGAGCACGGTTCGGTTCAAACCGAAATTTTAAGCCGAACCGACCGAACCGAACCGACCCGAAACCGATATAATTCGGTTCGGTTTTCGGTTTAGCAATTTTCCAAATTTTGGTTCGGTTCGGTTTCGGTTCCGTTTTCGGTTAAATTTCGGTTCGGTTCGAATTTTCCAAAGAATAACCTTATATTTATGCAAAACCGACAAAAACCAAAACCGAACCGAACCGATTCAGTTCGGTTTTCGGTTCACATAAAATGGAATTTCGGTTTTCGGTTCGGTTCGGTTTCGGTTCGGTTTCGAACCGATGCTCAGCCCTAAAAAGGAGTTGTGGGTGTCCCATCCATTAAAACTGAGAAAGATACGCTAGTAACACACCTCATAATCAGCTCAACCCATTTTTCCTGAAAACCCAGCAATCTCATACTTTTTTCAAGAAAATTCCACTCCACTCGGTCATAAGCCTTTGCCATATCAAGCTTCAACGCCATGTATCCTGTTTTCCCTGTTCGTTTGCTTTTCATATAATGGAAAACTTCAAACGCTGCAAGCACATTATCTGTTATAAGCCTTCCAGGGACAAAAGCACTTTGAGTAGACGACACCACCTTCGGCAGGATCAACTTCAACCTATTTGCAATCACCTTCGACACAATCTTGTACACAACATTACATAAACTGATGGGTCTCAAGTCTTTCATTTTGTAAGGATCATTTACTTTTGGAATAAGAGAAATGAAAGTATGGTTAAAACCCTCAGGAAACTCATCACCATTAAGAATATTTAAGACAAAGGAAGTAATATCAGGCCCTACAATATGCCAGTACTGCTGATAAAACAATGCTGACATACCATCGGGCCCGGGAGACTTAGTAGGATGCATAGAGAAGAGAGCAGAATATACCTCGTCTCCGGAAAATGGGCGCAAAAGCTGAGAATTATCCTCATCCGTTAACATTGACGTGATCCCTTGAGGAGCCAATTCTGACAATGTATTATGATCGGTTTCGAACAGCTTTTTGAAATAATCAATGGCAACTCTCGCCTTATTCTCCCTCTTTCGCCATTCAAAACCATCATCATCCACTAAACGCCGAATTCTATTCTTCTTTCGTCTCCCATTTGCTCTCTTATGAAAGAAAGAAGAATTCATATCCCCCCACTTTAGATTATTCTCTTTAGCTCTTTGAAACCACAACAATTCCTCTTTCTCCATAAGATCGCTCTCCTCTCTTTCTAACCACCTTCGTCTTCTCACTAGATCACCACTCATGCCATTCTTGTTCAGCCTTCTCAGCTCCTCCCTAACTCCTTGTAACTTGAACCAAACATTCCCAAACTCTCTTTTATTCCAATCTTGTAAATCTTCCATGCACCTCTCCAATTTTTCCATCATTCCTCCTGCTAGAGCTCTATTATTTGGATTCAACCAAACATTAGAAACAACTGTTTGGCATCCTCCATGGCCAATCCACATCGCCTCAAATCTGTTCGGCTTTCTACCTCTAATCTCTTCACCCTCTCCTTCTTCGCACCTTACCGAGTCAATCATAATGGGGACGTGATCCGAGCCTTCTCTATCCAAATGCCTCACTCTTCCCCCAGGAAACAACTCAAACCACCGCTCGTTAGCAAAGCCGTAGTCTAAGCATTCTTGAATAAATTCTTCTCCCAACCTTCCATTGTCCCAAGTAAATCTCGGCCCCATGTAAGCAATCTCACTGAACTCACAAACTTCAACTGCATCGTGGAAGCCTCTAATTCATCTAGATCCGGGTTCAAACCTCCCTCTTTATCATCAGCACACCACACTTGATTAAAATCTCCAGCGCAACACCATGCATCATGACTATCCTCATTCAATCTTTTTAGCAAAGCCCATGAATGCTCTTTCTCCCCCTTTTGTGGCCAGCCATAAAACCCAGTAAAGCGCCACTCAAAATCACTCCCTTTCTCCCTAACAGTTGTATCAATATGGTGTCGAGTATAGGACTTGACATTTAAATCCATCTCGTCATTCCATACAAGACACAAACCTCCTGATTTTCCGACACAATCGATCGTAAAACAGCCCAAAAAACCGAGCTTATCCCTTATTTCCTCCATTTTCTTACGAACAAATTTCGTCTCCATAAGAAACACAACCTTCGGGGCCTCTCGTCTCACTAAATTAGTGAGTCTACTAATTGCCCGAGCCTTCCCCAATCCCCGACAATTATAGCTTAAAATACTCATTGCTTTCGGCAAGAGAGGCCTTCCGCCTCTCCCACCGATATCAATTTCTGTTTTTTTCCTTTCCACTTCATCTTCATCAATCAACATAAAATCAGCATTCTCAGACCCCCCTTTCCTCTTTGTCTTTTTTTCTACTTCTGTATTCTCAACTCCTCCCTCTCTTGCCCTTCTTTTCCACTTCTTTCTAGACTTAATCTTCTCTGATCCAGCCCCACTGCCTATCACACTTTCACTTTCCTCCACAATCTCCTTTCCTTTCCCTATCGAGTTCATTTTCAAATGATCTGACTCAACCACCCCTTCATTTTTTTACCATTCTCACTAATATACTCTTTCTTACTCCCCACACTATCCTCTTCCAGTCTAACCTGACTCAACCGTTCACTCGTGTTTCTCACCTCTTCTGCCTCCCTATCGTTTAGATCCGCCTGTTTTTCTTTTTCACCTTGATCTCCTCCCGACTGATCAATAACATCATCTTTCTCGTCAAACTTCCCATTTGTACGCTTGACATTCTTATTAGAGCTCTCACTATCTTCCTCATCTGTTCCAGCAGAGCTAACAAAGATTTTTTCACCCTACTCTCCTTTTCTTGAACTCCAAGCTTCCGTCCATCACTGATCTCTCCCCCTTTCTTAATTCCTCTGATTACTGCCATTTCATGTTCCCTCTCATAATCGTTTCTAGGCTGGTAGAGTTTTAGTGGAGACGCTCTCAGCCAATCATCATATTCACTTTGAACCTCTGAATCATGTTCCTCAACACAGTCCAACTCAACATGCCCTAACCTTCCACACCCATAGCAAAAATTTGGAAGCCTTTCATACTTGACTTCCACCCACATTCTTTTGCCATTCAAATTCAGTAACACACCTCTCCTCAAAGGTTTAGTGATATCCACCAAAACCCTAATTCTAATAAACTTTGCACTAACGAGCATTTCACTATCTTCGATCTCTTCCAAACCTCCAAACACACGTCCAATCTTCTCCGCCATATCAACTGTCAGAGCCTCCAAAGGTAAATCATAAATACGAACCCAAAACGGAACCTTATCGATTATGATCTTTGAAGAGGTTGTTCCGTTCCTGGCTCTTTTAACGCCAGCAGTGCCCTATCAAAAGACCACGGCCCCTCACGCATAACTTTTTGCTTCTCTTTTGGGTCACCGAATTGGAACAAGAAGAGATTCGGCCGCATCTCTCTGAAGATAAATCCTCCATTGATCTTCCATGCACCTTTCATCGTTGTTTTCAGTGCGTAAGCATTGAATGGCCTATTTGTTAACAAAGTTCTGACCAGTATGAGGCTATTTCTTCCCCCATCACTGCTCGAACCCCCCAGATCTCCTTGAACTTCCTGACATTCCTCCTCCGTTAAGGCCAAATCTTTTGCCCTACCCACAGTTGCCATGATCGTTGTCGAACCTTTCACATACACTGGTGGACCACGCACACGACGGCGGGAAACCCTAGCCCCCACGGACTGTGACCGGAGAGAGGCAAGTCGACTCTAGAAACCGGGATTCCCACGATCGTAGAATCGCCTCTATGCCATAGTTTTTTTTATTTAAGGTAAACTTACATAAATGGTTATCGGTTAAACGATAAAACCAAATCAAAAATATGCCTTATATACACGATATCATCTATTATGTCAAGAGAACAACAACTCACGTTGGAATCATCTTCTACAGTGGCGGAGCCAACGGGGGGCGGGTGGGTGCGGCCGCCCCCACCGGCGTCCGGAGGAGTGGGACTTCTCAAAGGGCCGCCCCGGGGTGGGAGCGAGGGCAGGGGAGGAGAAACAAGGTTGTGCGACGGGGTTGACTGAAGTATCGGAAGGAGGAGGCGGGAGAATGAGATGGCATCGCCGCCGCGTTGGTTGAAGCGTCGGACTGCTATGCTTTGATCGTGGTTAATTTGTACAGATGAGGAGGAGGAGAAAGAGAATAGGGTATTTTAATAAATTGGGCTTTAAAATTTTAATCATTTTTGGGCCTGTTGTAATGAAGTTGGGCCTAAATTAAAATAAATAATAGACCTTCTAACTAATGTAAAATCAGAATTTTTAATCGGTATTCGCGGGTCCCAAGCGAGGTTGGACTACATCGATGTATCACACTGTGAGATATAGTACATTTTCAATTGATATTGCTAATTATTTACTTTTTTAACGTTTTTCTTTCATATACTAACCAATTAGTTCTTTAATTTTAGGTTATTTTCAAATTTGCACTACAAAAAATTTAATCTTTAAATGGTGTTATTGATGATTTCTTAATGTATTGTTTATGTATATATTCAATAATAATTATTATGTATTAAGAAGTTATTTGTTTATAAATTTAAATTGATAGGTTATTAACCTATTATTGATCAAATTAAAATGGGGAGGTAGTTTTAAAAAAGAATATAATTTCAATTGATTGTGTTTAGTAGTATAATTTTTTAATGTGAATATTTTGAATATGAATTTTGAATTGAAAGTGACTTGAACGAGTTTGATATTGTAACTTGATTTGTACTTTTTTTATGTTAAACTTTTGAATTTGGTTTTTATATACATTATATATTCGATATTATATACATTTTACATATCAACATGTTAAAGTAGTTTTATTTGTTCGAGGTCCGGTATGCAAAGTTCGCCCCCTCCTTCCCAAGAATCCTGGCTCCGCCACTGATCTTCTACCCAAGTTCCTAGGTTCAATTGCAAGCATACTCTTAACTCGGATTGGGCAGGGTGTCCCACCACATGCCGCTCAATGACTAGATATGTGCTCCATGGCTCAATTGCAAGTATGCTGATGTGCTCACAAAAAATCCTTCCTTCAACCCGTCACCAACAGCTACTAAGGAGTTAGTTAAAATTCCTTGTTAGGCTGGATCATTATTACTAAAACGTGAGTTCTGATCTATTGTATTGTTGACCAAGCTATAACATCAATTTTTTGTTGAGTAAGCTTTGTGCCGAGTATTATTACTCACTTGTATCCAACTCCATGTAATCAATCAAATCCCAAAAACATTTTCGGCCTCTCTAAACTCCTTGCTCATTTCACAGCTGACTGTTTTGATTCATTTCCCAAAAGTTGATAATCACGAGGTCTTAATTTAAGCAAATTTCCCAACATATAAATACGAAAAGATGATTGATTGTACAGTTTACAGAGTTTTGTAAAGAATCACAGTTTTTCACCACCGAGCTCTAATTTGTACACGAATTACAGAATCCGGATCTCCCACCCCCAAAAGAATTTAGAGAAAAAAAAATAAAGAATAATTTTGCACATTAGTCAGGTCATTGTCCACCAGACATCTTCCCACACTAGAAGGAACAACTTCATTATATATCCTCTCTCTATTCATCATCATTTGTCATTATAAATCAGTTTGGTATAACAGGCAATTACCTTGTCAGCCACTTCAGCCGGATCAATTTAGTTCTGCATCCAAATGTAGTCTTCCCCCGGTTCCAAATTTTAAATCCAATGGACGGCCAGGATTCTTCACAATTACCAGCCAAGGATGGTTCTAAGATTACACTAAACACCTTTGGTTCTATATCTAGGCAGAGGTGAGCAGGCGCTAAAATCCAGCACTGGATTTAGCTTCACATGATCCCTTAGGAGCTGTTGGGAAACCCGGTCAGCCAAGAGAGGCTGCTTTTTAGCAATCTCATTTTCAGACGAAACGAATCTATGAAAAGTATGAGATCCGTTCTGTATTGCTCTAAACATGTTGGCGCTCGAGTCATGGTAGTTTGGTCCGTTGTGGAAAAGGCCACTGGACTTGGGCATGCTTCCAAAGTCATCACGTGAATGAAGAGCTTGATGATGAAACGGGATGGCGCCACATCCACCAGTCAGGGGAGTTGACGAACCTGATGTAAGCGGACTGGAAATGGAAATTGCAGGCGACATTGCTCCACTCAGATGTTGGGGTGACCTTGGGTACTTTAGGGGACTTCCAATTGGAGATACAGGGCATGATATGTTACGATGGACGTTATATTCGCTGACATTATAACAATCACACTCACATAATTAAGCTTATGGGAAAAAAAGGACTACTCTAAACCAAATCCGTAGGGGGGAAGCAAACCTGGAACGAGGTTGGGTCGGTGTTACCCTGGATGAATGGATTGAAAGTCTATCCGAGTTGAGCTTTGACTGCTTTCTTTCAACTGCAATGCCCTGAATAGGATCCACCAGAACTACAGTTAATAGAAATACAATTGCTGGAAATGATTTTGTGGAATAAAGGAAACCAACAGACAATTTATTAAAATGTAATACGAAAAACATTAGGTGGGACTGGCACTTTCCCAGAGCTAATCGAGTCCATACCAGAGTAATGATTTTATTCATATATAATTACTCATGATGCAGTTGGCTAAAAAATTATAATAAAAGAAAAGGAGACTTTACATAGCATGTGTAAAGTTGTTTCTTAAGGGAAAAATATAAAGTATTAATGAAGTCTTCAACGTCATCTTCTTGAGCACATCAACAACTGGTAATAATGTACAAGATTTCCATGATAATATAATTACAATCTTCTAAAGTATCCAAGAGGCAGTGTTGTGGTCATCAATTTTCTTGGTGCCTATATAACTAATTTATATTGGATACAGAAGCCCCACCCACAGGGAAGCCATCTTCCTTTCCAAAATTCCCCACAAAAGTAAATCATGGACATGAGTAAGCAGATAATGAGAATGTGTTCCAGCAACAAACTTTGATTTCGTTGTCCATAAAAAATATTTCCCGAGTAAGATCAACAGCACAGGGAAAGTTGCAAGGCAAAAGTGTCTCCATCATGCTCACTAAAAATAATTGCTAGGCATGCAAAACCAACATGTGTAACAAAAGCAATTTAATTTTGTTCACATTAAATGTTTTGACAACTCGGATGCCCTTTTGAGTTTTGGCATTATAAACGAAAATCAAGTGCTTGAGGTTGGCATCATTAAGTGAAGTTGCAATGTAGACAAAATGATTCAAAGAAACCAGATATAAATCAGAATGTCCAAGGGTTGGAGTCCAAATGAAATATTAAAAAAATATACCAAACAGGAAAAGAACTAGGAAGTACCTGACTCTTCATTCCATTTGGTACACCTGAAGGATCCAACACCTCAGGGTCTATAATGGGCCGTTCAGGAGTTTTGTTCCTAACAAAAGGATGTTCCAGAAGTTTAGCTGCTGTTGGACGATTTCTTGGATCACGTTGCAAGCATAGCCTAACAAAATCCTTTCCCTCTTCTGAAAGATGATCTGGAATTGTAGGCAGTTCTTTGCTATTCCCAATCTTAAACATAGCAGCAACCTGCAATAAATAACATGCCAGCAAGGAAAGAATCTTTCAGCACATGTGGCATTTAAAAAGAGATGCTAACATATATATCAACCCAGCTTAGATGCAAGCATCAGTAGACAAACGAAATCTAGCTATTAGAGCTGAGAGGAAGAGTGGATATGGTCACAGTGTGGTGACCTAGTGATTAGTGAGTGGCATTTTCATAGAGTTTGGTGCTCATTCTGGAGTTTAGAATAATATAAGTCCTAATGCACAAACTTTTAACAGGATCAATTTTTTTTTGATACATATATCAAGAGATTAAAAAAAATGTTCAAGGCGAATTGGCACTGACATAAGCAGTTGAAAAAATAAAGCCTTTTAAATCTTCATCCTTCAAACACACCTTAATTTATCTCAAGTAGATAACCTAAATAATGTAAAAGGACAAGCCATACCTAGGATATGCTCAATTGGGCAAATTCAGAAGGTTTCATGAGGATGTTGATGCACGTAAATCATAGAACTGAATGTAAATTGAAGGGGAGCAGGGAAAACACACGCACACGCACACGCACACGCACACGCACACGCACACGGACACGGACACGGACACGGACACACACACACACACACACACACCAAATAACAGTTCAAATTTCAGAATACTGACCCCTTCATATTGGCTCCATGGAGGTTTTGTCGTTGCCATTTCCAACACAGTGCACCCAAGGCTCCATATATCCACAGCAAGATTGCAACCATTTGAATACTTGATCACCTATAACATTAGAGATCTGAAACTGAGAGCTACTACGAGTGTGATGAAAACCAACAGGATATCAAAAGTTAGTCTGACCTCTGGTGCCATCCAATAGGGACTTCCTTTAAAAGATAATGGACATGACTGCCCTGTAATCTGCAATGATGAATGAACACAGTTATGGGAATAACGCTTCAATATCAAGAATTGTAGATTATTCAAATTTGTTGCAATGATAAAACATAGGCAGATAAAGCGTCCCACTGACCCTCTAAATAAGAAGAGGGGCTACTGATTCTGCCACAATAGTATAGGGCAAAAAGGAACATAACAGACAAGCAGACACATGAAGATGTGATCATTTTCGCAAATGAAACCAAATGGCAAGTCATAACAAATTGTGCTTAAGGAAGGAACAAAAGTAAGCAGTCAAAAGACTCAAAATTAGAAATTGCGTCAATTTACAAAAAGAAAAAAAGACCTTTAAAGATGAGTGAGAATACCAACAGTAGCAATGCATCATCAGTTTATGTAATCTGCAAACTTTGCAGAGCATTAATGTTCAATTTTAAAACATGCTTATATTATTAAATTAGGAAAATCTTGTAAATCAACCCTGGACCTATATTTTTGTTCGTCCCTCTAGTATGCTTTCTAGAAAAAGAATCATTTACATGTAGGGAGAAAAAAAAATAACTTTAGGATATAGGACGTTCAAATCTAACCCTAGGTCTTGAGTGCTAATTCTACAAAATAGAAGTATACAAAGACTGATAAATTGCTGTTTAATATCACAAATGAATGGCTTTAAGATATTGGAAATTGTACAGGAGTTTTTTAGTTACATATACTATTACATTGAATTCTACAGTGTTAGTGCACACGTGTGCAAGTGAGGCAATGCATGTGCTATATATAGCCATTTGAGTGAGATAGGAGGATAACAAAACACATACTGCACTTTTCTCTTCCAAATCGTATTTTTCTAAATGAAATACACAAGCTCGGTTTTCGTTCTTTCCATTCAAGAACCTGCTCTTGTGATTGGGAATTGTTGTTTCAAGAACATTAGTTTCCCTAATATAATTCCAGTTACAGTTCAACTGTAACACTTTATGCTTGACTAAGATGCACAAAGCCTGATGCATTTTCCCTCTCCTTGCAATCTAATTCTCCGCCCAACTCAGTTCTGAGAATCCAGGCTCCAACCTCAAGTGTTGCTTCATAGCATCACCATCTGCAACATCATAAGTTTACAACCAAAAGCCGCAAATTGAAACTCTGACCAACTGAGCAATGTCATCTAGTAGTTCCAAGTTTAGACCTAAAAGCCCATGCTCTGCTCCCCATCATTGATTTGTGTTTAAATCAGCACATACCATCTCCCTTGAACCCACGTACTTCAACATTTATTTTTGAAAAGCTGTAATGCTCTGCCCCTTATCATAGATTTGAATCAGCACACACATTCCCTTCAACCCCTGTACTTCCACATCTATTTTTTTGAATAGCTGTAAATCATTTTTTCACTATATTTTGGTCTTTTTGTTCACTATCATTGGTGGAAAATCCACGTGCATAGAATTTTCTTATCAATTTTAGATGAACAAGTGTAAATATGCTTCCCGCATGTTGGATTTTTAGTTCTGGTTCAAAATTACATTTTGAAGCAAAATTACTTTTGTTTGCATTGAAATGCGTGATTATTTTTACTTTTCACGCATTTCAATGTAAATAAAAGTAATTTTGGTTCAAAATGTAATTTTAACCCAAACTAGAACATGGTTATGCCTAGAGAGTTTCCAACACAGTATATAATATTTGAATTAAACATATACATGAAGGCTAAGATTGGAACTAATAATGTTATGTCTAAAATAAAAGACTATTGCATTACTAAGATTTAGCTCCACTAAAACCTCTGAAAAATGGAATATTGTGCAATAAAGTCATCCAACAGCAAGTAACACAGTTCATCCATTCAACACACTGTGCTATCTTGCTTCTAAAATTTCTATTCACAATAAGAAATGCTAAATAAAGCCTAAAATGTTACATCAAAATTGAATGCACGGAAAAGCTTAATAACTTATAGGATCACTCACATGCTTTGCCATTCCAAAATCTGCCAACTTTATACGTCCATTTGGGTCAACAAGTATATTTGCTCCTTTTATATCTCTGTACATGACATTTAAGTAAGCATAAAGGTAGATGCAGCTCTTGCAATAGAAACGGGAATTTCTTTCAGAAACATAATATATGAGAAGCTAAAGACATTAAATGACCCGTGTTTACCTATGTACAGTATGTTTTAAGTGCAAAAAAGCAAGCCCTGACAGTATCTGTTGAGTATAACTACGTATTACAGGTTCCCCCAATTGTCCATATTCCTGAAGAATCTTGTAAATAGAGCCACCAGAAACATACTCCAAGTATATATAGAGTCTGTCATCAACCTGTGAACAATGCATGGAACAAGGAAAGTTCAGAATAAGTTTCGAGTCTCCACAAAATAACTCTAGTAATACACAACCAGAATCATATGAATTAAAGAAGAAGGGAATGTTGATCATGAAATAAAATAGAACAGATTCAGGGTTTTTACTTATGGAAAATTAATGGTTGAGGCATTTAGTTTCCTAAAATTTACTTACACTTTCAGAACCATAATACTGAACGATGTTTGGATGCCGCAGTCGGCTCAGCAAAGTGATTTCCTGCCAAAAAAATTCCCGTAAGATCAGCTTTGTATCCATAATTAGATTATATAATGAATAGCACATCCATTTATTTCGACTCTACTGCTAAAAACATTACTTAGAAAGCTGCAACAAGGAAGGTTGATCTTGATCACACTGCTAAAAAAACACAGGCATCAACACACGCAACCTTACAATTCTGACAGACACAACAATTAATAACATAATATTGTAAAGCAAGGACTGGCTGCCCTCTTTACTCATCCAATAAGTGAGCACACAAAAGTCAATCAAAGGTAGGACTGGAAAATGAAAGTGTTGCTGAATAAATTCTAAAACAAGTTCCATATGCAAATTCACAAGCCTTAGCTGCCTCTTTACCCAGTCAAAGAAGCATATGTTAGCATCACTAAAGTCCTGCAAATGTGGGTCTGTAATTGTAAGAGATGATGCTGAATATCTAATGAAATCTTGCAGATCCTCAAGTACATGCAAATATGACCATCTCATTTTCAAGAGTATAGTACAAGCTCAAGTAAGTTCATTCAGCGAAGTCAGGGAATCCAACATTGATTGAGTTGTTCAGAGCCAATTCATTAGAAGTGTTAAAAAAAACAACTATTTCATCTTATGTAACAATGAAGGGTCTGTTGCCCCCGGGGCATTGGCGTGACGGTCAAAGGGTGAGGGGTTTTGCCAAGTGACCCGTGTTCGAGTCTGGGCGTGAGCAAGTGGGAATTGCCCTGCGGTTGAGGTGCTTGCACCTCTTTCCAGCCGTGGGGGCCGTCCCATCTCCACTCACTTGCTCGGCACCGCTGTGCCCCGCGATTTACCATCCTCCACGATTGGCGTGACGGTCAAAGGGTGAGGGGTTTTGCCAAGTGACCCGTGTTCGAGTCTGGGCGTGAGCAAGTGGGAATTGCCCTGCGGTTGAGGTGCTTGCACCTCTTTCCAGCCGTGGGGGCCGCCCCATCTCCACTCACTCGCTCGGCACCGCTGTGCCCCGCGATTTACCATCCTCCACGATGACCCAGGGCAGGGTGCGGTGGGGGCGCCTGGGGTGAGTGTAATCACCTTTGCCAACAATGAAGGGTCTGTTTTTCAGGCGCTATGTGCTGATACAGTACATATTGAGGATATGAAAGTCAAAATGTCTTTTTGGCAGGTGTCAAATAAATTCAAAGTAGTTGAGGTTCTCGTGTTTAGATCTCATGTTCTAAACCACAGCTTGAAAATTTTCCCGAGACTCAAAATCACAACTGTGACCTGTCACAAATTCATAAACACCTTCCTCACAAGTCACAGCCTCAAACCAATTAAATATAGTTAGCATTCTAAAATTTCACAATTGCATAGAATAACGTACTCAATAAACAGAACAAAGACATATGCAGAAGAGCGTCTTTTGATTATATATGTAATATTTTATTTGTTAAATGCATAAATTGTCCGAGAAGAATTCACCTGTTGCAATTGCTTTGCACTTTCTTTTGACTTTGCATCATCCGAAAACAAGGTAACCTCCTTCATGGCACACATTTCACCAGTCTCACTGTACGGATAATACAACAAAGACAAATTAGTAGTTTAACTCAATATCCAAAGCAAACAGGCTCAAAAAAATTCAAATTTACTAATTTGCAATTACCTGTTAAAGCCAACATAGACATGCCCAAATGTGCCTCGTCCAAGCAATTTGCCTTTCTTCCAATGTGAGCCAGGGATAATTGGATTCTCTGTTCTTGCTGGGCTTCGTGGAATAGAAGGTGAAGTTGCTGCTGAGTTTCCATGAGAAAAAAGTGAAGAATTCGGAATTGTCACAGGAGGAAGAGGCAACCGATGACTTTGTTGTCTTCCATCATCAGCCCAGCTTGCTGACCCTTCAGTAGAAGCTGCTCCAGCTTTTGGATGAATAGGTGTCACTGCACCACTCTGAGCTCTAGAGCCAGGCCCAGGGCTGGCCTGGCGTGGACTTGGTACTGGAGAATACTCTGGGCTACCTCTGCTTGGTTGCCAAAACAATGGTCCTGACATGTCTCCTCCTATTGAGTTATACCCAGAATTCTGCCCTGAACCTGGACTGGAGCAGTGGCTAGATCCAACTAATGTTACATCAGGGTATGGTCTATTGGCCCAAAAAGCAGTATTCATAACTTGTTCATTGCTAAATGCTCTCATTGGACTCCTTGATGGACTTGACATGGAGCTGTCTGGAGCACTACAGAAGGCCCCATGAGAAGGAATCTGCAAAGTTGTTACATGATTACCCAGAGGTCTTCTTTTTGCCAATCCAGGAGAATTCTGATTACTTATCAATTTAACAGGCTTATGTGCCTCTCTTGCAGTTGTTGGAGTAACCTCAGAAGATTGCACCTTGATCTTCAGGCTTCGAAGACATATTGAAGAAAAAGACATTAGGATCATAAAATTCAATAACAACATACTTTTCAAGCATTTTCAGAAAAGATATACAAAGGGCTGGGAAGAGTATCTACAGGTTTCTTGTGAACTAAGATTTCAGAAGAGATGGAAATATAACCTCACCTGGAAGGGTTTCCAGCACTGATATTGGTCATATTATCATAATCAGATGTGAGGTTATGCTGCAGATGAGAGTCTGTTAAATCACCACTATCTGTTGAGCTCTCACTAGAAACAGAAGCAGTGACTAAATCAGCATTAAATTCAGCAGGATCTGCTCTGCCCCTAATGCACGCTGGTCTTGGGAGGTGTAGAAACGATGAAGACTTGGAAGCCTTATCTAGCCTTGGTTTTGTTGATATGCTAATTCCAGAATCAGTACGGCCAACATTTGCAGGATGTAAGCCTGGAAGGGGAAGTGGTTGGGCATGAGGTCTGTCAGCAAAACTTTGACACCTTCCTACATTTTTAGAAGGAGATGGTGATCTGGAAACTATACGTGATTGGGATCCCCTTTCAGAAACTGTGTCACTGCAATGTCTAGTAGAAGCTCCAGAGCTGCTGTCCCATTTTCCATCAAATGGACCCTTAAACTTGCGCTGCAGTGATTCGATTAAACCTTCCTTACTGGCTTTTGTCGTTGTGTCTTTAGATGATGATTTTCCCCACCATGAAGGCATATTTGATTTTTTCTCAATCTAGTAAAGATAATTACAGGAAAAGGAAGGGGAGAAAACTTTCAAAAAATATGGGAATGGAAATAAGGATTGAGCATATAGGTGGAAACTGGAGAGTCCGAAGACCACTGTTTTCTAGTACTGCCTAAAATAACTTAGTCCCCAAGCTAAAGCGAGCTTTTCCAAAAGAAACATTAATCCAAATAAGCTCCACAATGAAATTTCAGAAGCACTCTATCAATTGTCTGAACTATTTCACATCAGCTAGTTGCCTGGATAGAAGCAACAAATGAGTAAGACAGACTTTCCCATCTTCAATGAAAGGTTGAAATTAAATGCATAAAATTAAACTGCTTTGATGAAAGGCAGAAAATTTTGAGCCAACTAGGAGTCCAACTCACTGGGCATTCACATATGTGCAAAAAATATGCATCCTAGCTATAGGAACTGTCACCACTTCCATATGTACAAACATCATTATTCATCTTTGGAATTGATACCCATGAGCATTGGAACTATACTATCATGAACTTATACAGCATAGATACTCACCACTCAGTATCTAACTGACTAGCTCACCTACTAAATTATAATGAACCTACATTATTTCTTGGATACTAGGGCATTCAATAACCAATTACCAATTCATAGGTGACTGATCAATTTATCAGTTGCATTAGCACAGTTGTTCATAATCACAAAAGCAATCCTTTAGCAACAATGCGCCAGGGATGTCTCTCTGCTCAGTGCTGAGAGCTAAAGTCAAACGCGGCTCTGAAGATGCTTAAATGAAAATTTTCAATCCGCTACTGAACTTTATTATATTGTTTGACTGATCAGCCAGTTTCAACAACTTCAGACAATTTCAATCTTTAACTTCATTCTTCATATTGGTCTATATTTGACTAATTCCACCCTGATTCAAAGTTCAACAGAAACTGGAACTTTCAACGAGTCTTCCACTATTTCAACACCTCAAAGATAAATTAGGAATAATAACATATCTGCATGGATCTCAAAACTGTAAACCTCAATCCACCAAAAACAGTAATACATATGACACTCGAAAAATTACTTCAATCCACCCCTTTCAACTTTGTAAAAAAATGGAAATTTATCATGTAGAGGAAATTTTCTTTTCTTGCTTATAAAACCGATAATTTTTTTAAGATTACATGTCTGGCACTTTTAGAACTCCAACAGCTAGATTAAATAGGCAAAGGAATCTAAATTAATTTTCACCAGCTCCAAACTAAAAAAAGTGACCATCAACGCGATCTAACCGCGAAATTAAGCAAAACATAAAAACAGATCCAATAGCTACAAATTATTTCAAGGAAAATATACTGCAATCGAATCATACATAAACGAACAGGATTATAGGAAGTTAAAACCGCACCAGGTATTTTCAGCTAGAAACTCGCTGCTTGCTTACTGGCCAGTAATCAAAATGGAGGAACAAATTGAATTGAACCCAACTGGAGCATAAGAGAAGGAATAAGATGTAGTTTGAATATAATCGTGGTTGGAATCTGGAAGAATAAGAATAATCATGGAAGATTTGGCTCTTCGCTCGAAAGAGCAAAGCGAAATCAAAATTCAGCTAAACAACAAAACCCTAAACATCTGAGATGAAAGGAAATCGTCCCAAAGGCAAGAGCAAAGTACAAAATTTGAGCAAAGAAGAGAGAGAAAACAGGACAGTGGAGAGAGTATGTCTGAGAATCGAATCCAATTGAAAAAGGAGCTGGGCAATGTGAGAGATACTCTCACCACAAGCGTTGTTTTTGTGCAATTACTAGTCTTCTGCATATTATAAACTGTTGTTTTTTTTTTTTTTTTGTCAAAAGCCGAAAACCACAATAAGATAGGGATGTTTTTTGCAAACCATCATTTTTGCCATATTATCTTAAACCACCCACATAATGTGTTTTGTTAGCCAAACACAAGCCATGATACTATATCGATAAAAAAAATCCGTTAAATTTGTTCGCAATTACAATTTTACCCTTCTTATGGGTGGTTTTCGGTTTTTGTCCCAAACAGATAAAAATAAATCGAATAATAACAAATTAAAGTTATCCAATCTTCACACTGCGGAGAGTTCAAAACCCTTTTAGTTTTAAAATATAATTTTGAGTAGAAAGTTATTTTAAATAAGTAAAATAAGGCATTATGTTTAAAGTTTAGATATGCTAGTTCACTTGATAATTTTGCATGTTTTGACATCTTTGGTAGAGAGATTGGTGATATAATTAACAATATCTATGTAATTTTTGCATATAGGATTGAGTTGAGAGTTGTCATTCAAAGCCTAAATACATGATAGTTGAGTGAAACACATTTACCTTTGTGAGGTTGGATTGTGACTGCTTTTGCTTCATAGTTGTTCATATATGTGTGATGACGGTTAAGTCACTTGTTTATTTTTCACTTATGCTTGAAATTGCTTTTTGATGAGGGTAAAGACTTGATGGATATGCTGTTGATTTTGATTCTAGTTTCGTTATTGCTTGAGGACAAGCAAGTCTAAGTATGAGATATTTTGATGTCCGCGTTTTTAGCTTGGTTTTATATAGTCTTTTTAGGTTTTTTAGAGTCGTGTTTAGATAGGTTTTGTGTTCGTTTTGTGTTGTTTGCTTTAGTTTTCATATTTTGCATGAAGCATGGAAGCTACGCATGCTTTTGTGTTTTCTTGCAGGTTTTGAAGCGGAATTGGAGCATTCTAGAGCATTACGAGGATGGGAGCAAGGTTAGGAAAGAAGCTTAAAAGCATTGGAGGAAGATCAAGGAAGGAAACGAGGAGAACAAAAGAATGAAGAACCAGGAAATAGCTCGTTACCGACCCTAGAGGGGTCAATATCGAGGTCTACAGGAGAAGGAAGCGTGAAGAAAACGCTCAACAAAGTCCTATCGACCCTGAAGGGTCGGTACCCGAGATACCTGTAACATCCCCGACCAAAGTGTATATGGCATATTGCATTCATATAAGATAAGTAGTATATGCATAGCATATTGACATGATATATAGTGCATTTTTTAAAGTAATATTTATTTTCTAATTAAATTTATTATATTTTAAAAACTTTTTAGCTAAAACTTAATTAATAATTATTTCAGGATAAAGTTTATAGTAAAGAGGATTTGAGGGTGAAAAGTCGAATTTTGATAAAATTATGCCGACTCTTTACGCCAAACTTGCTCCATGATATAAATACAAGTACTCTATCTTATTCTTACTAGCAAGAAATGAAATTAAAGAAAAAAAGAGAGAGAGGGTACGTATAGAGAGAGAAAAACGAAGAGAAAGAGTAGAAGAAGATGTTTGATTGTTTCGATATTGGTTGTATTTGTTGAATATGGTACAAGGTTTCTTCTATCGGGTTTTAATCTCAAAGTACAAGCTTGATTTGGTAAGTTTTAATTAGTTAATGGTTTATTTGGATTTCACTGATTTTTTTAAATCTAAATCTATAGTTGATTTTGATTGAGAAATCAGTTGATCTATTGTTCTCATAGGGTGTTTTCGATATTGGATTTATATTCGGTAAAAGATTTCAGAGTAATTTTAGGGTTTTGCTCTGTAATGATATTATTGTAGAAAACAGGCCTCTGCTTATACCTTAACTTGAGACAAATTTGCAAGGAAAAGAATCACACAGATGTCTGTCCAATAACGTTACTTTGTATTGAACAAAAATAGCCCACAGACCATCTTTCCGTTTACATCACGTCACACATGTATACTACACTATAACAGCCAGTAACTGCCATTAACTATTCTTAATGACAGTTAATAGAAACCACCCAGGCATCAGTTTTTCCTTGACATAAAACTTACGCCCAAGAAACACAAACACTACCTACTTAACTTTTGACAGATATTTGACTTTTGCACTATAAACATACACTAATCACTTATTAATTTACATAAAAAAGGACACAACTATATTACTAACCTTAAGATAGATTATTAAACCAAGTTTATTCCTAACATTTTCCCCTTAAACTTGGTTTCAACACCTTCTTCTTACAGAACAAATCTACCAACTCATCAAGCCTTGTTTTGATACCCTGTTATGTGATTGAATAGACCTTCTTGATGACATTCTTCAACCTTAATCATTAATAGAGCAGGTTCTTCCTCATCTCCTTCCATTGTGAGATTCACCTTCTCATCCTTGTCCTTAGAATCACATTCTGACTTGAAGTGTCCCATATTTCCACATGAATAACACTTAATCTTTCTCCTATCAAAACGCTTCTTGGGCTTTTGTTCTTCTTCATCACTTGGAGAATCTTCCTCCTTGGAGATCTTGCCTTTTCCCCCCTTCTTTTCTCTTGTTTTCCACTCAGGCCGAGTAAGAAGTGTCGTTTCCAGATTTGTTTCTCCGAAATCTTGAACTCTTTCCTCATGAGCTTTCAAGGATCCAATGACTTCATCTATACTCTTTACTTTGAGATCACAAAATTCCTCCATCGTGGATGACATTTAAATGAATTTAGACGACGTTGATCTCAGAAATTTCTTGACAACCTTCTCTTCTTCGATCTAATTCCCAAGTTCTCTGAGTTTGCTTACTACCACATTCATTTTACTTGAGAATTCATCTATGCTTTCATTCTCCTTCATCCTAAGTCCCTCGAATTCCCTCATGAAGGTCTGGATTCTTACTTCCCTAATTCTTTCAGCGCCTTGATTCATCATCTTGATGGAGTTCCATGCCTCTTTTGCAGTCTTCTTGACTCCCAATTGCAGAAGCGCTTCCTCTGGAATGGCTTGATAGATGGCAGCTAAAGCCAACTTGTCCTTCTTGGCATCAAGTGGCGCAGATGCATCAATTGCTTCCCATATCCCTTGAGCGTCGAGGAACACTTCCATTTTGATTGCCCAGACAGTATAGTTTGTCTTAGACAACATTGGATATTGCATGCTAAAACTTCTTTCCTGCGTTTTTGATCCATCGACTGGAATAACTGCCTTTTTGTGTCTGATTTGCTTGCAATTTCCTTGTCTCTACTCATGATCGATTGAAATGCCCTGATGCTCTGATACCAAATGTAGAAACAGGCCTCTGCTTACACCTTAACTTGAGACAAATTTGCAAGGAAAAGAATCACACAGATGTCTGTCCAATAACGTTACTTTGTATTGAACAAAAACAGTCCACATACCATCTTTCTATTTACATCACATCACACATTTATACTACACTATAACAGCCAATAACTTCCATTAACTATTCTTAATGACAGTTAATAGAAACCACCCAGGCATCAGTTTTTCCTTGACATAAAACTTACGCCCAAGAAACACAAACACTGCCTACTTAACTTATGACAGATATTTGACTTTTGCACTATAAATAGACACTAATCACTTATTAATTTACATAAAAAAGGACACAACTATATTACTAACCTTAAGATAGATTATTAAACCAAGTTTATTCCTAACAATTATGAAGTCCTTTCATCAAGTTTTTCATAAAGGTTTGAACTAGAAAAATATTCTTCTATATATATAGTTTATTGTTTTCAAGTTTTAAAGGATTTGGAATTATGCACAAGAAGTTATAATGCATACTGACATTTCATTGCATTTGAGGTTAAAGTTTGTAAGAGTAAATAGGTTGTTTTTGCATTTGGTTATATATAGGAGCACAAGTCATAGATCGTGGTCAAAGAGAAAGGGAAGAGATATAGTATCTGTCTTGAACAAGTGAGTATAGACCGGAGATTCAACCCTATGTGCTATATGTGCCATACGGATATATGAGCTATATGGATATATTTGTTATATGGATTATATGGATATATGTGTTTTATATGATAGCTCTGAAATTTCCAGACTTGTTTGCACCAAAAGTATGTTAGTAGATGGCATATGATATATGAACACAGGATGCATTTGATTGCATATCATATTGCAATGAGATTAAAAGGACATGTGACTATCTCGCCCTTAATTTGTATTAGAGGACCTACGAGTCATACATGATCTTCGGATCATACAGGACCTATGGGTCATAATGAGGAAATCTTCAGATTTCTTTCTTAAAGTGACCATAAGAGTCATAATAAGGAGATCTTCGGATTTCTTTCTTAAAGGGACCATAAGAGTCCATATACAGTAAACCCGGGGCAGATTCAAGCTTGAACTGTTCACAAATAATAAATCGGATACATCCGCATTTGCATTTGTATAGTAAATTCATATATATATATAATATGTATGTATATGTAGATGGACTAATTGTTTGATTCTGTGTGAAATAATTGATGATGGTTTATATTCACTAAGTATGCGACTCACATAAATCGCAAAACAATTTTTTTCAAGTTCAACTAGAACTTTCTGATGTGTGTCTTTGTTAGAGGTCACATTCATACAAGTTGGCCGGCTGAAGCTCTATGCAACCTTCTCCTTCTCACTTTGCATCTTAGACATATGTGTTGTATGAGAAGTTAGAGTAATAAATGTGTTAGTATAAGAACTAATTACATATAAGTGTATGTGTGCAACCTTTTATGGTTGTTAATGTCTGCTATGTGCTTATGTGGATAGTTGGTGTATGTGAATTATCTCTTTATATAAGAGATAAGTTTTTCTAAGTATACGTCATAGGGTATAAAGGTGTCACAGTACCCCCGTGTCGGTAGGCGACACCGACTCTCGAGATTATTAGATTTTATTCCGATATCTTTTTAAGGATCGTTTTTATATCTTTAAGGAAAACTTCTTTAGATAGATTTCTAGTATTTAAAGCAAGATAAAGACCTAGTTTTAGAAGGAGAAGTTTTAAGGGGAAATTATTACGTACGCTTGGAGTACCTCGGAACGCAAGAGAGGAGAGAGAAGATTTGTTTGGTTTTCTTTGTGTTCTTGTGTGAGATTGAAGTAGATGTGATTGAGAATTCTAGTAAGTTTTCTTTAATTCAATTTAAAGATATGTTTTCTTATTTAAATTTTTGTGTTTGTTCTTCAATTATGTGTGAGTAGTCTTTTATTCTAGAATTAGGGTAAATGACCAACTTAGTTATGCATGTTGATAGCATGAATCCATGAATTGATTCCCTTTGATCTTGTTTCTACTTATTTGTGCTTAAACTTTGGCGAAAGTTTAAGTAAATTCATGTTTATGATTTGATCGAAAGAAAGATTGTGAATTTGAATAGGAATAAGGTTTGGAACGAAAGTTGAAAACCTTAGATCGTGATAGGTAGAAGTGAATTGATTCACGAAAGTTGGTTAATTTGCTTCTCTTTTCAACGAAAGTTGATTTATTATGTGAAAAGGCATGATCTTTATTATTTATAGGACTTAATATGCATGTCTATGTTGTGGTAAACCCTAAACTCTAGATCTTTTCTCGTATTGTTCAAAACTCGTACCCAGTTATTGCCTCGTTGCTAAGTTCCCTACCCTCAATATCGAGTCCTACAGTGCAATTTCGGTTGTTTCTCTTGTTTCGTTGTTGCTTTTGTTTGTGTGTTTTAAGTGTTTTTAGCCTAGTAATTAGACATAGACTTCCTCCCCCGTGGACGAACATCACTCCGCTATACTCAGTGAGGTTTTGATCTTATAAATTTATTTGTTTGATTAGATAGATCAAGTATCCCTTCAATAGTTAATCATTTGGGAATTTTATCAAACACATGGTGTACAATTAGACGAGCATTTACCATTAGCCTTTATTTTCAATAAAAAAATCAAATTGTAATGCAAAACATGAACAACCTCCATAGGATTGAGTAAAATCAACAAAGCTAATTCTACAATAACTTCTATTAAAACTAGCAAGTTATCAAACACTTGGTCTGCACCTCATAAATTCAACAAAAAAGGCCTAAATAAGTAAGAACAAGAGTATTTTGCTATTGACAAACAACAAAATTTATAAACTCCCTTCTCTCTACTTTCCCAGCCGGCATGCACACCCTTCCTCCCTCTCCGGCTTGCTCCGGCAAGAGCACACCTCACGTGGCCCTTGTCCAAAGCTCAAGGCGAGCATCCTCACGAGCCGCCTCCAAGTCAGAGTGAACCGGTGCCTCTCGTGCTTCCCGGAAGTGGTACACCCTTGGAGCCACCTTCTTTCCCCTTGCCATAGTTTTCTTTCGCCCCTCCCTTTGCTTTGTTGAGGTGGTTGTGTTTTGGTACTAGAAGGTCGTCGGTGGTGGCCTCTTTGTGGCGTCCGTGGTTGTCCCTCCTTTGGCCATGGGGTGAAAGAACAAGCCCTCTTCCCCTTTGCAAGAAAATGGAGATCCAAGCAAGTATAAGATAGATAGGGTTGTGGTTCCTTCTAACAAAGGCGGCAAGATGGACAACCCTAAGGCAAACAAGAAATCCAAAGCTTCGAGCAAGGTGGAGATTGGAGGTGAGAATCTGACACCTAAGGCCGTCATTGTTGGCATCTCAAGCTTGGAAAAGATGGTGGCAAATGCAAATGGAGATGAAAATGTTGAGGTAGTTGCTAACACAAGGGACGAGCTGTTCGACGATGAAGATGGCGGCTTTTCGACGCTCACAACCCATGCTTCACTACCTCCGGCCAAGGAGACGCCACCGCCGGAGCTCACCAACATCGCCTCCCAACCGCCGTCCTTGGCGGCACATGAGAATCATGCTTCCTTAGATGAATCATGTGACAAACCTAGCCAAAAAGATACCTTGGAGAATGAAAATGGAAGCAAGCCAAATTTGGCAAAGTCAAAGACCCAGCTTTTGGTGCCCTTGCCCCTTGTAGGCACCGATTCGGGTAAGCCTCCTCATGCCACAACACGTGAACCTACAACCTTGCCAACCGTTGACCCATGCCTTGGGCATGCCACCATCGCGAGCCCTCTCCAAAGCTGGCACGTCCAGATCGGCGCCGACTACCTCGAGAGTAGGCATGCCCAACCCCATGGCTGAGCCAAGCGGCGATGTGCACGGTCTAATCTCAATGGTGACGAACCCCAACCGCGCCATGGTCCCCCCCGGTGCGCCACATGACCACACTGGCCCAAGCTCCTCGATGCAAAAACCTATGCGTCCACACTTGCCACTCATGGCACAGTGGCAAACTCAACCCGACACTCATGCTCCTAGGCCTAACGCTTGGGCCAACAAATCCAAGAAATTTTTGATGAATTCCAGTTTGGGTGGCAAGCTCACCCACACCCTCTCCCACCTCAAATCGAGTCTCCATCAAATGCTCCAAAGGCTTACCAAAGCATGTGGTTTGGGGATGGTCACTTCTTGGCCAATACATTTGCTACCACCCAGGTCATTTTTTGATCAATGAAATGATCAAGTCATGGGGTGTTCGAGCTAGATATCGCAAAGAAGAGGGATGGATGATCTTCAAGTTTGAATGCGAGGAAGATCAAGACAAGGTGCTCAAGGGTGGGTCGTATTTTATTCATGGAAAGCCGCTTATCCTTAAGCACATCCTCGACAAGTTCGCTTTCAAACGGAAGGACATTGTCACCATTCTGCTTTGGGCCCGAATCTATGGTCTAGCAATTGGACTATGGATATGCTTGGCCGAATTGCTTCACAAGTAAGCCGTTATTCATGGACCCGGTCACGGACAAAAGAAAAAGAGGTTCGTATGTTCGTGTGCTTGTTGAAATTAATTTTGCTCGTGATATTGTTCGTGAAACCACTCTTGACTTTGATGATGGAGTGTCACTTGAGTGCACTTTTTTTTGTTGAGAATGAGCCCTTGTATTGCAAGGGTTGTTGTTCTTTTGGACTGTAATATCCGCAATTTCCGTTAAATAAATAAATTTTTATTTCTCAATATTTGATTATTTTATTAAAGAAAATAATCTCATAATTTTTTTTTGAATATATTGATTTATTAAAGACGGAATTTAATAAATTCATATCCTAACGGAAATTCTTTTCTCTTAATGTTCCAACCTTTCTTTTTAAAAAAAGAAAGCAATAGGCCTTAGCCCGTCCCATTTAAAAAGCCCATAATTCATTAAAAGGGATTTTTTTATTAATAAGAAGAGTCAATGGGGGGATTTAAACCCTTGACCACTTATCCCTTCTCCCACTCCTCAACCATTTATGCTAGTTAGTTTTTCTGATATATTAATATAACCAGCTGTATACAAACCCATTCCTTTCAGTGGCATTTGCCAAACCGATTTTTAATCCGGTTGAAGCTCGACTTGGGGCATTAAGAGAGGAGATTGGGTAGGATTTTATGCAGACATTATTCTCTCCCACTCTAGTATTTAATAGAATTTTAATCAATTCTTCCCACTCACCATTGAAGGAGATTTGGAGCAATCATGAGCTTGAACGATTAAGCTGATTGGCCTTCCAACCATTATTATGGGAGACTTGAACGAAATCCAAGATGCAAGTGAAAAAAAAGGTGGTGCAGAACCGGATATAAATAGATTTGAATGATTAAGAAATTTTAAAAACGAATGTGACCTTTTTGACATCCCGGTAATAGGTAACAAATTTACATGGCGAAAAAATAAAACTGAAATTGATAACATTTATGAAAAACTAGACAGAACACTAGTTAGCATTCAAATAATCCAATGGTTCCTAGATATTGCAACTAAAAACTACGCCTTCACGTCCTCTGACCATAGTAAAATAGCTATAACACTAAACAATGGAGCTATATCAAAAGCACAACCATTCAAATTTGAACAACTACAAAAAATCGAAAACGAACTAACGGAAATCCAACAACAAATCCTACTATCCCCAGAAGAAAGGATAATTAAGAAACAAATAAGACTAATAAACAAAAAGAGATTATCCTTAACTTCAATAAGACATACTAGAAACAACGGGCCAAAACCAAACATATAAAGTTCACCGATACAAATGCAGGATACTTTCACAAAGTTGCTAGTGGAAGAAGCAACCGAAAAATAATAAAGGAAATCACCTCGTTGGAAGGAACGCAAATCATAGGAGAAGAAAATATAAGAGAAGAGATAAGAAAAGACTTTAAAGCTAGATACAAAAAAGAACAAATTAACAAAACAATCCTCCAAGATTATCTAAGACTAATCAATAAAGAAATTACAGAAGAAGATAATAGAGAATTAATTAAACCGGTTTCTAATGAAGAAATTAAAAATGCTTTATTCCAAATTCACTCTGACAAATCTCCAGGTCCTGATGGTATGTCTGCAGGTTTCTACAAGAAATATTGGGATATAGTAGGACCAACGGTGACGAAAGCGGTCAAAAGTTTCTTCCATTCAGGTAAAATTCTTAAACAAATCAATCACACCTTTATTACTTTAATACCGAAAAAATAGAACCCAAGTACCACAAACCATTATCGCCCGATCAGGTTTATGTTCCACAATTTACAAGGTAATAACAAAAGTCATCATAGAACGCTCAAACAAGTAATGGAGAAATTGATCCACCCTCTACAAGGAGCTTTTGTTGCCAAACGTTCAATACAAGATAATGTCTTAATAGCTCATGAGATTTTCCATTCCTTTAAAGGGAAGAAAGGGAAAGAGGGTTGGATTGCTATTAAATTAGATATGGAGAAAGCCTACGACATAGTCGAATGGGACTTCTTATTCATAGTTTTAGAAAAATTTGGTTTTGATATGAAATTTGTAGGCTGGATTAAAGAATGTGTGCAAACTGTTTCTTTCTCTATTTTAGTCAATAATAGTCCCACAGATCTATTTACCCCTGAACGAGGCTTCACCAAGGTGATCCTTTATCACCTTTTCTTTTTATCCTAGGAACAGAACTACTAGCTAGAAAACTACAAGAAACAAGTAGTATCATTAAAAATTCTATAGGATTTCAATTAGCTCGTGGCGGGACTATAGTTCCTTTTCTTGCTTTTGCAGACGACATAATAATTTTCTCCAAGGCAAACCAAAAAGCATGCATTTGACAAAGAAAATTATTGAGGAGTATTGTGCCATTTCAGGGCAACGAGTAAATTATCATAAGTCAACATTTCAAACTTCGAGGAATGTCGCAATCAACAAAAAACCAGAGCACAACAAATTTTAGGAATAATGACAATGACAAACCTTGAAAAATACCTTGGTTGCCCGATCATTAATGGAAGAGTGGACCGGGATACTTTTAAGGATACAATGGGAAGAACAAAGTGGAAGGCTAACGCCCTCTCCTTAGAAGGTCGAGTTGTGCTTATTCGATCAAACCTAGCCACAAAACCAAACTACCTTATGCAGAGTTTCATGCTCCCTAGCCATATGCACTCGAAACTAGACCAAATAAATAGAACTTTCCTATGGAATAAGGACATTAACCACAAACCTCTCATTGGTTGGGATAATGTGTGCAAGCCAAAGAGCTATGGAGGATTAGGAATTAGGAAAACTGAACACATGAACAGGGCAATATAGATGAAATTATTATGGCTATTAATATTTGGGTCAAACTTCTGAACGAAAAATACATGAAAAACATGCCCATCCTTACCTACAAAAAGCAAACTAATACATCGTGGAAATGAACAAGATTAATGAATCTAAGAAATGAGTTTCAAAAAGGACTAATTTGGCAAGTTGGTGATGGTAAAACTATCAAATTCTTGAATGATAAATGGTTAACTCAGGGTACGCTTGATCAGTTTGCCCTAAACCAGGAAGATATCAGCGTATCCATGGTGGTAGATGAATTTATTAGCCGTAATAGAGAATGGTGTTGTGATAGATTGGAAAGGATTTTACCTCCTGACTTAGTTAATCGGATCATTGCAACACCGATCCCTGAAAACCATATTAGAGACCGACTATATTGAGCACCAAGTAAAAATGGTTGGTTTTCGACAACATCAGCTATGGAACTTATCACTGGAACTCAACAGCAAGATCTACACCCTAACGAATGGATTTGGAAATTAGATACTTACCCAAAAGTCAAAAAATTTCTATGGAAGATATCCCAAAATGGTCTCCCTACAAAAACTAGACTCCTCCAAAAAAGAATCGCCACACCCCCAGGGTGTGTTATGTGTCATTGTACATATGAAGATACTCAACACCTTCTAAAAGGTTGCCCACACAAGCAAAACCTTGTACAAAAAATCAATGATAAGGTAGCGACAACCTTGAGAAATTATGATACAACGGATAAAACCATAACCACGATCCTCAATGATCTATTCGGTCAATTAGGCAAAACAGATTTTAAGGAACTAGCAAGCAGCTGGTGGTGTGTATGGCACCAACATAATAGATTGGTTTTTCAACAAACCCCCAACGATTTCATCCAAAATTTGGAACAATATACTAAAAATCAAATCAGCCAATGGGAAATTGCAAAAAGAATGGAATGAGGACGAAGAACCTGAAAAACAAACAATGAGGAATCCGAAACAAAAAAGAAAAATGCGATGAGTTGGCAGAAATCGGCCCTAAATTATTATGAATTAAATTTTGATGGTTCAAAATATAACTCAACCTCTGTTTCAATAGGTTTTGTGATTAGAGATCATAATGCTCAACTTATATGTATGGGATAAAAAACATACGGACCTAATTCAGTATTACAGGCAGAAACACTAGCTTTGCGAGATGGAATTAGAGCAGCTAGAACACTTGGAATTACTAATCTAGAAATTGAAGGGGATAACATAACAGTTATTAATGCACTTAAAGGAACCAGAAAATGCCCGTGGGAAATTGAGATGCTGATATCAGACATTATGGTATCATTAAAACAATTCAATAATACTTCTCTACACTATGTTGCTAGGGGTTGCAACGCTGTGACTGACAAAATTGCCAAGCTGGGCCACAACATCCCTAGTAACCTCCTGATAGATAATGAAGAACTCCGTGTTCTCATCCGTAAGGATGCTCTAGGATGCCCCCCTTAGGGGATCCTAATTCTTACCTTTATCAAAAAAAAGAGCTTGATTCTCTTCTTCTCTCAATCCCCCACCTCTTTGCCTATTTAAAGGCCTCATAAACATCAGAGAAAGCATACTCTACTCTCCAACACTCTCAATTGATTACAAAAAACCTTTAAAACACAATCTGAATTTTTTCCCAAAAAATCAAATAAATTGGGTTTTGTTTGTTTTGGGAGCAACCACCACTCCGACCACCCCTGGCCACCCATGCCTGGCCGTGCCGCCCTTTTTCCCGCGGCCCAGGGGCCCGCCGGCGTCACCCCAGCCTGGTGTTCCGCCTCCTCAGCTCGTCGTCGTCCGTTTTTTATTTCTCTCTGGTTGCTTCCTGCGTAAAAGAAGAAGCAAAGGGAGAAGAGGGGTAATTTTTGGGTTTTTTAATCTAACTCCTTTTGGGCTAATTTTTACTAATTGTGGTTTGTCTTAGGCCCATCTAACTAATCAGAATCTTAAAAATCAGATTATGACAAATATTAAATTTGTACATGTTTTATTAAATAAATAGCATGCATGCAACGATTTTCTAGGAGGCTTTGTGTCTACAAATTATAAGATGAACTTCATACTCCCTCCGTCCCAAATTGTTTGTCCATAAAGTACAATTGGAACGGTAATTAATACAAAGTTGAAAAGTTGAATAATTAGGGTATAAAAAGTTTAAAAAGTGATAAAGTTGATGGAAAAGGTGGATAATTGAGGATAATATATAAGATTGGATGAGGGTAGTTTTGTAATTTTATAGAAAAAAGTAATAAAGTTGATGGGAAAGGTGGATAATTGGGGGTAATATATAAGATTGGATGAGGGTAATTTTGTAATTTTATAGAAAAAAGTAATAAAGTTGATGGGAAAGGTGGGTAATGGGGGTAATATATAAGATTGAATAAGGGTAATATGGTAAGAAAAGTATGATATAAATGGAAAGTTTGAAAGATGGACAAACTTATTGGGACAACCGAAATGGAAAGATGGACAAACATTATGGGACGGAGGGAATATAATTTTAGGATTATAAAAGTGGCTTTTAACTGGAAAAAAATTTTGATTTTTATTTATTTATAAGCATAAGACTTTCTTTCCCTTCTATATAAAAGAATTCTTTTATTCGTGAAAGTAATAACTTGAGAATCTTATAAAATAAAATTTTATGAATAAAACCTCCATGCATGTTCTTTTTATAAGCTTTGGATAATTTTATATGAACTTTAGATTAAAATAAATTTAATAAGAACATGATATTTTTAATTAAATTAAATAATTCTCTACATGTATTTTAAAAAAGAGGGTTTTATAACTTAAACCTTCTTGCATGTCTCTTGACTTATATTATAAACACTAGAATAAACTTTATTTGAATTTTATGATTAATGCAATTTTAAAAACATGCCTAATATGGATATTTTCATGTGGGTAAAAGAACTTGTTATACCTTAAGACATTCTTGCATGTCAACTTAGTCTTAATATAAATTTTAAATAATTTATTTGTGACCCTCTTAGTTAAAAGTAGGCTTCTAAAGGTTATAATCTATTTAAGCAATTTAAATACATTGTTGCATGTGGATTTTACAAGGTTTTATGAAATAATTCACTCATTGCATGTCAATTTAAGCTAAAATGATTTTTGTTAAATTATTGTCGATAAAGAAATCCATTCTTGCATGTAACATAGTTTATTCAAAATGTGGAAATAAAAATTTCTATATCATTCTTGAAAAAAAGGATTTTTCATAAACACAATCTATTTAAATAATATAATGTGTTGCATGTGGAAAAATAAAGTGCTTTTATATGGTAATATATACATGCATGCCAATTATAGACTTTATTATACTTTTATAATGAATCAATCGTGACCTTTGATATTAGTGTTGATCATAATAATAACTTTTACTAAGTAGTTTGTATAAAATATTAATAGTTGGAAAAAGGGTTTATTCATAGTTAAAATATGCTTGCATGTTAAAATTAGCTTTGTCACATAAACTTTTGGGAATAAAATAAAGTTTGACTTTAGAAATAATAAAATGCATACCAATTGCCAATCATATTTTATGGATTTTTTTACATTTTGCATATGATATTAAAAGAAATTTCCTTTATATTTAAACAAGACTTTACATGTGTATTTAAAATAAATATTTTAAAATCATAAAGAGTATTATCTTGAAAAATAATAATAAAGATTATTATTTTCTATCTCATATCTAAATTGTTAACTAAAATAATTTAGATTTAACTTTCTTTCTCTTATAAGAGGAAAATAAGAGAAAAGTGTAGTTAAGATTAAAATAAGATTTTAATACGATTTCGTTCGTCTTTCCGTTTGGTCAAATTGGTCGAAGTGCTCGACGTCTGTAAGAGCTTATATTTCCTAGTTACGAATATTTTCGAAAGAAATCCAAGGCAAGTGGACATTCTACTTGAACCTTTCGATAAATTCTATTCCGTTAACTTGTTCAATGCTGGGAACACCTTGTTTGTTAAATAAAATGAACTTAGGAAATATTAATTGTTAGAAATAATGGCCTTTGCTAGCATTATCACTATTACTATTGTTAATAGGATTATTGCTAGACTTGTTGTGTGGCCTTGTTTGTTTAATAATCTCGTTTCGAGATTCGTTATTAAAGTTCGTAAGTAGCGTAATAAGGGGTGCGGACTTGGCCCGACACCTCTATATAACATATTAAGTCTTATCGTGAAATGCCTACTTTCCTAAGACTTTAAGGATCATGATCTATTGTCTGCTCCTACTCAGAGGAGGGATGTGTGCACCCTATCTAGGTGCCGAAACTCAGTTCCCGTAAGTGGTACGTCGGCTTATTCATGGCCCCCCACACTCTTAAAAATCGTTAATTAATGTGAAAGTTTTTATCACGAAAGTAAGTAAGTGCTAATGCACCTTAAAAGAAACCAAAACCGGATCGGTCTCAAATGATCGATCCGGCTCTTGGTCCGCAAAGGCGCGAGAGGTTTTACTTGAAACTTGACTGTAATTAACGTTCCCAACATTTTTCTGTTCTAAGACGTTCTATAATCTCGTAGTTCATTCTTTCGGTTTAAGAGTTATCTTATCGCGAAATTCACTCAATTCAGTTCTTAATAGCTCCACTTAATGTGTACACTTCTCGAAACACATCTCGTTTACCTCATAATAAGTTCGATACTTTACCAAACTACCTTAAGGATGTCCGTTCTCGCTTGCTTAGTCTCTTTAGACTAATTCTGTAAGGCCCGAGGCCAAAGAAGCGCTATCCCATGTCAACCCGAGGACTTCCCAGGAGGTCACCCATCCTGGTACTACTCTCGCCCTTGCACGCTTAACTTCTGAGTTCTTTGTCCTCACTCGAACTCAGAAAAGGAAGAGCTCTTGTTGACATGGGGAGCACCTCAATCTCTTATAAATTATCGGGGTGTTACAATCTCCCCCACTTAAACACTTGACGTCCTCGTCAAGGCCCAAGGACCGCCCTCCGGGTCGAGTGACCGCCCATTGGGCCAAGCCCACTCGTAACCCGGAGTCGGCTCTGATACCATTTGTAAGGCCCGAGGCCAAAGAAGCGCTATCCCATGTCAACCCAAGGACTTCCCAGGAGGTCACCCATCCTGGTACTACTCTCGCCCTTGCACGCTTAACTTCTGAGTTCTTTGTCCTCACTCGAACTCAGAAAAGGAAGAGCTCTTGTTGACATGGGGAGCACCTCAATCTCTTATAAATTATCGGGGTGTTACACCTCAATCTCTTATAAATTATCGGGATGTTACAAATTCTGTTTTTCCGCATTTCTGCTTGGCATTTTCCGCCCTTCGCGCCAAATGCCAGAATCCAGGAAACCTCCATCAAAGGAGTAAAGGACAAAGATCAATCAAGTGAAGGAAGGAAGGTCATTTTCAAACCAAGTATGGTATTTTGCTCACTTACGGGTCACTCTACGCTTATGCATAAACAATGTTATTTTAATTTTCGCTGCCTAACGACTCTTAAGGTTTTATGTTTTGCTAAACTAAACCGTGGTATGTAACTAATACTTCTAAAGTCTCATATATGAGAAACTCCTTTTAATTGTAATAACTTTATAATTCCGCATGTTTTTATTTAACTTAATACCTTATAAAGCCTTGGGTGACTTTGGATGGTAAAATCCGAGGTCACTGGTGGTAACACCTATCGTTGCAAAATAGGGGTGTTACATGGACATGATAATGTAGGTTGCTCATTTAAGATTAAAAGATATGTTGTGGGTGTCAAGGCTAAGGGAACCTCCAAAGCCTCAAAGAGCATTGCTCGGAGAGGGGAAAAACCGGACGGGGATGGCGGTTCCTTGGGAGCTAATGGTGATAAGGAGAAGGCCCCATCGATTGACTTCGTCGAGAAGGTTCTTATGTCCCCACAAGTCGGCTTGACCTCCAACAATGAAACGCCAAAGAAGAAAGACACCTCTTAGAGAGTTTAAGAGAGCCAAAAACACAAAAAGAGTGGTGCATCAAAAACACCCAAAGTGAGTGAAAAAAAAGGTGAGAGTGGGAACTTGAGTGAAACACATGGTGAGAATGGCACTCTTCCTTTTTCAAATGAACATGTCACGCTTAATGTGGGGAAACCGAGAGTAGTGATGATGATTCTCAAAGTGAAATGAGAGTGAAACACAAGAGAGTTCAAGTGAGGAAGAGGTTGATCCTAATCCTGAAGCGTCTTCGTCGAAGGAGGTGAATGCTAGCATGGAGGATGATGACGAAGACTCGGTCAACTCTGCCGAGGATGGAAGAGATGGAGGCCTTGAGGAGGAGCCACCCTTTGAGGTGGTTAGGCCTAAGGCTAAGAAGAAGAAACACAAGAAAAAAGAGGGAAGGGCCACGATTCTCGGCCTTAAAACCCAAGACAAATGGATGCCGACACAAGTAAGAACCCTTAGAAGCTCAACTAGGACCGAGAAGGGAAAGGACAAGTTGGTGTCCTCATGAAGGTAATCTCATGGAACATCCAGGGGTTTTGCCATCCCCAGAAACAAAATGGCTTGCAAGGTGTGATCCGAGATAATGATGCTAAGGTATGTGGTGTCTTTGAAAACAAGTGCGGTGCTTATGATTTATGTGACTTGGTGCGCCGCATGGCCCCGGTGTGGGAGTTCTCCTCTAATGTCCACCTTGATGATCGTGGTCGTATTCTTGTCATGTGGGATACTAATTTTGTTGATGTTGAGATTTCTAGCATGTCTATACAACACGGTTGCCTTCTCACTTGCAAAACAACCAATGTGAATATGGCGTGTACTTTGTGTATGGCCTTCATAGTGTGGTGCTAGAAGGCCAATTTGGGAGAGAGTTAGTGAGCTTTTTGAGGCTCATGAGTTGTCGTGGATTGTGATGGGTGACTTTTATTGTGTCATGACCGAGGAGGAGAGATATAATAGTGTGTTAGTTTCCATATACAAGTGTAAGGATATGGTGGAACCTTGCTGTTGGAAGGGTTTCCCGACAACAAATAAATTTGTAGCCAAGACTCCGCTGTGTATAGGGAGGTCAGGATCATCCACGGGAAGCAAGTTATGTTTGATTACTATTCTAGAAAGCGAAAATTAAAACAACACTAAGGAGAATTAAGCAAATAATGATTCATACACGTCGATACCGACCTCGTCAGGGTCGGTATCGATGCTGAATTTCGACTGACACAGAGCAAAACAACGCAAGAACACACATGCTCGATATCGAATTAGCAGCCTCGCTACCAATGCAGAAACAGAGTAAAACGAAGTTTTTCGAATGGGAAAAAACAATCTAGGACAAGGGTTACCACGACATAATCATGCAATTTAAGATAGTGTGAAGGATAAATAACATGCCTTGAAGATAAAGCTATCAACTTTCGTTGATTTAAACAAGCAAATCAATTGACTTTCATGAATTAATTCACTCTCTACTTATTTTTAGATCCAAAGTTCGTAACTTTCGTTAACAAACAATATCAACTTTCAAGGTTATAACTTTATCTTTCGATCAAGCAATAAACTCGAATTACTCCAACTTTCGTCAAAGCATAAGCACAAAACAAGTAGATAAAAGATAAAAGGGATTCAAACATTCATCACACATTCAATCATGCACAATCATGTCGGGTTTTCAACCCCGATCCTAGAAAAGAGAACTACTCGCTCATGATCGAAAAGAAACAATCAATAAGATTGAAAGAGAACAAAAGCTCGAAACTCGAAACAAAACAAAAGCAAACTAGACAAACTTCTTCCCCAATTAATCTTCAAAAGCAAACTAGACACTAAAAACAAAGAGAAAAGATCGTGTCTTTGAACTCTCAAGCGTCTCTCTCTCTGTCTCCAACTGCGAACCCCTAAACTAGGTTTAAACAAGGGTATTTATGATAGAATTGCTATCTATACAGTTTCATAAAGATATAACTTCCTAAACTAAAAGATTACGGAATAAAAATATAAAAATCCCGAAGTCGGCGCATATACTGAGCTTGAGAACCTCGGTATCGACCCCTACTGGGTCCGTAGACTCGTTGCCGAATCTTCTTGTCTTTGCCTTGCTGCAGGCCTTGGTACCGAATCCACAAGGTCGGTATTGAGCCTGTTTTTCTTGATCTTTTGTACATTTTCATAGCCTCTTTTGGATTTGCTGGAATCTTAAAACATCTTCTTTCTTCCTTGACTCGACCATGCTCCGCCACCATCCTCTCGATCTCAAATTCTTTTGAATGCTCCTCTTTTGCTTCGAAAACCTACAAAAAACACTAAAACGGAGTAGCTCCATACTTTTCACAAAATATGCAAACTTATCCAAAAACATACGAAACAAACACTAAAACCCAACTAAACTAAACTTAAACAACTAAGAAAAACACTTAAAAACTATACTAAAAACACGAACATCACTTGTCGTAGACTTGGACTCGTGGACACGCATAGCACTAGTGGCAATCCTTTCACTTGGACCAACCACACCGTTTGGAGAAAAGGACGATGAGTGATGGGGCGAGTGGCGACGCCATCCCTTCTCCTCGGCAACCCTTGTGCGATCAACACGTACCCTTGACCCTTCAATCCTCTCCGAAACCCCCACATGTTCTTACGACAGTCCTACCCTCATCCTCCCTTTGTTATCATCACTGCTTAGTTCTTTAACTCTCTAACTCTGCCTCCATTTCAAACATCGTCCATCGTAGCCTACCCTTATTCATCGGAAATGGTAAATGCTTAGTTCTTTAACTCTCTAACTCTGCCTCTAACACTATTTATTACCATTATTCATCGGAAATGGTGACTAGTTTTTGGACCAACGCTGGTTTTTTAATTACTTAATACGGAGTACAATAAATAGTGTGTCTTTATACAACACCGTATCAGGCTTGTCACGGGTCCACACATTAATATTTCCCGGTGGAAATTCAGAGTTATACGCATAGCAGTAATTCTATTCTGTAGAGTATGGAGTACTCCATATTATTTAGGCTCGCGCGATTATGTAGTACGAAGTATATATTAATTTTGATATTAGTTTCCAACTTAGTATACACATATATCGGCCCTGGCGTACTCTGGAAATGAAGGTTTCAAAATGGTGGAGATTCATGACGAAATGGATCCCCACGCAGCAACTCCAGATTCGTACGGTCCGAGCTCCAGCGGCGTCATAACCGAAGACGACCACACCAATGATCCCATCGGCTACGATGCCCTCAAGATACGATGTTGTATAAAGATACACTATTTATTGTACTCCGTATTAAGTAATTAAAAAACCAGCGTTGGTCCAAAAACCGGACACCATTTCTGATGAATAATGGTAATAAAATTTATGGGTAGGCTACGGTGTATGATGTTTGAAACGAAGGCGGAGTTAGAGAGTTAAGGAACTAAGAAGTGATGATAACAAAGGGAGGATGAGGGTAGGACTGTCGGAAGAACATGTGGGGGTTTCAGAGAGGATTGAAGGGTCAAGGGTACGTTTAATCGCACAGGGGTTGCCGAGGAGAAGGGATGGTGTGGCCACTCTCCCCACCACTCATCGTCCTTTGAGTTGCAAACTCGGTTGTATTATTCTTGACTTTCAACATTGGGCTAGAGGTGGTTTTGGTGAATCTTCTGAGGATGCTTAATTCCCAAGCACTAGTATATGCGGAGTTGTGGATTTGCAAAATGGAATAATCATGCCAATATCACCTTCAAGTAATCATGCCAATCTCACCTTCAAGGGTAAAACTTCTAAAGCTCTTTTAATTAAAAATTTCCAGTTGCTAGCAAACTTAATGATCTTCCTCAAAAGACACGGTTTTGAGATACCAGATATACTCGTAAATCAAGAAGTCAATAGCAGTGAAATTGCATGAGCAATAAACAAGAGAAAAAAGGAAGAGAAAACAAAACAACAATCAAGGAACCTAAGTGAGTTGAAGAAAAGAGTAAGTAAGACACTTACAAAAAGCAGCTCCGCTAGAACACATGTTAAATAAGACATCTTGTGAGAAAGTGTAAAAATGAATTGTCATGAAGTTTCCTCCACTGGAATGAGAGATGTTTAAGAACCTTGAACGCTGTCAAGATTTTGACCAAAACAACTCGTTCCACGATCAAGATCAGTTCCATAATCACACATAAGTATTGAGGACGTGGTATAGAGTCTCCGTAGAACACAAAAGATTGAATCGATTGGGAATGTGCGAGTCAACCAGATTCGATTTCATCTTTAATATTGCAAGCACGAGAGAGAAATGATAAATTTTGCTTAGATTCCTCCCTCTAATGCTACATCCTTTCATTTACTACATGATGGTGGTTATACAGGAGAGTCAATGGTTCTTCTATTGTCTTCTAGTCTAATTGTCTTGATAATTTTTCCTTTTGATATGGTGATCATTTTAGTATCCTACTCGACTTTAGATTTGTAAAGGGCTTGTTCGGCTTGGAGGTGCCGGTGACCAAGCCAACGCCGGGAGAGTTTGCTAATGGGCCTCAGATTTCCAAGGAGGAGAGTCACATGCTTGCAGCGCCAGTATCCAACAAGGACATAAAAGAGGGTTTAGGGTCCATGGGAGATGAGAAGGCTTCCAATTCCCGATGGCTTCACCGCCAATTTTTTCAAAGCCACTTGAGACATAACCGGAGCCGAGGTGTGCGCGGTGGTCAAGGAGTTCTTCGCCAATGGTAAGCTCCTTCAGCAACTCAACCATACCTTCAGCAACTCAACAAGCACATAAAAGAGGGTGTATGGTCCATGGGAGATGACAAGACTTGCGGTTCCCGATGGATTCACCGCCAATTTTTTCAAAGCCACTTGAGACATAATCGGAGCCGAGGTGTGTGCGGTGGTCAAGGAGTTCTTCGCCAACGATAAGCTCCTTCAGTAACTCAACCATACCATCATTTCTCTCATTCCCAAAATTGAGGCGCGAAGTCGGGTGGAGCATTTCCACCCTATCTCTTGTTACAACGTGGTCTACAAAATCATCTCCAAAGTCATGACTCTTCGGCTTGCCAAGTGCATTGGATCCCTCATTGATCCAGCCCAAAACTCGTTCGTGGAGGGCCGTTTGATGTCGGACAACATTTTCCTTGTCCAAGAGTTTTTGAGGAAATATAATGTGAAAAGAGAGACCCGAAGATGCTTCTTGAATGTGGACCTCGCTAAAGCCTACGACACCATCTCTTGGGATTTCCTTAGGTTCACTCTTACTAGCCTTGGTTTTCCATCGAGATTTGTGGCTTGGATCATGGAGTGTGTGAGCACGGCCACGTACTCGATCAAGATCAACAAGGGCATACATGGCTTCTTCCCGGACAAGCGTGGGCTTTGACAAGGTGATTCCCTCTCTCCTCTCCTCTTTGTCATTCGCATTGAGTTCCTCTCCCATTTGCTTAAGAGAGAGACTTCTAGAGGTTCCTTCCATTTCCACCAACATTGTGATAGTTTGAGACTCTCCCACCTTATGTTTGTCGATGATGTTGTGCTATTTTTGCCGTGGGGATGTTGGATCCGTGAGGATTCGTGGGATGTTTGGAGAGGTTCAAATTGATGTTGGGTTTGGCCGTGAACATGGGGAAATACTTTATCTTTCTTGCTTTCGTCCCAGACCATGAGAGAGGTCCCATTATTGCCGCCACCGGGTTTAAAGTTGGGGTCTTCCCATTCCGATACATGGGCATCCCCATTAGCCCTCATAGTCTCCGGGTGATGCACTATAAGCCTTTACTTGACAAGATTGGTCGCTACCTTAATGCTTGGGCTAAGAAGAGCATTTCCTTTTCCAGGAGAAGAGAGTTAATAGCCTCGGTTTTATACGGGTGCGAGGGTTTTTGGCTTTCCATCTTGTCGGTCCCTATCGGCATTCTTAATAGCTTCATTAGTCTTTGCCTAGACTTTCTTTGGAAAAGACCTCAAGTGAGATGGGTGGATATGTGTGTGCCAAGGAAGGAGGGTGGACTTGGCCTCTTGAACATCGGGACTTGGAATAAGTGTTTCATACTTAAGCACTTTTGGCATATTTATGACATGAGAGAGAGCTTGTGGGTGAGGTGGGTGCGTCATAGATATCTTGATGTGGTGGAGGCTCTTGAATGGGACCCACACAAGTGGGATTCTCCTTTTAAAAAGGTCATTCTTCATGCTAGAGACTTGATTGAGGGCCTCGAGGGAAGGGAGACTAACACTGAGGAGATGCTCTCGACTTGGTGTGCTGATGGACAATTTAGAGTGGCTTTGGCTTATGAGGTTATTAGGGATAGGAGGCCGGTTGTTAAATGGGCAAAGGTGGTATGGCCGAAGCACAACATGCCTAAGCTTATGTTTATCCTTTGGCTCGACAACCTTGGAAATCTCTCCACATATGATCGACTTTTCTTCCTAGATGTTGATCCGAGTTGTAGATTGTGTGGGGAGGAGTTGGAGACCCATGACCACTTGAGTTCCCCTACGCACGGGATATTTGGAGAGAGGTTTGAGTTCGTTTCATGATACCCGCCACGACGTCTTCGGTACGGCGCGCCTTGCGTTGGCTACACCGGCATGTCTGTGGGCATGGTTGCCTTAACCGCGCCCATGTCTCTGCTCTCTCGGCGTCCATCTACTACATTTGGCATGCCCACAATGCCCGAGTCTTCTATGTGAACCTCATACTACCCGAGATAGTGACTAGATTGATCATAACACACGTGTTTAGATTGCTTCATGATATATACCCACTTTGTATTGTTGTGAAGTTGTAGTTGATATGCTTGTTCCGTACTTTATAGGGCATTTGCGCTTGTCCATTAACGCTCATTTTGGCACATTATGGAAGGCATGCGTGCTTGTCCATGTATGTCCTTTGATTGTTAGATTGCTTGTACCACCCTCTTGTAGGGTTCATATTTAATCGAATTTACCTTTGCACCAAAAAAAAGAATATTTTGATTTCTTTCATCATATCACAAAACATTAAAGATTCAAATAAATGAAAACATATATAAAAACACAAAAACGTTCACAAATTCATACAAATCAAAGTAATAAAATCCCAAAAAAGAAAAATAAAGTCGTATCTTAATTTTCAGTTCATAGAATTACAAGTGACATTTCACAGAAATACAAGTGAAGGTTCATACGAAATCAGTAAATCAAAGTATCGGCTTGGATTCTAACAATGGTTAAATGACAAACAAAATTGGTAGAATGACAAGGTATTTAATGAAATAACACAATAACATTTTCTAATCCATACAATTAAGGTAAAATAAGATCCGAATTGAAAAGCTAATTAAAAATCCCCAAATTTGAAAATACCCATAAATTGGACATTCAAACCCTAAAAAACAAAAGAATACCTAGAAGCAACTCAAATGAGGTCGAAAATAACTATTAAATCTAATTAAAACATCCAAATGGAGGAGGAAGAAAATCAAAATAGAAAAATGAAGGGAAGAATTAAAAAGAAGAAAATCAAAATAGAAAAATGAAGGGAAGACTTAAAAAAGCTTCCAAGGAAGAAGAGGAAAGAGGGAATGAGGGGTTTTATTTTGGGAGCAAATGACGAAATTACCTCTCTAGTTTTGAAACCCCTCATTAAAGAAATAACCCATTTACACAATTGATTCCCAAAATCCAACACTCCAAATTTTGTTATCTTTTATACTATAAGATATGTTCTCATTTGATCTCAACTCAAATGAAATTGATTGTTTTATTATTTTATTGTTTAATTTATCTTCACTTGAGTAAACCTAAAATTGTTCTTATTAACCTGAAAATTTCAACTAAATATAATATATAAAGTATCAATGTTCGTTATAAAAAATGAGTTAGCAAATTCAGACAAGTAATTATAGTTTTGTAATAATTATTAGAGAAAGAACAAGAAAAGAGAAAGAGCGTAGAATTTTTGTAGTCTATTAGGTCACCTATAGAGACCTTTATATAGAGAATACAAGCCTTGATGGATAAGCCCAAATATAGGGCTTTATATATAATAATATTATAACACTCCCCCTTGGATGTACATCACAAACTGCATCATTAAAAACCTTGTCTGGAAAACCCAATGGGACGAAACCAAGACTAAGGGAAAAAGAGTCTAGTTATGATTCTTCCTCTCAACTTGAAATACATCCTCCTTGCTTGACTAAATTGAACATCCATCCTGCCTTTAAGTTGAATCTTGTAATTTGAGAACGCTTGACGATATGTACTTTGGTTGATCTGTTCATGCCAAATTCTCTTCGTATATCACTGTTGGCTCCTTTCAACTTGATTTAATGGATGGATAAAAACTTCATTCTTTCACATATCTCGAACTACAAGTCGAGATTGTCTCATCAGAGACCTTATATGATGAACTGCCTCATTAAAAACCTGTCTTGGAAAAACATAGTCGGATAAAAACCAAAGCCAAGGGAAAAAGAGTACAGTCATATAGTACCCCCTAGTTAAACACACGCTTCTTCATACGACGCATATGTCATTGTGGGATTTCGTAAGAGTTTTGGTACTTTAGGACCAACAATCTTTATTGTATGTTCAGGGAGACAAATAATTCATTGTCACAAGAAGTGACTTTGTTGATTTAATGCACTTATTGCATTGAGATATGGTACTTCATGACCCAAAATCTCTTCATTTTCTAATTGAGGGCGAAAGGGTCCATTTCTTACACTTAGCATCATAGTATTGTCGGTGCACTTAATGAATGTGTTTTCACCAAATTCAATGGTTCTTTTATACCATTATTTGTATCCTCGAACTGTAAGACGAGACAATACTTGGTAGTCCTTCGTTTTAAACTTTGTCTTTAAGTAATCAACTACTATTTGGATCTCTTCTAGAGTTCCAATAATATATTCAAATCATCAACATAAATTGTTATGATTACATACCCCGACTTTTTCCCTTTTATGGACACACAAGGACTTATTTGATCACTCATAAATCGTTGCCTTTGTAGATATTATCTAAGACAAACATACCACATTCTCCCCGATTGTTTCAATCCATAGAGCGATCTTCTACGCTTAATGGAATACATGTGACTTGGTTTTGAGTCATATGCTTTAGGCATTCTCAATCCTTCTGGGATTTTCATATATATGTCAATGTCTAATGACTCGTATACTTATGTTGTTACCATATCCATGAGTTGCATTTTAAGTTGTTCAACAACTGCTAAAGCAACAAGGAACCCGAGTGTAGTTGCATCCACTACCGGTGAATAAGTTTCCATGTAATCCACTCTAGGTTTTTGTGAGAACCCTTGTGTAACCAGTTGGGCTTTGTATTTGACAACTTCATTATGTTCATTTCGGTTTCGTATGAACACCCACTTATAGCCAATTGGTTTTACACTTTCTGTTGTTGGAACTACATGTTCGAAAATACCTCGTTTATTCAATGAATCCAACTCTTCTTGTATTGCTTTTTTTTTCAACTTTGTCAATCATTTCCATGACTTCCATGGCACATGAATAAGCAAAGATATCTTCAATGTCTACATCTTCCCGGTACCATCCTACATTGTTACCTACATAATTAATCAACATTTCCAAATAGTCGCTCATGTCATTTTCTTTGTTTTTAGAGTCTTTAGATAGAATCTCTTCGGGAATTCTATCTTTATGTTTATATCCATTCGACACATCATCCTTTTGGGATGTTATCGGCTCTTTCCTCTTCTAGGGAATGTATCCTTAAAGACAAAATGTCACTCATGCTTCAAGCGTGCTTATGTGCTTGGAGTTACATCTAGAATCTCCAAATGAGTTAGCGCATTTTCAGATGGTGTTTGTGACTTAATTACTATCATGTCATTGGTAAATAGCGTGAAGTCTCTTTCTAGTAAGCCCCTTTAGATAAGAGCAGCTATTCATCTAATTGTGTATATAAAGAAGTGCTATTTGTTACGGAAGGGCCCCAAGCGAACCGGGCCTCTCGAACGAACCTTTTTATTCATAAGGAAGAGGGTGAGCAGAGCGAAGTCATGTTTTCAATGGCTATACAATCCCCTAAACTTCTGGTTTGGTTATACAATTCGCTAAACTTCTGGTTTAGCTTTCTTTGGATCGAAAAACAACAAGTTGCATTCCATGCAATCTCTTAACTTCTAGTCCCACTTATCTTTCCCCCTTAAGTTGGGATTTTCACCTCGCCAAAGTGTTAATCTTAATATCGAGCAATATATTGATCACCGCTTATAAGCTCTAGGTATTTTTATAAACGATAAGGAGCCAAACCCCAAGTCTAATCCCAGCTTTCATTGTGTGGCATTACTTAAAAATCATTCAGGGAGGTGGAGTACATATAAGGCATTAAATCTCTTCTAGAGACAAGCTTCAATTACGAGAATTTTCTATACGCGGTTGGTCCAAGTCGAATTTAATTATCGGCATTCACATTTCATGACCCTATTTGATCAACGACTCATCCTAATCGTGTATTTCATGTATAGTACTTGCCTAGCTATCAATTATGACCACATGTTTGACGCCTGTACTAGGTCGTTTTGTGAATGTGTGTGAGAGCTACTCAATGCTCAACCATTACACTAATTTATTTTCATTCCCTCCTTTTCCAATGGAACCAATGGGTTGAGACATCTTTTAACATTATATGATAATCCACAATGGTTCACATGGCGATGTAATTGGCCCTCTTATATCACTTGAACTTAGTCAAGGAGCATACAAGACTTTGTATTTACTTTCGTATTATGTTGGCTTTGCTATTAACATGCCAAGAGCATAAGCCTTACATATATACAAGGTCACTCTTATAAAGAGACTTCAGGTCTTAAGATCTTTCGGTCCTACACCGATCATGCGCATTATTATTTCACATGACTGACCAAGTTGGTCATGCCACAAAAATATCTTATATTCAACTAACTTTTGGTTAGTGATAGTACATTATTCAATGGTTATACTCTCCTAGAGTCATCTTCCCTTTCACACCAAATTTTTCATGCACGTGATTGTGAGAACTTTTGGTTTCCAAATAATATGTGGTGTGACACCATTGAAGTCGGCGGTCCACACATAAGTTTGGGAGCTCATAAACTTAAATCAGATGAACCATCTTGATATCAAAATTAGATGCCTCAAAAATGGTTGTATTCAGAACTGTTAATATAGACTAGACCGGTCTCCATATTTATACTCATAAGGTGTGGTTCTTGTACAACTGGTGCAACATTGATAATCAATTATGTCATATATGGGATATCCCTTATCTATATCTCAGATGTTCTTCTAGAAATCAAAATTAAGCCACGATATCCTAACTATAAGTCATAACCATGACTAACGACCGCATATGTAATATATTGTAACCTCTTTCACATCCTCTTCTAGAGGAGGCATGCAATAAGTTGGTCAAAAATGACCTCAAATTTCTAGTTCATGCTAGGTATGTGGTATTTTCTGTACTACTAACAGAGTACAAGATTTTGTAGGAGATCTCTTAACTCTCCAAAAGTTTACAATGATCTCTTATGGAGTTTATGATATTATATGTTATTGTTATAACTTAGCACAATTCTATTGGAATTTCAAGTGCTGCATAATTCTCCCAAACATCTCATTTGTCAATTTCAAGTGACTATGAAGTTCTTTTCTCGAACCATTTATCATCTACTTCGGGAGATGATATGTTCATATAGCTCCAGTGATGAGTTCTTCTCATCATTTACTACTAGAAGTAATTGTGTATGTAAATCCACTTCTAGGGATAATATTCACACAACTTATATATAACACTTCAAGGTTATAAGATTTTATTGAACATTGAAAATAAAGAATGATAATAATACATGAACAAATAATAATAATAATAATAATAATAATAATAATAATAATAATAATAATAATAATAATAATAATGAGAAGAACTCATCACTGGAGCTATAGAATAATAATAATTATAATAATAATAATAATAATAATAATAATAATAATAATAATATGTTATAATTATCGGAGAAAGAACAAGAAGAGAGAAAGAGCGTAGAATTTGTGTGTCTTATTAGATCACCCATAAGGGCCTTTATATAGGGAATACAAAGCTTAATGGATAAGCCCAAAACTAGGGTTTACTATTGTACATCTATATAATAATATAATTAAATATTATAACACTCCCCCTTAGATGTACATTACTAACTGCCTCATTAAAAACCTTGCTTGGAAAAACCCAGTGGGATAAAAACCAAGCTAAGGGAAAAAGAGTGCAGTTGTAGTACTCCCCCTCATTTCAACATATGTCTTTCAAGCGTCGCATCCCTAGATGATGAATGAGCTGTTTGAAGACTCTGGTAGGCAATGCTTTAGTGAACACATCAGCCAAGTTTTTGCTTGATTGAATCTGTTGAACATCAATATCACCTTTGACTTGAAGCTCGTGAGTAGAGAAAAATTTCGGCGATATATGCTTGACTCGATCACTCTTGATGTAACCTTCCTTGATTTGGGCGATACAAGCGGCATTGTCTTCATATATTACTGTTGGATTTTCAGCAACTGACTTCAACCCACAAGATGTTTGAATGTGGTGTATGAGCGATCTAAGCCACACACTTTCTCTTCTAGTTTCATACAAAGCAATCAACTCTGCATGATTTGATGATGTGGCTACTATGGACTGTTTTGTTGAGCGCCATGAAATGGCTGCTCCACCATACATAAACAAGTACCCTGTTTGGGAAATGGCTTTGTGCGGATTAGATAAATAGCCAACATCACTATAGCCAATTAATCCTCCAATTTGTCCTTCATTAGACCTTTGGAAATATAGCCCCATGTCACTTGTTCCACGTAAATAACGCAGAATGTGCTTAACACCATTCCAATGTCTTTTTATTGGTGTTGAACTATATCTTACTAATAAATTCACAGCAAAAGCTATATCAGGTTGGGTATTAGTAGCAAGATACATTAATGCACCTATTGCACTGAGATATGGTACTTCAGGACCTAATATCTCTTCATTTTCTGATCTGGGACGAAAGGGGTCTTTTTCCACACTTAGCGATCTTACTACCATTGGTGTACTTAATGGATGTGCCTTATCCATATTAAATCGCTTTAGGACTTTTTTTGTATAGTTTCATTGATAGAATAAAGATTCCATCTTTTGTATGCTCGAACTGCAGGCCGAGACATTACTTGGTAGTTCCTAAGTCCTTCATTTCAAACTCTGTTTTCAAATAATCAGCTGCTTTTTTGATCTCTTCTGGAGTGCCAATAATATTCAAGTCATCAACATAAACAACTATGATTACATATCCCGACTTTGTTCTTTTTATGAACACACAAGGACTTATTTGATCATTCAAAAAAACTTGCCTTTGTAGGTATTCGCTAAGGCGATTATACCACATCCTCCCCGATTGTTTCAATCCATATAGCAATCTTCTAAGCTTAATGGAATACATGTGACGTGGTTTTGACTCAAATGCTTCAGGCATTCTCAATCCTTCTGGGATTTTCATGTATATGTCAGTATCTAATGACCTATATAGTAGGCCGTTACCACATCCATGAGTTGCATCTTAAGTCGTTCAACAACGGCTAAAGAGATTAGAAATCGGAGTGTTGTTGCATCCACTACTGGTGAATATGTTTTTGTGTAATCCACTCCAGGTTTTTGTGAAAAACCTTGTGCAACCAGTCTAGCTTTGTATCTGACAACTTCATTTCGTTCATTTCGTTTTTGTACGAACACCCACTTATAGCCAACTGGTTTTACACGTTGTGGTGTTGGAACTACAGGTCCAAAAACACCTTGTTTATTCAACGAATCCAGCTCTGCTTTTATTGCTTCTTTCCAGCTTTTCCAATCATTTCGATGTCGACATTCTTCCATCGTTTGTGGATCATTGTCATTTTATTCCATGACTTCCATGGCAACTGAATAAACAAAAATTTCATCAATCACTTCTTCCCGATACCATCCTACACCGGTACTAACATAATTAATTGACATTTCAAAATTGTCTCCAATGCCATTTTCTTTGCTCTCACATTCTTTAGATAAAACTTCTTCAGGAATTTTATCTCCATTTCTATTTCCAGTCGACATATCATCATCATCTTTTTGAGATGTTATTGGCTCTTTTCTTTTTCGGGGAACAATATCCTTAGAGCCTAATGGTCTCTCACGCTTCCGGCATGCTTGAGATTCATTTGCTATGTGTTTGTTTGGAGTTACTTCTGGAATCTCCAAACGGGCTGGAGCATTTTCAGCTGGTATATGTGACTTTGTCACTTTCTTGGCATCTGTAAATGCGTCTAGAAGCCTATTGGCTATATTTTGCAAATGTAAGATCCGTTGAACTTCTAGTTCACTTTCATTTGTTTTTGGATCTAAAAATGATAGAGACTTTGTATCCCATACAATCTCCTTCTTAACTATCTCCTTATCTTCTCCCCCTGAGATTGGAAATTTTGTCTCTTCAAAATGACAATCTTCATACCGAGCTGTGAATAAGTCACCTATCATTTGCTCTAGGTATTTCACAATTGATGGGGACTCAAAACCCACATATATTCCCAACCTTCTTTGTGGCCCCATTTAAATTCGTTGTGGGGGAGCAATAGGGACATACACCGCACATCCAAAGATTTTTAAATATGAGATATCAGGCTCTCTTCTAGAGACAAGTTGCAAAGGAGACATTTTATTATATGCGGTGGGTCGAAGTCGAATTAAAGCCTCGACATGCAAAATTGCATATCCCCAAGCCGAGGGAGGTAATCTTGACTTCATTAGCATTGGTCTAGCTATTAACTGTAACCGCTTGATCAACGACTCTGCAAGGCCATTTTGTGTGTGTACATGAGCAATTGGATGCTCAACCACTATACCAATAGATGAACAATAGTCATTAAAAGACTTTGATGTAAATTCTCCCGCATTTTCCAGCCTGATTCTTTTAATTGGTTGATCAGAAAAAGTAGCCCGTAATTTAATTATTTGGGCTAAAAGCCTTGCAAATGCAACATTCCGTGTTGAGAGCAAGCTTACATGTGACCATCGTTTTGAAGCGTCAATCAACACCAAAAGTATCTAAATGGTCCACATGGCGGTGTTATAGGTCCACATATGTCACCTTGAATCCATTCAAGGAACATGGGAGATTACGCGTTTACTTTTGTTATAGATGGCCTTGTTATTAATTTGCCAAGTGAACAAGCCGTACATGTTAGGTCATCCTTTGAGAGGATCTTCAGGTCCTTAAGTGGGTGTCCATGTGAACTTTCAACGATCCTACGAATCATTGTTTCACCTGGGTGACCAAGTCTATCATGCCACAAAGAGAACAATTCATTATTGACTAACTTCTGGTTAGTCACATTATATGTTTCAATGGGGTAAATTGTTGTGCCATACAGACCAGATGTATATATTCTCATCTTCTCTAAGACTAGCTTCTGGCTAGTCTGATGAGATACAAGAAATAAAAACTCAACACCATTTTCATTCATGGTTTCAACATGAAAGCCATTTTCTCGAATATCTTTGAAACTAAGCAAATTTCTCTGTGATTTGCTTGAGTATAGAGCATCTTTAATGTCTATTCTTGTCACTCTAGGTAACAAGATAGAGGCTCTTCCGGAGCCTTCTATTATATTGCTCATTCCAGATATAGTGTTAACACTGGTTTTTGTCATTTTTATGCTTGAGAAAAACTTTAGGTTTTTCAATATGGTATGAGTTGTGGCACTATCAATCAAACATAACTCTCCGCCATTGAGTGTTCCATTCATATGATCCATGCTGTATCAAAAGAAAAATAGGAATAAATAAATATTTTAAATATGATAATAAAGCTATTTATTAAAACAAGGAACCATATAAACTAAATAAACTCAAATCATAATAATAGAAATTTGTAGAGTCATTACAACTATGAATGGGAAAAACAACTAACAAAATATCCATAAAGTAAAACAACCAATATCCATGAAATAAACTAATGCAATTTATTAAAATAACTAATCTAAGAAAATGTTGCCATCATTTGGGAGATCACCAAACTTGAGACCCAACTCAGGTAGGACACTATCAACTTGATCGAGAAAATCATTAGCCTCTAGGTAGGTTTCTATAAGATTAGTCTCTACATCTTTGACTTTGATCTTCAAGGAGGCTTTATACAGCACTACAAGGTGTGGTGTTGCACGACAGGTACGAGCCCAATGTCCAATCCCTCCACATCGAAAACATGGGGTATCATCTTTTCTTTTGGAATTTTCTTCCTGATTTGATTTCTTGGGTTGTTTTCCAATATTCTTCTGAATATCGGAGTTTGCCCAATTGTTGTGGCGTCCATGTCCCCGACCACCATTACTACCACGCCCACGCCCGTGGGCTTGACCACGTCCTCCGCCACGTCCTCTGCTAAAGGAGTTGGCATTTGCTTCAAGCATTTCCTTAGATTGGTCAGGAAGTGGGGTTGAACCAGTGGGTCAGTTTTGGTGGTTGTTAAGAAGCAACTGGTTATTTTTTTCAGCTAAAATCAAACAGGAGAGCAATTCTGAATATGTTTTGTACCCACGTGCTCTGTACTGCTGCTGGAGTACAAGATTATTAACATGAAAAGTAGAGAATGTTTTCTCCAACATATCTTCGTCCTTTATAGTTTCTCCACAGAGTCTCAGAGTGGAAACAATGCGAAACAATTCAGAATTATAATTTGAGACTTTCTTGAAATCATGTAACCTCAAGTGCATCCACTCATATCTTGCACGAGATAATATGACCGTCCTCTGGTGATCAGAGCTCAAAAAGATCCTTCACAGTCAAATATTGAGCTTTTAAGCTCTCATGGAGATGGTGACGAAGCAATATCATAGCTTTTGCGCGATCCTGTTGGGATGCGCTAGATTTTTCTTTGACAATATCTCCCAAATTGTTGCTTGATAAGTGAAGTTCAGCATCAAGCACCCATGTCAGATAGTTTCTTCCAGAAACATCAAGGGCAACAAATTCCAATCTCGTAAGGTTCGTCATGTCTATAATATGAAAGAAAAAAATTATGAAACATGCAAATAAATATATAATATGTACGTATAGAGCAATTAAATATACACGTACATCATGTAAATATAATAACTTGCAATTAAATAATAAAATAGACTTAAAGAATATTAGCACATAAAAAAAACGTATAGTGCAAATAAAAATTATGTTTGCTTGAATTTAATTATATTAATGTGTGTATATGACATGCATTTTCCTTATTTAAATCCTCCCTTAATTACACATATTACATGCACTTTCCGTATACTGGTCATATATATATATATATATATATATATGTTGTATGCACTTCCCGTATACTGGTCATATATATACATTCAAAATGAACGATCAAATAAAATAACAAAGATTAAAGATACATGAAGCGATAATTGCATGTGATATTAGATTGGAATACGTTGAATTCAATTGCAAAACCAAAATTACACTTTTCCTTATTAATGCTATCACAACAATACGCTAGTTTGTTTAACGTGTTTATGAAAGCAATAGGAACATGATCATATATAAAACAATCAATCATAAACAGTGGAGGATTAATTTTAGTGCTAGAATAATACCTCGAGCTTTGAGTGATTCGTGCTGATAACGTGTTATAATTATTGGAGAAAGAACAAGAAGATAGAAAGAGCGTAGAATTTGTGTGTCTTATTAGGTCTCCCATAGGGGCCTTTATATAGGGAATACAAAGCTTAATGGATAAGCCGATTTACTATTGTACATCTATATAATAATATAATAAAATATTATAACATAATAATAATAATTGAAATGAAACACTAAAAAAACATAAATATTTTATCAACTTCAGGTGACAAGTAAAATAACAACTATTCTTATGTATAGATTAATCATATTCTTCATGAGATGTTAGTTGTTATAGATATTTTATCACCTTCTTCATGAAGTAATATTTTCTATTATTACTCACTTCAGAGAGTAATGAGATTTATTATTTCATCTCTTCAAGGATGATTATAAATTGATTCTTCTGGGACAAATATTATATATGCATCTACTTCAGGGGATTGCAAATTTTCTTTTAACTTCAAGGATGACATTATATGTCATCGTTATAACTTAGCACAATTCTATTGGAATTTCAAGTGCTATATGATTCTCCCAAACATCTCATTTTCAACTTCGAGTGACAATGTAAGTTCTTTTCTCGAACCATTTATCATCTACTTCGGGAGATGATATGTTAATATAGTTCCAATTAGAGGCGGATCCAGGGGCGAAGGGGGTCGGCTGCCCCTTTTGTCATTTACGTTTTTAGTATATAGAATAATAAAATTACTACGGTAGCTTCAAAAATGATGTAGAGAAATTGGTAACACATGCTACCAAGAGTCTACACTTCGTGTTCGAGACCGAAACTTAGCAATTTCTTACCTCCTTTTTTCCACCCTATTTCATTATTATTATTTTTTTGCCCGCCCTTTGCCTCTATTTTCATTTTTTGCCCTATTTTTAAAATTTTTGAGATATTCACTTGGATAATATGATTTATGATACATTTTAAATGTAAATATTATCTAATTAGTTTTAATTAGTGTGTTTAACATAAGAGGCATAAGCAAAAAAGAAGGGTTAAGATTAAAAATGTAAAAATTATTATTTGACATATAAAAATAATAAAAAATGGAGTTCCACATTAAATGTCCTAATTTATTTTACATTTTTTAGAATGACTTCATTAATTATTATTATTTTTTTATTTATATATAATATATGTATATGTATTTTATGAACTAGTCTCATATAACTTTATACCTTCACCCATTATTTTTTTACTAGTTAGTACTAAAACAATTTTTTCCTAATTTTGGTGTTTTTGGCTATTTGCCGCATGTAATTTGGATGCACTCTTATGTATTTTGGGTATGTTTTGGTTATGAAGGTTGTATCTTATAACGCATTTGTCACATACATTACTAATGTTTTGTCACATACATTACTAATTTTAGTGTGACTACATTTACTAACAAATTAGGTATGAATTGTTACAAGGAGCAAGATACAATAATTCATCACATATGTTCTAAAGGAGTTTAGGATTTAGGAAGGTAGTTTAGAAATTTGTCTCCGTTTTCTTTTCATTTGATTGTAACTCATCGCCCCTTGTAAAAAAAAATTGACTCCGCCACTGGCTCCAGTAATGAATTCTTCTCATCATTTACTACAAGAAGTAATTGTGTATGTTAAATCCACTCTAGGGATAATATTACACACCTTATATATAACGAGTTTGGTTCAAATGAAACAAACTCTTATACTAAAACGTGAAACGAATGCACTTTTCCTAGTTAGTAGTGCACTTGTCATACAAAAGTGCATTGCAAAATACAAAAAGTGCACTATGAAGAAATGCACTACAAAAAGTACGAAAAGTGCACTACAAAGTACGAAAAGTGCAAATGCGAAAAAGTACACTCTGAAGTAGAAAAAGTGCAGTATGAACTAGGAAAAGTGCATTTGTTTCAGGATAAGAGTTCGTTTCATTTGAACCAAACTCTATATATAAAACTTCAGGGTTATAAGATTTTATTAAACATTGAAAATAAAGAATGATAACAATACATGAACAAATAATAATAATAATAATAATAATAATAATAATAATAATAATAATAGGCTAGTTTTTTTAAGGCCATTAACTGTCTATCAAATTGAATAAGATATATAGTTAGGGCTATTAGGGTGATTGGGTGCCCGATGTCTATCGTCGATCGTCGTCATTTGCCCGTCGACAGTTAGGGTTGTCATCGGGGTTCTTCCTTTTTCCGTGCTTCCGGCGGTGTTGTTCATCCGAGATCGTTTGGGTCGGGTGCGGTGGTGTTCTTCTGCCGTTGGTGTTGTGATGTTTTGTTGTTCGTGTTCTAGTGGTCCTGTGTCGGAGTTGTTTCGTTGTTGTTTTGCTGGTGTTCTAGTTCTGATCCGTTGCTTATGGTGCTTCGTCGTTTGTTGTTTCGCTGCTTTTGACATGATGTTGTTTCGTTGCGTCGGACTGTCGAGAGGTTTGGTTTTTGATGTTTTTGTTTTGTTGATCATTGTTGTTTTGTTGTTCGTGTCGTGTGCTGGTGTGGTGTTGATCGTGTGGTGAACGTGTGGTGTTGATCGCTGCTATTTTGCTGTTTTGTTGAACGTGTTTTTTTTGGAGGTTAGTTGTTATTTGCTGTTTTGTTGTCGTTGTTGTTTTGTTGTTAGAACGTGTGCTCATCTCTTCTCTTTGCCACAACCGATATGGTATACATGTGCTTTGACACACACAACCAGAAGAGGATAGTGTTTTGCTGTTAGAACGTGTGGTTTGTTGTTTTGTTTTGTGGTTTTTCTACTGGTTGTTGTTTCTGCTGGGTGTGTTCGTCGGAGGGGTTGATTTGTTGCTGGTTGCTTGTGTTCTATGTCGGAGGTGCTCGACATGGCTTGTGCCGGTTTTTTTCAATGTCCCTTTCGAGGTCATGATAAATGCAGGAATGGGGGAGGTCGTGGGTTGAAAGCTAGTTCCCTTGTCCAACATTTCAAGCTTGTGCATTTGGTCGATGATTATGCTATTAATAGGTACAAGTTGTTTATAGGCAGTGACTCTAGTATTTTTTCTGCCTTGGAACGTACTTTGCAAGGGCTTAATATGTGGATGTGTGGAACTTGTCTTTGCACTCATGCTTTATCTAAGAGCTGCAAACATGTTGACGACTTTGATGTTTCTGGGCCTCAATGTAAAGGTGTTGTCAGCGATCCCTGTTTTTATATCCAAGGTATCCCACGGCCATCTCTGGATACGGATCTTGGGTCCGAATGTGGTGATTTGGTGGTGTCTAGTGGTGCCTCCTCTTCTTTTTCTGTCAGCTTGGAGTTATTGCATGAAGTTTTGGCAGGTAAATGTCGTACAGTTAAGAGTATCCCCAAAGTCAATCGACTTGGCTTTTCGCGGTGCCTCAAAGCTGCTCTTGACAAAGTCGTTGCTTCCCCTAAAGACATTGCCTCTTGGATCCTTTTGCTCCTTCTCCCTTTGTGCACTCTTAGAGTTAAATCGGTCTCGCCCCGATAGCAATTCGGGGCGGAAAGGTTGTTGCCAGGTTGAAGGTATTGCGCGGGCTCTTCGTGTTTGGAGAGAGCCCGGTGGACCAGAAGTTTTGGTTAGGGAGGTTCTCAAAGAGGGAGTTGGGTTCTCAAAGAGCCCGGTGAAGGAGAGGGCTAGTTTGGAAGAGCAATGTATGAGAAAGGTTAGTGATGGGCACTTCTCGGCTGCTATTAGGGTCTTGACATCTTCCGGGATTGCATCAAGGATGCCGAGACTCTGAAAGAGTTGGAGAAGAAGCACCCACGTGCTCCGTGTCCTAATCTGCCTCCCTTTTGTGCTGATGTAGTGGCGCTTTCTGTCACTAAGGAAGTTGTTTTAAGCAGGATTAGAAGTTTCCCTAAAGAAACGTCTTGTGGACATGATGGTTTTCGGGCTCAACATTTTGTTGACGCGCTTGGGAAAGCTGCCGTTGCGGTTGCTGATGATTTAGCCACCTCTATTATTGTTGTGGTTAATCTTTTACTTGCTGGTAAATGCCCTGATGCTTTAGGTGAATTTATTGCTAGTGCCCCGCTTACGCCTTTACTCAAGCCTGGGGGTGGGGTTCGACCCATTGTTGTTGGTACGGTATGGATGAGACTTGTCTCTAAGGTTGCGGCTGTCACGGCTGGTATGGAGGTTGGTAAGTATTTGGAGGATTTTCAATTCGGGGTAGGTGTGCCTAATGGCAGTGAGGCTATCCTTCATGCTGTCAACAGGTTGATTGAGGCCAAGGGAGAGGCAAACAACATGTCTATGCTTTTGGTTGATTTTAGTAATGTGTTTAACCTGTTGGACCGAAGTACGATGCTTAGAGAGGTCTGATGTCGTTGTCCTTCACTTTCTCCTTGGGTTGAATTCTGTTATGCACGTCCGGTGAGGCTGTACTATGATGATTCTATTTTGCTATCTTCTCAAGGGGTTCAACAAGGTGACCCTTTAGGGCCTTTGCTTTTTACACTTACCTTACATCCTCTTGTTCATATGATCAACGATAAGTGCAACTTGGATTTCATGGCTTGGTACCTAGATGACGACACCATTATTGGAGACACTACTTTGGTGTCGGACGCCTTGCATTTGATCACTACTGAAGGACCAGCATTGGGGTTGCATCTGAATGTTGAGAAATCTGAAATCTTTTGGCCGAATCCAGATCCGAGAAGCTACGACCAGATGCTTTTCCCTCCTAGTATATCTCCCCCGTTGGATGGGGTCAAGCTTCTTAAAGGACCTGTCAGCTTAGACACTGATTTTTGCAGTCGCATGATCGGAGACAGGGTTTCCAAAACTATTAGTTTGATGGAGGCTGTGGCTGGGCTTAATGATCCCCATTCAGGGCTTCTTCTTCTCCGTAGCTGTGTGGGTGTAGGCCGATTGTACTTTTCTCTTCGGACTCGTCCCCCACAGATGCTCGGGTCTGCTCCTCTCACCTTCGACAATGCCTTAAGGAAGGTTCTTGAGGAGATCATTGTGGCTGGAGGGGCTGGTTTTGGTGATTGGCAATGGCGTTGTGCCCCTCTACCCTTTCGGCTTGGTGGTTTCGGGGTATATACCGCTCTTGATGCTTCTATCTATGCGTTTGTTGCTTCGCGACTACAGTCTCTTGAGCTCCAGAACAGATTGCTTCGCCATTGTAATACCTTGGATTTAGGGTCTACTTGAGATTTAGCCTTGAACAATTATCGGGATTTGTGCGGATTCGATCCTCTTGTTCTTTGTCGTGATGTACCAGCCCCCCCTTTTATGAAAAAATTGGCTACAGTGTACTTTGATACAGTAGAGAAGAATTTGGTGAGTCTGTACAACCCAAGTGATAAGGAAAAGGCTATCCTCATTAACAACAGGTCAGCACACTCTTTGGATTTCTTGAGAACCCTCCCAATTGAAGGGTTAGGCCAGACGATGCACCCTAAACAATTCAGATGTGTTATGTGTTATCGCCTCGCTATTCCTATGTATCCTGCTGGTTTTACTTGCCCTTGTTGCTCCTCTAAAATCATAGATTGTTTTGGCGATCATGTTGTCCATTGTGGGAATGACATTGGTCTTAAGTTTCGCCATAACCTAGTCCGGGACGTTTTGGGTGATATTTGTACTCAGGCTGGTGTAGTTGTGCAAAAGGAGGTACCTCTTGGATTTCTGTCCGAGGAAGGTAGAGATCTTCGACCTGCAGATCTCCTGGTTTACTCGTGGGACAAAGGAAGGAACGTTTGCTTAGATGTCACATGTGTCTCTCCTTTCACGGGGGCTGGGGTTAATGCTTTTGTTCATGGAGCTGTTGTTTCTAGTGCCGTTGTCCGGAAAAAGAGGAAGTATGATTTGATGTGCACACCAATGGATATAGTTTTATTGCTTTTGCTTTCTCTACTTTGGTGGAGCTTGGGAGCGATGCCCTTGAGTTTTTGTCTCGGGTCACACGTGCTGCTTACAGTAACACGGCTAACGTTAATATTCGTTCCTTTATTTTTCAACGCTTGTGTTTTGCCTTGAATAAGGGTGTCGGAGCCTAGTTAGTTGCTAGGCTCCCATCCAACTTTGTATAATCAAATTTTAATATTAATTCATTTGAATGAGAATTGGATAATAATAATAATAATAATAATAATAATAATAATAATAATAATAATAATAATAATAATAATAATAATAATAATAATTGAAATGAAACACTACAAAAACATAAATATTTTGTCAACTTCAGGTGACAAGTAAAATAATTACTATTCTTATGTATAGATTAATCTTCTTCATGAGATGATAGTTGTCATGGATATTTTATCACCTTCTTCATGAAGCAATATTTTCTATCATTACTCACTTCAGGAAGTAATGAGATTTATTATTTCATCTCTTCAAGGATGATTATAAATTGACTCTTCTGGGAAAAATATTATATATGCATCTACTTTAGGGGATGGTAAATTTTCTTTTAACTTAAAAATAATAATAATATTGTACATAAAAAATTACATAAATAATTAAATTGAGAAACATAATTTAAGAAATTAAAGAAACAACACATTGTTAACTTGTGGTGACAAGAATTTAATAAAAAAATATCTCGAACCTTTCAGTCACATATTACAAGATTTGATATTTATGTAGATCGTTTATTATCTACTCGAGAAGATTATATTTTTCATATGAATAAACTTTATGATGAAAGTTTTCTTCTATTTCATTTTTCGAATGAATCGTGTCATCTTCTTCAGGAGATGACTTTAGTTTCAACACTCACTTCAAGAAGTAGAAACTTTTATTCTTTCATCCACGTCAGAGGATGTATTCATTTGTTCTATCCACTTAAGTGGATGAGAATGATCACTTCAAGGATAAAATAAAGTTTTCATTCACTTCAAGGAATGAGAATTATCACTTAAGGGATAATCTTATTTTGTAAATTCAACACTCTTTAGGAGAAAATAATCATGACATAATTTAATTGTATATGAAAATAAATAAGCAATATAAGAACAATAAAATAAATAAAGTAACCCATTCACTTCTGGGAATGAAATATATGAAGCGAATGAAATATATCACTTCAGGGATAACATACTGATATTTTAATAAAACTAGTTATACCCTTCGTGACATGCACGACTTCATGGATTTAATACTTAATTCTTAATAATGATTTTAATTTACTAAAAAGAATAAAAATAAATTATTTATTATAAATATTTTTTTTGGTAGAAATTTATTATAAATATTTTATATAAAATTTACGTTTGTTATAACGTGAAAAAAAGTCAAAATCATTAAAGTGAGTCCAATGAATGAAAATATTATTTGTAAATAATCACTTCAAACTCTTTATGGAATATAAATAATCACTTCAAGGTTACATATTGATTTTTCATTCGCTCCAATGAATGAAAATTATCACGTCAGGTATAATATTATTTGTAAATTCTCTAACTCTTCAAGAGAAAATAACTATCGCTTCATGGATAATTTTATTTGTAAATTCAACTCTTCAAGAGTAAATAGTTATTGCTTCAAGGATAATTTTAATTGTAAATTCAACTCTTCAGGAGGAAATAATTATCGCTTCAGGGATAATTTTATTTATAAATTCAACTCTTCAGTAGGAAATAATTATTTATTTATTTTGATAAGGAAAGGTATTAGGGGAACCACTAATGGGCTAGTGGTCGCCCTAGAGCATCCTGACGGATGAGGGTCAACAACCCCGGATCGTCTGCGATTGGGATGGAGGAGACACGCCTGAACGAATCAACGATATAGTCCGCCGCAGAATTGCACTCTCGATAGACATGAGAGATGCTCCAATCCTGGAAGTGGGCTAACAAGCATTGGATGTCCGAACGCAACAACTCAATCTCCCACGGGCAGCGCCAGTCGCCAAGTACGGCCTTGACCAGCTGAACATTATCGCCTTCAATCTGAATCCTGGGAAATCCATGTCGAATGGCTTCGAGAAGTCCCTGGCGTAAGGCGATGGTCTCGGAGATCAACACGGACTGCCGACCGATCAGTCCTCCGTCAAAGTAAATGGGGGAGCCAGCAGAGTCCCTGAGAATGAACCCGAACGAGGCAACACCATCTGCACATACAACACCATCAAAGTTAAGTTTAATGTAATCTTTCTTGGGTTTTTCCCATTTAGCGCGTTTTCTCCCTGTTTTTCCGCGCCCCTTGATGTTCTGGGATTCTGGATTGTCGGGTGTTCCTGCGAGTTTCCAATCTTTAATTTGTTTTTGAGTAAATTTGCTTATATTACACGCGTTGTTGAGGTTTGTTTCGTTATTGTTTTCAAAAACTTTTTTGTTTCTGAAGTACCAAAGGCACCACCTAGTGTGGATGAGGATTTCCAAATCCTCCTTGTTCGTTAATGCCCAAATTTCATCTAAGATTTGGTGTGGTTTTTTATCGTTTGGGGAGATTTGATCGATGGTCCTACGTATTTTTGGTTTTATGAAATTTATGGTTTCCTTTGTGAGGGGGCATGATAGTAGGAAATGGTTTGTATCTTCGACCGAGTTGTTACATGCTAGACAACCTTGGGGTACCGGAATGTGGTTGGCAACAAGCCTCGATTTGGTTGGAAGCCCATTTCGTGCCACTTTCCATAGGAAGTTTTTCATTTTGGGAGAGATGTTAAGTTTATTAATCCAGTCTAGGTTAATTTTGGGGTCATTTTTAGCCAGGTTGATCCATTGCATGGTTGAGTGGGTAGAGAACCAGCCATTTTTACTTGGTTGCCAGTACAACCTGTCCTGGATTTTGTTGACCAGGTTGATAATTTTGGAAATGTTATCAAGGTCCTCTGGATTGACAACATCCCTTAGTTTATCAAGGTTCCATGAGTTGTCTTCATGAAGGTACGAGTCAACATGTTCCTCCCAGTTAATGCGGGTCTCGGCCCCAGGTTTTGGGTGAATTGGACCATATCCGATCCAGTTATCTTTCCAGAATCAAAAAGTTTTTCCGTCCCCCGCTTGCCAGATAAGCTCAGAGGCAAACAGGTCTCTAAGACCTATTAGCTTGGACCACTACTACGACGTGTTGTGTTTTTTCTTATATTCTAGAATGTTATCAGTTTTGAGGTACTTTTCTGTTACTATTTTGACCCAAAGATTATTTGTTTCGGCTAATATTTTCCAAAGCAGTTTCATTTGGAGTGCTTGGTTCATGTCTTCCGCTTTAGCAATTCCGAATCCTCCATGAGTAGGAGGACGACAGATGGAATTCCATCTAATGAGGGGTTTGTTGTTGTTTTCTTTATTCCAAAAGAAGTTTTTGTTAATTTGGTCTAGTTCCTTTAGTGTTGACTGGGGTAACATAAATGATTGCATGATATAGTTTGGTTGTGCAGAGAGGTTCGCTTTTATGAGTGTTTTACGTCCCTCTTGTGAAAAGGTGTTTGCTTTCCACTTAGATAGTTGGGTTCTGGTGCGCATAATCAGAGGTTTGAATGTGTTTTTTGTTACTTTCCCGTTTATGATTGGGCATCCCAAATATTTGTCAAGGGAGATTGTGTTTGTTATTTGTAGGATTTGCTTTATTTTTTTCCTTCGTGTTGTTGTTAGTGTTTTTTGTGACTTGGAATGCAGATTTATGAAGGTTGACTTTTTGACCAGAGATCTGGCAGTAGTCATCAATAATTTCTTTGATATTTTTGCATGCTTGGCCATTAGCTTTCGCAAAGATGATAATGTCATCGGCAAAGGCTAGGAACGGAATTTTTGTTCCATTTCTCGAGATTTGGATCCCGATCCCACTTTTTGGGTTGGCGCTCACCAGGTTGAGTTGTCTTGCCAGAATTTCGGCTACAAGGATGAATAGGTATGGTGATAGAGGGTCTCCCTATCTAAGGACCCGTTGGGGGTGGAATTGTTCAGTTGGTTCGTTGTTCACTAGGACTGAGAATGATACGGTTTCAACGCATTCACGGATCCACCCCATGAATTTTTCGTGGAAGCCGAATTTATTTAGTATTACGGCAAGGAAATCCCATCTAATCTGGTCGTATGCTTTCTCCATGTGAAGTTTGATTGCAATCCATCCCTCCCGCCCCTGTTTGTGGCGAAAGGAGTGGAAAATCTCATGTGCGATTAGGGTATTGTCATGGATACTGCGGTGTTTGATGAAAGCACTGTTGAGAGGGTTTTAAATGACAACAAATAAATTTATAGTCAAAACCCCGCTGAGTACAACGAAGTCAGGATCGATCCACATGAAGCAAGGTTGTTCGTTTATCAATCTATTAAAAAGAAAACAGAAACAAACAAAAACACTCACACGCAACCTCGTTAACGACGTTGTCAGGGTCGTTAACGAACCACCGTAAACAAAAATACTCAAATAACGATCTAAATAAATTCGGTACCGAGGCAAGTAACTCAGCAACGAAAATTCACTTAAAATAATTCAGATAAAACAAAGATCTTGGACTAGGGACACCACAACATAGCCAAGCATATAAACTCGTAAGAAGATAAGATCATGTCTTTAAACAGATAGAGTCATCAACTTTCGTTGACTATCAAGTAAATTAATCAACTTTCACATCCTAATTCACTTAATTGCTTGTTTTGGATCTAAAGCTTAACACTTTCGTATTCAAACAATATCAACCTTCAAGTTACTAACTTCCTCTTTCAATCAAGTTAAAAACTCAAATTACCTCAACTTTCGTTTCGGTATAAGCACAACAAACAATCTCAATAAAAGATAAAAGGCATTCAACACACAATCTTACTTATCAAACATGCTCAACTATGTCGGGCTTAACCCCGATCCTAGAAAAGAAGACTACTCACAAATCATAATTACTAAACAAATAAACTCAATATAAGAAAACATTGAAAACCAATCACTACTAAATTAAATAGAAAAATCTGTCTTACAGAAGTTAAGAAGAAAACCGAAAAACAACAAAACACCGAACCAAAACCTCGATCAACGAACTCGGTAACTTTCGTCCACCGACCCTCGAACTCGACTTCGATCGACTGGCCCCTTCGGTTCTTCCTCTTCTTCTTCTCTCTCTAATTCGAACTTTCCCTTTCTATATGCTAGATAGAAGGGTATTTATACTAGAAAGCTAAAAACTAAAAAGACAAAAAGATATAAACTTTCCTTAAAAGATAGAAATAAAACTCTAAAAGATAGAAACAAAATCTAAAAAGATAATAAGACCTAAAATACATATTCTAATAACCCTAAAAGATTATAAAAAGATACTCAACCGACACGGAAATATATTCCCGCTCAGGATCGGTGAATCATAAAATCAACCTTTGAATCTTCTCTCTCGTGGCCTCGTTAACGAGCCCTCACAACCTCGTTAACGAGCCTGGGCTTTGTTTTCTTCCACATTTCCTCTCGTAAATCTTGAACTCTGACTTCTTCAATCTTGTATTCCTCTGTCTTTCACTGTAACGCTCCAAATTCAGCTCCATATAGCACTTTTCCTAGCTAAAACCTACAAAATACACAAAATAACGTAGCTTCCACTCTTTTCATAGAAATATGCAAAACTATCTAAAAACACTCAAAACTAAACCTAAACTTAGCAAAACTAAACCTAATAAACAAAGAAAACCTACTAAAAACTATACTAGAAATATGAACATCAAAATACCCCATACTTAAACTTGCTTGTCCTCAAGCAATCAACAGACATTAACCAAAACCAAAAACAAACATGCTCATCAAGACATAGCCATCATCTAAAAAGCAACATATACACATGAGAAAAATATAGCAAAAGACTATTAATGTCCTCACACATATATGCACTAAATAGACATAAGACAATACAATCCAACCTTACAAGGGATATTGTGTTTCACTCAACTCTCAAGTGTTTAGGCTTATAAATTCAATCTCTCAACTCATCTTATATACAAAAACTCATAGAAATTGAAACTTATATCACCAATACTCTCCACCCAAGATTTGTCAAAATAAGCAAAAATTATCAAGAGAACTTAGGCTCAATGAAAAAGTTCATAGAAGCTTCCATTCGGTCGGGTTGTAATGGGGCTTGGTAATAACAATAAGGCGTGGAAAATATTTTGGTCATGTGGTGCTAATAATATCCGGGAATCAAAGACTCCTAAAAACTCACACATATCAAAAACTCTCATAAAACAACATACCAAACTCACTCTCATTATGCACTTATTTTCACTCACCCATTATCATCTTAGAAAGTCTCATAAGAAATAAAAGAATCTCTGATATTATCTATAAATACAAATGCACTTCAACTCTTCACTTCCTTTTATTTTTTCTTTTTTTTTTCACTGCCTCGTTAACGAACCTACTTCAGGGTCGTTAATGAGCTTCCGTGTACATTCTTTCCTTACTTTCTCACCTCCATCAAATACTTCATTTTGTGCATCTTTTGCTTATCAAGAGATCTTTCTTATTACAAGTAAAAACAAGAGACTTCCAATCTACCCTTCCCAATAATCCCTCAATCAAAGCAAAAATTATAAGAAACTCCTCTCTTTTTAACACACAAAAAAACACACCTCTCCAATGTAAGTCCTAATTCCCGGATAGGGTCAAGCTTATCTCGGCTAGGGAATAATTTTGTGGAGCTATAAATAAAGGCTTCAGGCTAGAATTGGCTATCAAAAGAAGGATCATGTAAAGGTGGATAGGGAATAATAGGGCTTATAAAAAATAAGTTCTCCATCATATGATTTTAACAAATAATGAACTAAAAATCTCATACGGGTCTCAAGAAATAGATAACCATCACAATTCCAAGAGATAATATGCATATAAAGAGTAAATCACACAAGAAAATCAAGGCTAATAAGCTTACAAGGTAATTTGTTGGATTGCATCACTTATGCTTTAAAGTATACATGCTCAATTTCATCAAATGCTATCTTCTTCTAAAACAAATAATTTCAAGTTAAGAGTCCGACTATACTATTAAAGACATGCTTGCAAGGAATTATATGATTAAGTTAGCGACTACTATCATAGAACCTAAGAAAGGGATATCTATCAATTCTAAAACTCTTTTTTAAATTTTTCAAATTTTTCGATTTTTTTTATATTTGTGAAAACTACTCAAAACACAACAACACAAAAGACAACTAACATTCTATTTTCTCCCACCCCATACTTAAAATTACATTATCCCCACTGTAAGAAAAATAAGAAGAAGGAAAAGAAATAGAAAAGAAAACAACAAAAGATAAAAAAGAAAAAGAAAGACATAAAAACTTACTAAGTTATAAAAGTGGGAAACAAGGAAAAACTTCATCTTCAGGCTGAATCAACGGTTTGGTGGAGGAAAGTAATGCTCAAAGTTCCCCATAAAGTCATACATCGCCCTCCAACGCTCAGCGTCATCCGCCTCTCTGACGATGCCTCTCATCATCCATAGACATGCGAGCAGAATAGACGGATTCCCATATATCCATCCTCCTATGAATATGATCCTGCTGGAGGTGAAGCTGTTGCATCCATGCAGAAAGATCCTCAGCCCATGGTGGTGGAATACTCGATCCTGTGTACTCGGGCTGAGGAGGTGGTGGGTAGTGAGGTTGGAAATGATCTTGATACATCACCGGGTTGTAAGGCATGAGTCCATAGGAATGAGGGTCGACAGGGGCAGGTAGGAGCTCTCGGCACCTCGTTAACGAAGCTGGGTGCCTCATTAACAGTGTAGGAAGGGAGCTGGAAATGATCGTTAACGAGCCTGGTGGGCTCGTCAACGAGGACGTTGCTGCTCAATACTTCCGTGTCGATGTTTTCATCCTCAAAGTTAAGCTCCTCAGTTCCACCCTCGATGTCGGCTTCTTTCGTGTCGTCGCCAACTACCTCGGTCTCCTCATCTTCATCTTCATCCATTGCTTCATCCTCTCGCTCAAATCTTGTCTCACATGGCCGTAGTGATAGCTCATCCTCCGGCTTGGGTTCCAATGAGTAAGCATGTCCCGTCCACTCCTCGTACCAATTTGGTATGTAGAGAATCTCAAACATGTCGAGGGTCGGTGTAACGATGCGATCTTGTACTTTCACCTTGAATCCTCCCTCGGCTTGAATGAAGACACCGGAGCTATACCAATAGTTTTTGTTGAGGAGATGGGCGTGAGCCGGTGTGTAACGAGTAAGATCTACTCCAAGGTTTTTAGCCAAGAGGCTAACCAAATTGCCACACCAAACCTCCTTGGACTTGGTTGATTTCTCGATATAGTAGAGCCACTCGTACCCCAAATTCAAGGGACCGGGTTGCTCGAAAAGGATGGTGCGGAGACAAGCAACTTCCGTCCTCGTTGGCCTGTTCAACTCTTTCTTTGGCCAAAACGTAGCGGCTAGGACTCGGAGAATAATCCTGAAGATGGGTTTAATGATGGTTGCCCCGGATAATGCCGCTGTGGTGGATTGGACCTCTCCGATGATGTAGCTCCAAGTGCGAGTCACTCTGTAGTCTTTCAAGCTGTAATCTCTAGACGGGTTTGGGAGCTCTAAAATTGCGTTGAACTCTGCCATGGTGAACTCACGGCTCACATTGCCGAGCCGAAACCGGATTTGTCCCGTCGAAGTCTTCGACGAGAAGCTAGTCTCTAAGGTGGCCAAAACTCAGATGTGAGGGTCGGATAGTGTGGTAAATTCTTCTGCTTCAGGAGATGAGCGGCGCCAAGAATAACAAAAGCCTCTTTGACATCTGTGTAGATCCCTTGGTTTACGGAATTGGAATTTGAGAACCAATGGGTGTAGTGGTCCTTCTCTAATATGGTACGGTATCGATGCACTTGGCCTTGAGTACCTAAAATCACGCTGTCCATGCGAGGAGAAGATGGTGACCTCTGGTTCCTCTTCTGCTTCTGAGCTCGAGTAGCGGGTCTGCTTGAACTTGCCATGAGATCCTACAAAATAATCAAGAATTTTCCAAGATAAGATCCACTCAAAATAGGTAGGCAAGAGACCCCATACTTGGTCTTGAAATAGCTTCGGAATTATTCGTTAACTACCCAATTGGGTCGTTTACGATTCTGGACTGGTATGGATTTTTGAAGCATTGCAAGGTCGTTAACGAACCTGGGTGGGTCGTTAACGAGCTGCCGAGACCCCATACTTTCTCCATGTGAAGTTTGATTGCAATCCATCCCTCCCGCCCCTGTTTGTGGCGAAAGGAGTGGAAAATCTCATGTGCGATTAGGGTATTGTCATGGATACTGCGGTGTTTGATGAAAGCTTTGTTGAGAGGGTTTTAAATGACAACAAATAGATTTATAGTCAAAACCCCGCTGAGTACAGCGAAGTCAGGATCGTTCCATAGGAAGCAAGGTTGTTCGTTTATCAATCTATTAAAAAGAAAACAGAAACAAACAAAAACACTCACATGCAGCCTCGTTAACGACGTTGTCAGGGTCGTTAACGAACCACCGTAAACAAAAATACTCAAATAACGATCTAAATAAATTCGGTACCGAGGCAAGTAACTCAGCAACGAAAATTCACTTAAAATAATTCAGATAAAACAAAGATCTATGATTATGGACACCACAACATAGCCAAGCATATAAACTCGTAAGAAGATAAGATCATGCCTTTAAACAGATAGAGTCATCAACTTTCGTTGACTATCAAGTAAATTAATCAACTTTCACATCCTAATTCACTTAATTGCTTGTTTTGGATCTAAAGCTTAACACTTTCGTATTCAAACAATATCAACCTTCAAGTTACTAACTTCCTCTTTCAATCAAGTTAAAAACTCAAATTACCTCAACTTTCGTTTCGGTATAAGCACAACAAACAATCTCAATAAAAGATAAAAGGCATTCAACACACAATCTTACTTATCAAACATGCTCAACTATGTCGGGCTTAACCCCGATCCTATAAAAGAAGCCTACTCACAAATCATAATTACTAAACAAATAAACTCAATATAAGAAAACATTGAAAACCAATCACTACTAAATTAAATAGAAAAATCTGTCTTACAGAAGTTAAGAAGAAAACCGAAAAACAACAAAACACCGAACCAAAACCTCGATCAACGAACTCGGTAACTTTCGTCCACCGACCCTCGAACTCGACTTCGATCGACTGGCCCCTTCGGTTCTTCCTCTTCTTCTTCTCTCTCTAATTCAAACTCCCCTTTCTATATGCTAGATAGAAGGGTATTTATACTAGAAAGCTAAAAACTAAAAAGGCAAAAAGATATAAACTTTCTTTAAAAGATAGAAATAAAACTCTACAAGATAGAAACAAAATCTAAAAAGATAATAAGACCTAAAATACATATTCTAATAACCCTAAAAGATTATAAAAAGATACTCAACCGACACGGAAATAAATTCCCGCTCAGGATCGGTGAATCATAAAGTCAACCTTTGAATCTTCTCTCTCGTGGCCTCGTTAACGAGCCCTCACAACCTCGTTAACGAGCCTGGGCTTTGTTTTCTTCCACACTTCCTCTCGTAAATCTTGAACTCTGACTTCTTCAATCTTGTATTCCTCTGTCTTTCACTGTAACGCTCCAAATTCAGCTCCATATAACACTTTTCCTAGCTAAAACCTACAAAATACACAAAATAGCGTAGCTTCCACTCTTTTCATAGAAATATGCAAAACTATCTAAAAACACTCAAAACTAAACCTAAACTTAGCAAAACTAAACCTAATAAACAAAGAAAACCTACTAAAAACTATACTAGAAATATGAACATCAAGCACCTTGCATTGGGTGGATGAGTTTGTTTAAGACGTTTTTTAGTCGATTTGTTAATATTTTTGATATTATTTTATATATGGTGTTGCATAGGCTGATCGGCCTATAGTGGTTGGTGGAGTTGGGGTTTTCACACATGGACCCACATGCCAATATTTTTTTATAGAAACATGCCGGCATTCCATCCGGGCCAGGAGATTTGTCGTCCCCAATGTCGAATAGCGCATTCTTGATTTCAGCATTAGAAACTGGTTTGGTGAGTTCTGCGTTGTCGGTATCGGTTATTTCTTTTTGGACGGTTTTTGTCATGCTTTGGAGTTTAACATGGTTGATTTCTAGTGCTCTAAATCAATTTTGGAAATCCCTTTTAATTTCGAATCTGATATTGTCAGCACCAGTGATTTGGGTTCCTTCTATTGTTCGTATTTCTTTGATGTTTGTTCTATTTCTTCTACCAGAGGCAATTCGGTGGAAATATTTGGTGTTTTTATCATTTAGTTTTATGTGTTTGTTCTTCGCTCTTTGTTTCCAATAGGAGTTATGGAAGTCCAGAAGGCACGAACGTATCCTTGATAACCTTTCTTGTTTTTGTTTTAGTTGCAAGTTAGAATGTTCGATGATTTCTTTTTGCAGATGGATAATTTCATCGTCAATTTTCTTAATTTGTTCAAAAATGTTTCCAAATGTTTGCTTGTTCCACGCCTTTGCTTTTGCTTTTAGCATTTGAGTTTTTTTGATTAAGTTTTACATGTGGGAGCCACCTGCATTGTGGCGCCAGGCTTGTTTGATGACGTTTTGGAAGTCCTTCCTGGATGTCCACATCATCTCAAATTTGAACGGTTGCGCTTTAAAGTGTGTGTCGGTGGGTAAGTCGCATGATATTGGACAATGATCTGAGGATGAGAATGCGTGGTTTTTAGTTGCAATGGATGGGTACCATTGGATAATTTGATGGTTTACAAGTGTGCGGTCCAGTTTTTAAAGGATGGTGTTATCGAGGTGTTTTGATTTCCTCCAAGTGAATTTATTTGCAATGGTAGGGATATCACACATGTCGCAATCATTTTTTAATTGGATGAGTCGTTTGAATCGGGTTTGGGAAGGGGTAGCGCCACCTAGTTTCTCATCTGGGTGTTGAATTTCGTTTAGTTCCCCCATTAGTAGGCATGGCAGGTTACAGTTCTGAATGAAGTTCTTCAACTTCGTCCAGAATTGCTCTTTTTCTTGCACCCTTGGCGGCGCATAAGCAAATATTAGTATTAGTTCCCTATTATTTTCGAGGTTCGTGTAGTGGAAACCAATAAATCGGTTATCTTTATGGATAGTTTTGATGGTTTCGTTAGTAAGCGTCGTACCCTTCCAGAGGACGCAGATTCCGCCCGACATCCCAATGGCCGGGATAAATTCAATGGAGTCAACTCCCGCTTTTTGCCATTGATTACAATCGGGTGGTTCATGGGTTTTTGTTTCCAAAAGAGCAATGAGGTTTATGTGCTCAAGGCGGCATAACGTGTTCACTTCAGTCCAAAAAGACATGCGTTTAGTGCCCCTATAGTTCCATGTGCTGATTTTCATAAGCGACCGGACTTGTTGTGACTTTTGGCCTTTGTGGGATGGGTGATCATCCAGCGTATTTGTATTTTCTTGTTTCTTGGTGAAGCGTTTATGGCATGACAACGAGTGGTGTACATGTGTTGTGTGAAGTGTTTAATTTTTGTTAATTTATTTGAGTTTTTACCGTTATATATATCACGTCTTGTGGTTCTAATGTGGAGTTCGCCTGAGGGATGAGATAGCTCGTGGGTTTTGATTGTGTTCGGGTGAACTGCTGACCCAGGGTGGTTAGTGGGCCTATTGGGCCCAGTATGAGATTGGTTACCAGTGGGGGTTAGGCCCATGGGGTAGAGTATGGTATGGGGTACATTACGTGTAACCCCAAAACATGTGTTATTTTTTTCAAATTTTTTATTTTTGGTTATCTCGATAATGTGGTGGAGGGGCGGCCAAAGTGGACCGAACGTCGGGGTGGTATGCTTAGAGACAAGCTGGTAATTAAAGTAGTTAAAGTAAATGTAGGTTTTTGCAATGCTGCACCAACCTTTGGGGATGGTGGAATTAATTATGTTCCTTTGGTGGGTTCAATTCACCGCTAAGTGGAGAACTTGGGCCCCCATTAGAATTGGTGGGTGGGTTGATTTGATTTGGGCTGCCTGAGGAGCCCATCCACTTGCTTGTTATTAGGCCTTTAGTTATTAATTAGGCCTTTGAAATTGGGGGTACTGCAGGATCTAAAATTGACACTTCTGGGAAGTTAGCACACACACAACAATTAAGACGAGGGCAAAACACACGATCGTAAATGAAAAGGGCTTGTACCAGTAGTTTATTCTCAGCAACAAAGGAAGCAACGCAACTAAAAGCTGCGATTCCAACAGACTCAAGCAACAACGAACACACTAGACTGAAAGACAGAAGACAAGACACGACGGACACAAACAAACTAAGAACGAAACATAAAAGCAAGAGGTTGAGAGTTCTGGTACAATGACTCGATGGGTTACAAAAGCTGTAGATCGGGTTTACCGAGTTTCTATGGTGAAGTTTCAAGTTTGAGCCGGCTTGATCCGAGCTGGGTTTGACCTGAAGCTGGGAGTAATTCATCATATCACTCTTTTCTTGCGTGGCGCTTTAGGGGCGGAGGTAGCCGTGTCATCAATCGGCTATGTGCGTCTTTTCCTGCTTTTTTCGGATGTCTCCATTTCTTCGCCAGGTTTGTTAGTGTTGATCAGGTTGTTGTTGAATGACTCCGAAGCTCTTGATAAGTTTTCCGACCCAACAGAGTTGAAATTATCAGAACCTTCATTTGTACCAACGAGGTGGTTGTCGTCAGCGTCAACAAACGCTCCACCGGAGAAGTTGTCGTCTTTTTGTTCCATGATTTGTCCGCTAGCATTTCCGACAATCCAGCGGCAAGGGTTGGTTTGGTTTGCATTGTTTGCACGGGTTTCAATCCAGTCTCAACATGGTCAGCTTCTACGACCGGGCCCCCGGTGTTTTTGGTAACAAGAGGGTTTTCCTCCTTAGCTTTTTGGTTCTTTGTGTTGTTCGCCGAGCTCGCCCCACGAGTTTCTGAAACGCCCACAACCTTTTGAGGGGCGAAGTGGGCCATAGATGAGGCCTTCCTGATCTCGCATTGTTGGAAGAGGTGATCACGAGCACCGCAATACCCGCATCCACGTTGGTTGTTTTCGAACCAGATGGGTTGTTCAATGAGATTGCCGTTCTCATCGGGTCCGATTATGGATTCTAGGTTCATGTCGTTGATGTTGACATTTGCACACACTCGGTTGTGGGTCCTCACCAGCTTGATGAGCTCGCCAAAGCCATTGGCTTGAAGAATGTGGGGAAGTGCCTCCCATGTCAAGTAGAGAGGGGATAACTTGGGCAGCCGGAACCAAAGATTCGCGCGTGTTTTTGGTGCTTTCGCCGGGTCAAAGTCGGGTTTCCATTCCTTAAGAACAAGTAGCTGTCCGGCGATGTCAAACGGACGAGCCTCCCACACCTTTTTCCGATCCTTAGGGGTCTTGAATCGGATCTCAAACCAGAAATTTTGGCGGTTGTAGATCACAAAGTCTGCATCAATGAGGTTCCGCCATCGGATGCGCATCTTGGCACGCATTTTTGTGAACTCCATGGGTTGACCAAGTAGGAAACCGAAAAGAGGGGTTTCCATGGTTTTGGCAGTGGCCTCCTTGGCCTTGTTCAGGTTGGCTAAGAGTTTTTCGGGGTCAATTTTGAGTTTGGATAGTTTTAGTTCAATGGGTGTTTGGTTATTCGGTTGGGAGGATTTAGAGGTGTTTTCCTCACTGCCATTTTGGTATTGGTTTTTCATAGCATTTCTTGCAACCTCCACATAGGATGGTTGAGGGTTGGGGTTGGATTGATTCCCGCTGTTAGCGGCCATGGGACAGAACAAGGAAGAACAAGAGATTTGAGACGAAGAACAGAACAGTTGTTGTGGAGTGTTTGAAGAGGAGATCTGGTGAGGCGTGTGTGAGCGAGATCTGGCAAAGGGGGAGGATAAATAGATGTGGCCAAGAAACATTAACGGTGGTGAGTACCATTGGTGGAGTAGGGAGTCGCCCGGGGAGAGGTGCCAAATTAAAATCGCCGAACTTGGGGAGTCGAAAGGTCGCGCACGGGCACAATTCCTGGAGAAGCCACCCAAGACAACAGTGCCGCCGCCCTTTTGGAAGTTGCACCAGACTTGGGAGATTCCACCATGCGCATTGCACGAATTAATACACTTGATTAGCTGCTTTATCTTCCATTGCAGAATTAAATACTTCTTTCTTATTTTCCACAAATGCTTTAGTTGTTCATTAGTGACTGGAATAACATCTTGGTTGCAGCGAGATGCCTTGAATTGCCTCGCCATTGGGTTTTGCTTTGATATGCTTGTTCTCCATAGGGATCTGGCAAAGGGGTCCAGATCCACGCATCTTGCAAGTTTTGTTGGTGTTCGGGGTTTGGTGCGGTGGTTCGGGGGGCGACGGTACAGTTGTCGTGAGCGTTTCAACCAGGAGAATGGCGATGAGGAGAGGGGCGCGTGACGGCGCGTTGTATTTGGGCATTTAGGGTTTTTTTACCGCACATAATAGTAGGAAATAATTATCGTTTCAATGGATAATTTTATTTGTAAATTTAACTCTTCAGGAGGAAATAATTATCGCTTCATGAATAATTTTATTTGTAAATTCAATTCTTCTGGAGGAAATAATTATGGCCTGAGAGATAATTATATTTATAAATTCAACTTTTCACAAGAAAATAATTATCGCTTCATATATAATTTTATTTGTAAATTCAACTCTTTAAGAGGAAGGGATAATTTTATTTGTAAATTCAACTCTTCAAAAGGAAATAATTATCGTTCTAGACATAATTTATTTGTAAATTCAACGATGTTCCAATCACTTCAGGGAATGAAAAATAATCACTTCAGAAATTATAAATTGATGTTTTATTAAATTAAAGGAATGAAGATTATGAAAAATTATCACTTTAGAAATAATATTATTTTTATATGTTCATATAATTTGTCTTATCAGGGACAAATTTGTTTATAAATACATGTGGTATATAATATGAAACACAATTGAAATTAAACTAAAAAATGTAATAATAAAAAGTTACTCACATAAATACAAACTAATATGTAGTCTATAATTATGTAAATCCTATACATATGTGCATCATCGGTACATGAAATATATATATATAGTGGCGAAGGGAGGGGGGCGGGTGGGGGCGGTCGCCCCCACCGGCGGCCGGAGGAGCCGGATTTCTCATAGGGCCGCCTTTGGGCGGGAGCAAAGGTGGGGGAGGAAAATCAAGGCTCCGACTAGGTGAACTGAAGCCAAATACTGAGATGCGCCGGTCGGATTATCGAGCAAAGTTATTTGGCGGTGGAGTTACTGAAGTCTGAAACTTTGTTTGGAGGA